>CM029637.1:20548880-21748880 GCA_017311315.1 Dendrocalamus latiflorus
AGAGCACACAAGAGGAAGGCTAGAATATTCTTTAGCACTAGATTCTTGTATAAGGCAAGGATCCAACAGTTCTAGATTTGAGACGGTTGTGAGTGAGCGATAATCACTTATAATTTTTTGAGGTTATGCTTAAAGAATTTATTGTTGGCCTCACCAAATCTTTTCTCTCTCATCATGGTTACTTCAACATTATTATTTTGGTTTTCTCTACGAAATTCATCTTCTTCATTCTTGATACCATGCATCTTCGTGCCGTATCTCAAAAACTTTGATCTGATTTGAAGGGTGTTGTGCATAAGAAGAGGTCTCAGAGTGTAATACTAAATATTCATACAAGCATAATGCTCTGGGTGGGCATTGGTGATACTTTATATATTGATCTCTCAGTACTAGTTGTTGATTAGTAATTGGTCCTGTCATGTGCGTGAATAAGAGGAGTGCAGACATATGTCATATGTGCCTTTTCAGACTTTAGAGCCAATAATATTTCCATAGTCTACAAAAAGCCAATTAATGGTTTCATGCTAATGAATAATGATCAATGGTTGGTACAGTACCTCAAGAATAGGTAATTGAGATTATTCGTTAAATTTGTTGTTATATAGTACCACATGATAGGTAAGATTTGTTGCAAACTCTCTCTAATTAAAAAGTGAAAAATGCAATGCTAGTTTCCTGGTTGAACTTTCATGCCTCCACTCCTAATAAGATGGATTTCATTTACCAACTTAAAAATTAGGTGTGCATTAGGTAGGTATGGAGTATTTGGTTTGAGGGATCACCTTATCTAAGAATGGGTTGATCCATCATTGGATCATCCTTTCGGTATGATGACAAAATCCTTCATTTTGTACTAACCTATGCTTATGAGGGATGAGATGATGATAGATCAACCTATTTTATTCCTTAAACCAAACAAGTGAATGAGGTTTAGAGCTAGGATAAAAAAATTCATACATCACTCGGTCTCTCAAACCAAACACCACTCCATAAAGACAAGTTCTACTCCACCAGTAGAATGATCGGATATAATCCCCCTCGTTCGAGGCACTAATTGAATATACTACCTTAATACATGAGCATGATAAGGAGACAAGATCGAAGTTATCATCAAGGAATGCACTTGCTTTTCTCAAAAGGAAAAATGAAAGTAAAATCATCTTAATGCAATAGTTAGGTCTATGGGCTAATGTGCAACTAAAAACATTGTCAATATCATCAGGGGCAAGATAAGATTAGATCATACACATCTCTACTAAAAGCTGCAACAACATTAAGAAGAAAAGGTGCTATATGCGTGGCAACATACAATTTGTGCTTGTGAGTACTAGGCATAGTTTTTTAAATAGAAAATGACAAGATCATAAATGTATATCAACTGTCCATTTGAAGGGTTCCTTGATGGTTTTAGAGCTGTCTTCCACTACATGAGATATTTATCTCTTTATGGTTTTGTTCTACATTCCATAAAGAACAAACTCTTGTTTGATCAAGCCAGTATCTACACATGGAACTACCCTCTTTTGCTATAGGCACACGCAGGATGTATGCAAGTTGGAGCAATGGTGGACCTAGGATTTCACAGATGGATGTTCAAAAATAATAAAATATTGTTCATTCAGTCAAAAAATATTTACAATGGGAAAGGTAAAGGTCCATAATAGCAAAAATCAAAGTACATTTTTTTGCATTAGAAACAACGCCTCAAATAATTTAGAGAAATTACAAAATAGTTAAGAAAAAAATTAGAAATTGGGAATTTGGAATAGGGGGCTGTGGAATTGAGGAATAGGGACGCACCTATGTTGTTGTCAATGTATGCTGCTTACCTCGCTAGCTTGTCTGTTGCCTCGCTGTCCCTCCCTAGGGTCACGTATGCTAGGTGGCCTAGCTAGGTCCCACTCGCCTCCCACTTTCTTGACACCTGCTACCTTGCTCCTACCTCCTAGCGAATGCACTGCTGCTCTTCTCATATTGCTGTTGAGGTCAAGCCGAAGCCTAGGAGCTCGCTCTTCCCATAGTGTTTCTGAATGGGCTAAAAGCTATTGGGCTGGCCAGCTAGGCTGCACTACTTCAGACAAGTTGGGAAGGGAGAGATGTAGGAGTAAGCTGAAATTTACAAGTGTGAAGTATTTTGCCTAATTATCAATATATATATGTATATCAATTTTGTGAAAAATTACCAAGTCGGGTGATTAATTGGCCGATTAGTCGATGACAGTGGCTAAAAGCCATAATGAATAGTATAATCGGAGTGGATGATTAATCGGCCTCATAATCTAATCAATTGGTTGTTTTTCTGCTTAATCACTAAAACAACTTGTATTTACTCACAAATAACAATAAATTATAAGAATTCCTCATGCTATTGTGCGGCTAGTGTTGCATTTGTCAGACAATTCTAATGTGTGTGATTGAACATACAATTGTTTTTCTCATATAATTGTAATATCTCTAATGTATATCTAATCAATCTTTACCATTATAATATGATCCCACTGCAATTAATGGTGACAATCTTTTTCTTTTTCTTTTTCCCATTAATATGGTAATTTCTAGCCATTGAGAGCAAATATGTTGTTTTTTTTGCTTTTGTGTTAATAATATATTAGTTTATAGTGTTGTGTAATGATGTTTATAGTATGTACCATATGTATGACATATAAGCTATGAAATGTAAAACATGGCAAATGATGTTTGTGATAGTTTACAATAATTTTGAGTAAATAAAATGTCTACAATCAATTTTAAATATAAAATAAAATTATTTTTTTGAAATCAAATAAACATATGTTGAAAACACATAGTCGTCTGTCAAATCCTAATTTATTGGTCGTATTGCAATTAATCATTTAACTGTGCACCATCCGTTTGATGAGGGTATATAGTCGTAGCATTTTTACAACACTGGTATAGAGACCTTTCTCGTGAAAACAACATTAACGCAGCCTATTCTTGCTAGCTGAAGAGTCTCGACCCACGGGTCTTGCATTGTGATAGATGAGGTCTAAATCTGCAACTCCCTTGAGTAGCAGTGGACTAATCACTGTAATACAAGATTTGTGCATCCCTGCCATGAACAAGAGCAGCAAGCAATAAATACAATGACTAAAAAAATCGCTAGCATGCCATCACATCCTCATCAGTGGCAATAGTTTCAGGAGTATCCAGCACCAAGCTAGCTTCATTACCATTATCCTTGGCTTGAAATCGTATGTTTTCTTGCCGGTGTTGAGGCAAGGGCCCATACACACACACATATATATATACACATATATATACACACGCATACATACACACACGCATACATATACATATACATATACATATACATATACATATACATATACATATACATATACATATACATATACACACACACATACATACATATATATCCTGCGGGTGCACTAATGATTGTCCCACTGTCTGGTGATGTACTCATGCCTAACTAATTAATGTTGAATCTCATTATCAGGATTGGATGCCACAATTACATGACGTATGTTTGTTGTTCGCTCCATTCTGTTGCGACAACTTTTAATGAGCCCCCTGAAGCTCTAGATCAGTAGTTAATCCTGATTTTTTTTGTAATGATAGCACCCATACCTCCTGTGGCATTGAACACTAGCAACTATTTTCATGGCCCACGACCCACCAGAAGCCCATGTATCGGACCCTCAACCATTTCCACTCATTTCTTATTGCTTATCTTCTCGTTACTATCTAGACACCAGGATCCATGACACCTACTTGAAGCTCTCTCTCTCCTCCTAAATAACCAACGAGAGCGAGCTCCAGCATTGAGCTGAGCTCCTCTGCCTCACATGAGTTCCAACCCTACTCCACTCCTCTTCTAACTAGGCACATAAAGCTCCTCCACCCGCCGCCGGTTCGAGGTCACCCCATTCTGCCTCACATTTGTTGCAACTGAAGGAGAGGTCTCCTCTTCTGTGGAGCAGACGAAGGAGGTGGTGTCGTGGACAACGAGAGGAAGATAACTCAGCTACATGTTGCCATCCATGTGCATGCTGCCTATGGTGAGGTTGTTACATATATTTTCAATCTTGTTGCAACCCCTTTCTTCGTTTGTTGCAGGATCTATTTCAGTTTTGTTGTGGATTTGTTTCTCAGTTGTTGCATTCTTTTGCAATATTTTGACTTCATATATGCAACAACCAGCAAAGCAGTTGCAACATTGTGATTTCTATCCTTGCAAATAGATGGTTTTGTTTCTTGGTTGTTGCATTTTTTTGCAACATTTTAATTTTACGTGTGCAACAATCAGAAAAGCAGTTGTAACATTGAGATTTTTATCCTACAAATAGACAATTTTATTTGTTGCAATCGCTAAATACGATGCGTCTTCTCTGATTTATTTTGTTGCATATGTGCCCCTAAATTGTTACATATGTGTTTTCAAAATGTTACATAGGTTATAGCATCATCAATTAATGTTTTTTTACAAGGGAATCACTGCCACTTATACGTACGATACAATTCCACCACTCCACGTGACTCACTTTTTGCTGCCTCTAACCAGCCCAACCACTTTGTCTTCTCCATCTACTTCCCCACCACCTGATCATCTCACATCTCCATATGCTTATCCAAGCCTCCACCCAAATACTCTCTCTCATGGGAACAAATGAGGAGAGGGGGTGTTGTGATTACATCCCAAATAGTGGTGGGGAGGTAGGGGCACCATGGATAGTAGGTCAAAGCTCATCGCTGCTCACGCTCAACGAGTCTGTCTGTCACAGCTGGAGCTTGTGAGTACAACTCCCCTTCTGAGGAGCAGTTGGAGCTCACCAGATCTAGTGGGTTAGAGGCCAGAGGAGGCAGATGACAAGTGGATGTAGGTTGGTAACGAAGTGCAACTACTACAAAAAGGGTCATTCTGGACGCATAATCACAAACGGTTTAACACAAATCGTCAGTGATAAAGTTACCACAGACGGTTTTACAAGATGGACTGTCTAAGTTCACCATGATAGAAAGAATCATCTGTGATGACCTACTTATCATGGATGATTTTTATTTTGAACCGTTTGTGATACATCACAGATGGTTCGAAATAAAAACCATCTGTGATGTCTATACTTATCACAAATGCATAAAAAACGGTTTGAAACAAAAACTGTCTATGATGACCTACTTATCACAGACGGTTCTTTGCCAAGAACCGTCTGTGATAATATTTCAACTTACCCATTCTCGCCGAATTTGAATTTTCTATTCATCTCATTGGATTTGCTTTTTAAAATAAAAGGCTCGGCTATTCTTCTCCTCATCTCCTCTTCTTTCTTCTCACTTCTCCTTGCCAAATTTTTCCTTAAAAATAGAAGACTCGACCGACTACCGCCCCAAGCTCCTCCGCCTCTGGTTGTGACGCCACGGTTCACTGCATAAGGCACTCTTGTCATTAGAGTGTCATGTGCAGTGTCACTATCGTGACACAATAGTGACGCTGCCACCGCTGTCCTCTCCTTCATCGCCGGTGATATATTCCCCACTCCTCCCCTCTCTTCCCTAAACTTGCATCATCGGAGATATATCCCCCACCACTTTACTCTGTGAACTTGCATTTTACTTTCTTGGCACCCTAAACTTGTCTCCGTTTGCACCGTAGGTCATTTTCTCCGTTTGCAAATAGAATTTGCTGTTGTGGCGCACATGGCTTACAACCACGGCTTATGACCACAACATACGACTCGACTTACTACTACACGCCTACGACCATGGCATACAAAAGCAACAAAATAACTGCATGGCTGTAATTCTTTCATTTTGCAATGCAAATGATATACATCTGGTATAGTGCCTTTAGTGTTAGTATTTTTAAATTTTTAACTCCAAATATATAGATTGGACTAGCAGAGTTGTAAAAATTATAAAATGTTTAGAATTTGTCGATCGGATTTGATCCCATGATCTTCTCGATGCCAAGTCTAAGAAAAACAGTTTACAATCACTAAATGATTTTGCGCCAAAACCTCAATTAGCTAGCAAAATTAAAGAAATTTGTCATAGGAATGTGCAGCTGCCGATGTCACTTAATAAATTCATCATGTCCGAGAAGTAAGCATGCAGTTTCTAAAAAAAGCAAGCAAGCATGCATGTACTTAATGCATCGAGTCCTTGTGCTGTCCTACTACTACGACCCGGATGTAGGAGTGAAAACGGATCGGATAGTTTTCTATCAATTATGTTGGATTGGATTTTCTTCGGATAATTCTCGGATCGGATACGAATATGGATTTTTTTTGTCGGATACGAATATGAATACAGTAAGCCTGGTATCCGTCGACGGATTATCCAGATAATATGAAACCGGATATCCGAGATTTTAGCCCAATAACCATTACCTAGCCCATAACCGATGGCCGATGGCCCATCAGCCCGGTGCCAGTGATCCAGCCGTCCACGGTCCGGTCCAGCCTCCAGGCAATCACATTTATGATTTACCGGCCGCAGCCCGTAGCGCAGTTCGCATCCGCAAGTCGACACTCCATAGCGTAGAATGAGGATTTAGGGTTCCTCATTCCCCACCGACACCGACACGGCGATGCCGTAGAGTGCCGACTGCGTGAGCGCGACTGCCGTGCTGACGATACATCTGCCTCCGCTCGCCTACCGAATCTCGCCTGTCTCCGCTGGGAGCCATCTTGCCTGCCTCCGCCGGCTGCCCTGCGCCTTCGCCGGCTCCCCTCACCGCCTCACGGCCCCGTGCCTCCGCCGGCTCCCCCTCACCGCCTCATGGCCCCGTGCCTCCGCCGACTGCCTTGCGTCTTCGCTGGCTCCTCCTCACCGCCTCACGGCCCCGTGCCTCCGCCGGCTGCCCTGCGTCTCCGTCAGATCCCCTTCATGGGCCTTATGGCCACCTTCCCTCACCATCGGCCACCTCATTGCTCACCGGTACGTTGCTCCAGATGTAGATGCACCCACTGCCTCGTAGTCTATACCAGCCAAGCTTGAAGATAAATTTTTTACAGTTTTGCTATCACTCAAAGGATGAATGAACTGACTGATTGGTTTAATTGGACTAGACTCCTAACTCCACATCTATCAGAATGATGTCATATCCTGCATTTGACACTTTGTATATCAGAACTGACTGTAAATGTAGCAGAAGTATTTCTGTGGTGAATGCTTAACTGTAAATCCTTCAGAAACAACAAATTTGCTGCTAGGGATGTTGGAGAGAAGTCTATGAGAGTATGAGACAGATGTTCAGTGTCAATTTTCAAAGTCCAATCCTAGCAGTGAACTTGTTACCATCATATTCACACATATCCTTCTTCAGTTTAATGCCATTTTTCAATCTGTCATTGACTAAATTTGTACTCTTGAAACAGAAGTTGTTTGGTTAAATTGATTAAATTTGTCATATTCACACATAGTTGTTTGGTTTTATTTTATACCGCTTTGAGTATTTATTGAAATGAAACTTGTAGGAACAAGAAATCTTAGGAGATGCTGAGATGGAGGACTTAGTGGATAAAATGGAGGAATGAAATGTTTTTATGCTTGTTCAAATTGCTGTCATGTGTACTCTATAAATTGCACGTTATTGCTACTGATGCTATGTACAAATCGACTATCAAGTATATTTTCATTGTGAATGAAAAGACTATGCTTGTTTAGATTTCATGAATGTTTTGAGAAGATAAACTATTTATGTGTTTTCATTAATCTTGGATGTATAGTTTAAGGGGTTTTCATATTCCGATAAATATTCGTGACCGTATTTATTTTGATTCATATTCGCTCCGTACCTATATTTGATATTATTCGTTTTTGTATTCGTATTCGAGGTATCCATATTCGTATCTGTATCCAAGAAAAAAAATATAAAAACAAATATGATAGAGACACTATCTATCCGTATTCGATCCGTTTGCATCCCTATCCAGATGGTATGCACGTATATTTTTCTTGTCCGATATGAGCTCTCTAATTAGGTGTATAAATGAACGTGTTCTATTCAGACTCCAGTTGGAACCGTCGCTTTTTTTTCGATTCAGGAACCGTCGCATTTTAAAAAGAAGTAATATAGGATACTTAATCTGAACCGTACATTTTATCGATACTAAAATTAGATGGTCAAGTGTTTTTTCTTTCCATTAATACAAGAGTTTCTAACTATTTATTTTTTTAAAAAAAAGATTAATGTGAGAATTTCTAGTTTTTTACCTTCTACGATTAATGTAAGGCTTTGGAAAAAGCCTCAAATTAGTAAAGACAAATATTAGTTTGGTTACATTATGACAAATTTGTGCATCTAGAAAGAAAAACTCCTGGACAAAACCATCACCTTCAGCCGACTAAAACATCTTTCGTTACGCGGACACTAAGAAGCGCGTAGCCGTACGCACGCGGCATACCTGCATTTCGGAGGAGTTTAGCAGTACGCATCACTGCACAAGACCGTGGGTTGGTGACTGCCTGCTTGCTAGTGCCTAGTGCAGCAGGATTAGTTCCGGTGAGCGCGTCACATGTTGCTCTAATGCCTCCCGTTCCCTAGCATCTCACCCGGGTCCCGTCTCCCTCAACCATACGCCCGTCCGTCCGCGCCGACGTGACCCGCCGCGCGCCGCCCGTGAACGAGCAATGCCTGTTGCCAAGTTGGTACGAGCACTGCCTCTGTCTGTGCAACTTGCGCACGGAGGTGCAAATAATAAAAAAAGCAACCTGATAAAGTCATAATAATACACATAAAAAAACCGATTCCTCCTGATATTTTCCTATCAGATATGATATCCTTGGAAAAACTTTTTTTTTTCTGAATTCAAAGAAGTGGCCAATTGGCCTTTTCTCCAGCTCTACAAGCTTTGAGTTTTTAGCCTGCCCTCGCACGCGCAGCACCTCGGCTGCACAGTATAAATAGGACCCCTCGCTCCTCTGCTTCTACACATCCTTCACCACTTGTTCTTGCCATCACCTCTGATCCTAAGTGAGAGCAATGAGGGTTCTTGGAAGGGTTGCTTGGGCATGGCTGGTGCTGCTGCTGTTGCAGCTCGCCGGGGCGTCGCATGTCGTCTACCAGAACCTCGAGACGGAGGCGGCGGCGGTGGAGACCGTGCCGCCTTCCATCGTCGATTCACAGCTGAGGACTGGGTACCACTTCCAGCCCCTAAAGAACTGGATCAATGGTAATGTGAACTAACCCGCCTCTCTTGTTCGAGCTAGAATACAGCTTATAGGCGGACACCCTTATATATGGCCGAGACATAATTTCACAAACCATGGATGGTATTCAGACAGTTTCGAGCATGATACATAGAAAATCACCTGAAATTAATGGCAATCCAAGCTATATCTACGCATGAGACTACTGACATGAATGTCAGTTGAAATGTTTGGCTATAGTATAAAACTACAAATTGTAAGTCAACTCTGTTTTTTTTTACTAAAAGGTCAGTTGTGTTCGTGTCAGTCAGTAGAGTCTACCTCTGTTTTGTAGTAGGAAGAAACAAGCGTGCTTCGGGAGTAGCCCACAGTTAACTGATGAAGTTTCAGGTCTCTTTCTTAGAAGCTCGAACTTTCCTTTGTCCATCTAACAAGAAGTGTAGCTTAATTTAATAACTTCACTAGTGAGTAGTAGGTTTAGTTACAAAGTCGCTTCGTTTGCTAGTTCGTTCTACTTTTATGGTTGAACAATGACAAATCCTTGCAAAGGTTTAATTGTACTAACTCGCGATCTTCTTTCCTTTTGGTGGGCTGCTCCGCTCTCTGATTGCTGCGGCGGCGAAATGAACTTTTGGAACGCCACTCCAGATCCGAACGGTACGTCGTTTTCCCGTGCTCTTTACTATCCTGTTACGCCCTATGATGATTCTATCTGTCAGCAACTAGCGAATCCATTGAGCAGCGGCGCCTTTTGTGAGGATTAAAGCACATTTAGCATGCGAATGACAGACACACTCGGACTCCACATGCACACATACTTGCCGACCGTGGGCTGGCTGTACCCTGTACAGCTCCTACCATGGACACTAGATCAACAAATTTTAACTTCCTCGATCTCAAAAGGAAACCATAAGTTTAATTACACTGGTATCTCCATAGTACCATGTCGATTTGGTGTTGTGATCATAAGTGGTACAAGTAATTAAGTTGCGACGAGAAACACGCGAGTAATTGAATTGTAAAAGCAGTTTGTAAGTCAGTAGTTGACTCGACTGGGACACTGAAAATTTTTTATTTGGTGAAAGGGTTCAAGAAAAATCTGCCAATTTTCGGAAAAAACCGGTTCTACCGGACCCTCCGGTTAAATTTTAAACTAACCAAAAAAATCAGATTCACACACACAAACACATATATATACATATACATATATATGTCTTTTATATATATATATGTATATGTATGTATATATACATATATATATATGTGTGTGTACGTACTGTAACCTCCCTTGCCTTGGAAAGACCCAGGCATGGGTTCGAACCTCCAAAACTACACATTTTTGGGTCACTTTTGTTTTAACTTCAAAAAATTTAAATTTTGGTTTGAAATTTTCGGCCGAAAGTTTTTGTTGATCAGTAAAACTGGTTCTATCGGTGGCCTGTGGTAAAAAAATAAAAATGGATTTTCAAAACCATGTGAAACTGCCTTGTATGCAGCGCCGATGTACTACAAGGGGTGGTACCATCTCTTCTACCAGTATAACCCCAAGGGCGCCGTGTGGGGGAACATCGTGTGGGCGCACTCGGTGTCACGCGACCTCATCAACTGGGTGTCGCTGAAGCCGGCGATTGAGCCCAGTATCAAGTCCGACAAGTACGGCTGCTGGTCGGGATCAGCGACGATGACGCTGGATGGCACGCCGGCGATCATGTACACCGGCGTCAACCGCCCCGACGTCAACTACCAGGTCCAGAACGTGGCCTTCCCCAAGAATAAGTCCGACCCGCTGCTCCAGGAGTGGGACAAACCTGGGCATAACCCGGTCATCGTGCCTGAGGGCGGCATCAATGCGACACAGTTCCGGGACCCAACCACTGCGTGGCACGCCGACGGCCACTGGCGGTTGCTTGTTGGCAGCGTCGTCACCGGGGGATCCCGGGGCGTGGCGTACGTGTACCGGAGCCGCGACTTCAGGCTGTGGACGCGGGTGAGGCGGCCGCTGCACTCGGCGCCCACGGGCATGTGGGAGTGCCCGGACTTCTACCCAGTCACGGCAGATGGCCGGCAACACGGGCTCGACACATCAGTGATGGCCAACGACAAGCGGCCGGTCAAGCACGTGCTCAAGAACAGCCTTGACCTGCGCCGGTACGACTACTACACCGTCGGTACATACGACAGGGAGGCCGAGCGGTTCGTGCCGGATGACCCCGCCGGCGACGAGCACCATCTACGGTACGACTACGGCAACTTCTACGCGTCCAAAACGTTCTACGACCCGGCGAAGCGGCGCCGGATCCTGTGGGGCTGGGCCAACGAGTCCGACACCGCTGTCGACGACGTGGCCAAGGGGTGGGCTGGAATTCAGGTACGTGTATGCATGCATGCCTAGTTGACTAGTTGTCCATCATGCATGCTGTCATCTTCAGATTGTCCATATCACCATATATATGCTCTTGTTGTTAAGTCAAATCACAAGATTTTGTAGCGCATTTTGGCTGAGTCCATTGTGTTTTTTGCTTTTCATTTATGCTACAGTAATTAGTTTTCAAACGATACGTCCGTTTGAGTTTATGGCTTTTAGCTAAGTTCTTTTAGACTTATAGATTTTGGCCCAATTTATTTATATCTATCAAAATCACACATATTTTTCTCCGTTCTCTCTTAGGAACAACCAGAATTCAAAATTTTAAACTAAAAGTTATAAGTTACAGAAAAAATCCACCTACGTAATATTTGTGCAATGTGCGATGATCTCACAATTAACTTGTGTGTGTATGAATATTGCTAGGCGATTCCGAGGAAGGTTTGGCTCGACCCTAGTGGGAAGCAATTGGTGCAGTGGCCGATCGAGGAGGTGGAGTCGCTGAGAGGGAAGAGGCCGGTCAGTCTCAAGGATAGGGTGGTCAGGCCAGGAGAACATGTTGAGGTCACTGGCCTACAAACTGCACAGGTCAGTACATGTGCTCAACACTTTTAAGTATTTTTTTTCTTCACCTGGTTCATCTTCATCGGTATGCAACGAACGAAGGTAACATTTTTTATGACCGAAAAGTAGGAGCACCATTGCCATACCAGTGCCGGCCTGCAACAAATTGCTCCCCTCTGATCTGTGAATGGCAGTTTGCATGCTATCCTGGCCGGCTGGCTCCCTATCTTATTCGGCACTTCTGAATTAAGTTGTGTCCAGTGTGCAGTGTCCACTCTCTACTACCTGTGCTGTGTCACTTTCTGTTTGTGCTGTTTCACTTTCTACGTACGCACTCCACAGATTTTTTTGGTGCTGTCTAGGAGATTTGATTGTTTTTTTATGTTCGGAGCACTTAGATTTTTTTCTCTATATATACAACATTTGTCGTTCATATTTACAACATTTTTCGCTCATCTATGCAATATTTTTCCTTGTATGCAACATTTTTCCTATATATGCAACATTTTATAGCCGAGAAATATTGTATACGTGAAAAATGTTGTATACATAAATGAAAAATGTTGCAAATATGGGCAAAAAATATTACATACTTGAAAAAAAATCTGAGTACTCCAAGTAAAAAAAACACTCGAATATTGTTTAGCAATTCCGGCGCTGTTGAGGGGGATTCAAGTGTTTTTTGTTGTTCAGAGCACACATATTTTTTCCTATGTAAGTAATATTTTTTTGCCTATGTTTACAACATTTGTTGCTCATGTATGCAATATTTTTCCTTGTATGCAATATTTTATATCTTAGAAATATTACATACATTTAAAATATTGTATATATGGATGAAAAATGTTGTAAATATGGGCAAAAAATATTGCATATATGAGACAAAAAATCTGAGTGCTCTAAGTTAAAAAAAAACACTTGAGTGCTGTTTAACAATTCCTTTTCTTTTAACCATCTCCTGCACTTTTCAACGCGCTGTCATCCGCACATTGCGTACTTCCAACTTGATTAGTGCTGCCTGGTTCCTCACTCACATAAGAAATAATGACCTAACATTAGTATTCTAGAAAATGAAATAACCTAAGAGTGCTAGGCATGAAGAGAATCAGTAGTACGTATAATGTTGCTTTAGTTCCCTAAGCGTGCGTGTGGTGATGACTGATAGAGTTGAGCTGATTTTGACAGGCTGACGTCGAGGTGAGCTTCGAGGTGCCGAGCCTGGAGGGGGCGGAGGCGCTCGACGAGGCGCTGGCCTACGACGCCCAGAAGCTGTGCAGCGTGCGGGGCGCGGACGTGAAGGGCGGCGTGGGCCCCTTCGGCCTGTGGGTGCTCGCCTCAGCCAAACTGGAGGAGAGAACCGCGGTGTTCTTCAGGGTTTTCAGGGCCGCGCGCGGCAGCAACAAGCCCGTCGTGCTCATGTGCACCGACCCCACCAAGTACGTCCTCATGCGCGATAATGGCGTCTCCCTTATCACGCAGATGTAATGTAGCCACTAAGGCACACGCATTAGCTAGCGCCTGTTTAGGTTTGAGCAGATTAAAGAAGACCGCACTCGCACGAATGTTGAAGCACGTGTGGTCAGCCATGAATGTCTCTATACATGAAACTTTGGCTACGTACGTACACTGCACTGCGCTAACTTTGGTTTTGTTTTCCGGTACAGGTCATCTCGCAACCCAAATTTGTACCAGCCGACCTTCGCAGGTTTTGTTGATACTGACATAACAAATGGGAAGATATCTCTGAGAAGCCTGGTATGCAACCATATATATATTCAACAAGTTCTCATCATCTCATGGTACACAAGTTCACACATTCTTCTTTCGTAAATTTTTTTGCATATTTTCTCTCTCTAGATCGATCGTTCGGTGGTTGAGAGCTTCGGGGCTGGAGGCAAGACATGCATCCTCTCGAGGGTCTACCCGTCGCTCGCCATAGGCAAGAACGCTCACCTTTACGTGTTCAACAATGGGAAAGCGGACATCAAGGTGACACAGCTCACCGCATGGGAGATGAAGA
Organism: Dendrocalamus latiflorus; assembly: GCA_017311315.1. Taxonomy (NCBI): domain Eukaryota; kingdom Viridiplantae; phylum Streptophyta; class Magnoliopsida; order Poales; family Poaceae; genus Dendrocalamus; species Dendrocalamus latiflorus. The sequence continues at coordinate 20,562,962 of CM029637.1, forward strand.
AGCCACTCATGAACGGCGCCTAAAATTTGAAGAGGATCTTCCTTCGTGGTTGATTCACATTTCTGCGCTTGTTTTTGATCAGATGTTTTGCGTTTCGGCTGTAGAATGGATTTAGCGTACTGAATCATGCTTCTTGTACCATGCTTTCGATCACACCTTGTGTGCATACAAATGGGCCAATTTGTATGCCTCTAGGAATAATGAATGTTGAGTTAGGTTTGTGTTCTAGTATTTCTCTTCGTTCTTAGCATTATACACGTTTATGCCATATCTTACAAACTTTGATCTGATTTAAGATTGCTGCGCATAAGAAGGTATATCAGAGTGTAACACTAAAGATTCATGCAATCTTAGTGTTCTAGGTGGGCATTGGTGATAATTTATATATTGATCTCTCTGTAGTAGTTGCTGATTAGTGATGGGTGCTATCATACGCGTGAATAAGAGGAGTGCATATGTCATATGCGCCTTTTCAGACTTCAGAGCCAATAATATTTCCATAGTCCAAAAAAGGCTAATTAATGGTTTCATGCTAATGAATAATGATCAATAATGGCTGGTACAGTACCTCAAGAATGGGTAATTAGGATTATTCGTCAAAGTTTGTTGTACAGTACCACAAGATGGGTAAGATTTGTTGCAAACTCTCTCCAATTAAAAAGTGAAAAAAATGCAAGGCTAGTTGCCTAGTTGAACTTTCATGCCTCCGCTCCTAATAAGATGGATTTCATTTACCAACTTAAAAATTAGGTGTGCAATAGGTAGGTATGGAGTATTTGGTTTGAGGGATCACCTCATCTAAGAATGGGTTGATCCATCATTGGATCATTCAGAAATTTTGGTTGGATGACATTCTTTATTTTGTACTAACATGTGCTTACGAGGAATGAGGTGATGATAGATCTAACCTATTTTATTCCTCAAACCAAACGATTGAGCTAGGTTTGGAGCAAGGATCAGACAATTCATACATCATCTGGTCTCTCAAACCAAACATACAGGCTGGTTCTGCTCCACCAGTAGAATGATTCGATAGAATCCCCTTTATTTGAGGCACTAATTGAATATACTGCATTAATACATGAATATGATAAGGAGACAAGATCGAAGTTATCATCAAAGATTGCACTTGTTTTCCTCAAAAGAAAAAATGAAAGTAAAATCACCTTAATGGAACAGTTAGGTCTTATGGGCTAATGCACAATTAAAAACATTGCTAAGATCATTAGGGGCAAGATAAGATTAGATTGTACATATATCTAGTGAAAGCCGCAACAATGTTAAGAAGAAAAGGTGCTATACGCGTGGCAACATACAGTTTATGCTTGTGAGTACTAGGCATAATTTTTTATATAAAAATGACAAGATCCTAAATGTATATCAACTGTCCATTTGAAGAGTTCCTTGATGGTTTTGGAGCTGTCTTCCACTATATGAGATATTTATCTCTTTACGATTTTGTTATACTTTCTATAAAGAACAAACTCTTGTTTGATCAAGCCAGTATGTATGTATGGAACTATCCTCTTTTGCTATAGGTACATGCAGGAGGTACGCAAGTTGGAGCAATGACGGTCATAGGATTTCTCGAATGGATGCTCAAAATTAAAAAAATATTGTTCATTCAGTCAAAAAATATTGACAATGGAAAAGGTAAAGGTCCATAATAGCAAAAATTAAAGTACATTTTTTTTTGCATTAGAGCAACATCTCCAATAATTTAGAGAAATTACAAGACAGTTAAGAAAAATTACGAATTTGGAATGGGGACTGAGAAATAGGGGGATGGGGATGGACCTGTGCTGCTCTCATGTGTGTTGCCTGCCTCGCTAGCCTCGATAGCTTGTCTGTCACTCCGTGGTCCCTCCCTAGGGCCACGGATCCTAGGCGGCCCGTCTAGGCCCTACTTGCCACCCACTTTTTGGCACATGTTATCTTGCTCCTACCTCCTAGCCAATGCACTGCCACTCTTCACACGTCGCTGCTAAGGTCAAGCTGGAACTCATGAGCCTTCTTCGCCTGCTTGCTCACTACAAAGTCACCATGCCTGACGCCTGGTTGCCTCATGGACTCATGCATCAGCACGGCCTAACGACCTAAGAGAAAGGGAGAGAGGGGGAGGAGAGAGGAGATAGGCCATGACTTAGTTTGCAAGGACAGGGTTTCTGAATGGGCTAAAAGCTATTGGGCTGGCCAGCTAGGCCACACTACTTGAGACAAATTAGGGAGGGAGAGGTGTAGGAGTAAGCTGAAATTTACAAGTGTGAAGTATTTTGCCTAATTATTAATATGTATAGCAATTTTGTGAAAAATGGCCAAGTCGAACAATTAGTTGACCTATTGGTCAATGACGGTGGTTAAAATCCACCCTGAATAGTATAACCAGAGTGGACGATTAATCGGCCTCATAATCCAATTAATTGGTTGTATTCCCCGCTTAATCACTTAAATAACTCATATTTACTCACAAATAACAATAAACTAGAGGAATTCTCCACGCAATTGCGTGCCTAGTTACATTTGTCAGACAATTCTAATGTGTGATTGAACATACAATTACTTTTCTTATACAACTATAATAGCTCTAATATATCTGATCGATCTTCACAATTATAATATGAACCCACCGCAATTAATGGTGTAGATCTTTCTCTTTTTTGATTAATGTGGTAATTTCTAGGCATTGAGAGCAAGCGTGTTGGCTTTTTTTGCTTTTGTATTAATAATAGATTAGTTTATAGTATTGTTTAATGGTGTTTATCGTATGTACCATATATATGTCATATAAGCTATGAAATGTGAAACATGGCAAATGATGTTTTATAGAGTGATAGTTTACAATAATTTTGAGTAAATAAAATGCCAACAATCAATTTTATATAAAACTAAAATTATTTTTGTAAAATCAAATAAACATATATTGAAAACACATAGTCGTCTATTAAATTCTGATTTATTGGTTGTAGTTCAATTAATCCTTAAACCGTACATCATCCATTTGACGAGGGTACATAGTATAGTCGTACCATTTCTTACAACACTGGCATAGAGACCTTTCTCATGAGAACATCATTAACGCGGCATATTCTCACTGGTCGAAGAGTCCCGATCTACGGATCTTGCATTGCAACAGATAAGGTCTGAATCTACAACTCCCCTGAGCTCAATGTGGCTTATAAGCCATAGCTTCTGGATTTTTTAACATTGTAGCGACTGAAAATGCACTATAACAGCTGTTAGCTTTTTTCTGAATAATAAAATTTAAAATATAAAATATAAAATATAACAGACAATGCAAAGGAATAAGGGAAAAAAGTAAAAAAAAAAGACGAATTGAGAAGCTAGAAGCCATTTGGAGTAGAACCTTATCGCTGTAATACAAGATTCGTGCATCCCTGGCATGAACATGAGCAACAAGCAATAGATACAACGACTCGAAACAAAAGTAGCTAGCATGCGTTCACATCCTCATCAGTGACGATACTTTCAAGAGTATCTAGCACCAAACTAGCTTCATTGCCATTATCCTAGGGTTGAAATCGTATGTTTTCTTGTCGGTGCCGAGTATATATATCTTGTAGGTGTACTGATGATCGTCCCACCGTTTGGTGATGTACTCATGCCTAACTACTTAACGCCAAATCTCATGATCAGGATCGGATGCCACTATTACATGATGTCTGTTTGGCGTTCGCTCTGTTCTACCATGACAACTTTCAATGAGTCCTCACAAGCTCTCAATCAGCAGTTAATGCTGATTTTTTTTTGTAATGATATCACCCATAGTCCATGGCATCAGACACTAGTAACCGTTTTCATGGCCCATAGCCCACCAGAAGCCCACATATTAGACTCTCAACCATTTCCACTAATTTCTTTTTCCTTATCTTATCATTACTCTCCAGACTCTAGGATCCATGACACATGCTTGAAGCTCTCTCTCCTCCCAAGTAACCAACGAGAGGAAGCTCCAGCATTGAGCTGAGCTCCTCTACCTCACATGAATTCCAACCCTACTCCACTCCTCTTCTACCTGGGCATACAAAGCTCCACCACTAGTTGCCGGTTTAAGGTCACCCTTGCTCGCACTCTAGGACAGCCATTCGATGCAACCAGAGTAGAGGTCCCCTCTCTCATGGAGTGGCCGAAGGATGTGGTGTCGCAGACAATGAGCGGAGGACAACTCAGCTACATGTCGCCATCCACGTGCATGCTTCCTACGGTGAGGTCGTCATATGTATTTCTCAATCATGTTGAAACCCATTTCTTCATTTGTTGTAGGATCAGTTTTGGTTTTGTTGTGGATTTGTTTCTCAGTTGTTGCTTTCTTTTGCAACATTTTGGCTTCACGTGTGCAACAATTAGCAAAGTAGTTGCAATATTGAGATTGTTATCCTTGCAAATAGATGGTTTTGTTTCTTGGATGTTGTATTTTTTTTGTAACATTTTGATTTTACATGTGCAACAAGCAAAAAATCACTTGCAACATTGAGATTTTTATCCTACAAACATACGGTTTTCTTTGTTGCAATTGTTGGATGCGATATGCCTTCTCTTATTTATTTTGTTGCATATGTGCTCCTAAATTGTTACACATTTGTTTTCAAAATGTTACATAGGTTATAGTGTTATCGATTAATGTTTTTCAAGGGAATAATTGCCATGTATATGTACTATATAACTGTTTCGCCCGTACGCTCCACCACTCCACGTGACTCCCTTTTTACTGCCTCCAACCAACCCAACCACTTTGCCTTCTCCGTCCAATTCCTCACCATCGCATCATCTCCCATCTCCATATGCTTATACAAGCCTCCATGCAAATACTCTCTCTCTCTCTCTCTCTCATGAGAACCAGCAAGGAGAGGGGGGCATTGTGGCTACATGCTAGACGGAGGAGGGGAGGTGGCACCATGGATCACAGGTTAGAGCTCACCGCTACTCGTGATCAATGAGTCCGTCTGCCATGGCTGGAGCTTGTGAGTACGTCTCCCCTTCCGAGGGGTGGCTGGAGTTCACCGGATTTGGTGGGTTAGAGGCCGAAGGAGGCAGATAATGAGTGGAGGCAAGTTGGTGACAAAGCGGTGGGTGTAGTGTGGACTGGTGGTGTGCGGAGACGAAGCACTAGGTCAGCTGCAGTTGTCGCCCCATGTCTTTCTCCTCACGTAGGCTTTATTATTATAGATACTTCTCCAGATTATCGCACCACTTTTCCCAGTTGTTGCAAGAATTTTTTTAATTTTATTGCAACGTCTCTTCTAATATTTTTTCATAAGAGGTTTTTGTTGTAGTTAACATTTTTATTTGTTGCACCAAAGTTTTTTATTGCATTAGCGATGTTTAATTATTACACTAAGGAAATTAATGTACCACTTTCAGTTTTTTGTTACACACATGTTTTTGTTTTGTTGCACCAAAGTTATTTTTTTGTTGCATTAGCAATGCCTAATTGTTGCACTGAGGAAATAGATGTAACTTTTTTGAATTTGTTGTAAACATATTTTTGATTTGTTGCATATAAAATTTTAAGATTTTGCATTGATTGTTTTGGTTACTGATGATTTTTTTTGAGTTATCTTAGCGATTGGAGTTGGAGTGAATCTTAAAGTGGGATAGGAGGATGCTTTCTCAGGAAGGGACGCCTACGGGAAAGAGATGGAAGGAGAGGAAGAGAAGCGGGTGGCTACAGGGGAAGGAGATTGAGGGAGAGGAAGAGGAAGAGAGTGGGTAATGGTTATCATGCATCTGATAGTGGGTTGCAGATTGAATGATAAAAGGGAGCGTACGATGTGAACACTCGGATTGGACATTCGGGCGCTAGTCGCTCCTTTTTTTTAATGGATGCTAATTTAGGAATTAGTTTCGTAGTTTAAGCCACATGGCCCTCAACCATTGGTTCTTGAGATATGCTATGTAAAATTATCAAGATATAGAAGATGGACGTGCCTATCTGTATATATATTTGTTGATATTTATGGCACCTCCTTCGTTTTGAAGGTCTAGAAAATTCCACAATAATCCTTCAATAAAAATGAAAAATTCCTAGAAAACTACCATTAATCGAGAGAGAAAAAGAAAAGATCTACATTGTTTATTTTGGTGAGGCTAGATTATAGTGGTGAAGATTTATCATGTATATATTTTACAACAATTACAATTTATTATATAATAAAAGTCGATGATAGAACTTTTCTAGCTGTTCAGAATAAAGAGAAATACGTTAGAAATTCTTAAAGAAAAGAAAAACATCAAACCCTTTTTTGGACGCCCTTGAAGAAAGAAATATGCTAAATATGGACTCTAATTAATGTTGAACTATAGATGCCATAAAATACCATGTTAGTACTTAGTGGTATGTGTTACTTCATAATTCTAAAACTAAAAAAGATAATCCTTGCCGTCTATGGTTCTATCTATTCCACGCAAAAAAAGGACAAAAAAATGATTGCTTGGACTCGTGATCGCTAGCTGAGTCGCGACATTCCCTAGGACCCAGATGCTGTCATGTCGTTCTGGGGAGCCATGTGGTAGGATTTGGGAGCCTCAAATGAGACTCCTCCATACATCGATTCTCTTCCTGGCACCCAACCTCACAAGGCCTCTTTGCAGCTTAAAAGAAGAAAGAAGGCTTTCATTTAGGTTTTCAAAGAAAAAAAAGAAACAAGAAGTAAAGAAAGGCTTCAGTGTAAGTAGTCTCCCATATATACAACACTAGTTACATGCTTGTGTATTGCGTCAGATTAAAAAAAATCATACTATTCTAACATGTCGAGTCACCGTAACCAGGTTCGATCAACACCATGTCCTCGGCTCCGCCATGGTGCCCAGCAAAGCTCTTCTGTAGCTCACGTTATACCTTTTATCGTCTTACTTGGCCTGCACTACGCCTGTACTCTAGCACATGTCAAATTACTAAACTCACTAGTCAACTCTGATAGATAATATTTATTATTATCTCTTAGTTTAAATGTTGATGTCTAAAAACAAAAACTATGCTAAAGACATCATGTAAAAATAAGAAATATATTGAGTTACATAGTAGTTTACTATTCCAAAAGAATTTCAATAAACCATATCCATTCAAATAGCTGGACATATACACTACTCGAGCATGAGGTAAGAGTTAGGCCATGCTCTAACAGGCTTCTGCTTCTGATTTCTAGTTTCTAGCTTCTTAATTTCATCTTTTTTAGCTTTTTGGTTTTTTTCCTTTTCTTTTTTTTTACTTATTTCTTTGCAGTTTGTGATGATATAATTTTTATTTTTTTAAATTAAGTATATAGAAAAAACTAATAGTAGTTATAGTATATTTTCAACCGCTATACTAAAAAAGCCAAAAAATTAAACTTATAAGTTCTTTGGAGCACTGCCTTATTCGAGCATGTGGTAGCATGCATGTTAAGGAGGACAATTGGACGAACAAGTTCCCCACAAAAGTTGTGCATGCATGTGGCCTCTGAGTTCAACGTAGGCGTAAGCACCGTGCTTGGCCGAGTTGTTCACGGTGAGTATGAATAGCAGAGACGCGTTGGGCAACATGAGCTAGGGAACGCCGACATGCCACATGGCATCGACCATCCATGGGCTGCACAAGGCAGCGGCCCAAGATATAATTATACAATTTATAATTTGGAAATTATTGCATGGATTAAGAAAGAAAATAATATTATCTAAATAATATTAAAAATCTCTCTTTTTTTGTTATGCTGAAATCATAGACGGCTAAATCCATATAAAGAACTCAAGATCGTTGCACAATTGGAATTACATTCTGTTATCTTATTTTGAATGGTCTAACTTAATTACGTTTCTTAGTTATATGTTTTCTCTAAACAAACTAAACCTAACCTATCTGTGCAATATTTGCGCAGGCATGCGAGTCGGCTAGAAAGTCTAGATTACCCTGCCCGTTGGACTAGGTCGCTAACGTCCAGGATGGACAACAGTAAAGGGTAATCCATTTTATCCGATATTTATATCTGAGAAAATATGAATATGACAAGCAAAATCCATATTTGAGAATGTTTGTATTCGTATTCAAGAATATTCGTACCCGTATTTGAGAATGTTCGTATTCGCATTCATATTTGAGAATGTTTGTATTTGTATTCATATTTAAGACTATTTGTATTCGTATTTGATCTGTTTCCATTCTGGTGACCTCCCTAGAATGATTGTAGGAAGCAATTTTCTGATGAACCAAGATTCACAAGTAAGAAGTGAAAATTACTTTACATAATTTCCAACTATGCACTACACTACTAGCTCGTGTAGACGTGTCGTCATGTTACATAAATTTGTTTTTACCGAGATTTGTTATAAAAGTTTTAGGATATTCGCATTGGACCAAATTAATTACATAGTCGATTCGAATTCGTTTTCGTTACGATATTCGATTCATATTTATATTTGAGAATGTTCGAATTCATATTCATATTTGCTTTAAAAATATAAATTTGTATTCATATCCATATTTATTTTAAAAATATAAATTGAAACCATTTGATTTGTTTCCATCCCTACTAACGTCTTCTTAGACACCGCCACTTCTCATATCATGTCATGTCCTTTTAAGCTTTGAGTTAGCATGGACTATATTGAAACATTGATTAAAAGCATGGACTATATTGAAACATTGATTAAAAATGAGTATAAGAAGTAATAATAAAATAGATTCTTTTAGACCTTGGATTTTATTAGTGTTAGCCATGCAATTGCGTGGACCTTTCGACGAGTTGTATAATAAATATAACTATATTTTTAAAATACATTAGAGTTATATAACAAATATAATATATTACAATATCTAGTTGTATAATTGTATGGAAGTCCCTTGTTTGCCTAATGGGAAGTAGCCATGTTGGTTATTGGACAGACACCAACAAGCAGAGGAGGACCCCTCAGAAAAAAAAGGCAGAGGAAAACATGGGCATAGTAATGACGATATGGGCATAAATTAAACCAGCCAATAATTGATGCATCGATACTACTGCACCAAATTAAACAAATTAGCAAAAACCTATAGTTAATTACCGCGAGAAAAACGTCATCCATCTTTCAACGAGGTAGGGTGGTACCCCGTAGTCTGTCCTGTGTAGATGGAAATGTGATTTTGAGATATGATCTTTCGGTAGAAAAAGAGCTGTTGGGTTTGTAGAACAGAATATCATTTTATTAAGAAAACGTCGTGAAGAGTGAACTAGATTATCCTTTTTCTATGGTAGGTCCAAAATACATGTTTATTTGGTAGAATAACAGCTAAATTGGGAAAGCATTTCCTCCGTGCATGCATGGCCCACTTCGGCAGTGTTTGGTTCGAGGGACAGGGACGTCCCAGGTAGGATATCCCACCTTGGGGTGGTGTTTGCTTCTGGGACAAGCAGAGTCAAGGACATCCCACTAGGAATATTCCTTGTAGATCCGGGACCAGGCAATCCTCTTTTTTTCATGGGACAGAGTCATCCCACGTGGGATAGAGTCATCCCACCTCTTTGTTTTTTTAAGTACTATTTTGTTTAAATTTTTTTTAAAAAAACTCAAAGGCTTATGTGTACAAACATATCAACAATAGCCTTCAATTTTTTAAAAAAAAAACTCAAAGGCCACACATATCCCACCTTCATCCTTCCATCCAAACAAAGGATGGGACCATTCCATCCCACTTTATCCTTCCAACCAAACAAAAAACAGGGATGACTCTATCCCCCTACCCAAACAAAAAATGGGATCATCCCATCCCAAAACTGGGACAGGACCATCCCATCCCACCTTATCTCTAAACCAAAGACAACCTTCATTCACCTATTTTCTGGAGAATACAAGGCAGATCCACACACTTGACACAAGCTACACCACCTACTAGCTTCGCAGGGCAGCAGGCAAATTAAAGCCGGATCGATTCTTGGACGAAAATGACGTGCCAATCGTCCTAGTACGCGTACATAGTGTACCGGTGCTCTCCTCGATCTACCGGCACTCAATTGATCAACCGGCGCGGCGGCGCCATATATATATGATTGATCCGTGTAAGTTTCAGTGAAAATACAGCGTCCTGTATAGATGGAAACTACATTAATTACTGCTACGTAAGTGGTCTAGTTGAACGAGTATTAAGTCGGTAACTACGGAATACTACATCTCACTCGCCTGCGGAATTTTTGGCATATTAGGTACTATTTATATCTGTAATTATAAAAACAGTAGTATACGTGACGTATTGACAAAATAGTGTTTTTGTCGTCCGGTGTCCAGACGGCGATGACGCAGGAGTCGACACGTGGGCGTGCCGCCGGTGCCAGCTGCCTGCCGCCTCGCCACTAGACGGTAGGCAGTGTGTTATGCCGCCACCAGGCGGCAGGCAGCCTATCGCCCCATGGGCAGACAGCAGGTAATTAAATCGGCTAATTAGCCGGCTTAATTACCTATTTTAATTTTTTGCATACTGTTTGTTTTAATTTTTAAATATAACAAATGAACTCGGAAAGTTACAAAATTTTATGTGCAGCCTCTTGACATAGCATACTTGACTATGTAATTTTTTTGGCAATTTTATCCGCTATGAACGTTGCTAAAAAATTCATACGATTACCATTTTCGTAGCAGATGTTATATGTAGCAAACGAGCTGCAAAAATTATGAAATCTTATGTGCAGTATCCTGACATAGTCATAGTAATTGTCTATTTTTTTGAGAATTTTATACATTATGAATATTTGTAAAAGTAAATGTAATAGTAAAAAAGCATCGCAGGAGATGTGATATGGCTCACCCATCTGAGTCACTGCTATCTCCTTGCAATGTCTGCCTCCTCGTACGTGGCCTTGTCTTCCTTTGAGCATGAGCATATCCCATGGGGTATGTCAGCTGGTCCGAAGCTTACGTCTCAGTTTGGAGGAGATATGGAGATCGTTCCATTTGTTCAATGGCCGACGGTGGTTCAGTAGGCTAAGGTACAACAGGCTGGGTCCGGTAAGCATCGATATCCTCCAGCTGAGACATGCTGAACTGTGGTCCGCTAGCAATAATGTTGTGAATAAAGAACTCTAGAAATCCCTCTTGTGGTGCAGATGAACTCTCGCCTTGACCGCATGACGTGGCAGCGAAGCCAGAGGAGTTCTGCTCACCGAAGTCTCTAAACTATGAGTATGGTGTGAATGATGAGCTCTGCCTTACGTACGCTGCAAACTCTGGCACTGTGTACCACTCCTTGGAAGCATCCAAGAGGCCTGTATCATCATTGGTAAACTCAAAGTCACCCCCACGTTGAATTAGAGGCCGCAAGATGAAACGATTTTAGTCACAATAAATATTTCAGATGTAAAATACGAATCTCGTACCTCCCAGATGTGCAGCAAAGATGAACGACGAGGAGTAGTAGTCTGTGTAGGTGGTGCGGACATCAAAAGTGATGTATCTCGATGACGGATCTGCGGCGAGAGAACGTCGTGATGTTACCAAAACATAAGGCCTAATAGGAAACAAAACGTAGGTTTGTACATAAGTTACCTCCTCATCGATACAGCCCGTGGATGATCGGTGGCTAGTACTACGACGCCGGACAGACTAAGTAGATTACGATGGCCAGTCGGACTCGCTAGCTCGCGATGACCTAGCGGGTGAGTATGGTGCCCCCACTGGGTGCCCGATATGCACAGCATGATTCGTCGAATGGCCGCAGCTCATGTTGTGCACTATTTTTTTGGTCTACTTTAGGATGTACTTCAAAGTATTCTGCAGGGCCGATGGTGTCTCCGGGCTGCTGATGGCGGTCTCGAACGTACTTTCGATGTGCTACGTCCGCTTCAATTGAAGTGACATACGAAACAAGTTCAGTAACGACCATTATGAATTCTGTAAATGAAACGATAAGAAAGTGCAAATATCTTACAATGTCATGTCACTACGAAGCATTGTGGAGATCGATCGAGCGTTGTAGACTATCCGCATGCGTGATCTGCTCAGGGCAATCTGGTGGAGTGTCGGATCTTGGAGCAACAACTCCAGAACCCTCAGTGTTAATCGCACAAGCCCAGGATCAGCTAGTGCACACAGTGATAATAGGGATACATATCGAGCATAATGATAAACTTTATTTAACTCAATATGAGCCTGATGGCCAAAGTTTATATCCATGGCACATAAGCCAAAATTTAAATATAAGCAGCAGAAGGAAAAACTGAAGCGGAAGAAGCCCTCTGAGCCTGCCCATAGGCAAATGACAGTAAGACACGATCTACTCGTCCTGATCCTCACGAAATCGAAGTGTCCTCTGGCAACAGAATTAAGCAAGGTGAGCACATAAAATGTACTCCGCAAGTTACATGGGAAAATGCACAATAATACAAGGCTGACAAGTGAAGGTATATAGGGTTATTTGAACATAAAACGATATTTAAGTAATACAATAAATAGATTGAAATTGTTGAATTTAATACAATAGGTAAAAACAACATTGTAATCAAAATAGATACCATTAGTGCAGATCCATCCCCCACACCAACCTATCCACGAGCATCCCACCGGACCATCTTTCCCAAAAAGATCTCATATGAATTCCATCCATACATTTTTTTAATCTCTCATGGATTCCATCCATAAGTTTTTCGTAAACCATTTTGAAAACAAAGTCTAATCCGTGAAAAACTTTACTCAGTTTGCCCATGACCATGGGCACGTCTATCCAGGATAGATTATACTCTCTACAGAGGTTGTACAACTTTACCCGCAAGACATGATCATTTCATATTGCCACGTGATTAACACACTTTCTTAGGTGTGTGACGGAGAGATCATGACAAGGCCTTTATAATGCAAAGTCTTCAACCTGGCCAAGCCAACACTAAGGTTTCACTTCAGTAAGGAATCCACCAGACGGGACCCCCTCTTGAGCTGAGTGTGACTTCACATGGCCTACGCCACACTCACTTTCAACCTACAGCGAGACTCAGGTTGGGACCCACAAATTAATCAGCCAGGACTGTCCCATACTAGCCTTGTGGTAATATAAAAGGGCTTTGTAGCAGTAGCTCACAGACCGGTCCTTAACTGACTTAGGCACCAAGCACATACCCCTTGTGCCTGGCAATCAATATTGTGTCACCAAACAACAATGCATGCCAGCAAGCACCCACCACCTAACCATTTGCCTATGTCTAAACCAAGTTTTTATATTTTATTTCAAAATAATTCATAGCCTTTCTTGACTTACGAAGTCAAGAGTACATTTCAAAAGCTTAACATTTTATGTGGAAAAGGTTATCCCAAAACAAAAAAAATTATGTCTAAGCAAGTCTAAGCTTTTGATACAAAATTCTCTAGTCCATACTTGTGTACTAACCAGAGTTTTATTGTAGGGTGTCAAGGTATCCGGGAATCAATGTCAAAGGAGGTATTAACAAGTAGGCAATAACTAAGTTTAAAACTGAATTGAAATACGTTGAATAAAAATAAGCATGAAGAATAATTTAAAACAACATAATTTTATTTGTAAACTGGGATCAATATGATCAAGGTGTATAACTTGCCTTACTCTATGAATTGATGAGAATTGCCGCCGAAGAATTTCTCTAAATCGTCGCAGTCTACACGTGAAAATAACCTACCAAACTCAAATAAAATTCAAATAAACTCCAAATATTCAAAAAAAGGCTATAAATGGGTAGATCAGGATTTTAGAGAAAATTAAAATTTTGAACAGGCTCAATTGGAGTTAGGATGATGGAGAACGGGCTTCTGGAAGTTTGAAATCAAAGAAAAAGAATAAATTGGATTTTCTGGAATTATTTTTGAACTAAAAATTCAATTTATGTTGTCAGCAGAGGAAATGTTTGTCACAATAGATTTGAGCAGCCAAAATGGCCCTAACAATAGACTTTGGTGAGCTAACATTTCTAGTAAATACATTACCATATTTATCTTTCCTAAGAAAATATTGTTCATTATAAAGAGATGGCGTAGGAATGATACCTTTGGGATAATACTTATTAAAGTGTCCCTTCTCCCAGTAATTTTAGCAAGTTTGGTAATTGTTACCTTTTCTTATCTTTTTATCTTGCCCATTACCTATTTATCTCCTCATTGATAACCTTTGTTTGTCATCAACCTTGTTAGGGTACTTAGAGGCGAAGTGACCCTTCTTGTTGCATCCATGGCACTTGATATATTTCTTAGTGTGTCTTGCATTGTACCTTGTCTTACTATTCTCCTTCTTGGAGATGAAGCCAACACCTCTCTAATCATTTGACATACTTTGATTGCTCAAAAGTTTGTCAAGAGAGGTCTTTCCTTTATAGCACTTCTCTAAGTCATGGTTCAATCTTGTAACTTGGGCCTTGAGCTTTTTGTTTTTTCCTCTACAATATTAGTCTCAACAAACATAGAGGAAGTAGATGCATCTAATTTTGAGCAACAAGGTTATCAATTAAATCATCGCAGGATGTGGATACACTAACTTTATATGTTATGCAAAGGATTAGAATCTATACATGACATATCATCTATTAAATCACATGTGATGCCTATATCCACATTCGGCTTAGAGTATTCCTTGAATAGCAGAGACTCATGTTCTTTTTTAGGACATCATAATAGTTTTGAAGGGTGATATATTTTTTCTTCAAAATTTTAAACTTAGCATTTTCTTTTCCAAGGAATTCATTTAGCTCTTCTAACATATCCATCAACTCATCACAAGAAGGTGCATCATTGTCATCATCATTATTTACCTTCTTATTACCTTTAGACATAAAGCATCGAGTTGATGTAGAGGGAAGGGTGGATTCTTTATCATCGGAGCTAGAGGTTGAGCATTCTTCTCCCGACATCCACTCTTGTATGCGATCCTCATCGGTTGTTGTGGATAATTCATATTTGTCTCGAATTTTCGTCCACATATCATGAGCACTCTCAAGATTGCATATTATATTGAATACCTCTACACTCAAAGCACTAAATAAAGCATTAGTTGCTTGAGCGTCGAGATGTGAGCATTTCTCATCCTTAAATGTTGGAGTAAGAGGATTCTTAGGAGAAGAAAAACCCACATTTACAATCCGCCATATTTTTAGCCTCATGGCCTTAAAATAGCAAATCATGCAAATTATCCAATTACATAATTTGTGCCATTGAATAGAGGTGTGTCATCTAGGTGTACTATCTGACTAGTTGTCATCCTTTAAACTCTCTAGGTAGTGAAGCTTAATAAATGAGAAACCAAACTCTGATACCACTTGTAAGATCGAAGAGGCCGACTAGATAGTCGTTTCTAAAAATTTTCTTCTTAATTAATTATATTTAAGTTATTTGGCTAAAACCTAAAATATAATGTTGAAGCTTAAATCAAATTAGTTTTAGCACAAACAAAGCCTAAATCAACTACGTTCACCTAAGTACACCAACAACCTAAATCTATGTCAAATGTTTGTAATCCTAAGATGACAAGTAATCAATTTAATTCTATGAATATAAATTGCTTAAAAGTAAAATGTGCTTAAGAAAATAAACCACAATTAACATGGTTTCTTTTTACCGTGGTGTTTGGAGACTTACCGGTATCCCCTATTCCACGTTGAGGTTAGCCCAAACAAATTGGACCGGCTCCACGAATTAAGCCAAAACACCTCAATCCACTAGTGGTAGCTTATTTCCGCTACGCCTGACCGGCTTCCCGGTAAGCCCTGAAAAATGTTTGGCAGATAGGTGAGCTCCAACCTTCACAACTTTGTCGGGTCTTCTCACAACCTTCTTTGAGAAGATCACTGCACACGACGCCTCCAACGCCATCTAGGAGTCAGCAAACTCCAAGAGTAATAAGTCAAGCCCCTCGCTTGACTCTCACCACGTGCAACGAATGCACAAGCTCAAATGAACACTAAGTCTAACTTTAGATGTAACACATGCACTCTAGATCACTCTCCTTGCTCACAAGGTGCAACACATGCACAATTAAAAGGAGGACCTCACGCTAGCTCAAGGGAATAGAAGTGGGTTGAGCAACAACATATCCAACTGGCCACAATGGGGTATTTATATCCCACATAAGAAAACTAGTTGTTGGAGCTAAATCCCTAAAAATCAGGATTATTGAAAGTATCGTGGCAAAACTGTGGTACTTTCGCTCCCTCGCAACAGTCAAAAAACTAGCTGTTAGAAGCAAAGGACCAGTCAAATCTGGTAGTTCCACTGTACAATTTTTGGTAGTTCTGATCATCGGAAGTACCGCTCCCACATACAGAATTGTTGCTCTCGCGAGGAGGAGGAGATCACCATACAGGTGCTTCTTTGGAAAAAATGTACCGCTACACAAGCTGGACGTTCTGCAAAATGGAAGAGCCGCTCACACAGAGTCGGTAGTACCGCTCAGTGATTGGACCACTCACATAGAGCCGGTCGGAAACTTCGATCGTTGACTACTCTGGTCCACGACCATGTTGGTCTCCAACCACATTGTTCGAATCAATCACACAAATCTCAACCACGTCGGTTTTGATCATGTTAGTTCGACCATGCTAATTTTGATCACATAGATCTCAACCACGTCAACCATGTCGATCTTCGACTATGTTAGTTTGATCATGCTGGTTTCGATCACATAGATCTTCGACCACGTTGGTTTGACTACGCTAGTTTTGATCACACATATCTTTGACCACACAGGTCTTCGACGACCAACACACGTGGTAGTTCCGTGATTACAAAATCGGTAGTTCTGGTCAGCGGTACTACCGCAGACTACACTACAGTAGTTCCGATTTCCCTGAGAAGTGTAGATACTTCAACAAATTTTCTAAAACACATTTGCAAACAATCATGCTCACAAGGATTATCCATGATTCCCATAAGTTACAAAACACATTTGCACACTTTTACAATTATCACACAAGGATTATATATATGAGCTTCAATCATTTGGAAAACATATTTGTAAATGTAAGCCTCACACTACAAAGAATGAAAACATTGGCTTTAAACACTTGCAAAACACATTCGCAATGTATAGTCCTATGTTACAAGGGTTCAATACATGAGCCACAACTATTTGCAAAACACATTCATAAATACAAATCATGCCAAGGAGAGCTAGAGCAAGTGAGGTTGAGCTATCAACACATGATGAGACTCAATATACTAGACATGACCCTTCTTAATAGTATGATAACCTATACTAGCAATCCGGTCTTCCAACCAAATACCAAGATCGGTAAAAAAAAATTAGGAACATTACCTTAGCCCTAACTAACCATACATTTGCCTTGAGTCATAGTTTTAACATGCATCAACTCATGATGCATCCATTACTTCAGCTCCACCAACACATGATGGGTCTCCACTTCACTTGATGATCTACACATGATCATCTCCTCTTGGACATACATCAACTCATGATGCATCCACCACTACACTTGATGATCTTCAATACATGAAGTCATCCCAAGTCTTCCTCATTTGTGCAACCTAATCTATTCATCCAACTCATAGAAAATATTAGTCCACAAACCAATTGCCATCAATTACCAAACTTCACCATTAACACATAATGGAGGGACTAGATTCTACAATCTTCCATTTTTGGTAATTCATAATAATCTCAATAAATAATGAGATAAAGATTGTATTTCGAGTATACAACTTGTACAAAATAATTGTATACTCTAAGATAAACTTTCAAAGCAAAGCTTACTCATCCGGTTATCATTAATCATCCAACCATTAATACATAATGGAGAAGTTAGATGACAACCCGATTGCAAATGAGTATATATGAACTACACAAGCTATATATACTCAAAGGATGTGTTTCAAAGTAAAGATCTTAAATATGTTTATTAAAGAAAACATATATCAATACTTGTGAAACCTCAAAACATATAGTGAACTTCCTCTAAATGTGTGCATACAAGTATGTGTAATGAAGACATTTACACATATTCATTTTGGACTATTTGTGGAGTTTAATCTATATTTTGGATCCAAGAAATGCACTAATATATATATATATATATAAGAATGTGATTTCAAATGCATACCTCTTTATTTCACCTTTTCATCCAAATGGGATTATGCAATAATATACTTAAATAAATATATTAGTCTCACATATAGATTTATCATTTAATCATATATTTAAATGTGAGAAATGCAACAGGATTATAAGAAAGATATTGGATGCATACCTCAATGATTTCACCTTTTTCATCCATATGAGACTAAGTAATATCATAATCAATAAACAAAGTTAGTCTCAAAAATGTTTTTATCAATATCACCAAAACGAACTTAAATGGAGCTTGATCTTTCAAAGGGTGACTCACAGACCTCCCACCCATCTCCAACCTATCCCACCAGTCTGGCCGCTTGCGCGATGGGAAGTTGACATTGTTGGGCCACTGCCACACACCCTGGGGGGCCTATGATTCATTGTGGTCACATTCAAGTACTTTTCCAAGTGGCCCGAGGTGGTCGCCCTAGTCAAGTGACCTCTGCAGTGGTCCAGTGGTTCCTGTGGCAAAATGTTATTTGCCGCTTCAGGGTCCCAAGAGAAATCACCGTCAACAATGGCCTAGAGTTTTACTCCATGACTTTCAAGGTGTTCTGTGAATGAATGGGCATCAAGCTTTGATATGCCTCCGTAGGACATCCACAGTCCAATGGGGTGGTCGAATGGGCCGATGACACCATCTTTGTAGGTGTCAAGAAGTGCCTCGTGGGTCTCCCAAAGGGCAGATAGCCTCAAGAACTGCTGAGTGTACTCTGCTCCATCTGCACCACAACAACACGCCCAATGGCATTCATGTATTCAAGCTTCTCCTTGGGGATTAGGCGGTCACACTAGAGGAAATCAAGACTGGGTCAAGGAGGGTCCTCACTCCAGCTCCGACCGAGGAGTGAGCAGTGTCTCTGGACCTCCTTGACGGCATGAGGGTTAATGCAACCAAGCATGTCGCAAAGTATATGTGGCTGATGACACAGGCGTACAATAAGGGCGTGCGGCCCAGGGAGCTCAAGGTAGGTGACCTCATCTGGAAGAAGGTGCTAAATGCTGCGATCGTTGGCAAGTTGGAATCCAAATGGGAAGGCCCCTACATCGTAACGGCAGTCCTCTGGCCAGGGGCGTGTCGTCTAGCAAGCCTCTAGGGTGATGACCTCAAACACACATGGAATGTGTATCGCTTCCATTGATACTATGCATAGTAAAAACAGGATGGGTAACCTATGTGTACTCCATGCTTGTGTATCTGTAACAGCTCACCTGCGCAAACAAGACGACATAAATAAAACCCCATTTTTAGGTGCAAAATGTTGTCCATGATTCCTATGTGCAAGCCGCGTAGAGCACACAGTCTCCGCGCAAACTCTACGGAATATAAAGTGCTGAGAACTTGGCCATCCTGGGTAATTCTATGAAGTATAAATAGTCGCGTAGAGCCCGTGGTCTCCATGCGAACTCTATGGAGTATAAATAACTGCGCAGAGCATATGGTCTCTGCGTGAACTCTACGGAGTATAAATAACTGTGTGGAGCACATGGTCTTCGTGTGAACTTTGCAGAGTATAAAGCATTGGGAAGTTAGCCATCCCGAGCAACTCTATGGAGTATAAACAACCACGCGGAGCACATGGTCTCCGCGTGAATTCTACAGAGTATAAAGTATTGGGAACTTAGCCGTCCCAAGCAACTCTACGGAGTAAAAATAGCCGCGTGGAGCACATGGTCTCTGCACGAACTCTGCGGAGTATAAAGCATCGAGAACTTTGGTGTCCCGTGCAACTCTACAGAGTATAAATACTCATGCGGAGCCCAAGGTCTCTGCGTGAACTCTATGGAGTATAAATAGTCATGCGGAGCCCATGGTCTCCTCGTGAACCCTACGGAGTATAAATAGTCGCGTGTAGCCCATAGTCTCTACGCAAACCATACGGAGTATAAATAGTAGTGCAAGCCCATAGTCTCCACGTGGACCCTACGGAGCATAAATAGTCGCATAGAGCGCACAGTCTCTACGCAGAATCTAAGGAGCATAAATAGTTGTGCAGAGCCTATAGCCTCCACGTGCACTCTACAAAGTATAAATGGCCGTGCGTAGTCCATAGCCTCCACGCGCACTCTACGGACCACATAGTGCCCATGCAAACCCTATTGAGTATAGATAGCCGTGTGGAGTCTATAGCCTCTGCATGGACTTTATGGAGCATGCACTTCAAAGATTTCATCCCTTCGCCGACTTCCTCGATGCCTGTCTAAAGTGTGGAGGACGGAGCGCGCGCTTCAAAGACTTCATCGATGCCCATCGGAAGGGTGGGGGACGGAGCGCGCGCTTCGAAGACTGTCCCATCGTCGACTTCATCAATGCCCATCCAAAGGATAGGGGATGGAGTGCACATTTCAAAGACTTCGACCCACTGCCAACTTCATCGATGCACGTCCGAAGGGTGGGGGATGGAGTATGCTTTTCATGACTTCGTCCCACCACTGAATTCATTGACACCCGTGTGAAGGGTGGGGGATGAAACACACATTTCAAAGACTTCGTCCCACCGCCAACTTTGTCGATGCCCATTCAAAGGGTGGGAGATAGAGCGTACACTTCAAAGACTTGTCCCACCGCTGACTTCGTCGATGCCCGTTTAAAGGGTGGTGGATGGAGTGCACTTTTCATGACTTTGTCCTGCCACCGACTTTGTCGATGCCAGTCCGAAGGGTGGTGGATAGAGCACGTGTTTTAGAGACTTCGTCAACACTCGTCCGAAGGGTAGGGGATGGAGTGTGCTATTCATGACTTTGTCCCGCCGTCGACTTCATCGATGCTCGTTCAAAGGGTAGGGGACGGACCGCGCATTTCAAAGACTTCATCCCACTGTTGACTTTATCAACGCTCGTCCGAAGGGTGGGGGATGGAGCATGTGCTTTTCACAACTTCGTCCCACCGCTGACTTCCCCCACATGCTCGTAGGCCTTCCTACGAGCATGACATAGTCATTTTCATGTTTACGACCACTTGTTGGTCGTATGCCATTCCATGACCCTTGCATGGTCGTACACCTCCCCACAACCATGACATAGTCATCAGCGTATCTATGACCACCCTATGGTCGTAGGCCTTTCCATGGCCCCATGTGGTCGTAGGTCTTCTCGTGGGCATTACATGGTCATAGGCCATTCTGCTACCACCTCAGGGTCCCAACCATCTTCTATTATCGCCAAACGATCATATGATCTCCCATGACTAAACCAACTCCCACTACCCCACAAGGGAATTCGCATGGAGCACGCATTCTAGTCTCCGTATCTAATCGTGAGCCTCTCCGACCTCGCCAGGGTCCTTCAGGATTGGTCAAGCAATCCATCGTGTTAATTTCATTTTCAAGCGCTGCGAGATGGGCCCTAGTCGCCAAGCGCCATGATACTTCGTCGCGTACGACGGCAGCGATAGCTCTGGTACCATGCCTGAATCTTAGCGGATCGATGTGGCCATAGTCATGGTACCAAAGGATAATCACTTCAGTTGCAATTATTTTGGTTAATCTTCACAAATAGTATAGCGCTCAGAGAGCACCATCAAAGTAGGTAAGGCCTATTCTTAGACTACTCTTCACCTGAGCTCTATCTTTATATATTCCCTAGAGGAGGCGTTGGTCACCACGGGCTGATCCACCCAAAAGTGCAGCGACTCCTCCGCCCATCCCCAGTATCGAAGCCGGCGGCAAAGAAGGTGGTCTAGCATGAGGGGACGGTCTTCTTCAAGTACCTGCTCACCATGCAAACACATATAAGGACACGGCGCAACCACCATTGCTTTTTCATTGTAAAATACTAAGTTACATATCAAGTGGCAGCAGGTACCCCATACAAAAGGCATCGATGGCCTTACACACGCAAACTACCATGGACACGGGCGGGACTGAACAGCCTCGACATCACACCTGTCGATCGACCGCTACATTAGAGACGGGGTCACCGTCTTCACTCCGTCGGACAACCTCGCCAAGCCAAGTACTAAGGTCCATTCTCGTGCCCAGAGTCCACTCCAGAGTGATTTTCACTACTGCGCCACTAATGTACTCCCATATATGGTGGTGGAATGCTTGAGCGGACCGACATATCGCATGTAGCTCCTCGGATATCGTGCTCTTCCCAGCAAGCAGGTCCAAGTGGGGATGGGCCAGTTCACCCACATGCAAGCAACCCTAAAGATGAAGCAAACTGAGAATCATCTGCATCGTCACAAGCAAGCACTGGTTGCCATAAGCCCGGGTGGCATTCAGTGCAAGCGGCGAGGCCTCCCCAATCGTCCGAAGGCTACTCAGGAGATCCTCGGGCCCATGTGCTCGAGGGGGGACTTTGACCACCAGAGTAGACTCCAAGGCCTCCATCGACCACCTCGTCAACAGGGGCACATCGCCCAGTACGTGGTGCTGCTTTGATAGCTCAGATGATAATTGAGTCTTCTCTTCCTCCAGCGTGGCAATCTACCGCAGTATGCCCTCGCACTCCTCGGTGGCCATACACCGAGCTTGCTTCGCTAGTGTATGTGCATCCGCGATAGCCTTCATGTTTTCCACCTCTAGAAAGCGGACGCATTCATCCTTGGTCTCCATCGTGGCCATCATGTCCGCAGTAGATTGCTGGGCGGACGACGCCTTTGCCTCCACGGTGGCTACTCGCTCCTATAGATCACTCTATTTGTGGTGCGTTGCTGTCTACAGAGCACGAGCCAGAGCAAGGGCCTACGCGATATATACTTGCCACCACGAGCCAGAATGAGTAAGCAAACTATGATCGTAAACATACCTTCATTCCTGTCACTTAGAGAGCGCTTCTAGGAGCTCCAGCCTACAAGACGCAAGTATGTGATGATCCACAGCTGTGTCTATGCAATCCGCCTTCCCCTGGAACACCCTTAACGCCTCCGGTCGAGGGACAAGATGTCATGTGAAATGGTTGGGCTAACGCTGAAGCACACGGAGATTGAAGGTGGTGATGCATGGAGAAGCTACGGGCGGTGCGGTCCTGGAGGCTTCGACACAGGAGTTGATGAGGCATGATGAAGATACGGGAGGTGCGATCCTGGAGGCTTCATCATGTATTGTGTTAGGAGTTGTGGATGAAGTCCATAACGGAAAAAATTAAGATTTTGAATGAAAACCTATGTACGTAAGGGTTTCGGATCCCTTAATTTGAGATGGAGATAAGATTCTGTGTTCGTGTTTGAATTAAACACGGTTTAGGGCTCTAGCATATAAAAGCAGAGGCAAGCTAAGGATTTTAGGCATGAGGCTTTGCAAGACTTTTTGGTTCTAGGGTTTTAGGGGAGTTTGTGAGGGCACTGTGTAACTTCATGAAAATTCAGCAATAAAGAAGATCTTGAATCAATCTGGTTTGTGATTTTTGATGATTGCTGTTTGGGCAAAGTATACGACTGCAAACAAAACTGTGCAATAAGTGTTTGTTTGAGCGGTCGAATTCACCATCGACTACGTGGAGATTTGAAGAAGCGGAAGCAATCATTTACCCCCCCTGATTGTGCCATACGATCCTACACACATGTTTCGGTGGATTCTTCACGTGCCAACTCGATTATAATGTCTCTTTTTTGGAAGAGGATGATAAGGATGATGTTGAAACCATTCTATGTCCTCGAAGCATCGTAGAGAGCAACTAGTGAGTGTAACTACTTCTAAGCTTGCATAATATCTCGTTGATATTATTGATATTATTGATGCATGCTTGTGCCTTGTAGGCTCTGTTGGATGCTTTCGATGACAAGATGATGCTATGACAGTTGACAACATACCTTTTGTTTGGTGGCCTTTGCGGTATATAATACCGTTTGGATTTTTGTTTGATGTTTTTGCTATTCCTAAACTATGAAGCTGATGATCTAGAAGTTAGAACCCGTGGTTACAAATTTAATATTAAATGTGAATGGATTGTTAAACATTAACCGTTAAACTATTTTGGTCATGTTTCATTGTAGATTTATGAAGGAACCATTTGTGATGCATCTATTAGTGAAGCACGATTTTCCTAATGTCCTAACGTTTCATTGGTTTGTTGTCAACTTTATGGAGGAAAATTTGATAGCATTTGTTATTATTTGATGGATAAATTGTATGTTGAACTAAGCTAGCTTATAGATTGTACACAATACACTTTCTGATGGATAGATTGTATATTGGACTAATCTATTATGCAAATACAATTACAGAGCCAAAAAAGACATGTACAACTTGCGAGCCCACAAGCCGGTTTGAGCCTCTTTTAAGCCAAGCTGAGCATAGTTTCTGACTTGTTGCCTTAACTAGCCGAGCTGGGCCGTAGTTTCTTTCACACAAGCTAGCTCGGCTCGGCTCGGCTCAGCTTATTTTCCACCTCTATTCATGGCAGAGTAACATACACGCCGAAGGCAAAAGGTGACCCGGAACTTGTGTCATACTTTTTCCTTCGCGTGCACTCCAATCACACTTGTTAAGGATTGTTGATCTTTTAACTTTTTCCCCTGCAGATTGCAAGAAAGGACGAGGGATGAAGAACTTCACGTGCGGGAAGGACCGAAGGAGACGCAAGGAGGCAATTGTTTGCGCGGGGAAACAATTAGTTACCTGATTTCTAGGAGATTGCTTGGTGTTTTAATCGATTTTAACTATAATTAAGGGATAATACAACCTCCGTTAAGTAGATGGAGCTATCAGGATAGGTGTGATCACACCCTAATTCGGCCTGCACATTACTACTTGCGGTGACCCCTGAAGGTGAGCATAAGTGCATAACGTTCGCTTCCCGAGTTCAAGTAACTACCTACCTGCATGCACGCGGTTGCATGCGCGCGGTCAATCTCTCTAACCCATTCCTGCCCCCGTTTTCTCGCGCATTATCTCATCCTAGTAACAACTTCTCTGTTGAACGTCGCGAAACGATCGATGAGCTCCTCCGAATTAATCCTGCCGCGCTACTACCTAAATCCCACTCTATAAATACTGATCACCGCACCGTCACATGCCATTCTCCTGTGCTCTGCACCTCTGATCGGTTCTCATTTAGTGAGCTAGCTGGCTAGGCGTACTGATCGAACTGCTCGGTTAGCTATATACCTCCGCGCGCCCAGGAAAGAGAGCAATGGGGACGGCGGCAGCGGCGCTGTTGCTGGTGGCTCTCCTGCAGTTAGCGGCGGCGGCGGTGCGCGCGTCGCACGTCATCCACCCGGACCTCCAGTCGTTGGAGGCGAAGCAGGTCGACGAGACGCTGCGCACCGGGTACCACTTCCAGCCACCAAAGCACTGGATCAACGGTACGTGAGCGTGGATGCACTGGTTTTTCCTTCGATTCTTCTCCCAGATTTGGAATCTGGGTCGTGGTTATCTGCGTGTTATTTTGATACTGAAAAGTCCTAACTACTCTACTCTCTGTTTCCCTCTTCATTGCTCCCACCACCCTGCTCATCATGACGCGACGATCAGATCCGAATGGTACGTACGCTAGCTCATAGAAAAATTCACCGCGACTAAAAAGGAGATTAATTTGTGTGCGTGGTGATTAACTGGTGCATTGATTGCATGGCGTTGCATTGTGTGATATATCCATGCATGCAGGGCCAATGTACTACAAGGGGCTGTACCACCTCTTCTACCAGTACAACCCAAAGGGCGCGGTGTGGGGCAACATCGTGTGGGCGCACTCAGTGTCGACGGACCTGATCGACTGGGTGGCGTTGGAGCCCGCGATCTACCCGTCCAAGCCGTTCGACGTCAAGGGCTGCTGGTCGGGCTCCGCCACCGTGCTGCCCGGCGGCGTGCCGGCCATCATGTACACCGGCATCGACCGCGAGGAGCACCAGGTGCAGAACGTCGCCTACCCGGCCAACCTCTCCGACCCCTTCCTCCACCACTGGGTCAAGCCCGACTACAACCCCATCATCGAACCCGGCCGCGGCATCAACGCCAGCGCCTTTCGCGACCCCACCACTGCCTGGTACGGCCCCGATAGGTACGTGTGTATATACCCTCCTTATTCAACCTATCCTATCCGTCCAAGACACTGTAGCACCGTGTGATTCTTTTTGGCACGTCATGTACCGTATGCTTTTAATCACGATTTTGCGAGTGGAAACAATGTTGACACGTGGTAAGTTGAACTTTGTGCAATGTGCAGTCACTGGAGGCTGGTGGTGGGCAGCAAGGACAACATGAAGGGCCTCGCGGTGCTGTACCGGAGCCGGGACTTCAAGACGTGGGTCAAGGCGCACCACCCGCTGCACTCGGCGATCACCGGGATGTGGGAGTGCCCGGACTTCTACCCCGTGGCGGTGGCCGGCGGCAGCCGCGGCCACAAACGCGGGGTGGACACCGCCGAGCTGCACGACCGCGCCGTGGCCGAGGAGGTCAAGTACGTGCTCAAGGTGAGCCTGGACCTGATGCGGTACGAGTACTACACCGTCGGCAGGTACGACCACGCGACGGACCAGTACATCCCCGACGCCGGATTCCCCGACAACGACTACGGGCTCCGGTACGACTACGGCGATTTCTACGCGTCCAAGTCGTTCTACGACCCGGCGAAGCGCCGCCGTGTGCTGTGGGGCTGGGCCAACGAGTCCGACACCGTCCCCGATGACCGCAACAAGGGATGGGCCGGCATTCAGGTCAGGACAGGACCGTACGTGCATGCACATGAATTGCACAAACAAACGTTACATCCCTACTACGTGTCAGGTGCTGATATCTAGTACTGACTGCTGATGCATTGTTGTGTTTGTTGCGTTGCTGATTCTCTCAGGCGATACCGAGGAAGGTCTGGCTGTCGCCGGACGGGAAGCAGCTGATCCAGTGGCCGGTGGAGGAGATCGAGGCGCTGCGAGCGAAGCACGTCAATGTCAGCAACAAGGTCGTCAAGATCGGCAACTACTTCGAGGTCACAGGCTTCAAGTCCGTACAGGTCGGTGTACACACGGCAAACACAATAGCATAAGCTAGCTTGCATGAAGAGTTTTTTACATGGTGCATGCAATGCGAACGCCGGCATGATGTTAGCTGTTGTGCGCGCGTGTGCAGTCTGACGTGGAGGCGGCGTTCGCGATCAGGGACCTGGACAAGGCGGAGAAGCTCGACCCGGCGTGGCGCAACGACGCGCAGGCGCTGTGCAAGAAGCTCGGCTCGCAAGTCAAGGGCGGCGTGGGGCCGTTCGGTCTGTGGGTGCTGGCCTCCGGCGACCTCAAGGAGAGGACGGCCGTCTTCTTCAGGGTGTTCAAGGCCAACAACACCAAGCACGTCGTCCTCATGTGCAATGACCCTACCAGGTACTTGCAGCGTTCAGGTTTTTTTTCCGTCACAAGTACAAGATGAACTGCACCCCCTGCGTACATATAGGCAATGGCCGCAATGCACGCCTATATATGCAACTTGCGATCCTGTTCTATGCTGCTGCATGCGTTCCGGAAATGATGCAAAGTGCCTGCAAGTGGGGAAGACATGGGGTCTTGATGACGTGTCGCCGATCTTTGCGATTGGGACGTGTCGATGGACACGCCCTTATCTTTGATCTGGAGCTGAATCTGTGGATGTTTGATCAGATATCGATCAATCTATTTGCAGTTTTATCACCTGCAAGCATGGATCGCTAATATCTTTGTCCCCCAATGATCAAACACAAACAGGTCGTCGTACGAGTCGAAGATCTACAGGCCGACCTTCGCAGGCTTCGTCAATGTCGACGTCGCCAAGACGAAGAAAATTGCGCTCAGGACATTGGTACGCACACGAGTAACTTTGCTGTACATGTCACTTAAACCACCATTGTCAACCGTAACAACAGCGTAACTTCACTTTGCTGCACGCGTGCAGATCGACCACTCCGTGGTGGAGAGCTTCGGGGCGCGCGGCAAGACGTGCATCCTGACGAGGGTCTACCCGAAGAAGGCCATCGGCGACGACGCGCACCTCTTTGTCTTCAACAACGGCGAGTCGGACATCAAGGTCACCAACCTGGACGCCTGGGAGCTCAAGACCCCGAAGATGAACGCGCCACAGCAGTACTAGTAGCAACAGCCCGAGGACAAGTGGTAGCCTAGCCGTAGCTAGCTAGCTTCTTTAATTAGCTGAGATTAATTAGAAGGCTTCAGGATCGATGCATTATTAGGGAGGGAAATGGTACGGTTATTTTTTTGACCATTTAGATTGGCACCACTGAATGGAATTGTAGCACGCAGTGCGTGAAAAAACTATTGCTTATCAGAATTTTATAAAATTTCAGTGATTTTTTGAGTCTTAAAACAAGTCTTTGGTTCCTGATGGCAAGCAGAGTTATCTCCAAGTCCTGCTTTGCTCCTACGAACGAGTACACAAGCACCGAGTTAATTAGGATGCTGCAGGTTTAGTGATGCGTTATTAGGGAGGGAAATGGTCTGGTTTGTTTCAGATCGTCTAAGCACTGAGGGAATTGTAGCACTAGATGCGTGAAAAACACTTGCTGGTCAGGAATAAGTTCAGTGGATGGAATTTTTTGAGTCTTGAAACAATTCTTAGTGTCTGATGACAAGTTATCTTCAAGTCCTATTTTGCTCCTATGAACAAGAACCTGAACCAGAATGATTACACAATCTCCCTATACACAAGCACCATTATGCTCCTATATACAAAACCTGAACAAGTGCCACTTCCTGTGATCACCATGATCTAGGCTTCACAGGAAACATGTGTGAGTGCGGGTCCAAGAGGGCTTTTCATTGTTGATGAGCTGGTGAAATGCTGCCATAAGTCCATAACTATCTCTGACGGAGGGCACTGTCCAATAGTTCCAAGACATGTTATAGGACGAACTGTCGCTGCTCACTTGCAAAGTATATCCTTACATTTGCCTTATGTCGAAGATTATTGTGTATAGGGACTGCTAGTTGCCCCAATTTGTATCAGCATACATGCTAGAAACAACAGATCCAGCAGTAAGACGAGTATGTAGTTGTGTACTAGTTGATCTGAGAGGAACTTGAGACTTTAGTCTTACACACATGACTGGGCCAAGATGGGAACTGGAAGGAAGCATGAAGATGAACTCTGCCTAGATTGTGTTACGTAGCTGGCCATCACTGAACTTTCTTTCTCCATTGTACAGCAACTTGAGGTATAATTGCAGGAACCAGCGCATGTTCTCATCACCTCTAGAGAGGGTATCTGATCGTGCCACTTTCTCTTAGGCCCGTTAGAGCGCCAACAAAGCAGTAACAAGGATAGAAATCACGCGAGCCGATGAACTTATCCCTGATGTCATCTACTCGTGTTCAGTAAAATCATGCGAGAGACCTTCAAACCTAGACAGTGTTCTAGGCCGGTCCAGCACCTCCAGCCTTGCGCTCTTGTTTGGATAGTACACGAACATCACGCGGCCTCATCTCCGACGCGAGTGACGACGCCTTTCCGAGAGGAAACTAGCACGCGTTGCATTGCCTTTGGCAATAACACGCGGTGGTCAACCTCAACCGTGCATGTGCACACCAAGCAATGGAGCAGCCATGAGGTGTACCTCCACTTGTTCGGATGCCAAGAAAGGTCCAGCCCAGAGCAATGGAGGATCGCAGGCCGAGAGGACGGACACCAAATCAAGCAACTGGGATGGATCGTGCATATAGATGAGTCACAGCCTATGCAACAACCACTGACAGGCTCCCATCGATGGACGATGGCTCTTTCGGAAGGCTTCAGATACGAGTTGTGCAACCTGCAGGTAACGGCCATAGTGGACCTAGTGCCCTAGTGGCAGTGGATTAGGGAGGGAACATTGGGGAGGAAATGGAGTGACTTCCAGCACAGAGGCGACACCGTAGGCCATACGGTAAGTAGGTGAAATCAACTGTCGAAGTACTAGTTGCTGTTGCGGTCTTGCCAATGTGAAGTGGAGGCAATGATTTTCCAATGCATGAGGTTCAGTGGGAGCTTGGTGCAGCAGTGACAATTGACATGCCAGTGCAGAGATGTTGGTGGAGACTGGATACCGTCATAAGGTAGCACTTTTCTCTTCGGGATAGACTATTGCACAGGCGACCGAAATTTTTTTATCTTTCAGTCACCTAAAGTTGCACTTTGAATCACCTGAAATTACACATATTTTTTTTAGAGGGGGGCTGCAATTTTAGTTGATTGAGAGTGCAATTTCAGGTCACCTGAAGTTGCACTCTGAATCACCTAAATTTGCAACTGATTTTTTTGGAGGAGACTGCAATTTTAGTTCATTGAGAGTGCAATTTCAGGTGACTGAAACATAAAAAAATTTCAGTCGACTGTGCAATAGCAAAACTGTTTCTCTTCCCTTATTCAGAGGGGCAAATGGCCTAGTCCATTCTGCAGCCCTCGATGTTCCTGAAACGAAAGAACGATGCCATTAGCGCAAGTGGAAGGGACACTGCCGTCCTTCGTCTCGTCATCTCTTCCTTCCTTTCCTTCGTTTTGAGAGCTGCGACAGAACAAACTACATTCCCATTTTTAACAGTAAAACTGCAGAGACGTTCTGGGAGACTGATACGTCGTGTGACAGTGTATGTATTGTTGGATGGATGCAAATTACCTCTGACATGTTACGGCTGCTTTCTTTTAGGGTTATACCTTGGCTTTCTATAGTAACTAACTTTTAAATAGAATGCCTTTTCAAAACAAAGTTTACAAGTCGATTGCAGTAAACACTGTCTCGACTTCATCTATATCAACCAAAGTAACACATAAATATCTCTCTCCTTATAAACAACCAGAATTCAAAAAATTAAACCAAAAGTATAAGACATGGTCCATTCTCGGCCTTAAAAAAGAAGAGAGGATCTTTAAGTCTACAAGCATGCGTGCATATCGCAGCGGAGCAACGACCCCACGCACAAAATGAGCCCACAGGTCCAGCCCAATATAACAACCATTTTACACTAGGTAAAAACGTTTTGGTAGCCCATGTAAGACAGGGTAGAACAAGATACAGTTGAACCTCACATCCATACAGTTGAACCTCACATCGCACCAACTCTAACTATGATAAGAAATAGTGATATGCTGACACACAGTTCCCACCTTTCAGTTCACACACACGTGATGATACTTTCAAAAATGCAATATCTGATACACTTAACAAATTCAAGAAAACAAGCATGAATTCTGATGTGAAAACCGTCACCACGTCATTTCAATTTCAGAATATTTGCAGCACGAATATGCCGTCACATGTAGCACATTCATGGCAAACAGAGGTGATGATAAATAGCAACCACTTGGTTCAAAGGGAAAAAAAGGGTCATTCTTCTAGTGATCCAACACAACTTAACTCAAAATTTATAAATCCATGATATCTGATGTTAAACAGAGTACAGAACAATTTGCAAGACCCAGGATGGATAGCTTGGTATTGTTCCTCTTTGACACAGCATGGAATTACAGCCTCCTTCCTCTAGAGGTGATGATAAATAGCAACCACTTGGTTCAAAGGGAAAAAGGGTCATTCTTCTAATGATCCAACACAACTTAACTCAAAATTTATAAATGCATGATATCTGATGTTAAACAGAGTACAGAACAATTTGCAAGACCCAGGATCGATAGCTTGGTGTTGTTCCTCCTTGAAACAGCATAGAATTACAACCTCCTTCCTCTTCTACCACCCTTTCTGCGAGTGCTGTCAGTAGGGACTGGAGTAACATCCTCTGTTCAACAAATAGAGAACCGCGAAAGGATTAATCTTTCATGGAAATCATAGACAGTATTGGAGACTTGAAGTTGGCAAATAATTGTAAAAATTGCTTGCCATGCTGAATGACTGTGATCAGTTTCAGCATCAGGCAAACCCCTGAGCTGTACATCAAGTAAAACCCTGAATCTCAAGGACTGTAACCACAAGCTACAACAACAACAAAGCCTTTTGGCCCAAACAAGTTGAGGTAGGTTAGGAATAAAACCTTCTCAAGATCAAAGAGATGAGAGCATTGAAATAAAAACCTACAATACTAAAACCCTAAGCCGTACACAAGGAAACATATCCTAGTCTAATTGTCAAGCATACTTCAATGCCAGAGACAGTAATGTACAAAGTCCATTGAAAAACAATGCATAGTCGATTAGTAATTTTATCATTCAGTCAATAGTGTAATCAATTTCCACAGAGAGAAAGGCAAACACAGTTAAAAGCAAGCACAGATAAAGTGACATGGTGCACATAATATAAACGGGGAGCGTATGCTTACCAATGCGTCCAATCTTCATGCCAGAACGTGCAAGAGCTCTGAGAGCAGATTGAGCACCAGGACCTGGAGTTTTTGTCTTGTTTCCACCGGTAGCACGGAGCTTAATGTGCAGTGCGGTGATTCCAAGCTCCTAAAGAAGGCAAGAACACAGTAAGTATCAACTGACAGCACATAAATCGATGTTTGAGAAAGTAGCTACCTTGCATCTTTGTGCAACATCCTGAGCTGCAAGCATGGCTGCATAAGGTGATGACTCATCACGGTCAGCTTTGACCTTCATGCCACCTAAAAAATACAATTTCGTAACTCCAACTATAAATCTACAATATCAAAGAAATATGATAGCTGTTGAGCATCAAAGAAGTCCAGAAAGGAAATTGTGTCAAGACATATACACATTTTGAATTACAAATATTTAAGAAGGCCTAGAGAAACGATGATCTAAATCATAGTGAGCTCAAAAGTTAATGTGAAGACCGCAAAGGCAGCTGCAAAAAATGGCAAACTGTAAAGCATGTTCACTTCCAAAATTTAGACAACTCCATTTAATTTGGCAAAGACTTGCAAGGGTGCAGAACTCAGCAGAAGCAATGCAGAATGCAGCTGCTCCATAGAAATCATACACTACAAGAAACACAATGCCATGATGGAGACACCTTAAACTGAAACAGGAAGAGAAGAAGTTCCAGAGAAAAACTCTCTGGGCCCTCTTGTGAATCTTGCACGGCTATGACTCGACACGCTCCCACAAAACAAAAGGGAGGCGATCTTAAGGGCCATGCTCACAAGCAAATTCGACAACCTAAAAAGTAAAAAAACTCAAACAGCGCATGGGGAAAGCCGGCAAGGTAAAAGGACCCTGGAAGTGCTGTGACGGCTGTCAACATGGAGGTCAAGCAAAATCGGACGAAGTGAGGAGGCCTCCAAATGTTCAGTGGGTAGGCCTCCGAAATATTGTCATCAACAGGGAGATTGCAGCGCTTGGCAGTAGCAGTAGATTGAACAAGATCCAACAGACATGGGTTTAATTTAAATGTTTTGTGAAAGAATCTGCGGTGAAACAATTCTTTTAGTTAAATGTGTAGTTTTCTGATACAACTATGCGAATGAAAAATACATAAGGTTTTCTGAAACTTACTCCAACACAAAGCATGTTCACTTCCAAAATCTAGATACCTCCAATTAATTTGGCAGAGAGTTGCAATAGTGAAGAGTTCAGTACAAGCAATGCAGAAAGTAGCTGCTCCATACTGACCAGTGACCATACACTACAGTAAGCTCAATACCAAGATGGAGACACCTGGAACTGAAACAGGAAGAGAAGAAGTTCCAGAAAAAAACTCTCCGGTTCCTCATTGCCAATCTTGCACGGCAATGACTCAACACGCTCCCACGCAACAGAAGGGAGGCGATCTTAAGGGCCATGCTTACAAAGGAAATTCACGATCACACTAACCAAACAGCAACATCAAGTATTTGCTATCCCAAATGCAAGAAAAGTGGCTTTCTGCATTTACACATTACAACCGAACCTATCTCTATGGGAAAAGGTACACCAGATGCTTGTAACAAACAAACATGACACTATTATCATAATGGCACACACCGTAACAAAGCACCATGCCTGGCAAACACATCCGACATACCAACAAACATATGCACGGACTGCTTAGGGCCTCTTTGGAATATATTAAGCTAACGGCCAAACCATCAACTTAAATGCTGTAGTAATCTGTAAGCTCAAACCCTGCTATGCAGAGATGCACAAGTGAATGGCTCATAGGGTTAACAGGTCTACAGGAACGTGAAGGGTGCTATACCAAAACATGATAAAGATATATCACGATTGCTCGTTTGCTACACACAGTAATTCCCGCCATCCTTAAGCACGTAACCAACAAAAAACACTACCAATGCGGGAATACCAGTACCAGTACCAATTACATAAACTAGGGCGACAAATGTTACACTATCTGCTACTCATAGCCACCATGATTGGGTCCTAACTCATAAAGACACAAACTTCATGACAAATTGACAATAACAAGCGTTTTCAAAGGGGAGTAATCACCAGTGATGCGGACGAGCGTCTCCCTCCCGGACAGATCCGTCACATGCTGCAAAACGAAGCCAAGAACAACATAGCCTCATAAACCGAGCACCGCAGCACGCCTGGTGTAAACAGGCAGGAAAAGGAAACTGGCAGACTCCTGGGGATCTTACGATGAAGGTGTCGTTGAAGGAGGCGAAGATGCGCGCGACGCCGAAGACGTACTCCCCCTCGCGGACGGCGGGGCCGAGCGTAACGTTCTCCTCCTTGGGCTCCCGCGTTTTCTTCCTCCCGGACTGCACACAACACAACAGCAGCGCACGGCGCCCAGATGGATGAGCACAGAAGGTAAACCGACCCCGAGTTAACGAGAAAAGGCGAGCAGCGTGGCCTTACCATGGCTGCGTCTGCGTGCTCGCGGCGGGGGTTTGGAGGAGCTTGAGGAGGAGGAGGCGGCGGCTAGGGTTCGTAGTGGGAGCGGAGGCAACGAGGGACGAGTGGCGAAGCGTGTAAAGATAAACCCTCGAGCGGAGTGGGCCGCGCGCTCGTGTTTGGGCCGCACATTGCGCTGAGCTTTCCAGTTGCCCACTGACCTAGTGAGCTTTCACGACTCTCTATTGGGCCTTTCCCCTTTGTTCTTTTTTTTTCACCTTCTACCTGCTTCGGGTAAGCCGAAGCTCATTTTTTTCACCTTTGTTCTTTTTTTTTCTACCTTCTAACTGTTCTTTTTTACTATAGCTTATAGCTTTTGATTAAATTTTTTTGAATTTTAGCTGTTTATGACAGAGATTACAGAGAGATACTCGTTTGCGATTATGGTTTATACAGATGTTAGGTTTTTAATGTGTACTACAATTAACTTGTAAACCCCATCTTAAGAAAATACTCCGTTTGAAAGTTAGGTACTGTAGCAAAAGTCAAAAACCGCTTTTAGAAGCCGTAAAAAACAGGGTCTAAGTACGATATATAAATAATAATAATAATAATAATTTATACTACAATTAGCTAGTAAATATTGACTTAAAAAATATTTCTTTACAAGCTAATTACCGTAGACAATTATTTACTATAAAAAATAGTTTTTGAAAGCCAACACAAATTAGACTAAACGCACATCAAGCTCCCTCAAAAAAGAAAAGCGCATCAAACGATGTGCTCAAATGATTACATGACGACTAGAAGAAACATAAGCTCGCGTGATGCAGGCTATCAGTAACCCTACCTTCAGGTGTGCTAGTTAGTTGGTACAGAACCATGATATCTTTTTAAGGCAAGCTATAAAAGCAACTGAGCAAGACACCTCGAGATGTAGAATAGTCGAAACTTATTGTGTTTAACACACAAAATGGTAAATATATATAACAATCTTTATTGCATGGAACCACTTCACATTTTCTCCGGGGAAAAAAAGACGAAACCTTTGCACCCTAGCATAACATAGCAACAAGAGAAGGGGGGTATTTAGAACAGTAAACATAAAAATTATCACTCACGTTTTCACACGAGGAGACAGAAAAAAAAAAGAAACGAAAGCAAAAATAACCATACAGCCACATGAGGAGGCAAATGGAAAAATGAAAAATGAAGAAAATTTTGACAGCTGTGGGATTTGAACCCACGCCCTTTCGGACCAGAGCCTAAATCTGGCGCCTTAGACCACTCGGCCAAACTGTCGCAGCTGTTACAGTTTCTATTTATTTTATTACTAAGCAGATGACTAGAGTTCCCAGTTCCGGGGCTCGAAGCCTCGAATGTCTGTTCGTAATGGAAGGGCCTACAGCGAGAAGGTACAGGCTCCGGACTACAAAATCTTTTTCCCATAAATCACAAACAGAATCGGGTTTGGTTCAATAATGCGCTTCCAACAATTGCCTAAACCAGATATTCTAATCTGACATAATTAAGAGCCAAGCACATCTGAAACCATGTTAGTTGGTAGGTGGCAGGAGCAGGACTTGCACAGGAACTACACAGCAAATGCATCACAACTATTACCCAGAACGCATACACAATGCAACGAGTGGGACATTGGCGTTGCGATTTGATGCCGATGTCTCTGGAATCTGCAGCACTCGGCCGCAGCTTTAGAACCCTCCGATTCCAAATCCAAAACGAGCATTGTTTAATCAAGCACTTAAGCGCATCATCCGCACGATTAAGACAGGTTGAACTGGAGATTAGCTGGAAAGATTACGCGGCCCCCACATCTTATTTGGTGGCGTTATTAGCTTGAACTACCTACTAGCTATGACTGAAATGTTGTCAATTGTCAGGCACGGGATTACGGTCTCTCTTTAAACGGCTTCAATTTTTTATTTTTTTGTTAGCTCATTTAAGGCAGAAGACACATAAAACATATCATCTTCTAATTTTAACTTGTTTTGGCTTTTTTTCTTATTGCTTTACATTGTCAGTGACGATGTAACGGATTTTTAATTTTTTTCTCTATTTTTTATTTCTTTTAAAAACACTAATAACCACTGCAGTGCAATTGCTTAAGTCAAAAACTAGTTGGAGGCCCGACTTGCACATTACTTGTATCTTATTTTGGCAAGCACCACACAGTTATTCAATGGTTAACTCTCAGAAATCAACATGTAGTGCAATTCTAAAAAGTCAGTGCTCGATGAAAGGGTTTATGAGGATGAGCCACCTCGTGATCTCACGCCGCCCCGTCGAAGCCCGATCCGACGGCGGAGGACGGCTTGTCGGGGCGCGGCCTGCCTGCGCTGCGCTGAGGGCTGAGGCCGAGACATCCCAGAAACGCCGCGCCGACATCGCCGTCCCGACGGGGACCCCCCGAACAGCGGAGCGTGGCGTGGCACCGGTGGAGCGCAGGGACAAGTAAATAAGAGACTTTTTTTTTAGATGACAGGGAAATAAGACTTGGAGAAAGGGATTAGATTCTGCGTGTTTTATCCACGGAGCTAGTGTTATTTATGTCCACCCAATTGCTTACTCCACCACCGTTCTCTCTCTTCTTTTCTTTTCTCAAAGAAACAATGGAGATTGCGGGTGAACAATACTCGCTCTTGATGGATTTGGGATTTCAGAAAATTGCACAATGGGTACCGGGGGATTGCCATGTTTGTGATAGATTATGTAAGCGATTAGTGGATAGAAAATAATGCCTTTGGTGCAAGCTTATAGACACCAACACTGCAATGGTATCGTGCCGTTACTGATCTCATCCGCCGGATAAGATAATAATGGTTGGACTTGATTGCAACGTCGTAACAAATAACAATAGTAATTTCCAGGTAGTACCTGTAGCTAAAAGTTGTAAAAATTGATCTTGAATTTTTTTACTCCTCTAGCCACATAAGGATGTCGTCCTAGAATGTGTGTGATCAAATCGTACGAATTTTAACCAAATGTATTGTCCAAATATGTAGTTGGGATATACAAAAATGATACGAGTAAATTTGTCACGAAAAATATTGTTGTGATAAATATATAAAGGGTCATGTGAGAAGATCCATAATTATGTTGTGATAAATCATTACCATTTGGGAGAGTAAAAATTTAAATTTGCAAATTTATTGGATTTTTTAGACTGCCTGTAGGCTAGGCGGTCTGACTGGCCAGAGGTGGCGGTCAGGCAGTCCCTTACAAGCGGTCAGACTGGCTCCCTAGTAGTCTGACCGGCCACCACTAATGGTCAGACCAGCCAAGGCAGGCGGTCTGGCTGGCAGGTATGTCTCCAGTTCGGTTGATTTTGTAATTTGGGAGTATTGGTCATGGGATGAGTTTGGTTGACCTAGATCAGTGTATATTTGTTGTATGATACATATTTTAGCTAACATGGGTCAAGTTATGAAGAACATATGCCCAAGTATGATTTCTTTGTCTTGGATCTGCACGGTCACATGGAATCGACCATGATCAACGGTGAGGATCAGGGCTACGCTCATGGAAGAGCCAAGGCTTAAAATGATCAAGAATGCCGGGTAAGATGGCTGAGCTTAAGTATGGCACAAGGAAGGCGGGAAATGCTAAAAGAAAGTTTGAGCGACGGGTTGAACCATGTGGCTTGATCGGTCCAATTAAGGCGTGGGTGGAATCAAAATGGAGGATACTGGCTGACGCGTAGCAAATCAATGTGCATCTACATGTGGCAAGCATGGTGATTACTTAGAAAGGAATGTGAAGACTGCGTCAAGAATGGGTATTTGTTAAGTTGACCAAAATACCAAAAACTATCTTGAATCAAAACCATGATACTTGGGAGAGTGATTTAGGTCAAGAACAAACTAAAAAGATCAAATTAGATCAAAAGCGAACTTATGTGCTTTAAAAAGCGTGCATAATTGTAGTATGTGAGTAAACCGTGTTTTGTGGGATTAAAGGGTTTCCCTATATATGCTAAGTAGATAGTATCCATTAGGGTTAGATAGGTTCTGGTTGGCCTATCTATTTAATAGGTTGGGATAGAGACTTATTGGTTAACCATCCAACTCTTCTATTGAAGCTAAGTGTTCTAAGGTTAGAATTTGAGAGAAGTTGAGTGATGTGGTATGCTCTCTTGTCCTCCATGTGGAGTGGCTATAAAACATTTATCCTCAAATAGTAATATATTAATTTTGTTCATCTCCCATAGATCCCTCTTGTTTTGGTTGATTTGCTCTCGATTTGGTTGGTTTTGATCTATTCTCTCCCTTTGTTGGTCTTGTTGGATGCCAAGAATGAGTTAGTGATAGAGATATTCTATAAAAATCAATCCCCATCCATCTAAGCATCAGGTTTGGCAAGTTCATAAAATTGCCCCTTTTTGTTAGATTTGATCCTCTTGAATGATTTCTTTATTCAGTCGTTGTTGCCTCTGTTCATTTGGTGTTCTTCTTTCATATTGTGATATGTGGGAATACATCTAGAGCCATACTGACCATCATCCATCCACGAGCAACCCATATTCACCGCTTTTTGTTTTTGCCCGATTTCGGTGCAACCTACCTTCAATTTCAAAATGGCCATAACTTTGATAATAATTTTCTCAATCATTAGTTGAAATAGGTTCATGTCATTCTAGAGATGGTGTATATCAAGTTTCATGTCGTTGGATCTACATATCAAAAGTTTCATGGATTTTAGTTTTGAAATAGTGTTATTTTACTATTCCCATGCTAACTTCATTGTAGCATCTAACCGACTACTATTCATTGATCTGATCAATTACTATTCATCCAGTCTAACTACCTGGCACATTGATGGTTGCTTTGCTTGTTTTTCATTGGGATTTTTTTGTATAGTGATTAGTCTTAAATCTTCATAGTTTCTCATAGTTATTAGAGTGAAGATCGACAAATACTTGGGGAAAATTCGAAAGTACCATTCACCCCCTATTGCCATACTGGTCCTACATGTGGTATCAGAGACAATTAGCTCTTCTTATAGGTCTTAACCTGTCTTAGGAACCATAACATCAAACAAGTATTCAACCAAGCCACCTGTATTCGTTGAAGTTGATTTCTCTTATTGGAAGGTTTGTATGCAATCCTACATCAAGGCTCAACGACACGCA
Organism: Dendrocalamus latiflorus; assembly: GCA_017311315.1. Lineage (NCBI taxonomy): Eukaryota > Viridiplantae > Streptophyta > Magnoliopsida > Poales > Poaceae > Dendrocalamus > Dendrocalamus latiflorus. The sequence goes on from CM029637.1 coordinate 20,602,728, forward strand.
ATTTGCATTAAAATCAAGAATCCTTATGTCATGCTGGCCAATGATTAGGTGAATATACTAGATGTAGAGGCAAACAACAAGACTCACAATTTTTTTAATTTTAGTCAATTTGAGTTTAAGCGTATTACTTACTTGAGGTATCCTCATGAAATCTAGAAGACCCTCACTAATTATCATGAGGGCTCTACCACAATCAATGAAATGAGACAGAACCAACTGAAAAAAGAATACTCAAAGATCGAGTAAAAGCTTGGTAAATCTTTGAATGAGTTGTGGAAAAGATTTTCCAAAATCATTCATGATTGCATTCTGTTATCATTCTGTTTTCTAAATAGAGAATACATGCCAATTATTAGGTGCACTTGATGTGCAAGTTTGAAAAATAAAAATCACTTCAATTAATGACAACACTATCATGAGTGAGCTTACCATAGATAAGCTTTACTCGAGTTAAAGATGTATGACATTGATTTTATCTCGCGTCTCCTCAAGACAGAGTCGATGGCACTTGTGATTGACCCTAATCAGAGTAGCTATTCTAGTTCATTGGATTTGGCTCTTCTGGATTTTCATTATCAAGCTTGCATTCTTTGAGCTATAAGCAGTTAGAGAAGCTTGTCGAGGATGACTTAGCCCTCCTATCCGTAAAATTCATGAGAGCGTACGACAAGGTGAGAAATAAGAGAAGGGATAGTCATGTCTCTTGCTTTGATTGTAGTGAGCCCAACCACATTCGGGCTAAGTATCCCAAACTGAAGGGTAAGGAGGAGAAGGACTTCTGAAGGCGTCTCCAAGCTTGTGACGTGAAGTCCAAGAAGCTCAACTACCACAAGTTTGTCAATCAGATCTTTACCGCTCTTAAGAAAGTTAACATCAGCGATGTGGATTCAGAGATGGAGAACAACGAGGATGACTCCCATGACAAGAAGAAGAATCAAGACTTCATTGGCATGTGCTTCATGCCAAGGGCAGCATCAACGTCACTTCCTCTGACGACGAGCGGTATGCCCCCCACTAAAGAGATGAAACATGTTCTTGTTGCTAATAAATAAAGACTGAAGGAACAATCTAAAATAATTAAGAACTAGGACATTATGATTAACAACTTGAACATAAAAGTTGTTAGACTCAAATCTATGAATCCTGATGATAATCGTGAATCTTACTTGTGACTGCATGATCAAATAGCTAATCTAAAAATTGTTCATTTATTTGTTGTTAGTCAACTTAAGGATGCTCTAGATAAACTAGAATCTCTCAAATCTAATGATGATTATGAGCGCTTGAATGCTATTACTTCAGATGTGATTCATTTATATGCTATTCTTTTTATCTTACTCAAATTGTGCTTTGCTTGAATTGAAATTAGATAGTGCTATTAAGGAATTGCTCAAATTTAATCCTGATCATACTTTCTCTCATTGTGAGAATAGTAAAATTAAAATGAAAGAAATAATTGAAATATTTCTTCATTGTAGGACTGAATCTTGTGAAACTTGTACTAGGCTCACAACTGAGATTGATGCTCTTAAAAAGATATTAGGGGAGAAATGTAAAATTGAAATATCTATGTCCATGACTACATCTAAGAAAATTATTGATTCTATTTTTTTGTGTATTTTATGTTAAAATTAAGAATAATTTAGATGAGATGCATTAGGCTTTTAAAGTTAAATATAAGGAGCAAATGGATAGGATTAGAAATTCCCCATGTGTGTCTTGTGAGGTCTTAAAACTAGAGGTAGCTATCCATAAAAAGAGATATGCTTGGACAACCAAAACCAATGAGTGTGCCACATGTGAAAACATAGCTCAATAAAATAACTACCTCAAAAAGACCCTTGAGATATTTTCTAGTGAGAAGAAGAATCTCAATATGATCTTTCACCAATCTAAGGCGAGTATGAAAAAGAGAGGCCTAAAATTTAATTTCCTAGAGTATTCTAAGAATCACCTACCTAAGGTTTTGTGACTTGTTGAGAGTGGTAAGTTTGAGGCAAAACCCCCTGAGTCATCCAAGACTGTTTTTAGATCAGTAGGTTTTGCCCAAACACCTTCTAGCAAGACATATGTTTTTACTTCAGCAAGTTAGAACCCTCAAAAGGTCAAATACCGTTGCACCTCCTACAAGAACGATGGTCAAATCGTTGTGTTCCGCTTTTGTAGAATCAAAGTTGAGGGAAAAGAGAGGATGCATGTTTTAAGGTCCATTAGAGTAGTTCCTTCACCTGTATCTCTAGAGCCAGCCAGTTTTTCTTTCTAGACATATGCTTAAGTTTATAAATGACTTCTTTGACTCCTTTGGTGGCTCTAGGCAGCGCTTTAGGTTAGGATATCATGAGGGTAGACCACGGGTAGCGTCTATACAGGGGAGTACCAACCTTTTGGTAGGCCGATTCGGAGAGATCTAATTGGTTCTCATGTGCATTATCATGATTATCTTGCTAACCATTTTATTACTGCTTTTTATGCTATTTATAGACATCATGTGGCTCGGTACTAGATTCCTAAGTCTTTTATCACTATCACCAGTACTGAGGCACAGATGTTTTCTGCTTATGCCATGTAGTTCTAGCGAGCGAGGAAGGAGGACGTGTGGCTTGTTGACTCTAGGTGTTCTCGACACATGACCGGTGATTCTCGATGGTTCTCCTCCCTCACTCATGTAACAGATAACGAGTTTATCACATTTGGGGATGATTCAACCAGGACCATGACTGTAAAGGGCACAGTGCGCATCAACAATAATTTCATGCTCAAGGACATCGCTTTAGTAAGTAAGCTGAGGTACAATATTCTATCTGTTTTCTAGCTTCTTGATAAGGGTCTATAAGTGAGATTTAAGAGTGGAGAGTGTAGAGTTCTAGATTTCTCAGGTGAGTTTGTCTTTGGGATATTTAGGTTTGAGAGGATCTTTAGTGCTGATTTCAGTATCTCTTCTATCTCTGGCCCTAGGTGTCTTGTGGCTTCTACTTTTCGTGATCTAGTATTGTAGCATCGCAGGCTTGGACATACAGGTTTCAATCACTTGACTAGAGTCAGTAGTAAGAACCTTATTAGAGGATTGCCTAGGCTTACAAGTTCTAGAGACCTAGTTTGCACACCCTATAAATATGGTAAAATGATTTTTGCTTCTCACGCTCCTCTTATCTTAGTGATGACTGATAACCCTGGACAACTCCTGCACTTAGACACAGTTGGCTCTTTTAGAGTCTAGTCTGTAGTAGCAAAGTGGTATGTGCATATCATTGTAGATGACTTCTCTAGATATTCTTGGATGTATTTTCTTGTTTCCAAGGATGGGGCCTTTGGCTGTTTTAAAGAGTTGACCTTTACATTAACAGTTGACCTCACAAGAGTCTTGAGAGCCATTAGAAGTGACAATAGTGCAAAATTTAAGAACTTATCTTTTGCCACTTTATGCACTTAGAGAGGTTTCGATCACCGGTTCTCCTCACCTAGAGTCCCCCGATAGAATATGGTCATAGAGCAAAAAAATAGAATCCTTGTAGACATGGCTAGGACCATGCTAGATGAGCATAGCCCCCAGGATGTTTTGGGCTGAGATGATTTTTACTACTTGCTATATGTCCAATAGGGTTTTCTTGAGATCGTCTATATGCAAGACTATTTTTGATATAAGATTTAGTCACAGACTTAGCGTCTCTCATTTCAAAATATTTGGTTGCAAGTGCTTCATTCTTAAGCAAGGTAACTTGGATAAATTTGAATCTAGATGTTATGATGGCATTTTTCTTGGATATCTTGCTCATTCTCATGGCTTTTGTGTATTTAATTTGCATACTAATAAAATCATTGAGACTTGTGAAGTTAATTTTAATGAGGTTAGTCCTGATACTAGGCCCGATAGTGTAGGAACACATTTACACAGTGATCAGGAGAGCATCTTCATCGACGACGACCTTGACTCGGAGGATGAGAACCCAATCCCTCTCCTAGTCACTCTTGAGTTAGTTGGAGAGCCTGCCTCCACTACTCCAGTTTCAGCAAAGTAGCCTACCCTCTCCTTCACCATCGCCTCGAATGGCTCTGCTTCTACCTCCACAACTCATAAGGTAGAGGCCACGTTTGCACCAGGACCTCATCTTCGTATTCAGCGATGATACCCTTAGGAGCAGATGATTGGGGACCTACATGAGCGAGTTACTTGCTCCAAGTTCATCTCTCTACATTCTATTTTTGTTGCGTCTTTTGAACCTCAAGATGTCACTCATGCTTTATCTGATTCCTTTCGGGTTAATGCCGTGCATAGAGACCTTGGGAACTTTGAAAGAAACCAAGTATAGATCTATAGGATCAACCACTACAATCAGAGGGGATGAATGATTATCACCACTTTTAGGAGTCTCCTGACGATCAACAACACTTTTGACCGCTCGATCACCCGCTGTGCTCGACCGCTCGCTGGATCGACTGATCTGTTCAACTGCTTCACTTGAACACTTAGAATATGGTCGTAAGATCCAAACCACCAGCAATCACCAGCACACTTCAACAAATCACGAACCAGATTGATTCAAGGCTATATTTATTGCTGAAATTTTGTGAATTTATAAAGTGCCCTCACAAGTACCCCTAAAAGCCCTTACCAAAAACCAAAACCTTCTGAAAACTCTCTAAAACTGCACAAGCTTTCTCCCCGAAAACCCCACGAAAACCACCAAAATCCACACGTTAGACCTTAGCCTCTTCCTGCTTTTATAGGCTAATGTCCAAACTGTGTCTACCTCAAACACGGACTCAAAACTTTATCTCTTCCGAAAATCAAGGGACCTAAAACCCTTCCAAACACGGATTTTATTCAAACACCTAACCTTTTCAGTTATGTACTCCATCCACAACTCCTAACACACCACGTGATGAAGCCTTGAGGATAGCACCTCCTGTATCTTCATCACGCCTCATCAACTTCTGTATTGAAGCCTCCTAGAGCACTACATGCTCTAGCGTGAGCCCGATCACCTTGTGACATCCTCGACTGTCTAGACCTTAGACTTCCCCATCCTACTCCCGGTCCTCCTCGTAACCGACCATGACCGTCTCCACGCCCACCTACATATGCAAAGACCAAAGAAACATTTTCCCCGACACAAGTTCTTCCCAACTTGACTGACATTAGTCCACACACTCAAAACACACCTTTAATCATCCATCTACACCAACCAGGTCAGCCATGACTACAAATTCCATCACTTTCCGGAAATTCCACTTCGGACTACTCATTACGATCGGTTTATGTCCTCCATGCAAAGTTCGGTCGATAGCTCATCGAGTACTCGAAAACACAAGTACTCGGGAAAAACTATCGCTCTGAACACTCGAGAATAACAAGCATCATTACTGACTACAAAACCATCGAGTACCCACTACCGAGTATCGATCGATACAACTAAGACACCAAATCGCTAAGTCTACGACTACCGATCATAAAGTCTACAGCTATCCATTACTGACCACGTACTGTAGCAACAACTACCGAGTACCAACCGGGGTACTGTTGCATCGACCATCGAGTACCTACCTGGTACTGTAGCACTGACCTCTCGGTAAGACCAGTCTGACAGCCATGCACCGGCCGTACAGACCACTGGCCCATCAGATATGAGTACTTGAGGTACTCAAAGATCACTAGAATTGAAGCACTCATACCGATCGTGAAGTCTATGTGTACCGACCATGAAGCCTACGACAACCAATCATAAAGCCAAGCCTACAACAATGAAAACACAGAGTCTACGACTATCGATCACCAAGTCTTCAACCATTGAAAAGCACTATATCTACAAACTTACGATCGGTTCACTATTTGAGGTCAAAGCGTATGATTACCTGTCGTGGTCGTTCTGTAGTGATAGAAATATTATGGTTGACTTATTGTGGTCATTCTGCCCTGGTCGAAGCCATCCTAAAAACTTAAGCACAGAAGCGCATCGCCCAGAACTTTCCAAAACGCAAATCCAATGAAACCTAAATATCAATTATTCATCATTAACAAAATGCACGACTACCACATGATCTAACAGGATCTTAGTTGAATCTCCTCATAATCATAATGTAATTAGAATAAAATGAGTTTTCAAAAATAAGCAAAGTGAAGATGGGTTGCTAATTCGCAATAATGCTAGGCTTGTAGCTCAAGATTTTTCTCAGGTATGGGGCTTAGACTTTGAGAAGACCTTTGCATCTATAACTATTTTAGAAGCCATTCACATATTGCTAGCATTCATGGCGTCTAAGGGTTGTAAGCTTTTTCAAATGGATGTCAAGAGTACTTTTTTAATGGTATCATATAAGAAGAGGTCTATGTCAAGCAACTACCTGGTTTTAAAATTTTCAAATTCCCAAACCATGTGTGTAAGCTATTCAAAACCTTGTATAGATTGAAGCAAGCTCTTAGAGCTTAGTATGATAAGCTTAAGAGTTTCTCGGTTAAGAATAATTTCAAAATAGGAATGCTAGATAAAACCTTGTTAACTCTCAGACATAACAATGACTTCTTGTTCAGATTTATGTGAATGACATTATATTCATTAGTTCTCCACATGCTTTGATGTCAAGATTTTCGGATTCTATGAGCAGAAAATTCTAGATGAGTATGATGGGTGAGCTGATTTTCTTCCTGGGTATTCAAGTCAAGCAATTGAAAGAAGAGAACTTCATTCATCAAAACAAGTACACAAATGACATTCTTCGATGTTTTGACATGGGAAGCAGTAAACCAATGTCTACTACAATTGCTACTTCTACTGTGCTGGATCCTGATGAGGATGGAGAGTCCGTGGACCAAAAGGAGTACCACAGCATGATTGGGTCTCTTCTCTACCTCACAACATCGAAACCAGACATACAGTTTATTGTGTGTCTATACACTCAATTCTAGGCTTCCCTTCATACCTCTCATCATCAAATAGTGTGTCATATTTTCATATACCTTTAGGACACTATTAACTTTGGACTCTGGTATTAATCTGATTCTGCACTCTCTTCGGGCTTTTTCTGATGCTAATTTTGTGTGGTGAAGAATAGATAGGAAGAGTAACTCTGGCACTTGTCACTTCCTAGGCACATCCCTTATCTCTTGGTCATCTAGGAAGCAGCCCTCTATTGCATAGTCTAGCAGAGTATGTAGCTGTTGCTAGTAGTTGTTCTCAAGTTCTCTAAATCTTATCTACTCTGTAGGGCTATAGGTTGATCTTAAATAGTGTTCCTCTCTTCTATGACAACACTAGCACCATAAATTTTACAAAAATCTAGTGTAACACTCTAAGACCAAGCACACTGATAGTAGATATTATTTCCTTAGAAACCACATAGATAAGGGTGATGTTGTATTTTACCTTATAGAGTCAAAGCAAAAGGTTATAGATATGTTCACTAAGGCTCTTGATTCTTCTCGTTTTGCTTCTTTGCGACGGAATTGGGAGTTATTTGTCCTTTATCCTGTTTAGGGGGAGTTTGACTCTTTTGCATCCATTTGTATCATATTGCATATTTAATTTTAGCAACTTGCATTGTAATATAACTACATGGAACTTTAACTATTATCTTTGCGTGATATCATATCTTGCTTTAAATCTTGCCATGTCTTGTACTAGATTAGTATATTTATCATATCTTTCTATATGTGGCTTAGTTTTTACCATGCTACCTCTATTAATTGTGAGAAACTTGAACTAAATCCTGTCAATGTTGGATCTTATAACCAGTTTTGCTCTAGTGATCCTCTTATGATTCATACTATGTCAAATAAGCTAAGTTTTGAACCTAAATTGAGTTTTAGATTAAGTTATGCTAGTTCTTTATTTAAGCATGAGTTTACTTCTCCTATAATTTTGTGGCTCAGATTAGGTATGGTTTATGGACTAAGGAGTAGCTTATTGTTCTTGAACAAAAAATAAAACCTAAAAAGTTATATCTTTTATGCAAAAAAATCTTATCTCACTAATTCTTTCTCATAAATAGTTGGCTATTGCACTAAGCATGAACCCAAGAGAAGTTTTGAATGACCTAGACCACTCTCTTAAGTTTTTTTGCATGGGTTGATCATACTAAGATTTGAGATCTAGCACATGGCTAAGAAAGCCAAAATATGAAAAAGAATGAAGCTTAGAAGACATTTGTAGTTGGCTCCTATTCCAAGACTTACTTTACTAATATAAGACCAAAATGCATTTCAAAATTGCTAATTGTGCTAATTATGCTCAAATTTGAGAGCTTGAATAAAATGATTCAACATAAAACTTGTAGCAATCTAAAATTGACTCAATTGTTGTTTCTTGGTTCCATTAATTTATTGATATGGCTCGGCTTATTTTTTGATTTGTTTTGCTAAACTATGATCTTGAACAATTTGACATGCTAAAAATCCATTTCATTTCAAATTATTGTTTATTTTGTCTTCATCTTTGCTATATATGGTTGACCATAATGTAGAATATATATTTGTAGAATCACTTTGTATAATTTTTATGGTTCTTTTTGCTAAAAAAATATAGCTACCTCATTTCATTAATGCTCTATCTTTTTTCATGCATTTTAGTGATGGAGAAAAATTAGTAAAAATACATATGTAGAGCATGTTTTAGAGTTTTTATGTAAAATATTGCTAAATTCGTGTTTTAATGATTTTTTGTGACTATCTTGTTCTTGTGATCTCTTCTCACTGTGACCAAGATCAAATAGAATAATTGTTTTTTTTGCATGGACCTAGGGTGAGATTTCCTAATTTATTTGGTGGATTTGAAGCTTTTTTGATAAACTTGCTATTTTCAAAAGCTTCACTCCATTTCTTGTTCACATGGTTATTTTTAGTATTTCAAATTTTCATTTGACCATTTTGAGCTTTATTTGAAAAATCCTCTCTCTAAATTCTAAAACCACCTCATATTTGCATTTTTGAGAATTTGCCAACGAGTTCATCAAGGGAGATATTAAAGAACGATGTGAGAAGTCTAGAGTTATGTTGTGATAAACTATTGCCATTTTGGAGTGCGAAAATTTAAATTTATAAATTTGTCATATTTTCTGGACTGGTTGTAAACCAAGTAGTCTAACCGGCTAGACGTAGCGGTTAGACCACCCCTTACCAGTGGTTAGACTGCCCCCCTGGCGGTCTGACTGGCCACCACCCATGGTTAAACTGGCAAGGGTAGGTGGTCTGACCAGTAGGTATGTCTCCAGTTCAATCGATTTTGTAATTAGGAATTTTGGTCATGGGATGAATTTGGTTGACCTAGGCAACTACATATTTGTTGCATGATGCATGTTTTAGTTAACATCAGTCAAGTTGTGAAGAATTTGTGTCCAAAAATAATCTCTTTATCTTTGAATATGTAGGGTGCCTTGGATCCAACCATGGTCAACGACATTCATTAGGGCTATGCTCAAGGAGGAGCTGAGACCTAGAACAATCAAGGATGCCAATTGAGATGGATGAGCACAAGTATAGCACAAGGAACGCGAGAAATGCTGAAAGGAAGTTTGAGCGATAGGTTGCACCATGTGGTTTAGTTGGTCCAAGTGAGGCATGGTTCGATGGAATCGGCACAGAAGAGACTTGCCGATGCGTAGCAAGCCAGTGGTGCATCTACGCATAGCAAGTATGGCAATTGCTTGCAAAGAAATATGAAGACTGGGTCAAGAATGGGTATTTGGTAAGTTGATTAAAATACCAAAAAACTACCTTGGATCAAAACCACGGCGCTTAGGAGAGTGATTTAGGTCAAGGAGAAGTTGAGAAAATCAAGTTGGATCAAAGGCTAAAGACTTAACGGATTCGGATTTATGTGTTTTTAAAAAGAGTGCATAAGTGTAGTGTGTGAGTAAACCCGTGTTGTGTGGGGTTAATGAGTTTTCCCATATATGCTAAGTAGATAGTATCCATTAGAATTGGGTAGGTCCTGATTGGCCTATCTATTTAACAAGTTGGAATGAAGACTTGCTGTTAACCATCGAACTCTTGCGATTAAAGCCAAGTATTCTAGGTTTTGAGAGAAGTTGAGTATTGTCGTGTGCTCTCTTGTCCTCCATGTGGAGTGACTATAAAATCTTCACCCTTAAGTAGCAATATATTAACTTTGTTCACCTCCCATGGATCTCTTTTGTTTTGGTTGATTTGCTTTTAATTTGATTGGTTTTGATTTTTTTTCTCTCCCGTTCTTGATCTTGCTAAATACCAAGAATAAGTTAGTGATAGAGATATTCTATGGAAATCAATCCCCATCCATCTAGGTATCAGGTTTGGAAAGTTCTTGAAACTGCCCGTTTTTTGTTAGATTTGATCCTCTCAAGTGATTTCTTGATTCAATCATTTTTGCCTCGATTCCTTTGGTGTTCTTCTTTCTTGTTGTGATATGTGAGAATACATTTGGAGCCATATTGAACATCATCCACCCACGAGCAAGTCATATTCACTGTTTGGATTTTTGCCCCGATATTGGTGCAAGCTTCCTTCAAATTGAAAAAAACATAACTTTGACAATAATTTTCTCAGTCGTCGGTTAAAATCATAGTTGTCAATTCTATTCTGGAGGATATTCCAATTTGCCTCTTGGTATAGAATGTGTCGGTACCAGCCCATATCGGCGTACCATTCCAGTTTTAATATAACGATAAATATATGTGTAACTATATATGTAATTATATTCACAAATAATTTACTTGGAATTTCACTTCAAATACACAACTTTGGGATAAAAATGACACATAGTTCAATCCAAGAAATTATCAAAGCATCACAACACAGTAAGCTGGAAGTGACACTTCAAATTTCTCACCGTATTTAAAGTACATAACCTGATCTATTGCTCACTCCATGCTCTTAAGAGTTATGGATACCAGTCTTCATAGACGGCAATTGCAATAGTCAAACATTGATGACAGAAATTGGATTAACAAAGTACATGAACCAGATAGTACAATGGTAGAAGTGCAATTCTAGTTTGTACTTGGTACCAAACTGGTCAAACAATCACTTTTTAAGTGCTGGTGAGGACCGATTAACAAAGTACCTGGTACTTGTGATTACTACAGCGCTGTCTATCTCCAGCAGACCTGCACACCTATTGGGCTGGCTGAAAAGGGGAATTCTGCTCGAAATGCCTAGTATTGGCCAGAATTACCTGGTACTGAAAAGAACGAAAAGGGGAATTCTGCTCGAAATGCCTAGTATTGGCTAGAATGGCCGGTCTTGAGGCCGGTACAAAATCGAGGCTTTTGTGTGCCGCTCTAGGTGCCAGTATAGCACATTCTGTCCATTCTGACCGGTACCAATGTGGAATTGATAAGCTTAGTTCAAATAGGTTCGTGGCATCCTAGAGAAGGTGCATGCCAAGTTTCATATCATTTGGATCTACGAATCAAATATTTTATGGATTTTTTGTTTTGAAATAATTCTATTTTTATTATTCCCATGCTGATTTAGCTGTAGCAGTCTAAACATCTACTATTCACTAGTCTAACCAGTTATTATTCATCCGGTCTAACTGTCGAGCACATCGACAATTGTTTTGCTCAATTTTCATTTGGATTTTTTGGTGTAGTGATTGGTGTCTAATCTTCATAGCTTCTTATAGCTATTGAGGCAAAAATGACAAATGCTTGGAGAAAAAATTCAAATGCACCATTCACCCTTCTTTGTCACCATACCGATCCTACAATGTAATAATAAAATTATGTGGTCAAACTAGCATCTTTTCAACTGTGATAAGTCAAAAGTGACTTACTTTTCTGACCAAAAGGAGTATCTTTTAATCTAATACTTGAAAGTAAAAGAATGGCATATCATTATTCACCTCAATTGTTATGATGCAATGGTAAATGATACAAACCTTGGCAATAGTGGTTCATGATCTATACTTACCACCGCACATACACAGCCCATTTGAACTAATAATATTTCTAATGAGCGGATCCCTTACGTGCAAGGTTCTAAAAAATCGGTAACTAGTACTTGATCGGTCACCCAACCTAGTAGTGCTTATACGGTATAATTGGCCTCTTACGCAACACAACCAGTCCGATTATACAAAAACCAGCTAACAGGTAGGAGCACCAATTACTTTATATTTCTGAGTATACAGCCTAGTAGACCGTTTTTTAGAACACTACTTATGTGTCACCTCAAATGGCCTTGAGTTGCACACGTAAATATTCATTCGTCACTCTTGAATAGAATACTTCATCTAGAACCTGGATAACTCATGACGCACCCAACATTAACTCCCATTCACCGGATAATCCTTATCTTCTCCAAACAATTAACCTGAAATCACATAGCCCATTATGCTCTCAACATTAGCTTCCATTCACCGGATAATTCTTAACTTTTCGGAAACAATGAACCCTCTACTTACTCTCCAGAATCAATTTATCCAAAATTACCTTTTCTGTCAATAGGAAGTCTCCCTCCCTACACCAAACCAGGACATAAACCGACTTGGCACGACACATCCCCATGTATTCGCCTCTGAATTCAATTCAAATTCACCTTAGCTCTCATAGCCTCTTGTGTTCATATAAACCATCCAGATTCAGGCGCCACCACCAACCTATCGAATTTACCATGCATGCAGCGCAAACCTAATCCAAACCCAACCAAATTTGTAGTATCCAATGGGCACACCTGATGAATTCAACCGCCCTCCTTATCCCCCCCTTCCGTACCTGCCATGTCCCGCACCCCCATTCGTGCCGACTCGATAGGACTGTTCATTTGGTTTTTTTAGTTTGTACTGTTCGGTAAATATGGTTTTGTTAGTTTGGGAAATACGACATTTTATAAAATATGGTTTGGTATTGGTAAATACCATCTTATTTAGGTATAGTATCAATAAACATCAATTTTACCAAAGTTTGCATGAATTGATAAAGGGCAATATCCATTCCAGTCTCCAAACCAACCCAACACAGGCCACTGCAGTCTCTAGCACAGGTTGTCAGGTTGGCCATGGTAGTCTCTAGTAGGATGCTAGGACCAGCACAGGCCACGGCAAGTCAACAATCTCCAATCTATACATGGGCAAGCAGCAAGCTAGCTACTGCCTACTAGTACATTAGGCTGGCATTCAGGCAATCCGGCTCATCTAATGAACAGCCGCATAGCACACGCCACACAACACAACAGTCCACACAGCACAGATAACATCATAATTCGTAAATTCATAGCAATATAAGTACTTAACTACTTAAGTAGCAACAATCTAGTGTCCAAAAACAAGGCAAGTAGGCAACAACCAATAGACATACTGACATAGTCCAAGTCCAACAATAACAAAATATTACACATTCATGCTAGCAGTCCAATTTTGAAATAATAACAAAAGCCCCAACATGGCAACGTCTCTTCAATCTAAAGCATCAAACTCGATCCGAGGAGTACACACTTGCTGTTTTAGTTGGATCTAGGCCCAACATTTCCAAGCCTTCATGACATGAAAAATAAGCTAATTAGTTGAAGCATCTGTCAATTACCATCACTTATAAATAGAAATATATTGCATATATTATAGTACCTTCTTCAAATCTAGACAAATCCACTAAATCGTCTTCCACATTGATGCGCTTTGAAGAACGCAACCAATCTTGTGCACATATCAAGCATTGGAGTGTGAATGGAGTCAAGGAGCTTCTAAAATCATCAAGAACATGACCACTAGTACTAAAAGCTGATTTAGAAGCAACAATTGAGATGGGGATTGCTAATATATCATGGGCCATCCGTGAGAGGATTGGAAAACGAGGTGAGTTGTATTTCCACCAAGAGAGAATATTAAAGCCATGATCATCATCTTCTATATCTTTAGCAAGGTACTTATCTAATTCAGATTTGCCACAACCTGTACTAGAAACTTTCATTCTCTTATTATATAAAGACCTCATAATATTTATAGATGTACTTGAATGCTCAATACTACTAGCATTTTGTGTATCTAATGTTACTTGTCTATCACCTTGGTTTTCATCAGGAGAGTACATCTTATTGAATTGTTCAAAAAGATCTAAGAATGCCCTATTTACCTTATCCAGATCTTTGCACCTTTAATATGCCCATAAGTCGAGGTAATCGCGTACTTGAAGAAATCAGATTGCTTAGCCCTTGCACAAACATTAAAAAAAGTGAGTGGCCATTGGATAAAAACATCCATCCATTAATAAATAAATGCAGTAACAAAGATTAAGAGTCACTTGTACCTAAGATCAAGAATTGCAGTAATAAAAATTAAGTTGTTCATCTTCTCAGGATCCCGCCAATATTTATCAAAAAATTTCATCATCTTAATAGCCATGTGTTTGAAGGTAGTGTCATCACCATCACGTTGACTCCAACAAACAACAAATAATTTATACCGGTAATATCTTCAAACAAAGTGTTGGAAGCAATATACTGAGTGCTAGAAACTTTTTTGTAACGTCAAAGAAATATTTTAGGAACTCTTTGAAGTCTTCCGCGTACACCCCAATCATCATATGTTGTAACCCCATCCACACCCAACTCAGCCTTATAGGAAGGGTCCTGAAGTTCAAGCCGCTCAAATGCCTTCTCAAAACCCATAGCAGTCTCTAACATAAGATAAGTTGAGTTCCATCTAGTGCACACATCAAGAGACATCAAACCTTTTTATTCTACCTTACTTATTTGCACACACTTTTTAAAGGTATTCATTCTTGAAGTGGAGCTTCTCACATATTTGATAGCATTACTAATATGGGAAATAGCAAGAGCCATTGTCTTCAACCCATCTTGAACCATAAGATTAATAATGTGAGCTATGCATCTCATGTGAAGATAATTACCTTTCGCAAATGTACCACCATGATTTTTCAAAGCACTCCTCATTTGACCTAGAGCTCCATCATTTGAAATAGCATTATCTATAGTAATAGTGCACACATTCCCAATGCCCTACTCAAGCAAACATTTATCTAGTGTTTTCCCAATGTCTTCCCCTTTATGACTGTCCACCAAACAGAAGTTAAGAATTTTTTTTGTTAAGTCACCAATTGCTATCAATGTAATGTGCAGTGAGAACCATGTAATTTTGAAGGGTTGAAGAAATCCATGTGTCGGTTGTGAGGCTAACTGTTTGATGAGAATCCTTCAAAAGAATTTTTAGCTTTATTTTCTCATCTTCATAAAGGCAAAGAATGTCTTTATACATTGTTGTCCTAGATGGTGGATTGAACCGAGGACAAGCTTTTGACATAAAGTCCCTAAAACCTTCATGTTCTGAGAAGACAAAAGGTAACTCATCTACTATTATCATGCGAGTAAATGATGCCCTAACCTCTTCCGTATTGTATTGCCAAGGTACTATGCAACTACTTTGCCCATCTGCATTTCATTGGAAACTTAGTTGAGTTTGACTGTTGTTCCTACCAGGATACTTCTTACAGCATTTTGCATGAGAGATGAGTGAGGAGGTACCATTCTTTTACGAATCACAGGCAAGGATCCAAGAACAATACTTGCATTTAGCCTTATTCTGGTCATCTGGTAGTCGTGTGTAATGGTTCCATATCTCTAATCTGGGATTCATTTGTTTCTTTCCGTCTTGAGCTTCATTGGGCCCGACAGCTTCATCACTGCCCACATTCAAACCCATACCCACTGACCCAGCAACAGCAACATGAATATTTGTAATATCATCTGACTTGGACATCTAATAATCCAAAAATACAAAGATAGATAACCATTACACAGAGAAATATTTGCAATCTGGTATTCTAGCAATTATTATTTGCCAAATGAAACATAGAGAAAGGAATTACTTCACAAGATCCTATTGACTCCATAACTCCGATGTTGTAGTAGATATATCAGTCAATCACCATCACCAATCTAGCTTCAAGGTTGCATTCACCAAACAAGCAAATGAATCAAGATTTTATATAACAAATTCGGTAGATCTAGAGGTTTAGGAATTAGGAGTTAGGACTTAGGATGACTCGACTACTGGAGCATTTAGATCTAGAGCTCGAGGTGGAGAATGGAGAATAGGAGAGGACCTGGTAGTTGGTGGCTTGGCACCGGCGGCGCTGTTGGCGGATCAACGCAGTGAGGGCTTGGTGTCAGCATCTTTGGAGAGGGAGCCCTGAGGCGAGGAGTCTTGGGAGGAGTCAGTGTCCAGGCCTAGGAGTCGGACTAGGGACTGGGAGCACCGAGCCACCGACGGAGGTGTGGCACCGGTGTAAGATCGAGGAGGCCGACTAGAGGGGGGGTGAATAGGAGGTTTTAAAATTTGCGTCTAATTCTAATTAGCAATTTTAAACTTGATGAATATACTAGAGCAAGATAACAATAACGCCACTAATCAACTTAGTGAGGCTCAAACAATCACTAGCACAAGTAATCGACTAAGAACAATGTCGAATAGTAGAGAACAACAATTGCTACTCTAACTAAGCAAGCAATCAAGTAATATGAATGAAGAGCGTTGCTTGAATGAAAATGATCACAAGAGAGCAAACCACAATTGACACGATTACTTTTTACCGTGGTGATCGGAGACTTGCCGGTCTCCCCTAGTCCACGTTGAGGTAAGCCCGAACAAATCGGACCGGCTCCACGAATGAGCCTAAACACCTCGATCACTATTTGTAGCTCTTTCCCTCTCCGGGAAGGCGAGCTCCAAGCCTTCACAATCTTCCGGGCCTTCTCACAATCTTCTTGAGAAGATCACCGAAACTCCACCAAGCCGTCTAGGTGCCGGCAAGCACCAAGAGAGTAGATCACAGTGGCTTGATCTCACTCAAGTGCCTAATGGATCAACTAGAATGCAATGCACTTGAATTTTGGGTCAACTACCTCAATTGAATGCTCAAGTGAGTGAATGAGGTGTGAGAGGTTGCACTAGGCTCAAATGTATTCAATGGAGGTTCAACAACACATACAAGTTCTGGTGGGGATGTATTTATACCCTCACCAACCTCAAATAGCCGTTACAAAAAACAATCCTGAAAATTCAGGAAATCCGGAACTACCGCAGGCAAAACCGCGGTACTTCCGGACTCTCGCTGACCGGTCAGAACGGCTATGTCAGTGAGTCAGAAGTAACCGTTGGTCAATGAGTGCGGTACTACCGCCGTTGAAATCGCGGTACTTCCGGACGTCCGGAAGTTCCGCTCCATGACCCGGTACTTCCGATCTCAACGAGTTTAAGTTTTATTCCCGGCACTCTCTGGAAATAAAGTTCCGCACGAGTATCCGGAACTTCCGCACATGCGGTAGTTCCGCAGGTCAAACCGCGGTACTTCCTTTTTCCGAGAGGCTAAGTTAAACTCCGGGCGCTCTCTGGAAATAAAGTTCCGCTCGGGTGCCCGGTACTACCGGCCATCCGGTAGTTCCACAGTTCAACCCGCGGTACTTCCGTTTTCCGAGAGACTAAGTCTGAGTCCGGGCACTCTCTGGAAAAAATGTTCCGCCCGGGCGCCCGGTACTACCGGACCTGCGGTAGTTCCGCCCAATTAACACCGGAACTACCGGATTTTCTGACAATGCACAGATTTGATTTGATTTTAATTTCTAAGTGCATGCATGATCCTAAATTGATCTAAAGGGCACATTTGAACATGATCAAGCAATCACCATGATCCCTCTTAATAGTACGGCGTCTATCCTATAATCCGGTCTTCCAACTTAACTCCAAGACCGGTAAAATAAAATAGATACCTAAACTATTTACCTTGTCGCCCTAGAGATCTTTGAATCTTCATGGGATATTTTTTGAGCCTCTTTCTTTGCCAATTGAACTTATCCTTTCAAACACTTAATGCACACATTAGTCCCATATTCACATAATTTCATTAATTACCAAAACCAATATTTTTAGGGGCCTAGATGCTTTCAATCTCCCCTTTTTGGTAATTGATGACAACAAGAGCAAATTTTGAGAAGAATTTAAGATTTGGATATACTCCTAGTTTGCAAGTTGTATATCACAAGGTCTTTGACATTTTAGCAGTTTAGAACATGGGGAATTTTTGCATTTTAGAAGCTAATAAGAAAGAGCTCCCCCTAAACATGTGCATCAAATTTTATAAGAATATATATGAATTCTAAAAATAAAATCAGGCATGAATCACATCATAGCACATTTACTAAAATTCAAAGATACGCAATAGACAAGTAAATAAGCATTGCATTAAGGTCATGACATAGTTCATTGCAATGCATCAGAAATTAAAATACTAAACATCCACAAAGTTTAAACCACACATACGCATTACATGGTTCATTTCACCATACTTTATTACAAAGCCAAATAGATAGATAAGACTTAAACTTCTCCTTGCTTCATTTTCTCCCCCTTTGGCATCGAAGTACCAAAAAGAGGAGCTAGTCCTGAGCTGCACTGGGAGAAGGAGGACCACGGCGACGAGTGCGACGACCATAGTGAACTGGAGAAGGCGGATGAACTGCACTCTCCAAGGATGATACGCGATCACCAAGAGAAGACACAGTGGAGATCAAGACATCATGGCGCTCCTCAAGCCTGAGAATGGCGGAGTAAATCTGGGAAAGTGAGACATCACCCTCGCCTTGGGGAGGAGGATCAGCAGCTGCCTGATGCTGAGGCTGAGGCTGAGACTGAGCACGGGAACGAGCAGGAACAGGAGGTTTTGCACGCGGCTTGTATGGCTTGTGCGGGGTGCAGAGTGCTCCTCGGTATCCAGTCTTGCGAATGATCACAGCCATAATGAATGGTGCAAAGTTGATCCTTTTCTGTTTGTCATTCTTATTGGCGTCAACTCCCCTGATGATAAGATCCACCACATCAAACTTTTGGCCGCGCATAATGTAATCAATCACATTCCACGCATGGCCACGAATAGCATCATAATTTCTACTCTTGGGAAAAATGGTGTGGTTGATGATCCTGTTGACAAGGCTGGGAATAGGGAGTAAGCCAATTATCATCCCCAGTGATCGTTCAGCTGCTTGGTCATAATATTTTGAATATGCAGCAATGGGAAGAGCACGCTTGCTGTACACCTTCTCATAGGCACTGGTTTTCGTCCCAAGTGCCAACTCAAACTCGTGCCTGGTGCACTCAGTGAACTGGGTCCCTGTCATCCAACTCAGGTGCTCAAAGTTGGGAGAGATATACAGGGTAGCATAGAACTGTCGAATCATATTGTCCATATAGTTGCACTTGAATGCAACAAGTTGATGGATATCGGCTTGCTGAAAGAGCTGATAAGCACCGCTGAACTTGTCAATCTGTGACAAGTGATCCCAATCCACATACTTGTGTGCAGCAAACTTGCGAGCAGGACCATACATCTCTTGGTACACCTTCTCTTGAAACTTGGAATGAAACTGGGGGTTCATTGAGTTGCGAGGGCGTACATACTGACTGCGGCGACAAAGGATAGCATAGTCCTCATTGGTGATCTTGGAGAGGTCCACTTCTTCATCTGCAGTTACCGCAGGCATCTCCTCATCTGAGACCGCATACTCCTCGCTCTCATGCGAGGCCTCGGATCCGCTCTCATGCGAATCCTCTGAGTCACTCTCAGGGTCGGAGGCGGGACCCTTGCCCTTATGCTCCGCCGTCTGAGATGCAGGAGTCGAGGAGGAGGATTGACCAGCAGTGCCCCCATAGGACTTGTGCGAGACATTCTTCATCCTCGGCATCTTCAATGACATATTAGGATAATTAAGGTGTGAGGTAGGATAAGTGAAAGTAGGTTTGAAATTGAAAGCAATAAGTTTCTGCTGTTTCAGGAAAAATGGAAGTACCGGCGGCAAAACTGCGGAACTTCCGGGAAATCCGGTAGTTCCGGCATTAAACATGCGGAACTTCCGGGACCCCGGTAGTTCCGGCCGCTCGACCGGTAGTTCCGGTTTTTCTGGACATTTCTAGGGCATGATAAAAATTGAATCTTTTTGGGGTATTTCTTGGATTGAATCCAGTGCATGTATGAATAAACATTCTAATACCCCAAACAAACTACTTTGCCCAAAGAAACTACAGCAAAAATCGCTACATTTCAAATTTCACCTAATTTCAACCCTAGGGTCCTTAGAACAAGATAAAGAAGGATTTTATCCGATTTACCTTGTGGAGTCAAAGGAGAGGAACCCTGGGAGTGCAAAGAATCGCCCAAAAACGAAAAGCTCCCCTCGGATTCGAAGATCGGGAGAGGAGGAGGAGTTTTGGGAGAGAGAGGTTTGAAAAGAGGAGAGGAGGAGGAAGAACCCTCTGCGGTTTTGGGAGTGGGAGAGGAGAGAGAGAGATAGAAACGGTAGGAGTTAAGAGGGAGGAGTAAAGGCAGTCGACGGTTTTGGAAACCGCAACAAATTCCGCTGAAAACGGCAGTACCGCGCGTAACACGCCGGTAGTTCCGTGTCCACAGAAATTCCGGAAGTTCCGCGGATTAGATTGCGGTAGTTCCGGTTTTTCTGTCAGGAGCGGAAGTACCGCACAATGAACTGCGGTAGTTCCGGATTTTCTGAAACTTTTCAGGATTTGACTTTTAGAACTTGAAATTTTGCAAATGATCCCTAGTTTTGCATCCAACTAAAGTCATTCAGGATCATTATGCATCAATTGAGCTAATGCTATATTTTGAAACTAATTTTTATGAATTTAAACGAATTTTTGACCAAAAGAGGGGAAAATCCAATAAAAATCCATATAAGCACAACAAATGAGCAGAAATGGATGAAATGAGATTTCAAGCTACATTTGAGTAGTCTATGACATTTAATTCATTCCTCAATTTGCAAAAGCGGCTTTCATCTAATGGTTTGGTGAAAATGTCCGCTAGTTGATTTTCAGTTCGGATGTGGCTAATTTCAATATCTCCCTTGCTCACATGATCTCTCAAGAAATGGTGGCGTATATCTATATGCTTGGTTTTTGAGTGTTGAACGGGATTGTTGGATATTTTGATAGCACTATCATTATCACACAAAAGAGGCATTTTATCAAATTTAATCCCATAATCCAACAATGTTTGCCTCATCCAAAGCAATTGAGCACAACAACTTCCCGCGGAAATATATTCAGCTTCGGCGGTTGAAAGTGCTACGGAATTTTGTTTCTTGGATGACCAACACACTAGAGATCTTCCTAGAAATTGGCAACTACCCGAGGTGCTTTTTCTATCCACTTTGCATCCCGCATAATCGGAATCCGAATATCCAATTAATTCAAATTTTGCACCTTTGGGATACCAAAGCCCTATGCTTGAGGAATGCTTTAAATATCTTAGAATCCTCTTTACGGCCACTAAATGGTACTCTTTTGGAGAAGCTTGAAAACGTGCACACATGCATACACTAAACATAATGTCGGGTCTAGATGCGGTAAGATAAAGCAAACTACCAATCATGGATCTATAAAGCTTTAAATCAACCGACTTACCTTCTTCGTTGAGGTCTAGATGCCCGTTTGTTGCCATGGGTGTTTTGATGGGTTTGGCTTCTTCCATTCCAAATCTCTTGAGTAGATCCTTCACATACTTTGTTTGGCTTATAAACGTCTCATCTTTAAGTTGTTTGATTTGAAGTCCAAGGAAGTATCTTAGCTCACCAATCATCGACATCTCGAATTCCCTAGACATCATCTCACCAAATTCTTTGCAAAAGTCTTGATTAGTAGAACCAAATATAATATCATCAACATAGATTTGACATACAAAGAAATCATCTCCAATAATTTTTGTGAATAGAGTTGTATCTACTTTACCAATTTTAAAGCCTTTTGATACAAGAAAGTTACGAAGGCGCTCATACCAAGCTCTAGGAGCTTGCTTTAAACCATATAGCGCCTTTGATAATCTATACACATGATTAGAGTATTTAGCATCTTCAAATCCCGGGGGTTGTTCCACATATACTAATTCGGAAATTGTACCATTAAGAAATGCACTTTTGACATCCATTTGAAACAATTTAATGTCAAAGCATGATGCAAAAGCAAGCAAGATTCTAATTGATTCAAGTCTAGCAACGGGCGCAAAAGTCTCATCATAATCTAAGCCCTCGACTTGAGTATACCCTTGAGCTACTAACCTTGCTTTATTTCTTACCACAATTCCGTTCTCATCTTGTTTGTTTCGGAAGACCCATTTGGTGCCAATGACATTGTGCTCCTTGGGTCTCTCCACCAAAGTCCAAACATCGTTTTGAGCAAAGTTATTCAACTCTTCATGCATAGCATTTATCCAATCCGGGTCATCTAGTGCTTCTTCTACACGCTTAGGTTCAAGTGAAGATACAAAAGAATAGTGTTCACAAAATGAAGCTACTCTAGAACGAGTTTGAACACCCTTACTCACGTCACCCAATATTTGATCTATTGGATGATCCTTGGCTATTGCATTGTGAATCTTGAAAATATTTTGCGGTTGATCCTTTTCTTCATCTTCTATAACTTGAACATCGTTTGTTGTGGAAGAGGAAGGTGGTTCTACTTGTCTAGATGAGTTTGGTGATGTTGGATCCTCCTTTGGCTTGATGTCTCCGATTTGCATGTTCTCCATTGCCTTGCGAAGACTTTCATCTCCTACATCATCCAAGTTCTCATGCTCTTCTTGAGAGCCGTTAGTTTCATCAAATTGAACATCACACGATTCTTCTACTAAACCCGAATTTTTATTAAAGACCCTATAGGCTTTACTATTTGAGGAATACCCTAAAAGGAAGCCTTCATCACATCGACTTTGAAATTTTGAGAGCCGAACACCTTTCCTTAAAATATAGCATTTGCAACCAAATACTCTAAAGTAAGAGATGTTCGGTCTCCTTCCAACAAGAAGCTCATAGGAAGTCTTTTTCAAAAGTCGATGTAAATAGAGGCGATTTATGGCATGACATGCGGTGTTGATAGCTTCCGCCCAAAACTTGTCGGAAGTATTATATTCATCAAGCATTGTCCTAGCCATTTCAATTAATGTTCGATTTTTCCTCTCTACAACTCCATTTTGCTCCGGGGTGTAGGTTGTGGAAAGTTCGTGCTTTATTCCAAGTTCATCACAAAAGTCTTCAACTTTTGTATTTTTGACTCGGAACCATTGTCACTTCTAATTTTCTTTATTTTAAAATCAAATTCATTTTGAGCCCTTTTTGAAAAACTTTTGAAAATCCCGGAGGTTTCACTTTTGTCATTTAGGAAGAAGACCCATGTATATCTAGAGTAATCATCCACAATGACTAAACAATAGCTATTACCTCCAATGCTCTTATAGGTTGTTGGCCCGAACAAATCCATATGTAAGAGCTCTAATGGCCTAGAAGTTGACATGATACTTTTGGAATGATGAGAATTAGCGACTTGTTTTCCGGCTTGACAAGCACTACAAAGTCGATTCTTATCAAACTTCACATCCTTCTAGCCAACTACTAAGTCATGCTTAAAAAGCTTTTTAAGTTGAATCATTCCCACATGACCTAGCCTTCTATGCCACAACCAACCCAAAGAAGTTTTTGCAATTAAACAAGTTTTTAAACAAGACTCATTTGAAGAAAAATCTACCAAATAGAGATTCCCAAATCTAAATCCTTTGAAGACTAGTTCATTATTATTATCTTTTGAGATTACAATATTTTCTTTTGAGAATGAGCATGTTAAGCCTAGATCACATATTTGAGCAACGGATAGCAAATTGAAATTTAATGATTCAACTAGAGATACATTAGAAATTGAAAGGTCGTTTGAGATAGCGATTTTACCCAATCCCAATACCTTTCCTTTGCTATTATCTCCAAATGTGATCTTGTCATTGCTTCCATTCTCAAAGGTGGTGAACATCTTCCGGTCTCCGGTCATGTATTGGGTGCAACCGCTATCCAACACCCAATGCCTTCCACCGGTTTTGTAGTTCACCTACAAAAGAAAATCAAGTTCTTTTAGGTACCCAAATTTGTTTGGGTCCTTGGAGGTTAGTGACCAAGGTCTTGGGTACCCAAATGGATTTCTTTTTAGCACCCAAAATCGAGGTGCCAATTAAATGAGCAATAGCATTTCCATTTGTAGATTTTCTAAGCATATAACAAGAATCATATAGACTAATAGAATGCATGTTATTCTTAGAACAATCATTTTGAATATGTCCAATACACCGGCATTTTGTGCAATACTTACTATTTTCCTTTACAAACCTTGCAGGCTTGTATACCGGCTTCTTACCCTTTTGGGGGACATATCCAAGTCCCTCTTTGTTAAAGGAGCATCTTTGATCACTTAGTAACTTATCAAGGGTTTCCTTTCCCTTGTAAGCCCTCTCTAAACTTTTGTTTAATTTTAGCACTTGTTCTTTTAAGTTTTTGTTCTCATTAGCAATAACATCATCATGAATAAGATTTAAAGCATTTCTAGAATCTACACTTTATGAACAAGGTATGGCAAGTAAATCATCACAACAAGTAGATATGCTAGACTTTGAAATTTCTATACTAGACATTTCATTCAATATATTGCAAGTAACTCCAATGCTAGTACTAGATTTGTGATTTTCTTGGAGAAGCAAATCATGAGCTTCCTTTAGCTCCTCATAAGAGTCTTTGAGAGAGATGTGTTCTCTCTTTAAGACCTTAAACTTTGATTTTTCTTTTCCAAGAAATTCATTCAATTCAACTAACATATTCATCAAGTCATCACATGAAGGCTCATCATCGTCAAGCAATTTTACCTTTTCTCCTTTAGCCATAAGGCATGTAGGAGTGGAGAATAGTGATGGAGCCTCCTTGATGGCAATGCCCACAAGCCCTTTCTTCTTGGGAGATTCATCCTCGCTTGAGTCGGAGTCCGAATACTCCTTTTCGGAGTTCCACTCACCAATATGGGCTTCATTCTTGCCATCCTTGTGAAGCTTCTTGAAGAGCTTCTTCTTGCCGTTGTAGTTCTTCTTTGGTGACTTCTCCTTGTCATCCTTCTTTGTTGGACATTGAGAGGCAATGTGCCCCTTCTCATCACATTCATAGCAACGAATGTTGCTAAACTTCTTGTTGGAGGAAGAATGTCATTTCTTGGTCTTCTCATGGCTTGTGCTCCGATATGGGCGCCTTCTCATGAATTTCTTCATTCTCCTTACTAGAAGCGCAAATTCTTCTTCGGAGTCCTCCTCATCATCTTCTTCGGATTATTCACTCATCACCGCTTTAGCCTTGAAGGCGGTGATCTTCTTATTCTTGGAAGAAGATTGCTCCAAGAGCTCTTCCTTGTCTTTCTTGTAGAGCTCGTTGGTGATGAGGTTGCCCAACAATTGCGTTGGTGTCATTCTTGCCAACTCCGGTGAGTTGAGGAAGAGAGTCACCAACACTTCATATTTCTCCGGCAAGGCCCTAAGCATCTTTTGAACAATATCAAGATCGGAAAGGTTAGTTCCAAGGCCCTTAAGCTCATTCACAATATTGTTGAGCCTTGAGTACATCTCATTGATGTCTTCATGGGGCAACATTGTGAATGTCTCATATTTGATCCTAAGCCGATGCAATTTGGCCTCCTTGACCGTGGATGTCCCTTCGTGTATTTCCGAAAGGATGGTCCAAATAGCATGAGCCGTCTCAAGATTGCTCACCCTATTGAACTCATCCGCGTTCAAAGCTCCAAATAAAGCATTCATAGCTTGGGCGTCTAAATGAGCATTACGCCCGTCTTGATCCGTTGGGTGATCCGGATCAAGAGCCATAACGTAACCCTCATTTACGACTTTCCAAATTTGAGGACTCATGGCCTTTAAATAAATAGACATTCTAATTTTCCAATAAGCATAATTTGAGCCATCAAAGAGAGGTGCCTTTCCTATTGCTATACCCTCACTAGCCATCCTTTTCTCTCTAGACGGTTAAGTCTAAAATTGAGAGACCAAGCTCTGATACCACTTGTAAGATCGAGGAGGCCGACTAGAGGGGGGGTGAATAGGAGGTTTTAAAATTTTCGTCTAATTCTAATTAGCAATTTTAAACTTGATGAATATACTAGAGCAAGATAACAATAACACCACTAATCAACTTAGTGAGGCTCAAACAATCACTAGCACAAGTAATCGACTAAGAACAATGTCGAATAGTAGAGAACAACAATTGCTACTCTAACTAAGCAAGCAATCAAGTAATATGAATGAAGAGCGTTGCTTGAATGAAAATGATCACAAGAGAGCAAACCACAATTGACACGATTACTTTTTACCGTGGTGATCGGAGACTTGCCGGTCTCCCCTAGTCCACGTTGAGGTAAGCCCGAACAAATTGGACCGGCTCCACGAATGAGCCTAAACACCTCGATCACTATTTGTAGCTCTTTCCCTCTCCGGGAAGGCGAGCTCCAAGCCTTCACAATCTTCCGGGCCTTCTCACAATCTTCTTGAGAAGATCACCGAAACTCCACCAAGCCGTTTAGGTGCCAGCAAGCACCAAGAGAGTAGATCACAGCGGCTTGATCTCACTCAAGTGCCTAATGGATCAACTAGAATGCAATGCACTTGAATTTTGGGTCAACTACCTCAATTGAATGCTCAAGTGAGTGAATGAGGTGTGAGAGGTTGCACTAGGCTCAAATGTATTCAATGGAGGTTCAACAACACATACAAGTTCTGGTGGGGATGTATTTATACCCTCACCAACCTCAAATAGCCGTTACAAAAAACAATCCTGAAAATTCAGGAAATCCGGAACTACCGCAGGCAAAACCGCGGTACTTCCGGACTCTCGCTGACCGGTCAGAACGGCTATGTCAGTGAGTCAGAAGTAACCGTTGGTCAATGAGTGCGGTACTACCGCCGTTGAAATCGCGGTACTTCCGGACGTCCGGAAGTTCCGCTCCATGACCCGGTACTTCCGATCTCAACGAGTTTAAGTTTTATTCCCGGCACTCTCTGGAAATAAAGTTTCGCACGAGTATCCGGAACATCCGCACATGCGGTAGTTCCGCAGGTCAAACCGCGGTACTTCCGTTTTCCGAGAGGCTAAGTTAAACTCCGGGCGCTCTCTGGAAATAAAGTTCCGCTCGGGTGCCCGGTACTACCGGCCATCCGGTAGTTCCGCAGTTCAACCCGCGGTACTTCCGTTTTCCGAGAGACTAAGTCTGAGTCCGGGCGCTCTCTGGAAAAAATGTTCCGCCCGGGCGCCCGGTACTACCGGACCTGCGGTAGTTCCGCCCAATTAACACCGGAACTACCGGATTTTCTGACAATGCACAGATTTGATTTGATTTTAATTTCTAAGTACATGCATGATCCTAAATTGATCCAAAGGGCACATTTGAACATGATCAAGCAATCACCATGATCCCTCTTAATAGTACGGCGTCTATCCTATAATCCGGTCTTCCAACTTAACTCCAAGACCGGTAAAATAAAAATAGATACCTAAACTATTTACCTTGTCGCCCTAGAGATCTTTGAATCTTCATGGTATATTTTGTGAGCCTCTTTCTTTGCCAATTGAACTTATTCTTTCAAACACTTAATGCACACATTAGTCTCATATTCACATAATTTCATTAATTACCAAAACCAATATTTTTAGGGGCCTAGATGCTTTCAACCGGGCTTGGGAGCACCGGAGCCCCAACGGCCGCTGATCGGGCCTGGGACTGGAGGGAGCATTGGAGCATCGAAGGCCGGAGCTGCCTGTGCCGCCAAGCCGCCTAGGGTTCAAGACGAGAGGAGGAGTGTGTGGTTGTGTGCTGCAGTGTACGCTACTGCGCTCTGCTAACTAGTGCTCGGTGCTCAGCAGTCAGCACTTCAACGGCCATTAAGCATTTTAGCTCGGTTGGTGGGCCACGCTTGCGCTGGTGCTCCTGGGCTCGGCCGCTTGGGTGGGGGCTTGCTGGCTTGGGGCCTTGGGCTACTCAGACATAGACAAAGTGATGAACGGACGAAGGAACAATAGTTCGATAGTTTCAATTTTAAGCTAGTTTTTACCGAAAATACCAAATAGCAAAAAAAACCAAATTTCTAGATCCTGAACAGAATACCAAATACTGGTCAAACTGAGTTTATCGATACGGTTCAGTTTTTTAGTTCGGCGTAAAAGTGCACAGCCCTACGACTCAAGGAGCCAAAGTGGGTGGGCCAGCCTTGTCTCTCTGGTGAGGAGACCTGGCCAAACAGGTCATGCCAACCGTGTCAGGACGAGACACAATACTGTTAACCCGGCCCCAACACGACATGGCATGAACGGTAAACAGGTCATACCAGCTTGGCCCGACTAGATGTGTTGGGCTTGATCGGTAGCTCGACACGGTAGGCTGGACTAGGATGAATAGTAGCTCTTCTATCTAGTGTAGTAAAATTGCTTATGGTTGGTGGTAAAATTACTTGTGTTAATGGTATTGTATTCTTCTAAGCGAGATAGGTGAATTGTCAATAAAATTACTTGCGACTAGTAGTAAAATTACTTATGACTAGTAGTAAAATTACTTATGACTAGTAGTAAAAAACTTGAGACTCAATGACTGACAGTAAATTACCTGTGACTAGCAGTAAAATTACTTGGACTAGCAGTAAAATCAACAGGCCATCGGTGGCTATTTGGCTAAACGTGCCCGAGCTAACTTGGCACGGCTCAACCCCTCTCTGTGCCATAAGAGGCAGAACTAGAACAAAAATGACTAAGGTTCACCACTTCACTCTACATATAACAATATATATAGTTTTCAAACAATTTTGTGCTAAATAGTAATATATTTGGTAATTTTTAGCATTGATACTTTAATGTAACCAATGACTGCATCTGATGATAAAGAAGTAGTGATCGAAATACTTACGAAAATAAAAAAGCATGATAATAATATTGATTACTTGCATCAAACTAAAAACTAAGAGCGAAACCGCAGATAAAAGTTGGTCAACGTTAGTAAAAATACATTATTCAATCTCAATGGTCTGTTAAAAGATAACAGAATTACTTAGAGTGTTCAAGTAAAAAAAATAGTAGATTGGTCAAATATAAGTTAATGCATTATCTTTTAGTATTTACGTTTTTTCAAGTTCATAAAGCGACAAATCAGAACATCATTAGTAATTTTTGTCAATTTTTATTTCTCCACATAGCAAATAAATATATCATTCATGAAATTATCACCAATTAATTGAAAAGTCGGTTAGATATTTGTATGCTCAATAGTTTAAAAATAATATAATAGAAAATTACGTTCAATGGTTTACTTTCTTAACATTGCGGTCAAATACTATAATTTTGCCTCCGATTGTAACGAGCTAGGCTAGTATTTTAAAAATCAAAATTAAAACCCTAAATCTTAACCCTACAATTCGACAAAAATTAATCAATAATCATCACATTGAAATCCTAACTCACAAATTAGAATAATTGATAGAAATTTATAGCAAAGTATGTACTGATCAAGTGAAGCTAAGCTTCCTTCGACCGGCGAGGGCGTGAGGCAATAGGGACCAGGCGACACCATGGTAAGATGGTAGACGAGGGCAGTCGATGGCGCCGATTTCTCCCATTCTCCGACAACCAGTCGCTTCCTAGCTGAGTGCGTTTGTGCGGCGGACATGGCACACATTTTCTGACCAACCATGCGAGACAAACAAACGCCGATGGCTGCTGCGAGGTGACATGCTTTAGGATCATCAAATTGATGTTGTGGCCTATTGCAGTCCTCCCTCTTACACCGCCTCAATGGCTAGTTTGACCTATTGTTGTTGCCTCATGGACTAAGAGAAAGCGAAGACTTCTCGTGAATTGCTACTAACTACTGAAAATTTGGACTACTAGTGCTCATTTCATTGGGTTTCAAGGAAAGAATCGGGTACACTGAGTTTAGCATAGAGATTCATACATGGACTGAAAGTGCTAATCCCTTCTAAAAACTTTTTGTACCGGTGTCCTGTGACATCGAGGCTCACTAAGTAGTTCCACCCTTATGTGCCGTACACACAATAACTTTTTTTAACCAACGTTATCAGATCTAATCAGGCTTTGCTCTATCTAGGTGCCGCTCGGTTAGGCTAAAATAAGCTGACTTGTGGCTGAAATTGCACTGTAGCTGACTGAAATTACACTGTAGCTGATGGTGACTTATTTGACGTAACTAAATTTAAAAAAATTAAAAATAGAAAAGATAGGTTAAACCATCATAGACAATAGAAAAAAGAACCGATAAAAAGGCAAAAAAATCAGAAAAAATTATAAACAGTAAAAAATAAATCAGAAATCTAAAACTTATGTCAAAATTAGTGGGCACTAAACTTGTACCGTGATCCATTGGACGGTCTATTTGGCAAGGTCCGGTGGGTGCTCGCGCCCATAAAAGCCAAACCCCACGAGATCGTGTTCTCCTCCCCCACCACCACGACGTGTGATTCCGGCCCGACCCCGCATGCTCCCGCCGCAGCGCGCCGCCTCCTGAACCCTGACCCCCTTGCCGGAGCGGCGGAGCGCGCGCCCATGGATGAGTACCGGCCGCGCCGGTCGCCGGCCAGCGAGCGGTTCATCGGGATGTTCTCGTCGCCGTCGCCCTCGTCGTCCCCGACGGAGGCCTCGTTCGTCGCCGGGGAGGAGTTCCACGAGGACGACTTCCTCTTCTCGGCCTCCCCCGCCGCCTCCTCGGACGCGCCGCCCGACGGGCCCAGGAGCCCGATCCGGGTGCCGCAGGGTCACCTCGGCCTCCTCGCCGCGCTGCACGAAGGGGACAAGAGGCTCCTAGTCCGTCGCGGCGGCGTGGTCGGGGGAGCGGCGGCCGCGGCCGCGGCCGCCGCCACCGCGGGGACGCTGCTCCGGCGCAAGGCGACCATCGCGGCCGCCGCCTCGGCGGCGTCTGGAAGCTCGCTGTCGCCCACCCAGTCACCGACCTCCGCCGCGTGGGCCATCCGGGCGACCCTGAGGCCTAAGAACGCAGGGCCGGCCGCGCCGTACCACCAGTCGGCTCCAGTGAAGGTGCCCGTCCGGCCGCCCCTGAAGCCGGCGATGGGCCGGTGGGACGAGCTCGACGACCTCCGGCACAGGGACGCCGCCATGCTGCCCCCGCACGAGATGGTGGCGCGCGCGTCCGCTGGCGGGGCCGGGACGGCCGAGCCGTTCTCCGTTCTTGAGGGCGCTGGCCGCACACTGAAGGGCCGGGACCTGCGGCGGGTGCGTGATGCCGTGCTCCGGCAAACCGGCTTCCTCGACTGAATCCAGCGAGGTGATGTGGCTCTGGCCTTTTGTTCAGCTCCGCATGCTCAAGAGTCGTAGATTGGTTACATTAGGGTATAATTCTAGTGGGTTCTTGTGTAGATTGAGAGGCAAAACGAGGTGAGGTAACGAGTTTTTGATGCAACTGCTATCAATTTTGGTTTCCTTGGGGGAATGTGTGTGTGACTGTGTGTGATATTAGTGTAAGTTTGAACAGTAATAAGAACTTGAACTTGCGTCCTTTGTTTGGGAGCTCTCTGTAATTCAGGAGGAGCAATTTTTGTCAATGTTGTTCTGGCGATCATGAAAAATTGTCGAGACCTGACCTATGCCTGTTTGCTTGTATTGATTTTTTTCAGTTTTGTTTCTTCCTATCACCAAATTACAGTTTACGATCGAAAGGTGCAATTTTCCTGTGTGTTTGTTGCTTGATCTGCATTCTCTAATCTTGATGGGTATGCTGCTTATTCATGTGTGCCTACTTCCTAAAGAATTGCAGACTTCACTGGGCCAAGAATACGATCTCACACAATAGAGAAGTGCTTATGCTTTCAGATGTTATCTGATATGTATGTAGGTTTCTGTGATGTCATCTGAATTGGAAGCACTGTATAAACTCATCCACCAATTCATGCTTTGTTCCAAAGCATTGTCATTTGTCGTTTATTTCCTGGGAAGGACTTTGGTTGGTGCTTGCTCTTAGAATTCTCCAGGCATAATCAATTGTAGGATTTGGTCTTGTTTTGTGAACTTGGAAGGGTTTACTAGTTTGATGTTCACAATGACTGCTTGTTATGCTCAGTTTCAGTAAATTCGGTGCTCTAATGGCAACCACTTTGTCTTATCGAACAGAAGGGATAAATACCAACAACTTCTTTGAATCATTCAATGTTGTTTCCGTTTTTTGTGTACGTACTTCTGCTCTGCTGTAACACACAATGCTGAAAGATGCTAGCTAGGTGCTCTCCTACCATAAGAACGCATAATCTTTTTCAATGATTCGTTCGTTCTCCTACTTTCTGATTAGCTTAGCGTTTGTAGCATCTTCTGCTGTAGTCCATTTCGGTGCCTTTAAAGACTGCCTACGGCTGATGTAGATCAGCACTGCAATAACATGGAGTTATGAAATTTAGAAACTTGGGGTTGCCCTGAACTAAAAAGTTCTTTTCTTTGATCTGCTACATGCTTCACTGAGTTCTAAACTTCTATGCTTTTGAAAAGCTGAAACAAGTTGCTTGCGATCTAGGAGACTTAAGCAGATATGAAGATGATCATACTGGTACATGTTGTGCAATGTTTATCGTGTACCTGATGGCCTTTTGAATTCTGTTGAGCAATCCTTATGTTGCCTGTTGGTGTTCAACACTAAAGAAAAACAAAAGGATATGGGAGCTAGGCCTGATGCTTTATGTCTTTTTCAGATATAGTTTCTTCAGACAATTTGGTTAAGTTTCGACTGTGAATCACTTCATCCACTTTTAGTGCTTATCTGTTGGGGGAAGTTAGTTTTGCTGCCCCTTTTTAGCTAGATTTTTTGCTTTATTCCTTTGTGCTCTCCTCTTTTCCCTTGTCAATTCCATATGCGGGTGCAGTGCTTTAGTCGATTGCTGGACCCTATTCAGCATGCCAATTCAGGGATCAATACAATGGATCATACTAATTGATCCAATTAAATTTGCAATGCCTTGCTGCGTGCCGTTCTGTCTGTGGGGCTGTGCTGATCATGAATTTACTGCCTGGTTCCTCCATTGAATGGGAACTAACTGCACTGCATTACACATTTGCTTTCATCACAAGGATTTTATATCTACCTGGAGAAATGGCAGCTGCTGCCTCTGTTTGTTGCTAAGCTGCTTTCCAGTATGATGCAAATCTTTCTCAGAGCTACTGCCTACCGAAGTGCCAGATGCCAGGCTACCTATTTATATGACTCATCTGCCAGTTTCCTGCCTCAAAATGCAAGTGACATCAGAGGGTGGCAATGGTTCAACCTGTTCTCTTCATCTACCATTCCTACTGCTTCAGGTCTGGACATTGGCCGATATTTGATCACCACCAGCGTTTCAAAATCGCGATTCGCCGCTAATTGAAT
Organism: Dendrocalamus latiflorus; assembly: GCA_017311315.1. Taxonomy (NCBI): domain Eukaryota; kingdom Viridiplantae; phylum Streptophyta; class Magnoliopsida; order Poales; family Poaceae; genus Dendrocalamus; species Dendrocalamus latiflorus. Next base: position 20,635,934 of record CM029637.1, read on the forward strand.
TCCAAACTGTAGATCACTTTCAGAGCAGCTCAATCCAGTGGCCTACAAAATTGGAGCTAGCCAAAACCTGTTCATTCATCAAGTCTCCCTCTAAAGCTCCCTTTTGTCCTTCAGTTTTGGTGAGTTGAGTGGTGGAGGTGCCAGTGAAGTAGCTGAAAAATTGGTTGGCCCTGTAAATGATAGCAGCAGCCGCTGCTGCTAGCTGCCTGCTGCTCTCCTGGGACTTAGCCAAATTAACTCAACGGAGCGACACAGACCAGTTCACACCGCACCGCCTCCTTTCCCCATCTCGCTCAAGCCCAATAAAGCAGCTCGTATCCACCAATCTAACCTTGTCAGCATTCACTGAGTGGTCCTGGTCTTAGCTACCCTTCTCCAAGTGCAAGCTATACTACTGTACATCTACAACCTCGTATAAATGTAGGTGGTCGGTTCATGCATGTAACGCAGCTCTTGGCCGGTGTTGCATTTGCGTGCGCTGCTGCATCGTGCTAAAGCCTACAGATTCCGGACTTGCGCATTCTCGTGTACGACGATCAATTATCATGGCTGCCCTTCGTCTCTCCTTCGCCGGAGCCCTCCTCCTCTGCGTCTCCGTCGCGCAGATCGTCGCGGCGACGTCGTCCCAGACGCTCCGCGTCACGGTGGCCTGCCTCGACTGCGCCCCGCAGCGTAACTTCTCAGGTACGTGCGTGCGCCGAGCCCGCGCGCATTCATCTACGTACGTACGTACGCCTTTGCAAGAACCTGCTTCTGTTCTGACAAGGGCATGCATGCGCGATCGTGCTAGGTGTGGTGGTGGCGGTGAAGTGCGCCAACGGGCGGCACGGGCCTGCGCGCCGCGGAGACGAACGGCCGGGGCCGGTTCGAGGTCGCCGTGCCGACTGCGGCTCCGGGCTCCGGCTCCCAGTGCGCCGCGAGAATCCTCGGCGGCCAGGAGCAGCTCTGCGCGCCGCCGAGGTTCGCCGCCTCTCGCGTCGTCGTCGTCGTGGGGCGTAGCCGCGGCTTCCCGGCTCGTACGCTCTGGCCTCTCGGCTGGCCGTCTTCACACGGTGCGCTTCTACAACCGACGCCGCTGTAGCGACGACAACGACGACGACGGACGCCGCCGCCGATGAGACGACTCGGGCAATGGCAAGGCTGCCGGTGATCGACTCGCCGTTGGACCACAACCTGGAGCAGCTGTTGAGTAATCCAGCACATTTACTGTGGCCGAAAGTCATAAGTCATAGATCATGGTCGAAATCGTAAAGTACAATTGCAGTCGTAGATTTACTATAGTGGTCGTAGAGTACTTAGCAGTCATGAAGTTACTGTGTAGTCGTAGAGCTACTGGTTATAAGTCATAGCGGCTGTAGTCGTAGTGGCCATGGTCGTAGTCATAGTGGCCGTGGTCGTAGTTGTAGTGACAATGGTCATAGTCGTGGCGGTTGTGGTCGAAGAGTTGTTATAACAATCGAAAGTGCTCGACGCGTGCTCAGTCCACGCAAGAGCACGTTCTCCGCTTTGTTAGCATCGTGCGCGTCATGGTCCCAAGCGTTCTCGGTCCCAGACCAACAAGCTTCATAGTTCCAGACTGTGCACCGGCAGAGTCTCCCCTTAGCGCCTCAAAGACTCCTCTTGATTCTGACGATCCCGAACCGCCTGCTCTGGTATCACTTATTGGAACTCACAAGGTGGCAAAGCACTTAACTTTCATATGGCATACACACACATATACTCTTTACGCTGCAGCACACACACTTTCATACATACATTACAGGAGGGAGTCTGCTCCTTTTATAACCCCACAAACCGACTTACTTAGTATTGTTTATCATTTTTTTACTGCTGTCAACATACATGAGCTGTCTTTAGCTAGCATAGTTGGTGATTTATCCAGAGACTTCACGGTCGACCATAGGCTTACTCCTGAAGACACATTCCCAAATGGATAAGAAACACGCAGCGTTGTTTTATGTGGCTACTATTCAACTTGCATGTCGGCACATGCATGAATCCAAGGATTAGCTAGTTCTGCTAGAAGTTTCAAGGAGCAACGGGAAACATCAACAAGAAAATGGATTATATATTCTTGAGGCTTTAAGTATGCATTGATGTATTTCAACATGTTGCTTCAGAACCTAACCTACACCTGGGGCATCTTGCATGGGCCGATGCTTTCATCATAACAGCGGACTCCATAAGTATGCTAAGTGAGGCGTGCAGCACTCGGTGAGCTGTCATGTTATATTTGTATATGTGTTGCTCATGATTGAGGATGCATAGCTAAGCTCCCTGTTACATTTCTTACAGGAAGCCAGTTTATGTTGTTGGAACTGAGCATTGCAGTGGAAATTCTCATATTTTCACAACAATCTGCATAATCGAGGGGCTGTCCTCCTTTTCACTGGATTGGAAGATGTAAGTTTGCTATCCCTTCTCAGCTGATCTCTTTTGGTACTTGGATCAGCACCAAATTATGTATTTTAGTTTGAATTTCACCATATTGTGAGGAAGGGAGGTGTTTCTTTCTGCCACACACTATCTTTCTACAAGCAGACCAATGACGATTCCACGCATTATGTGTGCTTGTCAAATCAGAGTGATTTTTTTTCATTTAGCTCTTGTCATCGACCTCGTTCTTCAGTTTTGAAGTTCTAAATATCTCAAGGACAAATTTATGGCATGTCTATATCACCCTTTCCTCTATTGTAGATGTCAGACAGCTGGAGCTACCCTCCCCTGAACGATGCCATATGTGGCTGCACGGGTTCGCGAAGTGCTTGCCGAACGTGGATGGACAGTGGGGTAATAGCAATCGAAGTAAAGAAAGAAGAGTGCCATTTTGATCCAGTTCTATCCCAAGCCCAGACAGCTGAAAGCCTGCACTTCACTTATCTTGGTTACACGCACATTTTTGCATTCAGTTATATATTATTTGCGAGGCAAGATGATCTATCGGCGAAAGACAGCCTTTTTTTTTTTGGAGCAACCACACAATTCCTGATGCGGCTGGATTTCGACAGCGGTCTCCGGTGAACTTCCAACGGAGGAAGCAGGCGGAGCTGGAGATCTGAACGTGAATGAAGCGGATAGCGGAACTGGGAGAGCTCGCCTTCCAGCTGCCGGCTGGGATTCACGCCGGCAGAGCTAGGCTCTGAGAGCAAGTTTAATAGTATAGATAGCTGCTATCTCCAATATATTTTCATGTCATCAAAAGATAAGATGCATCCAACTCATACAATAAGCTGGCTATAAGTTGTCTCTACAAGAGCTCTCAATCATTTAATACATACATGGGTATTGGTCATTTAATACATGCATGGATGTAGCAGTTAGTTCTATTGGTACATACATGGATAACGCCTCTTTTCCTGTGCTATAGCCTGACTCTTGCATGAGAGCCGGTTTGGCTTTCTCTCTCCTTTTCTCTCCCCTCCACATAGGACTATGCTGATATGGATTCCCTTATAGTTAGCACAGTCAGCTTTATTAAACTTGCTCTGAGACTCCAGGTTAAGGAAGTTTAATTCTTTATTGCTTCCCAAACTCCGATACAACCGAAGCCTATCCGGCTTCTTGACTCTTTCCGAATAGCGTACCTAGTCGGATGCAATAGCAATCCGGATCCTATTCTATTAAGCTATCCAAATCTCCTAACCAAATACTTATCTTATACTAGTAGTGTGACCGTGCTAACGCTACGGTAAAATACAAAACAAGATAAAATTTGTAAAAAATAAAACGAACAATCAGATTCATTAAGATTCACGTCACATATATTGTATAACAAAATATTTTTTGTCACATAATGAATGTCACATAACGACTGATCCTTTGAGGAGGCGACAACATCATTGGACAACATCATTAAGAATTAATCACTGCATTAATTGACAGGGAATTAACAGCACAAGGGGAATCAAGCTATTATATCTAAAGAAAACATAAAAAGTCACAATGGAACTGGGCCAAAAAATTCTTTGGTTGCCTTTCAGCTACTTCATGAACATCAGCATAAGTTAACAAAAGCTTATATTCTCAGGCATTTGGAAATGTTAACCAAAATGCGAACAGATTATTATCAGATTGCAATAGCTTCAGGTTTTCCTCTTTTTTCGAAATACTTGACTAAAGACCTATCTGAGGCAACATAGTATACACAAAATTTGGTGTGTTTTCTGTGCACTTGAAGAATAAAACTTCATAGCAACAAGGCCTCCTAAATCTCTCTATTCATCTGTGACTACCTTTGAATTATAAGCAATGAGAAATTAAATAATGATATTGATACATTCAGATATCTTGTGTATTAATTAAGCAAACAATAATGCAATTAGCCAGTTGGGACAGTAAGGGACCTGGAACATTCGAACGGCTAAGCAATTCCTTTGATAGAGCATCAACTTGCTCCTTGTTTGGAACCTGGAACAAATAAAAAACAATCAGCACACACTAACAGCTAAAGACTTATAGATGACAAAAATAGGTTGAGAACAGCGCAAAATCAAAAAAGATAACAGGAATAACAGAAAAGTCCACAAGAAAATTTTGTTCCCTACTGAATCAATAACAAAGTATTTTTTGTATTTTTGGAAGGAATGTTTTGGAAGACCACTAAACTCTAAACTATGCATCTGGTGTTTCCACCGAATGAATAGGGGAAAAATGATATTAGTGTGTCACTAATTCCTCCAAGAACAAACAGGAAATGGTTTAGGGTAGTTCTACACACTTTTAAGCAGCACACTGAGGCAAAAGATGCCGAGTGTAGGCAAGAATGACAAGATTGTGATACAGTTTCATGGAGAGCCAATATCAAACCTGAAAACACTCTGCACCAAGGTAGTTTTGTAGCATGCGAAGAGCAGAAGCACCCTTATCATAGCTAATGGCATCAAATATCGCATCAATTTCATTTGCATGGTGTATTTCAACCTGACCGTACAGGAAAACAAATAGTGAAACGAATTACAGGGCTTCATTTAGACAAGTGAAAATGTTAACACCACCAGCTGAAGCTGTGTTGATGCATCTACTGAAGTTGATCTCTAAAGTAAGATTTCAACCTAAAATGATTTAGTCATCACTCTCAATATTCCATAGACAAGAGTCATTCATGAATCAGCCAATGAATGTGTTATGAATGTAACTAAGATATTATGCATCATCATTACTTACCAATGTCAAAATTTGTACTCCACAATAGATTATCGTATTTATACGACACTATAGTGTATAGCACCTATGGTTTTAGACAAAGTAATGCACAACATATGAAATGTGACATTTTTTCCAACCACTGAACCAGGCAATGGCACATTAGCAAACAGTGAGGTTACCTCAATAGGATGAGACTCAGCTAGTGAATCCAATTTGAGAGCAGAAGTTGTGGCAGCAAGAAACTGCGTCCAGATATTCCATTGTGGAAAAAAAGAGTCCACTGCTAAACTGCTCATCTGTCAAAATAGAAAGTCTATTCATTTAGTATACAATGATAGCCTGATATTGAAAATTTGAAATTCTGGTTCATCAAATTGATTACCCATGTAGCAAAACCCTCATTTAGCCACAAGTGAGTCCACCATTCCATGGTTACAAGATTGCCAAACCATTGATGGGCCAATTCATGCGCCACAGTAATTGCAATCTAAACAGAATAGATGTTGAGATCAATAAAGAAACGAGATTCAAGCTGATGGAATTCGATTGTCCCAACAGAAAGGTCTAACTACGAACTAAACTCATTATTAATTGAATGAATTATAGAATAATTACTCATTATTAACTGAATGAATTATAGAATAATTATGTATGATAGTCACACATCATTATTTAAGGAGTAAACTGTAAATGGTGAAAAGAAATGTAACTAAACAACATTCTGAGTATGATACGTACACTCTCTTTGCTGGATGCCGATGAAGACTGCTCATCAAAAAGCAAAGCTATTTCCCGGAAAGTGACCAATCCAAAGTTCTCCATGGCTCCAGCAGCAAAATCGGGGATAGCAACCATATCCAACTTGGGGAGTGGATAAGGAGTGTCAAAGTAACTAAACCATTGAGAAAATGAACTTTTTGTTGGTGATTCTATCTAGTAACAACCACAGCTGGACAGACTATTCATTAACATCAATAATGCTTCTTCTTTAGAAACCTGTTTAGAAGCAAGGTTAAGTTGTGATCTTACTCTTTATAGAGATCCAACGACTTCACTACAACATCTAGTGCAAACTTCCCTTGATTACTCTTACCAACTTGAGTGTACACACGAACTTTGGTGCCTAAATAGAATTAAACAAATTAATGAATGTATAGGGGAAAAATGACTCTACAACACTTTGAATGGATCATGTCAAAGTAATGCGAAAAATGGAGCTGATACCTTGTGATGTAACACCTTCTATATACTCAAACAACCCAACAACTATGGCCACTAAATAGGTTGACATAAGAGGTGATTCCTCATAATGGACAGTCTTGATAGGACCAGCAACTGTCTCGTTAGCTACTGGCATGTTGGACAACGCTACCAGCTCAGACGGAACTTCAAGTATTAGCTTGAACTTGGCCTGAAAAATTGAAATAGCAAGAGGAAAAATGTTGGGAAATAGATATGACCTCTTTGATATTCTAGGTGCATGTATACGAGAGGAACATTAAGTCATGTGCTGAAGAAGTAGAATTTGGTTCCACATGTATATTTTCATCTTATGAGTACAGTAAAAATGTTGCTAAGAAAACTAAAACGCAGTACATCAAAGAATCAGGCGAAATCTGATTACTGAGCACTCTGTACTGCTATCATAATCACCTTGAATGCTGGCTCATCCCAGCTGGGGAAGCATCGTCGAGCATACACAGGCTCAAACTGCGTCACCGCCATATATTTTGTCTCCCCCTTGTACTCATACTTGCTGCGATCAAATGGCATAAAAGAACTTGAAGATCAGGAAGAAACTCACATGAATTAATCCTACGCACAAAACAACTCCTCATAGCGCAGTTTCATAGCAAATTCTCAGCCAACCACATGCTTGCACAAAAAAGGTTCCCAATATCTATAGCAAGTGCATTCTTGGCACTGGTCGGTGAATCGCAAATCTCTTCGGCACAAGCACGCATGGGCAATCCACCTTTTCAAATTTTTATCTCTTTTCCCTACAAAGCCATGATTTGCTATGGGTGATCACGAACCTTTGAGGTTATACAAAGGATCACGGCATAAGGTAGAAAACCCAAAAAAAAAGGCTGAATCCAGAACACTTATCCTTTTCCAATTCAACTGCGAGTCAGTGACTTCCATGAGATACTTCCACACCGTATAGCGCAAATGCCAGAGAGAAGAACCCATATATACCTCCTGTAGAAGCCCCTCAGCTGATCGTTGAGCGTGCCGTTGAAGTCCATCCTGAGCACGCCCTCGCCGAGCGGCAGCTCCTTTTCGAACCCGAGCACCAGGATCTCGTCGTCTGTGAACACGACACCTCCGCGGGCGCCAAACCCTGCATGCAAGAACCGGCACCGACCACCGAGACACCATACCAGGATGAGATTGTGGCGCCAGTAGGAGCAGGGCAAAGGTGAGACCTTTTCCTTTTGTTTTTCGATTGGTGCGTACCTGGAAGCGGATGGAGGCCCGGTCGATGGCGAGGTCGGCGGCGTTGAGGACGAGGAAGCGGGTGGGCGCGGAGACGTCGACGGCGACGGCCGCCGCGCCGGAGAAGGTGAAGGCGACGAGGTCGGGCCGGAGGCGGAGCTCGTAGCGGCGCGGCGCGGCGAATCGCGGGAGCCGCGCCTGACCGCGGAACTGGTCCGCCGAGTCCGCCGAGTCCGCCATTGCCGGCGCCGCCGCCGGCGCGCAATGGACTCCTAGGAGACTCGCGTCCTGCGTATGTGCGTGCGTGATTATAAGGGTTACCGTAGCGTTAGCACGGGAGCGGCGAGCGGGGGCAGGTCGGGGGAGGAGACGGCCTCGGGATCGGGCGGCGGGGAGGACGAGGAGGACATGGCCGGTGGGTCGTCGCGGCGGCGGCTAGGGTTTGGTGGAGGAGGAGATGGGGAGCGGAGGAGGAGGTGGAGAATCGGTCATATAAGGAGGACGGGGGAGCGGCAGCGCGGGGGAGGACGGGGGGAGCGGAGGGAGTGGAGGCGCGGGGGAGAGGTGGAGATGGGGGAGCGGCGGCGCGGTGGAGGACGGGGGGAGCGGAGGGAGTGGCGGAGGAGAAGGCAGCAGCGGCGCGGGATGGGGAGGAGGAGGCGAGGGCGGCGCGGCAGCGGAGGAGGGAGGGGAGGAGGCGAGGCGGAGCGGCGGAGGAGAAAGGGGAGGAGGCGAGGGTGGCACGGTGGCGGAGGCGGCGGCGGATCCGTGCGAGGGAGGCGGAAGAAATGAGGTGGGGGAGGCAGCCGCACGGATTGCAGCGCACGGATTTAGCGCGGGGGGCGGGCGAGCGTCAGGGACGCGGGAGGGTACTGCAGATCCATTGAAGGATGATCGTCGGATATGGTTGAGTAAGGAGAGAGAATAGAGGAGAGTTAATCTGGTGCGGACGTTTTTAGGATGGTGTAATTCTGGGTGCATATTGTGGTGTGGACGTAGTTAAGTTCATGACTGTGGAGCAGATAATTGTTGGGTGGATGTAGGATAATTTTAACTGGTGGATTATTAGTTTAGAAAAAGCAAGACTTTCCAATTAAACACCACGCCTAGCAATCGGACTTAGTTACCGCATTGTTGCCGAAGACCTGTAGCTGGTCATGCGCTCTAGCACAATTCGGCTCTTGCCGCCTGATCCCTTGCAGGCGCCTCTGAACCTGCTTCCGCCGATGTATTGCACGCTGTCTTCTAGCGAAATGTTTCCCCCGATAAACTGGTAAGGGTATTAGAGATAGAATATGAATTGTATTATTCTTTTTTCTTATTTTAGTATTAATCCTTTTTCAAATGCAGTGCTATTACATACACCTTGCATTCACCTTCGGGCAGGACAACAAGGATCCGTGCGACAGCGACCAAGAAGAGGCGAGCGGCGGCGGCTCGGATCTTGGACGACAGGGGTGCGGGTGACGGCTCGGCGGCCTCGGGCGCCGGAGACTACCGGATCCAACCCGAAGAAGGCCAGATCCGGGCGGTGGATTTGTGCGGCGGTCTGGCGGTGGCAGGCACCGATGGCAGCGATGAGCGTCGGCTCCTCTCCTCCAGCAGATCCGACGACACGATGAGGCGGCAGCCCATCCAGATCGAATCTAGATGGCATGAGAGCCTGAGGAGAGCAGCGGCGGCCAGAGACGAGGAGGCAGCGGGTCGGCGCAGCCCAACGAGGTGGCCACCCCCGGAAGTGGAGTTCGATCCTCCCGGGGGCAGCACCAGCGGAAGTAGATCGAGGTTAGGGTTTTAACCTAAACTCTAATACCATGTTATGAATATTGTGTATATATTCATGAGGCCCAAAGGGCAATATATATAGATAGTACAAGGGAATATTACAAAGAAATATGTCATATGCGGATAAGGAAAGCGAGGTATATAAGGAAAGGAATAATACAATTCCTATTCTATCTCTAATACCCTTAACATAAACGTCCACAACATTTCCCCCTCCTTCTGAAACAGCTCATCCTCGAGCTAAAAATCCGGATACTATGCCCGAAAATCCTAAAGAGATACCCAAGAAGCTTCCGCCAGAGAGCAATCTTTCCATTGCACCAGGAATTCCCACTGATCACGCCGTAGACGAGAGCATTGTACCAAAGCAGGAGTTGGTACCACGCGCCATGATGAATCCCCGGCAAGGGCTGGATAGCATCTGGAGGGTCACCGTGAAAGGGCTTAAGCAACGCCACATGGAACACATCATGGATCTTCGCACGTGGTGGTAACTGGAGGCGATATGCGACCAAACCAATCCATTCCAGAATAAAAAAAAGGTCCATAGTATCTTAAGACCAATTTAGTAGTCGCAGTTCCTTTGAGAGAATGGGTCGGACGACGCTGCAAGTGGAGCCAAACCCAGTCTCCTACTTCAAATTCCACCTAGTGTCACGCCAAATCATGGTGCCGCTTCATGACGTCTTGTGCTTGCAACAACCTGTCTCGAATTTCCATTAAGAACTCATCGCATTCCTTCAACTGCTGCTCAATTGCAACCACCTGGCTGGCGTGCGACTGAGCCATTAGTAAGGGTGGGGGATCTCGCCCATAAACCACACGAAAGGGAGTATGTAGGATCAAGGATAACCGACTAGAGAAGGGTGAATAGGAGGTTTTTAAATTTTCTTATCTTTCGATTAATTCTTAGCAATATCAATGACAAGAAAATAAAGCACTTAATTCCTACACAATTTTAATCAAGATAAGAATCAATACTAGCTCAAACTCAAGTAAACGATCACAATAGCAATAGTAAACAAGAGCTAGAAGAAAGCAAGAAAGGAATAAACACACTTGATGTTTTACCGTGGTGTTCGAAAACTTGCCGATTTCCCTTAATACACGTTAATGTTAGCCCAAACGAATTGGACGGGCTCCACGAATTAAGTCGAAACACCTCCAATCCACTAGTGGTAGCTTTTCCCCGCTCTGGGTAGGTGAGCTCCAACCTTTACACGAACACTGGGCCTTCTCACAAACTTCTTTCAGAAGATCACCGATCAACCTCCTCCCAATCGTCCAGATGCCAGCAAGCACTAAGGGTAATAAACCAAGTCTTCACTTGATTGCAAACAAGTGCCAAAGGATCAAACTAATGAATGCTATGCACTTTTTGGCTCAACCATCTCAATTGAATGCACAAGGAGAAAAAGAGTTGTGGAGTGAATGCTCAATGCTCAAAGATGTTCAATGGGGTCTCTAACTTCTGTCCTTGAGCAGTGGTATGGGTATTTATACCCCCACTAACCAAAACTAGCCGTTTGAAACAAATTCCAGAAAATTCAGGGCAAGCGGAAGTGCCGCAGGCCAATGGCCGGTACTTCCGCTCCACCTCTGGCGCAGCAGAACGGCTATACCAGAGGCTCTGAACTAGCCGTTTGAAAGTAGGCAAGATACTATCACCGTTATAAAACCGGTACTTCTGCTCTGCGGTAGTTCTGCAAAGTCGGCGCGTAGTACTGCTTGGGTCGGAACCAAAACTTGGCGCTCTTTGGAAAAAAATGTTTCGCCCTTCCCACCGGACCTTTCGGGCTCCGGAAATACCGCTAGATAAAGCGGAACTACCGCTTCCAACGGTAGTTCCGGCGTTAAACCACCGATACTTCCAATCCCGCAAACCTTAAAACTCACCCAGAGGGTGCTCTCTGGAAAAAAGGCTCCGCTCGGAGGTTGGACCTTCCGGCAAGCGGAAGTACCGCAAATAGCATGCTGGTACTTCCGGTTGTCCGGACAGAGCACTGAGCACTCCAGTGATACTCTCTAGAAAAAAGGCTCCGCTCGAATTTTCGGAGCTTCCAGGCGTCGAAAGTACTGTTCCTGACTGCGAGACTTTCGCTCTGCGGTAGTTCCGACGTTAAAAACTGCGGTACTTCCGGTTTTCCAAATAGAGCACAGATTTCACTTTTAAATCAGATTTTTAATGAATGCATGATCCCAATTTGATCCAAATGGCACAATAATTATGCTATCAAGCTACTTGCCATGATCTCTCTTTATGTTACGATATTTATCCTATAATCTGGTCTTACACTTTTTCTCCTAAGACTGGTAAAAATAAAAAGGGATCCTATTCTAAGTATACCTTATCTTTGAGTCATTTTTGATCTTCGCATTAATCCTTGACATGCTTCTTGTCATCCACTTATGGGCTTAACCTTTTAAACACTCATTAAACACGTTAGTCCCATATTCTCATAAAATCATTAATTACCAAAACCATTTTTAGGGGCCTGGATGCTTTTAGAGTAGTGCGGAGGGCCATTTAATACGATGAGTTGTAGTAGTACTCAGCCCAAGGAAGCCACCGAAGCCACTGTTTTGGACGATCCCCACACAAGCAACGAAGATACATGGCAATAATGCGATTAACCACTTCCGATTGGCCATCGGATTGAGGGTGGAATCTAAACTCATGTGCAATTTAACACCAGCCAAACGAAAGAGTTCCTTCCAAAAGTTACTATTGAAGATTGGATCTTGATCATTCACAATTGACGATGGCATGCCAAGAAGACAATCTCATCAAAAAATACCCGGGCGACCGAACTCACAATGTATGGACGAGACAAAGCTATGAAGTGGACATACTTGGAGAAGCGATCGACCACGGATAACACCACCGACTTGTCATGTATCTTGGGAAAGCCCTCAATGAAGTCCATCGAAATGTCAGCCCAAACTACCGTAGGAACTTCCCAAGGGCTGAAGTAACCCTGCGGGATGGTGTTCTGATTTATTGTGCTGACAAACTAAATAACTCCTCACAAAGTTGCACACAATCTGTGGCAAGCCCGGCACATGAAAATGAGCACGACATCTATGAAGAGTCTTCTAAACCCCTTCGTGACCCGTGTCGTGGACTTCGGTCAAAACCTGCTGGAGAAGAGGTGACCTGGCTGGAATAAAATCACGCCCATCGTGTAGCAGCAACCCGTCGGCAACTGTCCAGGAGAAATCTTCGTTCCTTGCTAACACCCGGTCATGAAGTGCAACCAAATCTGCCATGGCATCCAATTCTTGGCGCAATTGCTCAAACCACATGAACCGCGGGCTAGAGATGGCATGGACAGCCGCACTGCTCTCATCGCGCCTTGACAGAGCATCAACTGCTGCATGCAGGCGTCCAGGGCGATATTCCACAAAGTCATATCTAAACAATTTGCTGACCCAATGATGTTGGGGAATAGTGGTGAGACGTTGGTCTAGGAGGAATTTGAGACTATAGTGATCAATGCGAACCACAAATGCATGCCCCCATAGATGTGGTCTCCAATATCGAACCGCCTTGACCAGACCAATTAATTCTTGCTCATATGCTACTAGCTTAGTGTGATGGGGTGGCACGGCACGGCTAAAGAAAGCCATTGGTTGCTCCCCTTGATGAAGGACGGCGCAAAACCCTGCTCTTGAAGCATCACAATCCACTATAAACGGCTTGGAGAAATCCAGAAGTAACAACATTGGTGCCGATGTCAAGATATGCTTTAGTTTTTGGAATGCCACCAACGCCTCAAGACCATACAAACGCTTCCTTTTTCAAGAGCTTGGTGAGAGGGGATGTGACTGCTCCATAATCCTTAATAAATTTGCGGTAGCATCCCGTCAATCTGAGAAATCCTCTCAAGGCCCGAAGTGATGAAGGAGTCAAGCATTGCCTGTACCTTGTTGGGATCCATAGCCACTCCTTGGCCCAAAATAATATGTCCCAAGTATGCCACTGACGGTTGTCCAAAAGAACATTTAGTCTGCTTAAGCACCAGATGATGAGTTCGGAGGACCTGGAAAATAGCTCGGACATGCTACAAATGTTTTGACCATGAGGAACTATAGATCAGAATGTCATCGAAGAAAACCAGAGCAAAGCAACGCAGGAATTTCTGGAGTATGTCGTTCATCAGAGCTTGAAATGTAGCCGGCGCATTTGGTGAGGCCAAAGGACATCACTAGAAATTCAAAATGCCCATGGCGTGTGCGGAATGCAGTCTTTTCAATATCGTCGGGATGCATACGGACTTGATGATAGCCACTACGCAAGTCCAACTTGGTGAAAAAACACGCGCTCTGCAACTCATCTAGAAGTTCATCAACTACTGGAATTGGGAATTTGTCCTTGATGGTTTGCGCATTCAGAGCTCTATAATCCACACAGAAGCGCCATGTATCATTCTGTTTCTTGACCAATAAAATCGGGGATGAAAAAGCCAATGTGTTGTGCTGAATTATCCCTTGAGCCAGCATATCTGCACAGTCATTTGATCTCGTCCTTGAGAAAATAGGGGTAGCGATACGGCTTGATAGCTACTACTATGGACTCAGTGGCGGAGCCAGGATTTAGTTACGTCCCGGCCTCAGTGGTGGAATGATCTAGTCTATCTAGACTGGACCATGAAAATGTTTCTCAGACTGGACTGAATTTACCCGGGCTGTACACTAGATATTTTTTCACATCCTGGGTTGAAGCCTACCCTGCCCGGGTGTGGATCCGCCCCTGGCTATGGTTCTTGGTACTAGAATAGACAGATCCTATGATCATGCTGCCGGGCCGGTGGGAGTCCACGGGGTGGCTCAAACAGATCCTTATTCCCGCAGCAGCTCGGCCAGAAGGTCCTGCCCTCCCAAGCACTGGACGCGAGGGACTTCAGTAGCCGCTCCATGTTCTTGCCACATCACAGGTCTATCTGTATGCCAAAATGACATTCTTCCCCGTCGATTTTGAGTGGCACTTGCGGGCAAACTCCTGCACACAAAACCCGATCGCCATTTGCCACGGCCCAGCTGTCGTGCCACCTCCATGTCTAGGAATGTGTGAGTTGATCCGATGTCCACCAGTGCCCGCAATGGTTTGCCGTCAACGTCTGTCTTCAGTTGCATGGTTCGGCCAGCTTTGACTCCGGTCAGAGCATGCAAGGAGATCTCCACATCGGACTCCTCATCCAGACCCTCAACATCTTCCTCCATCTCAAGCAAGTAGATGCCCTTCATTGCACATCTATGATTTGGCCCGAATTTCTCAGGACAGTTATAGCCCCTTGGACTTGCGCTCTGCCATCTTCGCCGTGGAGAGATGCTTCCAGCGTGTAGTCGGTGGTGCTGCTGTCGTCGGAGGCATAGTCGTGCCCATCGTTGGCGGCTGGTGCGCTCGCTGGACCGAAGGTGCCGAACTGGGGGTGGGGTTGGGTTTCGGGAAGACCATTGAGACCTCCGCCTGTTGTCCTGGCTGCAGAGAATCCTCTTGCTGGCTTCGTCTCTGTCACTTCCTCCGAGAGGCGCTGCTCAAACGCCCGGGCTGGGCTCATGGCCGTTTGCAGATTGCCGGGGAAGCTCCACATCTGTACTCAGCGGTTTCAAGAGTCCCGTCGTGAAAAGCCGAACTTGTTGTGTGGATGAGAGTGGCTCCACACGGCACAATAGTGCCAAGAATTGCCGCGGATACTCTTCGACGGATCCCATGCGCCTCAACTGAGCCAATTCCCCCAAGGAATTGATAGTACTTGGAGAGGGCGGGGAGGGAGAGGAGCTGGGAGAAGGCGAAGAGCGCCGGGTGGGAGGTGGCCTCGAGCACGAGCGCCGCCAGCTGCGCCGACGATGACAGCGCCGCCGCCTGCGCCGAGAACTGCTCGATCAGCTCTGCCTGCCGCCGCTCCGCGTCCATCGCCATCGCCGCCGCAGCCGCCGGCGACGAGAGGGAGGATAGTAGGGCTAGGGTCTGGGGATCTCCCTCCCTCCCCTGGGGTTTTCGCCTTTCGCTTCGCCTCCCTGATATTCTTGTGTGGCTTTCGGGGAGGCGGGGCAGGATGAGCGGGCTCCGCAATGCGTGTCGGTGCCCGGGCGCTGGGCTAGCGAGCGCGCAGGATGAGCGTGTCGACCAACCATTACCTCCACGTCGCCCGAAACTCTGTGGTGCGAGCAGACGGGGGGAGGTTTTAATAACTTCCGATGCCTTCATCGCGCTCTAGTTGATAGTACCACTGTTGAGCGACGTTCGTCGGATGGTTTGTGGCCAACCACACTTTCTCCTCCAACGTCTGTTGTCCGCGGAAGAATTGCTCGCATCTATTGAGCCAGGGCAACGGATCTTCGTCCCCTCCATACGTCGGGAAATCGAGTTTGTAGTAGCGTGGAACCCCTTGTCTGTTCTCTTCCTTCTTATCCCATCTGCTGGATGATGCATCCAAGCTGTGATGCTTGGCCGAGGGCTCGAACACACCTGAGGACGCGTCATGCCCTCCCTGCTGCAGACGCGTGATCGCCTCCTCGTGCTGATCTTGCTTCTGTCGGATGCCCGTGATCTCCTTCATCATTGCAGTGAGCATCTTGCCTATATCCCCAATGGATATTGGTTCCTCCATGGGAAGGGTGGCGGCTTGAGGCTCTGATACCAAGTTGATGCGGCTGGATTTCGACGGTGGTCTCCGGTGAACTTCCAACGGAGGAAGCAGGTGGAGCTGGAGATCTGAACGTGAACGAACTGTAGCCAGTCATGCGCTCGGGCGCAATTCGGCGCTTGCCGTCTGATCCCTTGCAGGCGCCTCTGAACCTGCTTCCTTCCGCCAATGTATTTGCACACCGTCTTCTAGTGAAATGCTTCCCCCAATGAACGTCAACAGCAATTCCAGACGTGTTTAGTCTTGACATAGCATTCATTAGTGCACTTATTATTCTGCTGTAAAGAGGCCAACAGAACTGCAAATGGAAGTTAATTTTGCCACTGGAAGGAGCCATGCGACATCCGACATTGTGGGCTGTGACTGTGTTAAGTTTATCAACAAGTGATATTGCCTATTGGTCTCTTGTGCTACGAGCCTACAACGATATGCATATTGCTCCGTTATGCGACATGGCAAGTTGTGGAGTCTGTTGATAATCAAATTTGGCTTGGAACTACAATCATCGTAAAACCAAAAGCAGGTTGACAAGGGAAGGTTGTGCCTATATCATAGTCGTGAGTAGTTACGACCACGGCAAAGCAAGTTGGAAGCCAGCTAGACCGGTTACGACCACGTTGGCCGTAGTCGAAGGCAGTTATGACCACGTTGGCGGCCGTTACGACCACGGCAAAGCAAGTCGGAAGCCAGCTGGGCCGGTTACGACCACGTTGGCCGTAGTCGAAGGCAGTTACGACCACGTTGGCGGTCGTTACGACCACGGCAAAGCAAGTCGGGAGCCAGCTGGACCGGTTACGACCACGTTGGCCGTGGTCGAAGGCAGTCTACGACCACGTTGGAGGCTACGACCACGGTGGGATATACGACCACGTTGAGGTATACGACCACGTTGGAGTTTTCGACCACGTTGGAAGCTACGACCACGGTGGAGTCTACGACTACGTTGGAGGCTACGACCACGGTGAGGTCTACGACCACGGTGGAATCTACGATCACGTTGAAGGCCACGATCACGTTGGAGTCTATGACCACGTAGAAGCCTACGACTGCATTGGAGGCTACGACGAACACGATTGGCCACGATCAGAAGCCTGGTTCACAGTCGACGACATCAAGGTTGATAGTCGGCAGTCGAACTTACGACCACGATGAGAAGTCGGTGGCTTACGATCACGTTATAACGAGAAGCGGTAACAACTCCAACCACATTGAAGGAAATGAACGTAATCAAAAGGGTGGTTCGACTACAGAAAATTGACGATCGCCAGCATCAATGCGTGCTCATTGAAGGTTTCGATCACGGTATTTTGAGCGGCTGAAGGAAAGACAGCGCAGCGATGTAATGAAGCGGTCATAGACTGCTACAGTAAGTCTACGATCACGAAGGAAAATTGATTGGTAAAGCAATAGAAGGATCGGAACTGGTCGTAAGCATCCAGAACCGGTCATAGATAGTTCTAACCAGTCGTAAACGATTCTAACCAGTCGTAAACGACCCTGGGAAGTCGTAAGAGACACTGACCGGTTATCGTAAAGGGTTCAACCACGCAGAGAAGGCCACGGTCGCGGTGAAGGCGGTCGTAAGGAGCAGCAATCAAATCGAGAAAGCCAGCACGTGCCAAAGGCGATTCCGACCATGTTAAAGGAAGTGAGCATGATAAAAGGGATGTTTTTGGAGTGGTCGTACGGCATCAAGAGCACTCGGGATCGGTCGTAGGCAGCGCCGGCCGGCCATAAACGATCTTGGGAAGTCATGACACGCGCGGGCAACAGTTTGGAAAGGATCAGGAAACAATCTTGAAGCGATCTCTGCCGCGTGGTAAAATTGCAACCGAATAAATTAAGATAAGTTTTATTCGGTCTGGACTCTGATTCGATTCATATAATTGTTGTTTCCAAAAGAAGTTAGGACCAGCTTCCCCCTATATATATGTATGTAGGGTTTACGGCCGATTGACAACACACAATCGAAACTCATCTACTATATTATTTTGCAATCTATTATTTTCCTCTGCCCTATTTTGCTTCTTGTTCTTCGTCGTCGTTTACTCCCTTGCGATAACGAATCACAAGGTCCTAGGGGCGGTCAGGCCGACCTAGGACAACCCATCGCCGCCGCTCGCCCTGACGGGGTCCCTCCCGGGCGCGTGGGGTGTCGGGTCTCAAGAGCTCTCGCCGGCGTGTCCTGCGTATCGCGCTCCCGGCAAGACTCCTCCGGCGACGTGTCCTGCGTATCGCGCTCGACGCCGGGGGCACACGGTGACGTGTTCGTGTGCGAACACACTTTTGGCGACTCCGCTGGGGAAAGATCAAGGAAAATTGACGCCGCCAATCACCATGATTGGCAGCAGCAAAATCCCAATGCCCGGGGAGGTTAACATCGATAATGTCGTCAAGCCCGGCTACGATGAATTATCGGAAGAGCATCACCAAGCTTTTGAGGCATACAAGGAAAAGCGCGAGGAGGAGGATTTACGAGCGTTCCTTGCAAAATTCAAGAAGGATCGTCAAGGCAACATAACCCCACTCGGCGACATCACGTTCCCTCCTCCGCATTACTCGGAAAAGGTGGAACCCCTTGTAAGTGCCGCATCAACCCTTTCATCTGTTGCTACCAATTCATCTAGTGTTACAATGGAGCAAGTTCAGCACATGCTTAATGAGAACACTAGAGAGATCTTTGATTATATGCATCAGATGGCAAACATTAAGAAAATAAATAGTGCGGCCATGGGTACAAGTCAGGTTGGCACTTTTTCTAGCGTAGAACCTTCTAAGCCGACAGCGCCTATTAATTCATCGGCAAGTAGTGGAGTACCAAGTATACAACCCCAATGTGGCATGCCGTTGAGTTTCTTTTCCGGACAGCAAACTAAACCTGGAGGTGAATTAATGGTAGCGCCCACGTATCCTAATCATATCATGAGCCTACCACCTTTGGGAACATCAACATCAGGCGATATAAGTATGCCAAGGTCCTTGCCATATTCTGTTATACCGCCGATGCCGCCTCCACTGCCTACCATGGTGACCAACACCCATATAGCTCCTTTGCAGTCACCCATCGCAGCTTCGGCCAATATGGACGAAGCATTGGCAAAAATTAGAGATGATGTGCGCAGGATGTTTGTTGAGTCTTTCGGCGTTGAGCCGAGAGTTAGAGCACGCACTTATCAGAAACCATATCCATCTCATTTTGATACTATTGCTTATCCCCAAGGTTATAAGCTTCCTGAGTTTGTTAAATTTGATGGTGGGGACAGCTAAACTATATGGGAGCACGTTAGCCAATATCTCGCCCAGTTGGGAGCAGCGGGTAATATAGATGAACTTAAAGTTCATTTGTTTTCTTTGTCTTTAACTGGCACGGCTTTTTCATGGTTTTCTGCTTTACCCCCCGGTTCTATCATTACATGGTCGCAGCTTGAGCAAAAATTTCATGATCATTTTTATAGCGGTGACGATGAGTTTAAGTTATCACATCTTACATCGGTTAGGCAAAAAAATGATGAATCGGTTTCCGATTATGTCAAAAGGTTTAGAGATGTTAAAAACCGGTGCTATAGTCTTGTGATAAGTGAAAGGGACTTGGCTGATCTTGTGTTTAGCGGTTTGAGAACTCACATTAAAGAAAAGTTGGAAAGTTATGAGTTTTTAACCGTTAACCAAGTATTGCAGCGAGCTTTGGCTAAAGAAAGCCAGAGTAAAGATATCAAAGAAAACCATAAGACTAAAGCTGACCTTCCTCGCATGAACGTCGTTGATTATTCTTCCGATCAGGATGATGAAATTGATGTCTATGCTGCTGAATTTGTTTGGCCCTCAAAGGCCAAACCATATGCATGTAATGCTCTTAAGCCAATTCGCAAAAATCGTGAAGAGGAGATGAAGTTTACTTTTGATGTTACAAAATGTGATAGAATTTTTGATGCTTTGCTGAATGATAAGGTCATTAAAATTTCTCATACTTTACCGTCGTTTGAAGAGCTGAAGCGACGAGCTTTTTGCAAATATCATAATTCTTTTTCTCATGCCACTAATGATTGTAATGTTTTTCGGCGACAGATCCAATCGGCTATCAATGATGGACGATTGAGTTTTGCCGAAATGCAAGTGGACAAGTCTCCCTTCCCCATGAACACGATGGATATGGAGGGCAGGAAAGTGTTGCTTCGGCCTGAACATGCCGAATCAACAAAAGGAAAGCCAGGTGTTGTTATCGGTGAGCCTAGAGTGATACATGCCGATGACAAGGTCTCAGGAAGAGAGGTTGTACTGGAGAAGGCCCCAAATGGAAAGGAAACATTGAAGATCACTGTGAGCACTTCTGTACCTGGGGGGCAAGTGCAACATGAGGCTTGCAGTAAGTTTATCAAGCCCAAAAATCCAGAGGTTGGCAAGTGGAAGATAAACAAAGCAAAAGTACAGCGGAAGCGCATCAAGCCAACATTCGATATGCTGCTGTCCAAATATGCTAACCAAGCGGCCACTTCTAGCTCTAATCGACCATCACAATTGAAGTGTCCAAGATCACCTCCGAGACATCAAATACAACGTCAGTTTCGTCCGTATGAGCCATGGGCGCCTACGCAATGGATGACACCTTTTTCCTACACACCATACAATATGAATAGAGGGTGGGCGCAGCCTCCAATGGTGCCCTATGCTTTTCACCCTGGGTGGACAGCACCTAGAAGATCAGTTTTTGAGAGGCTAACCCACTCTACAAAAAGTTGTTTGGGTGGTGGTACTGGTCGACCATCCAATGCCTCTGCAACGAAGAAGATTATGAAGCAAGAGTGGCGTGCTAAGTCGCCAAGCGCTGAAAATTCAGAACCCAACAAGCAAGAAAGCAGGACTGCCAGTGCTGCAGAAGTATCAACCAAAGATCTCGCTAATGATCATGAAGCCAGCAGCAGTAGCGCGAAGGGAAGAGACCCCAAGTATACCCGGCCGAGGTGTTGCCTTTCAGGCCTGACCAAAGCTCAGAAAAGAAGGTTGCAGCGTATGCGAAATCAGCAGAAGATCGAAGACGCAGCAGAAGCACAGAGAGATGAATTTTTCAATAAAAGTCGGCCCATGAAGCATGTATGGAGGCCTAAACCAGTGGATGGGATTACAGATACTACTACCGCAACAGCACATACATCACCTAAAGAGCATGAGCAGGTATGTACATTGGGAGATGATGAGGAGATGTTAGATTTTGAGCCCATACCAGCTAGAGAAGGTATGGATATCAATATGGTTTACTATCTACCTGCTGAATTTCGTGCTGTTGATGAAGAAGGAGAGATAACCCAGCTGGACTTTGGTCCTAAAAATGCCATCTTCGAGAAGCCTAAAGAGCCGGTGAAGCATTTGAAGCCGCTGTACATCAAGGGCCACATTAACGGGTCACCGATTGCTAGGATGCTTGTTGATGGTGGTGCTGTCATCAACCTCATGCCGTATTCAGTCTTTAAAAAATTGGGGCTGCAGGATGATGATTTGAAGAAGACGAACATGGTGCTGAATGGTTTTGAAGGGAAAGAAAAGACGGACGCCAAAGGAGTTATCTATGTCGAGCTCACGGTTGGGAGCAAAACTTTGGCCACAGCATTCTTTGTTGCTGAAGTGCAAGGTAATTACAATGTGATTTTAGGTCGAGACTGGGTACATGCTAATCAGTGTGTGCCATCCACCATGCACCAATTTTTGATTCAATGGGTTGAGGACGAAGTGGAGATCATCTACGCTGACACATCGGTTTGTGTCGCTTTGGCCGATGCTATAGTGGATTGGCAGCACTCTGAAGCTACTTGTTTGTCAGGGCGTGGTGATCTTCCAGAGTTTGATTTCCTTAGCGCTACAAGGAATGGTTTTGTACCTGTCATGATAAAGTCGATTGGTGGTGATCGGCTCCAAAATATGATGTGATTAAATGAACCCCAGCTTAGATTGGTTGCAACAACGTCTCAAAGATTATCGGTCTCAAGAGAACGATATGTATGAATCTATAGAAGAGCTAGAAAATTTTGATAAGTTGGGACAAGGTTTCATATCAGCCGACCCATTGGAGGAGATAGACATCGGTAATGGGTCAATTCCCAGGCCTACATTTATAAATAAAAATCTGAGAGCCGATTATAAGCTAAAATTAATCGAGCTTTTAAAAGAATACGTCGACATTTTTGCTTGGGAATACCATGAGATGCCTGGTCTGAGCAGAGAGTTGGTAGAACATCAGCTACCTATTAAGAAAGGTTTTAGACCTTTCAAACAGCAAGCTAGGAGGTTTAATCCCAAGATGTATGATCGGATTAAGGAGGAAATCGATCGGCTACTTAAAGCTAATTTTATTAGACCTTGCAGGTATGCTGACTGGATTTCCAATATTGTGCCCGTCGAAAAGAAAGGGTCCGGCAAGTTAAGGGTATGTATTGATTTCAGAGATTTGAACAGAGCTACACCAAAAGATGAGTATCCTATGCCAATAGCCGACATGCTTATTAATGCTGCTTCTGGACATAAGGTCATTAGTTTTCTTGATGGCAATGCGGGGTATAATCAGATTTTTATGGCCGAAGAGGACATTTCCAAAACAGCTTTTCGTTGCCCTGGTTTTCTTGGTTTATTTGAATGGGTAGTAATGACCTTTGGATTGAAAAATGCTGGTGCCACATACCAAAGAGCTATGAATTTAATTTTTCATGATCTTCTTGGAATCATGTTAGAAGTTTATATTGATGATATTGTCGTCAAATCGGATGCCATTGAACCACATTTGGCCGATTTGCGCTTGGCTTTTGATAGAATGAGAAAATATGGTTTGAAGATGAATCCTCTGAAATGTGCTTTTGGTGTATCGGCTGGGAAGTTTTTAGGTTTTATTATTCATGAACATGGCATAGAGATAGATCCCAAGAAAATTGAAGCAATCCAGAAGGTACAGGTTCCTGTGTGCAAGAAAGATATACAGAAATTCCTTGGCAAAGTTAATTATTTGAGGAGATTTATTGCTAACTTGTCTGGGAAAGTGGACGCTTTTACGCCTATCCTTCGGTTGAAGAACGATGCTGGTTTTACTTGGGGGGCAAAACAGCTAGAAGCATTTGAAAAGATCAAGTAGTATTTAGTTACTCCACCGGTGTTAAAAGCGCCCCGGCAAGGAGAGCCTTTCAGGCTTTATATTGCAGCGGAAGAAGGAGTAATTGGTGCTGTTTTAACACAAGAAACTGAAGGAAAAGAACATGTTATTACATACTTGAGCCGGCGTTTATTGGATCCAGAGACAAGGTACACTTTTATTGAAAAATTATGCCTTTCGCTATATTATGCTTGCACAAAATTAAGACATTATTTGTTGTCTAGTGCTTGCATAGTCGCATGTCAAACCGATGTCATTAAATATATGTTGCATAGACCAATTCTGAGTGGTAGGATTGGTAAGTGGGCTTATGCTTTGATTGAATATGATTTGGCTTACGAAGCTTTGAAATCTATGAAGGGCCAAATTGTTGCTGACTTTATTGTTGAACATCGGATTGATGATAGGCATCATATTGATATTGACCTGGTTTCTTTAGTACCATGGAGATTATATTTTGATGGTTCAGTTTGTAACAATGGCCAAGGTGTTGGTGTTGTTTATATTTCTCCATATGGGGCTGTTTTTGAGGCCTCTTGTCGTTTAGAGTTCTTTTGCACAAACAATCAAGCCGAATATGAAGCTTTGATATTCGGGCTGCAGCTTTTACTTGCTATAGGTGCTACACATATTGAGGTTTTCGGTGATTCGTTACTAGTAGTGCGGCAAGTTTCCAAGGTTTTTCAATGTTTCGACGAGTCGCTTAATGTTTATCTTGATAAATGTTTAGATATCATTGCTGCCTTTGATTTCTTTAGTATTGCTCATATATCTAGACATGAAAATTGGAGAGCAAATGAGTTAGCACAGCAAGCATCTGGCTACCATATTTCTCGTGGTATGTTCCATCTTTCTCACCAGCCGATGTCTTGTCTTGCTAACATAGACGAGACCGAACCGCAACTCACCGATTCGGCCACTAATTTAAAATCTGATGCAAGTGAGGGTACAGATTGGAGAAAACCAATCATTAATTACTTGCAAGACCCTAGCAAGAGGGTAAATAGGACGGTTCGACGGATGGCTTTCAAATATGGTTTAATTGATAACAATCTTTATTGTCGTACTGTTGATGGTATTCTTCTGAAGTGCTTGGATGAGGATCAAGCAAGAGTTGCTATGGGAGAGGTACATGAAGGTATATGCGGTACACATCAGTCGGCACACAAGATGAAGTGGTTGCTAAGACGTGCTGGTTTCTATTGGCCGACAATGATTAATGATTGCTTCAGATACTACAGAGGGTGTGCAGCATGCCAAAAGTTCGGTAACATTCAGCTAGCTCCTGCTGCTATGTTGCACCCTATTGTCAAACCGTGGCCGTTCAGAGGATGGGGATTAGACTTCATCGGGCAAATACACCCTCCGTCGTCAAAAGGACATCGGTTTGTGCTAGTTGCTACTGATTATTTCACTAAGTGGTCTGAAGCAGTACCTCTCAAGAATATGACACATGTGGAAGTGATTCAATTCATAACTGAGCATATTATTCACCGGTTCGGCATTCCTCAAACATTAACTTCAGATCAAGGTTCCTCTTTTATATCGACTCAAGTCCGAGATTTTGCTGAATTATATAAGATAAAGTTGCTCAATTCGTCTCCATATTATGCCCAAGCCAATGGACAAGCAGAGTCTACAAATAAAATATTGATCAAACTCATCAAGAAAAGGATTGAAGATAATCCTAGAAGGTGGCATGAAGTGCTATCTGAGGCTCTTTGGGCGCATCGAATCTCAAGGCATGGAGCAACCAAAGTAACTTCATACGAACTTGTATATGGACAAGAGGCTGTTTTACCCGTAGAGGTAAATTTGGATGCATTGAGATTAGCTAAGCAAAATGAGTTGTCGGCAGTGGATTATCATAATTTAATGATGGACAACATTGATGAAGTCACCGATAAGAGATTAGAAGCATTAAAAGCCATTGAGAAAGATAAGATACGGGTGGCAAAGGCATACAACAAGAAAGTCAAGTTGAAGAGCTTTCAAGTTGGTGATCTAGTATGGAAAGTGATTTTACCAATTGGCTCGAAAGATAATAAGTTCGGGAAGTGGTCTCCAAGTTGGGAAGGTCCTTTAAAGATTGCAAGAGTGGTTCCCGGTAACTCATATTTGGTCGAATCATTGCAAGGTACGTTGCTGCCCCGTGCTCTCAATGGGAGATACTTGAAGAAGTTTCATCCAAGTGTGTGGCAGGAAGCTTGAACATGTATGGCCGATACTTGTTTATCGCCCTTAGACTTTATAACATGGCCGATAATAACTTATCGCCCTTAGACATATAAACATGGCCAATGGATGTGTTGACATTGGCCTTGTTGGTCGAGCAAGTAATCCTTATTTTTTGGCACACAAGTGTTGCCAAAAAACAGGGGGGCATATGTTGATAATCAAATTTGGCTTGGAACTACAATCATCGTAAAACCAAAAGCAGGTTGACAAGGGAAGGTTGTGCCTATATCATGGTCGTGAGTAGTTACGACCACGGCAAAGCAAGTTGGAAGCCAGCTAGACTGGTTACGACCACGTTGGCCGTAGTCGAAGGCAGTTATGACCACGTTGGCGGCCGTTATGACCACGGCAAAGCAAGTCGGAAGCCAGCTGGGCCGGTTACGACCACGTTGGCCGTAGTCGAAGGCAGTTACGACCACGTTGGCGGTCGTTACGACCACAGCAAAGCAAGTCGGGAGCCAGCTGGACCGGTTACGACCACGTTGGCCGTGGTCGAAGGCAGTCTACGACCACGTTGGAGGCTACGACCACGGTGGGATATACGACCACGTTGAGGTATACGACCACGTTGGAGTTTTCGACCACGTTGGAAGCTACGACCACGGTGGAGTCTACGACTACGTTGGAGGCTACGACCACGGTGAGGTCTACGACCACGGTGGAATCTACGATCACGTTGAAGGCCACGATCACGTTGGAGTCTATGACCACGTAGAAGCCTACGACTGCATTGGAGGCTACGACGAACACGATTGGCCACGATCAGAAGTCTGGTTCACAGTCGACGACATCAAGGTTGATAGTCGGCAGTCGAACTTACGACCACGATGAGAAGTCGGTGGCTTACGATCACGTTATAACGAGAAGCGGTAACAACTCCAACCACATTGAAGGAAATGAACGTAATCAAAAGGGTGGTTCGACTACAGAAAATTGACGATCGCCAGCATCAATGCGTGCTCATTGAAGGTTTCGATCACGGTATTTTGAGCGGCTGAAGGAAAGACAGCGCAGCGATGCAATGAAGCGGTCGTAGACTGCTACAGTAAGTCTACGATCACGAAGGAAAATTGATTGGTAAAGCAATAGAAGGATCGGAACTGGTCGTAAGCATCCAGAACCGGTCATAGATAGTTCTAACCAGTCGTAAACGACCCTGGGAAGTCGTAAGAGACACTGACCGGTTATCGTAAAGGGTTCAACCACGCAGAGAAGGCCACGGTCGCGGTGAAGGCGGTCGTAAGGAGCAGCAATCAAATCGAGAAGGCCAGCACGTGCCAAAGGCGATTCCGACCATGTTAAAGGAAGTGAGCATGATAAAAGGGATGTTTTTGGAGTGGTCGTACGGCATCAAGAGCACTCAGGATCGGTCGTAGGCAGCGCCGGCCGGCCATAAACGATCTTGGGAAGTCATGACACGCGCGGGCAACAGTTTGGAAAGGATCAGGAAACAATCTTGAAGCGATCTCTGCCGCGTGGTAAAATTGCAACCGAATAAATTAAGATAAGTTTTATTCGGTCTGGACTCTGATTCGATTCATATAATTGTTGTTTCCAAAAGAAGCTAGGACCAGCTTCCCCCTATATATATGTATGTAGGGTTTACGGCCGATTGACAACACACAATCGAAACTCATCTACTATATTATTTTGCAATCTATTATTTTCCTCTGCCCTATTTTGCTTCTTGTTCTTCGTCGTCGTTTACTCCCTTGCGATAACGAATCACAAGGTCCTAGGGGCGGTCAGGCCGACCTAGGACAACCCATCGCCGCCGCTTGCCCTGACGGGGTCCCTCCCGGGCGCGTGGGGTGTCGGGTCTCAAGAGCTCTCGCCGGCGTGTCCTGCGTATCGCGCTCCCGGCAAGACTCCTCCGGCGACGTGTCCTGCGTATCGCGCTCGACGCCGGGGGCACACGGTGACGTGTTCGTGTGCGAACAGAGTCCACGTTAGGTAGCAGCATAATTAGTAACTTCATCCTCCTGGCTATTGTTCTTGTGTATGCGGTGTGGCTAATATTTTGAAATCAACTATTGGTCCAGCCTTTCTATGTGCTGACTGCTGCTGATCATTTGTTGGATACTTGGATGGCTGCGTAATCACCCAGATCCTTGGTTGGTCCCAGGGGTATTGCTCGTCTACATGATCTGAATCACTGAATGCATAATTGCATTCTGCAAGTGGCTATCCAAGTATCCGGTGTTGTTAGTAGCAAGTTTTGTGTCCTGCTGGTGAAAGTGAAAGGGCTTGCAGGCGGTTATGTATTGGGTGGACAAGAATGAGTGCGTGTAACTTCAAGCATCCGATGACTTTCGGCCTTTATTTTTGGGTCATTCCTTTCTGCTTTTTTTTTTTGGCTGGCTGCAGAGCAGAGCAGAGCAGAGCCCGTGCAGATTCCCTGGGAAAGCGTGTGGGAAACGTCAGGAATCGCAACGAAGCAGATTTTTTTTTTCGGTTTACGGCTTATGTTCTAATTCACAAACGCGGAAAACTTGAAGCAATGACAGATTGATAGGCCTATCAAATGGGAACCGGCTCCTCTGATGTAAAGGGGGAAAGCGGTGAATAGTATGGAGAAACCACAGAATCATTGTAGTGAACAGTAGTGTAGCACACGTACTGTACTACCGATCTTTTCTGATTGAACAGCCTAGAATCTTCGAAAAATCATGCTACTGTGTTCCTTTGACTTACCCTTCGCTTTCTGATTGAACAGCCTAGAATCATCGAAAAATCATGCTATTGTGCTCCTATGATTTACCCTTCGCACGCCAGAGGATCCAAATCCCATCAACGAGTGCAAAGCCACTGTTAAAGTTGATTCGAATTCGTACTATATCCATGTAGAACACTTTATCGTCTTATGCTAGACGTATATAACAGGTGTATACACATATTGTATCAAACGTGGTGTCAATCTGCAGCAACTGATGTTGATTCGGTTTCCTCTCCGTATAAACTCTTTTCCTTCGTATTATATATGTACTCTAGTAGTTTATAGGAAGAGACATGCTTAAGAGCAAGTGCTATATTGTAATCTCTTCTTATTATAGTGATTTGCCTTTAAGTATCTGTGGTTTTCTTCCGCAAGGGTTTTCACGTAAAAATTCGTGTCTCTTGTCTTTATTTTTCTGTACATTATTTGCAACAAGTGGATCAGAGTTTAGAGTTCAAGATCCTGACTGCTGCCCGGGAGGAGGCGACTAGTGGCATCACACGAGGATAGGAGATTGAAGAAAAATTTCCGGTGTGTTTCTTCGTCGAATCCAAAGTGAACAACTCGACGTCAATTCCGAGCGGCTGCGCTCACGCCGAGACAGCGAACAGAAATCGCAAGTCTTCGTGTTTTTGCCTCGGTCCAAGCAAATGGCATCAGCACGATTGCACAGTCAACATGAGAAGGCAACACAACGCGCGTTAAAAGCAAGACAGTGCAACATTCCATCAGATCCAAGCGCCGTCTCGTTCCCCGATCCATTGACATCAGGGGCGGCAATCTCATGGTGTGGTGTCACCAGGAAGACCATCGTGCGACATCTGTAACACGGCATCAAGCAACATCCTGGCGGCATTGATCACATCTAGAGCAGCATCCAGAGCTACATCGGGAGTTCATCTCCGAGCCGGATTTGAATCCCATGGACAAAAAGCAGAGAATAACACAAGTAGCAAAGGCAACGCCCTTCGGTCCGTCGATCAAGACGCTTTTGCGTGGCGTTCATTTTTTCGTCCTGGTCAGTGAGCCACCATCGCCCGCGAGACAAGCCAGCTTCCATTGCGCGTCTAGCACAAGCCTACAAAGCCGCGTAAAACACAACGCAGCAAAATTACCAGAGAAGGCAATCAGAAGCAAGAAAGTGCATGGAAATTGAGGCAAAGGAAATAAAATAGAGCAATTCACGAGGCTATCGGTTGGCTTTTGGGTGAATTATTTTTCGACACAAATTGCTATGCGCACCCAAGTTATGTACATGGGATTTTCGGCAACGTCAACTTGATGATTCAACTCGCCTCGACTCCGTTCCAAGCCTTGACTCCAATTCGGTGCTGACCCACGTCATTTTGAGCGTTGTTCTGCGCTCTACCTTAGTGACTGTTCCAGTGCCAGGTCTACCAATATCAATTGACGATTTCATCGATGATCCATCGTCTTCTACGGGTTACTACGACAAGATCCACAGATGAGGAGTCTAAGGTGGAGTAGCAGGTTTTCAACACAATGAGTTAGTTAGGTTATGCTTGAACGAGGAGATTTAAAAAAAACAACGTCAGTTATGGAAACAACTGAATTTGGTGTTTTATTCACCGTTTGATAACACCCTGATGGCAGCTACCATGATACTCTATGGAGTTTTGTTGTTTCAAAGTGAAGGTTTTGCTCCAATTTCAATTTTGAGATGAAGGATTTAAGTGTAAGAAGAAGTTTTATTTTCGCGTGAATACTACAACGTCTTCTAGTTATCGCAGCTCGATATGAGAGGTCTACTGCAGTTTATTTTCCATTAACGGCACACGAGTTTCTTTCATCTAAACAGTTTTACAAGAGTAGTTTCAACTATGTCATAAAATTCAATTACTTTTGAAGCCGACA
The DNA here is from genome assembly GCA_017311315.1 of Dendrocalamus latiflorus. Classification (NCBI taxonomy): domain Eukaryota; kingdom Viridiplantae; phylum Streptophyta; class Magnoliopsida; order Poales; family Poaceae; genus Dendrocalamus; species Dendrocalamus latiflorus. Next base: position 20,665,911 of record CM029637.1, read on the forward strand.
GTTTGACGTACGTAATGGTTACACGTGTAATAAGATTGTTCCAGTCTTTCTTATTGAAAAATTGCTCTTACAATGAGTGTTGCTTGCTGAGTTTTGTATTCCAGGTGGAGCATATTAGATTCTATGATATGAGTTTTTCACTATATATCTAGCGCCACAGGTGATGCTTTGGCTTATGCCATTTGACGATTGAGCATTTGTTTCAGGAGGTCAGTTGCACAGACTTAGACTTGCTGGGGTTATGTGTCAGACCCGGATTTTTCAATCCAGAATCTCCTGTGAAACCACTGCACTATTCCCTGGATCAATAGATAGTGCTCACAGGTACATTGCTGCATCATTTCATACATCGCATGGACATTCACGACTCATTCAATATTACATAACAGAGGTTTGAAGTATGCCACGTCGGACAATGAGTTTACATAAGGGCCGACCAGTCCAAATGTTTACATTACAAAAGTATGCCAGCGGAAGCAAAAGTTAGGTAGATCCAATAATCCACAAGCAGCGACTGGGGTAAAATGTGTGCCGTATGATTATTACCTAAGCTAAGGCAATAATTATAGGCACACTATACCTTAGTCTTACTACCTAGGACTCAAGAAAGCGCAAGAGACGCCCTAATTCTCCTCGTTGTTCCCTTCTTCTGCAGCGGGGGCGTCTTCATAAGCGTAGTGATCCGGGGCTCCAGAATCTGGTTTGATAATGCGAGCGTGAGCACTCCGACCCCGTGCCCCGCGAGCCAATACACAGAATGCAATTAAGTAGTATGCAGGGCTAATCAAGAGAAGGCTGGGGTTATTTTGTTTTGCGTAGAGTGCTTTTGAATACAATTACTTAAAAATCCCTATGACCTAGCAATTTTTGCACCAAAGTGTAAGTGTGTATCAGAATGCTATAATACCAGTGATATAGAGGCCATCCACCATTTCATGGCCTCCAAACCATATGCTATACTTTTAGCGTTATCACCGCTTATATTACCACTGGGACGACACCCAGGACAACACCATTTAGGGCTTCCTACTGCCCTCCCTTTTAACATTTCATTTGCCAAGATTTTTGAAATAGAACTATATCTAGTTAAGTTCCCATGTCCGCCCTTGACCGTGGGCACGGCTATTCGAATAGTTTTGACTCTGCAGAGTTTGCACACTTTACCCACAAGAGACAGTTCACTCGTTGCCTCATACGATTCCTTAGCCGTGCGGTTGAGCAAACCATCACAGTAACCGTTCAAAGTACCTCGCCCCGTCCATCATCTCACCCGATGGGCCACTCCCACTTGCGGTGGGTCCCATACGTTGTGCGGGATGTTCCCCTCCTATGCGCCTAGCAGCTGACTCCCCGTACTGCTAGCACGCCGCAAAAGAACTTCACTCACAAAGAGTGTCCCATTCAAGCCGTCACCCAGAATCGCTACTTGCACCACCACTTCTCCTCCACCGATGATGATGACTTTCGGGGTCCAGTAAATCTACTAAGCCAAGTTGTACTTTACAGACTTGTGGTTGTACTTGTTTTACAGGGGAGATCATGACAGGATTCAGTCCTTAAGGTATCTGGGCGGTTCTACCACTATCCACACTCTCGTGCACCCCTGCACCATACCCCCGATCCATCCGCCCAGATAAATAAGCAGTTTGAGATTTTTGGGAGTATAAAATAACCATATCCAACATACACCAGTCATTACCACTATGACTATCCCACCACATTTTCTCAGGATTAAAATGATGCTTGGACATTCTTACGCCCATGAATATCTAAGCAATACTAAGCATGGCATATAATTACGGACTTACTTTCGAAAGGTTACCATTACAATTTATTTTTGCTAGGTCGACAAGGTTCTCAACTTTAAATGTTACAAAGGAGGCGTAATATTAATCAAGTTAGATAATAGGCATTTAACTAGAATTCTAAATTATACATGCATTTTCATATAAATTACGGTATGCAATTTGATAATCTAAACAAAAGTAATTTGCAGAAAATGTAGGTTCAACATGATCAAAGTATTGACTCGCCTTGGTCACAGGGGGTGTTTTCTGGGTTGTCTGAAGCGTCTAGCGCTGCTGCTTCTGCCTCCTCCTCTTGTGTCTCGTAAGCTATTTTTAACGCGCGCGATAATTTGGATAAAAGGAAAAAGGTAATCAGCAAACCAATAAACATTTACCAAAAGACCCAAATAACTCCAACACCAAATTCCTAGTTTCATTTGTTTTGGTGCTATGGAAATCCCATTTTGAGTAACTAGAGTTTAATCATACTCATTTTAATATACTGCATTCTATAATTATATTTGGATGTCATGGCCTAAGTTATTGATAATATCTTATAGCCTATATTGTTAACAGTTTGTTTCTACACCCTTTTGTTTGATAAGTTATTATTTTATGTGAGCAATCACTCTAATCACCCTATTACTAAACCCTTTCACTTGACAAAGAGGGTTGTAAATATTACTCAAGCTATACCTACATCTAAGTATTATCTTCTAACACATGATAAATATCCATGCTCAAAAGTCCCTAAATACCCTTAGTTGTAATTTGTAGGGATTAATACACAAGGTTAATATACAAGATGTTTGCCATTACATGTGCCATTTTAATTTACATTCAATCATTTATTCTATTTATTTGCTAAAGATTTGAACAGAGATATTTATTATATATGCTCATATGTGCACACATGGATATGTGTATATCTATAATTATACATGACATTTTATGGCACATGTTTTCTATCTATCCCTGCCACAGAGCTAGCATACACCCTCACGGTCGGCTGGGGCACTGATGCACAGTAAAATCGGCAAAAAATTTTATTACCCAAAACCCACCCGGCGCGGCGGAGCGAACTCGAACACGCGCTGCCTGGGTGCGTCTTAGCACCGACGCTGCTAGCCAGGAGAACTTCTCAAGTGTTGCTTACTTATACAGGGGGCTATTACCTCTTAAGGTATGTGCTAGCAGAGGCTGGGCAGAGAGAGCCGAAATAGGGGAAGGCTTCGGCGGTGGGCTCGTCGGCGTGGAGGGACCGGAGAGGCTCGGGTGGCGGGCGAAATGGAATCCTTGCGTCCTCGTGAAGATGATGGAGTTGGCGGCGACGGTCAGGAGTCACCGGAGTAGTGCCGGCGGCGTGCGGTGGCGGTGGCCCAAGGAGGAGGTCGACGTCGGCGAGCTACAGGGCCGGAGAGGCTCGGCCGAGGGTGGGATCAGCTTCGTTGGGGGCCTAGGAAGATGTGGGGGGGAGGAATTGGACGGAGGTGGCTGGATGCGGCGGCGCGCCCAGTCGCCGGAGTTTGGGAAGAAGGGGGTTGCGGCGACGATTTGGGAGGCGAATTCTCAATTACTTTCTTCGGGAGGGAGCAAGTGAGGTGGGAAGTCCATGGAAGCCCTCAGTGGTTGTTATAACCGTGCGAGGAGGGCTGCCCTCGGGAGCTTGCCCGCGCGGTTGCATCGGAGAGCGGCGAGACCGATTGTGGACAGGGCAGGGAAATCCCGCGGGGAGGATTTGGCATCATGCCACTGTGCTGCGACTGCTGGGTGGCAGGGAGCTCGAGCCACGCGCATGGAGGGACAACTCGGCAGCGCGGGGGAGAAAAAGAGAACTGGCGGCAGCGCGGGGGAAGAAAAAGAGAGCGGTGGCAATGCGGGGAAGAAAAAGAGAATGGAGCAGGGTCACGGCGCGGCGAACCAATGAGCAGAGGCGACGTTGCCCAGCGTTCCGAGGTGGGCGATCGTCGGTCTGAACGCGCAAGGAGGCGGGCTGCGATGGCTTTAGGCAGGGGTGCGGGGATTGGCTTGCGTCTGCCTGGTCTGAATCCCCCCTCTGTATTTCTTTTTGTCTTTTTCTACTATCAACACCTGTGCATGGATGTATACACATATACTTAGGGGTATATTTGTTGGTAATTATATTTTCTTTTATTCCCTATTTACTGGTTTATTTGTTGGGTACACTTATGAGTATATATATATATGTATTCAAAAGCTTTATGACCCCAAACTCAAATGAGATACATTGCAAGATTAATTCCAAAAGCTTTACATATTTCTGATTTAAATTTCAGGATGTTACATTATGAATTGTTGAAGACCTAGATTTGTTCGTCTGCTTTGTTGATAGCTGTGTATTCAGACCTGCTGATGGTTTGCTCAATTTTGATTCGCAAGAAGCGTTTCAACAAGACTGTTCCAGTCTTTCTGCTTGAAAATTAGTTTGATGGACTTTCGGCGCATAAGGTGTTCATTCTAATTTTCATTGGAGGAGTTTATCACATACTTCGACTACTGAAGGGAATTCGGTTCAAGGTGGAGATTGTTAAAGTTGATCCGAGTTTGTACCGTGTCCGTGTAGAATATTTCATGGCCTCATGTCAGACGTGGAATGCCAGGTGTATCAACAGATTGTATCAGACGTGTTGTCAATCTGTAGCAACCGATTTTGATTTGGTTTCCTCTCCATGTATAACTCTTTTTCTTCGTACTATATATGTACCCTAGTAGTCTATAGAAAGATACGTGCTCAGGATAAATCGCTCTATTGTAATCTTTTCTTATTGTAGTGATTTAACTTTAAACGTCTATGTTTTTTTCGCAAGTATTTTTATATAAAAAATTATATCTATTATTATTATTATTTTACGCATTATTTGCAACAGACAAGAATCGGGCCACTGGGCTCACAGCAACACAACACCTACTAACAGCATCGCGAGTACCGTCGCTGGCATACGGGTCGCACATGTCATTGTCCGATCGTCCTCCCCCGCCGCTTATAAAACGTTCCCACCCCGACCTCTCCTCCCTTGTTCCTCTCCATCGTCTCCTTCCCACCCTCACCTACTACTCTCCTCTCTCAACCCAAAACTAAATCCCCAAAGCAACAGCGACAAAAATCATGCGACGAAGCCAAAAATTTTATTCGATTTGGCCATAAACCCTAGCGCGAACCCCCCCACCTCGATCCCGAGTCCGTCTCCGTCTCCGTCGCTCGTTGAATCGCACGCTTCCACCCGATTCCCCGACGAGGTAATCCGCTTGACCCCCAAAAGGAAGTCTAAGAAATTGGTGTTGTTTCGTCCGAATTGATCGGATTGGCGGGTGATTTAGGGCTTTGGGTGGGTGGCGCGCCGCCCCTGCCGTCCGGGACTAGCCTGCGCGTCTCGAACTCGTGGGCGCTAGGGTTTTGTGGTCTGAGGCTTCGAGGAGAGCGGTGTCGCCCTGGTTCTGATGAGAATTGGCACTGGAATGCTCAGATTGGCCGCCGGCGACGACGAGAGGAGCAGCTCCCTTGGCAGCGGCGGCGGAGGAGCCCGGTTCACCGCCCCCAAAGTACGTACGCGCGACAAAGGAGCGCTTATAACCCTCTGATTCGAGAGGGGTGCCGGTGTTGAGACGTGGAGCCTTCCCTGAGGAGAGTGGGAGATGACGAGGATCTTTGTGCAGCGTGGGGCCGGTGGCTCCTCGTCAAGCTCTGGCCGCTCTGGCTCACAGCCACTGCAGCAGCAGCAGCAGAACCAACCAGCATCAGCTGCCTGGGAGGAGGAGCTGACGGTGCAGCCTCAGCCGCAGCCACTGGAGCTCTTGGCTTCGGATGATATAACTGAGCATTTACTTGAGGGCGGCGATAACGTCAGTGGTAGCAATAAGCCTTTGAGGCTGGTTGATCCCATATCCGAGAGCTCGAGCTCTGCGGAAGAGAGGGCTGTGAGGAATAAACCTCCCAAGGTTGACTTCAATGCGATTGATCCCACTTTCTTGGTGGAGGAATTTACAGGGCTCCAGTTTTCTGATCAGTTTGAGCAGGGGAATTCAGTGCAGTCTGGCACTGGGCCATCACAGATGCCCGGTGCAGCATCACGCCCACCGCCTCCACCAGCCCCACCACCGAAACCATTGTCTGGTAATAATGGGTTGAGGAGAATAGGGTCTGGAAACTCAAGCAGTGTGCGGATTGGATCTTCAAGAAGGCCAGTTGCTTGGCCACCGGTGGCAGCTCGGACATCTGCTTCAGGTTCTCGGCCTTCTTCACCAAGGTCACTTGCTGATAGTGAAGGGTACAATAGTGCAGATGAGCAGGGCCCCTGTTACACCTCTAGTTATGATGATTCGGTATGCTCTCTTGTCTGGTTCTGTTTTATATGGGGCCCTTAATTTCTCATGTTCCAATTATAGCTGTTTTATGTAGTATGAAAGCATCGACCATATGATGTGACGATTAGATGGTTTGGATTCAAATGATACGATTTTAAATAGCTGTTTTTAATTAGGTGTATGAATATTAAATTATTCCTTGAGTTACTTATTCTGATATGGTAAGTAGACATGCCTATGAGTTACTTATTCTGATATAGTAAGTAGACATGCCTATCTAATATTGGTCCAGAAAATTTCAATGTTTCTTGCTTATATTATTAGTGGCTGCTTTTGTCATGTTACACGAATAGGCATAATTTGTATTTTGGCAATTGCTCATGTAATTTATATTGCCTCAGGAAAGGGAGTGTATGTTCGAACATGACCTAAGGCGAGTGAAAGGATTTGAAATCAAGAAGATGGCAGAAGATGGAAATTGTCTGTTCAGAGCAGTTGCTGACCAAGTTTATGGTGATCCAGAAGTTTATGACATGGCTAGGCAGATGTGTGTTGATTATATGGTAGGTTGCTTCGTTGCATCTGGGCTGTAATTTTCTAGACTACATGTTTTTAAGGACAATTATTTGTCATCAATGAGCAGCATAGTAGCATATGTCCTACATTTTTAATTCATAAACTTGATTCACAAGTTCCAGCTTTTAAACCTTCTCATCTTCTATTCTGTCCACCTTCTTTATCTCACTATTTTATGAACACCCTAAGTTCTTATCTTTTTAGACCTTTATGATAATTTTGGACACAAATGGTATGTGCTAGATGGTAAACATATTTGACATCGCAAGTGCGAAACAGCCTACAGCCCACTTCACATCTAGACAGGGTTACAAAAATGGTTACCACCTGGTTGCTGGCTTCCAATTGATGGTAGATATTGGTTTTTGCCTGGCTGGTTAGTAATAACTAGCTCTTTATTAAGTGACTTGCAGAGGTAGCACCAGGCAACTTGACCAGGAACTGGAAAAAATTGGTTATGGCCATTCCCAGCAAAACTTGGTGCTACTTGTGCTGTTGTTTTGGTACATTTGGTAAAATAATATTATTGAATACTGATATTATGTGCAAGAACAATGTGAAACCGCCTGCCAAATTCATCGTGAATCAACCGTTTGATTTAACTTAGAAAGTCCTAACTCAATGTATGGCTTATCCTGAACTGGCAAATTTTCTGAACAATAATAGATCTAAATATTATTATATTAAAATTTCCCCAGTTTTTCCACTGTCATTTGCCTACTCTTCTTGTTTGACAGTTTGCTATGGGGTTTACAGCAGATTTTTAGTTATGCTCCTGTCTATGTGGCCACGGCATTCGTAGTTAGCTTTTCTAACGGCTTTTTTTGGGTCTATAGTATGGTGTTTGGTAGCTCAGTGTAAGCAGTTGAAAGCATGGGGAAATTACGGGATCTGTTTGAGCTTGCAACACAGTGTAATACATGGATTAAAACCAATGATTCAAATTGGGATTATCGCGGTGACGCAGAAAAGAAAAGCTATAGCGAATAGCGAAATCTATCGTGGAGGCTATGCTGCATCGCGGTGCTATTGAAAAGATGCTAATTCTATTACTTTCCATGTTACATAGAATACAATATGAATAGGAAAAAATTATAACAAGAATGTCAAGCAAAGTGCAACTAAAAAGTTGAAATTTACAACACTTTCATGACATGTCCAACTTAAAATCTAAAAATATAAATACATTATTTTTTTTCAAATATCTAAAACATTTACTTGATTTATCAGCATAAATAAAAACAATTTTGTAGCTTCAAATTTTTAAAAGTTGAATTCAATGTATAAATTGATTTTTTGAAGACTAGAAAGAAATTCTCATTTCCTGAAATAGAATATAAAATGTAAAAGTATCTAAAAGTTTAAGCTAGTACTCAAGTACCAAATATTTGAACTCAGATAATCCTAAGATCAAGTTATCTTTTATAGATTTTCAAATGAAATTCTTTGGTTAAAGTCCGTATTGAATATTTTTACTTTTTTTGAACGTATGAAATACCTTGCTTTCAATTCTTAGTTAGCTAAAAAAATACAATTAACATACCAAATAATTGTTCACAAGCCTAAATAATTGCAAAATGAAGTATAGCGGTCGTAGCTGTAATAGTGTACATCAGTGCTATAGCTTAGCATCCCAAGGGCGAAAACCGCTATAGCGCCGCTACAGCCCACATTTTAAATCACTGATTAAAACTGTTGTTACTACCTCTGGTTCAAATAACTTGCCGTTTTAGCTTTGCAACACAGTATAATGCATGGATTGAAACTGTTAATACTCCCTCTGGTTCGAATTACTTGTCGTTTTAGCTCCATGCACATGGAACAAGGGGGTACTACTTTAGGTTTTTACATTTTTGACATGGTTTACCCCTATGGATCGAATACCCCCCCCCCCCCCGCATCTAACACCAGTACAAATAAGCAATTGTAGGGGCATTTGTTAAAAATTGTTGCCTTGAAAATCCAAAACGACACTTATTTGCAAACCGAAGCCAACTTCTGAAAATATCATCTATTTTGGACTGGAATTGTTAATAATATACCCTTTTGACAAGGCAGTTGAAATGCTCACTGCTGTTTCCTTTCTTTTTTCAGGAAAGAGAGCGGGATCATTTCTTTCAGTTCATGACCGAAGGCTTTACATCATACTGTAAAAGGAAAAGAAGAGATAAGGTAAGCTATTCAATACATGCTTGATATTTTTGCTTACATTGAATTGTGCGCTGGAGGTCGCGGGTTCAAATCAGCCTCTCTGCAAAGCAGGGGAAAGGCTGCCTAGAAAATCCTCTTTCCTAGACCCCACACAGTGTGGGAGCTTCGGCACTGGGTACATCCCTTTTTATTGAATTAGCAAATCATTACTCTCCCTACCTTTTGTTAGTCCTCATTTGTACAAAATGGACTTTCAAGATTAGAATGCCTTTTCCAATTGAATTAAAATTTGTTTAATAATATTCAAATTTGCAATTCTCATTCTTTTACATTCAATGTTGGTAAAATAAGATATGCTGTTGTGCTGTGCCCGTGAGCTTTTTTTTTAAAAAAAAAGAATAAAATGTTCTGAAACCCATTTGGGTCAACTGACTTACAGATTTAATTTCTTTGTCTAGCATGTTCTTGCACCCTTGGCAAGTATTTTCCACTTGTTTGAATCTTGTGTACTATTGCAGAATGCAGAGATCAATGAACATCTGCAATTCTACATTTATATCTCCTATTATACTCCCTTCGGTAACAAAGCATTGTCATTTTGGGATACGTGCAGTCAAATTTTTGAAACTTTGGCTATCAATATCTTTTTAAATATTTAGATTAGATATATGAATTCATATGTGTAGATTTGTTTCAAAAAGTACTTCCATAATATTATAATTGTATTGGGTTTTATAAAATATTTTACAATACAAATCAATGGTCAAAGTTACGTTTTGGGGACCTTGTCGATGTCTAAAATGACATGTTTTTGTGACCGGAGGGAGTATGTGCTTCCATACAGCGAAGCATGCATGTTTCCTGGTTTTTAGACCGGGGGATTGGATTATATACCCTTCCTTTAGTTGGGAAATTTAGGATTTATCTTTCTCATCTCAATGACACGTGGGGTCATCATAAGTCACTGACACGTGGGTCAGAAGGGTAAATCCTGAATTTCTATCTAAATGGAGGGTATATGATCAATAAATCCTTTTAGACCTGTTCTGTAGTGTACATGAGTTTTTAAGTAGTGATTTAATGTATATACTGGAGGGAGTATGTGCTTCCATACAGCGAAGCTGCTTCCTTTCAAATACAAAATGGTAAAGTAGGAACGAGATTATACAAGGAAAAAATTTGGCATCTTAGCTTCTTTAATTGCAAAATGCAAACTGTTATGTTGATTGGCCGTCTGATTTTTCAAGGTATATGGAAATAATATTGAGATCCAGGCATTTGCTGAGATGTACAATCGTCCGATTCACATATATTCCTACAGTACAGGTAAATTTTACTCTCGCATTTTAACCCTGTTTTTTTTTTTTGGATAGCATCAACTTTCTCACTCTCAAGTCTCATATTGGTTTGCTCTTACTGCAGAGCCCATTAACATTTTTCAAGGAAGCTATAACACAGATGTTCCTCCGATTAGGTTAAGTTACCATCACGGTAACCATTACAATTCAGTGTTTGATCCTCGTCGACAGACAGTTGGGGCAGGCCTGGGATTTAGCTCCCTTAGAGGGGTAAGTCTTCTGAAACTTACTTTTTCAGACAAGTTTTGTGGTGGTCATATATGAAAGGGTTTGCCAACTGCCTATGTTAAATTATTTTTTCATTTCCTTTGTGTATAGACAAATAACGTTGACAGGGACCAGGTGAAGGCCGCAATAAAAGCTCAGCAAGATCAGCAGATTGAGAATGTAAGTCTTGCTAATTATTTCCATGTGTACTTGCCTTCTTAGCATCTGCATAAAATAAACAGGTTTATCAACTATTTGATAATCAATTCATGAAATGGCATAAGCTTGATGCTTGTTGCTGGTAATTTTAGGCACTTTTGGCTGAAGGGCGACTCTACTCTGATCTGGAGTTGACAGAGAAGGAAATAGAGCGGATGGTGATGGAGGCCTCTCGGGCAGAGTATCTGAAGCAGCAACAGCTTAACTTCAGAGAGTCGTCAACATCAGGGGCAGAGCCATCTTCTTCTGCCACAAGTAAGACCACTTCTCTTGGCGTTTGACAAGCTTTACAATGTTCCATTGATCGGTTTGCTTGATTCTGGGATGCTTTCCTATTCTGTAGTTAGTGGGTCGTCTCGTTCGGCCGCGGCGGCAGATAGAGGTAGCGAGGAGTGCTTCGTACTCCCGGACACCGTGCTGACTCGCAGCATGCAGTTGCCCCTAGCAATGGGCTTCAGCTACATCCAGGTCATGGAAGCCTACAGTATATTCGGCGAGGACTTGGACTCAATGATCTGCTACCTGCTGGAGATGGGAGGCACGGGAGCCTCTGCAGGCGGCAGCAATCGCCGGAAAGGCAAGGCTGCTGAGTGATGCGTGCACCTTTCTAGCATACGAGAGAACGAGCCTTGTGAGTCGAGAGTTGAGATGTCAACCTAGAACTTTGCTACCGTACGGGCGATAATAAATAAAAGGTACTCGTGAGTCGCGACTTTTCGATGTGATCTGTTGTTTGATTGGCTCGGTACTTCTGATCTGTTGAGCGAAACTGTTGTATACGCCTTGTGATCGTTGTGGTAACCTTCTGCTAGACTGGTCTGTTTGGTTGGGTCCCATAGTCAACAGACCCACACTGCACTTGCCAGATATGAGGATGATTTATGCTTTGTCGCAAGCCTTTGCATGCTTGAAATAGTATGCCTGAAACAGCATAAAATAAAAGGGAAATTGTGCGTTATGGCAGCTAGAAGTCTAGACTAGACAGCTAACCATACTATACTGCTTTAGAATTTATGCAATTTAGTTTTTGTTCAACAAATACCCTATGTGCTCTTAAGGTCTGGTTGGTTGGAACGCATGAATTTCTTTGGAATTTCATGTGAAACAGTTCGGTTACCGTGCGAACAATAATAATAATAAATCCCGTGTTATGTTTTGCAACGTACCTTGTGTGGCTGTTTAGGTTTTTACATATTAAAGCATCGAAATCTGAAGAAACAAGAATCCCATCCTAGTGTTTAAGGGCACGTTCTAAAAAGCTTGTTTTTAACCCTTTTTTTCTTTACATTATTATAAAGATATAATGATATTTTTTAATTGAATACTTAAGAAAAATATACCAACCCTTAAAATGTAGTTTTAACCGAGAGCCACGGCACTTTTTAAACTGGGCCTAAGGCTGCGCCCTTGACGGGCCGTGCGCGTCTCTTCCAACCTTGTGCAGTCGTGCTCTCGCTCCCTCTGTGCCTACGTGCAGCTGTGCGCGACAGCGCGAATGCTCCCAATTCCTAAAGAACACGGCGATTGCCGGGACGAGTAGTAACGAACTCTCGCGGCTCCTCCGCGAACTCCACTCGAAGCGCGCCGTTTGCCCAAGGAAGGCATGGCCATGGCCATGGCGGCGCTGCGCAAGGCCTCCCTCCGCCTGGCCTCCACGAGGAACCCCGCGGCCGCGCCCCCCCTGCTCCTCACGCACTCTCGCGGCATCACCTACAAGCTTTTCATCGGAGGTTACCTCTTAACCATTTCCTCACGTCCTCACTCCCGCATCCCATTTACGTTGCATCTCCATCGCTTCAGTTCTTTGTCCCCTCTCGCGCGTGTACTTACATACATGTTTTAGGTAGGGCGTTCGCTGCGTGTCTAATGCGTTGCACGCATGCATGTATAGTGTTCGACGAAATGCCCGTCTAGGCAGGGTGCCTTGATGCCATATTTCGCCACTTGATGCAACAATTGCACCACTATTTACTATTTAGCAGTGGAGTTGCTTGTGATTACTTGGAGTTAGTCCTTAATAGATGCTCGGAATTTTTTCTATTTGTGTTTACTCCTTTTGTTTTGCTAGTTTCAGTCAAATGATAAATATTTCAAGAAAATAAATGTTCCTGGGAATTACTTAGTATGGACTATGGAGTCCCATCTTTTAGCAGAAACGTCCTGTTTAGCGACACAGTATGGTTAACATGGAATACTCAATCAACTCCTTTATTTTAATATTGTGAACTTGATATGAGTAATGACATTGCTAAGGTAAACTTAATTGATGAAAGGAAACGAAGAGAACTGTTCCTAGATTTTCCAGCAAGGGGTAGGATTTTGGTTAGTGCTTTACACTGAATTATGGCGAGTTATTAAGTGCACTTACCACACTAATTTCAGTTGCTTTTCATGTTGTTATTGCAAGTAGCACATTATTTCATAATATTATTTGAAATATGGGTTTTGCTGAGAATTGCCTGAGTTTCATCTGAGCTGAATTTCTTATTGATGTAAAAACAAAAACCCTACACATTTGAGAACCGCTGGGACCAGTTAGAAACTGTTGTGATATGGTCTTTAGGAATTGGTTCCAGAGCTTTTTTTATTACCTTGTCTGAGTTCTCCATCCTTTTGCAGGTCTGTCACAATTTGCAACGGAGGACAGCCTAGCAGAAGCTTTCTCGCGATGCGGCCAAGTAATAGAAGGTCAATCCTTATCACTTGCCAGAACACACTTCCATTGATACTTGTTTTGCCAGTTGCTATTACTTAAGTCAGGACTTGTTCTTGTTTGAGTGCAGCAACGATTGTCACAGATAAGGTGACCAACAGACCAAAAGGATTTGGCTTTGTGAAATTTGCCTCTCAGGAAGAAGCCAATAACGCACGGGACGAGATGAACGGCAAGGCAAGATTTTGAGGGAGTACTCTGTATTTTTCCTATGCCATTTGGAAGAGAGCTGAGTAATGCAAGCTTGTAACAGGTATTGAACGGCCGAGTTATATATGTCGACATTGCAAAGGCCAAACCGGACCGTGTTGCAGATGCCCTTCCAATAGCGAGAGGTCCTCCTAAGCCAATTGGCAACAACTGATAAGTGCGTGCTGTGTCCATATTTTCAATTTATCCGCTATGCTAGTATTAGGTTGGGAAAACTCTTAGAAAAAAGCTGATGTGTAATAATGACATAATGTGCTGAGTTTTTAGTTTTACAAGAACAGAGATATGGTGGTGATCGGTTTGGCTTAAAAGCTCATGGCTTATGGCTGAAAACACTGCAGTTGGCTGAAAAAAACACTGTCTTATTTAGCATAATTAAATTTAAAAAATTTAAAAATATAAAAAAATATGTTAACCCATTACGTATAATACAAACAAATACGGGGAAAAAAGAACCAGCAAAAAAGCTCAATAAAAAGTCAAAAGTTCAGAAAAAGACGAAATTTATGAATAGTGAAAAATAAGCCAGAAGCTAGAAGCCGAATTGATCAGGGCCTAGCCTGAGTACATCAAAGAACATTACATGTTCGTGCGTATCAGATGCTGTGTTGACTTCTTGAGTACTCACTTCTTTGTCTAAATGGTGTTACGGATTGCACATACTAGTTGCATATGCTCTCGAAGCTGTGCTAGAACGGTGTCTTTCCCCATGGCTGCTCTGTATTCTGTAGGGATCTAATGCTTTGCTGTTTATAATGTGCTTCTTATCTAAAATTCATTTCGCCTTGAAATGGGGAACAGTACTGTGATTATTTGGAATAACGAATGCTAATGCACTCAATGGCAGATATTTTCTCCATTTCTGTGTTATTGTCACCTTCGTTATCGTTAAGATGAAAAGGTCGCACTTGTACATGGAATGGCAGATCATATGTACAGTCCCTAACCACCATCAGGGGAAAAGACATTACACAACACTACAACAGTTCGCTCCTCGATGTTCTACACTAATTGAAATGTCCTATTCACCTGTGTGGTTAATCCATTGCTGAATTCGTCGGCGGCAAAAAGTATTGGGTATGCCGGCAGCCGCCGATTACCGGAGCGCGATGGCGGCGAAGAAGGTCAGCACGGCGATGGCGCTGGCGGCAGAGCAACACAGGTCGACGAGTGCCTCGCGTCGCGCCTTGCTCTCCTTCCTCCCCTTCTTGCTCTTCACGAACTCGTCGTATCTCCTCTTCACCTCCTCCCGTTCTTCCTCCCCTCCCCTCCTCTGCCCCTCCATTGCCGCGGCAAGAAGCCGGAGGCTGCCCTCGCCGCTCACCGCGGCGCCGTCGGCGTCCTCCACGGCGAGGCTGACCTCGCTGACGTGTCCGCTACCCTCAGACCAGGCCACCGTGGTCTCGAACTTGCACCCGCCCAGCACCACCGCGAACCGCACCAGCATCTCGCCGGTGTACCAGTGCCGGTCCACCGCCACCGCCCGCCGGCTCGACACGTTCACTGCTCGGCCGCGTACGGGGTCCACGACCACCCAGCTCAGCTCCAGCTCCGCCGGAGAAAACACCACCTCCGGCACCGGCTTCTTGCAGTCCATGGCCTCGATGTGGAACGGCGAGCCGAGGAACCAAGACGACGACGTGGGCGTCTCCACCACGCGGGACAGCATGGGCGCTCCCCTGTAGTAGACGTCCACCGCGGAGACGAGCTCCCCGGGGAGGGGGAGCTCTCCTCCACCAATGTCTCCGGCGTCCGGGGACGGGAACGGGAACGCGTCGGCGAAGAGCCGGCGTGCCGTGATCGCCGAGAGGAGCCCGTGCTGGTTCGCCAGGGACGGCCACTCAGCGAGGCAGAGCGCGCGCCACGTCTCCGGGTCCGCAGCGAGCGCGCGGAGCCCAGCCGTCGCGCAGCTCGCCGCGGCCAGCGACCGCCCGTCCAGGCGCCGCAGCGCGCACTGCAGCACGTCGGCGTGCAGGTCCTCTATCGTGGTCACCATATCGCTTCGGTTCCCTTTTTCCTCTTTCAGTGTAGCACCACCAACTCTGCCAGCTTACGATGAATTGATGATAGGAAAAGTGCCTTGGCTGCACGGTTATATAGGCAGCGAATAAGCGCGGTAAACTCCTGTCAAAACCGGCCTCTGTTTATCGTCTCATTACTGCGCGACGAGGTGGCTTTACGCGAAAACGACGGGGGTCCCGACGTCTCCCATGGGATTCTCATTTCCTCACGCGTTACTAAATTACGCGCGTGCGTGGCGGTATTGCCGTATTGGGGTGGGGGCAGCCGCTGGCGCCGTGGGCGTGGGGCGAGAGAAGCAAGGGGGTGGTGACTCGCGCGTGCCGAGGACGGCGGACGCGGCTGGCGCTGGCAGGGAGGAGGCAGCGTGGCTCGGCGCACTCGCCTGTCTCAGGCCGTGCTGGTTTGACCCGTGGCGTGCGGGGCTCACGCGCGGGCTGGGGCGTCTCGTCCTCGTCACTTCTGCACCGTGCCGAGGGCGCATTTCTGCCACTCCTCACATGCGCCCGGGTCGGCGACTGGCGCGTGCTTCTAAAAATTGTTTTTCGGTTTTCTTATAATAACTAGTTTTAAAACAGAGTATTTTTTTAAGATGGATCAATTAGTTAATGTACCGACTTCATTTATATCGACAAAAACCGCATGTGAGTTCCTATTACTCTGTAATCTCTCACACGAACAGACCGAAAGTCATAGGCCATATCTAAAAGTTATAAACTTTAATAAAAAAGAACAGACTCTTTATCGTGCCGAAGGCGCATTTTTACCTTAATCTCTTGTACGAACAAACCAAAAGTCATAGATTATAGCTAAAATCTATAAATTTCAGTCAATAAGAATAGACTGTGTCGAGGGTGCATTTTTGCCCTTTTTTTCCACGAGCGCTGGTGCGGGCCGTGCGGCCGCGGTCAGGGTGCGAGCGACGGGCGCGCGGGGCCTCCCCGGTGGAAGCGTGGAACCGTCCGGCCACGTGAAGGATCGCGAGCCCGAGAGCAACGTGCTCCCTTTCCAGTGGCGCGCGTACCTTTCCACGTGAGCGGGAGAGAGCCGCGGTGTGCCTTTCACGGACGCTACGAGCGTGTTAGCTAGGGGTTTTGCACCGTACTCCACGTAACGCCGTATCGGAGCCTTTAATTCTAGGTACTCATCCCGAAGCAAGGCTATATGTATCGGGGGCTTAATTGCGTTAGAAGTATATCGTTTTCTTCCCACGGCGATCGGCATCTGTACCGCTGACGAAGGGGCAGCTCGGACATTGGAGGGGTTAATGTCCCGTGTGATCATAGGGGTTAGTGGAGTGTTGGCGTGAGTGATGTGTAGTGCACAACTAACTACTCGTACCACTTGTATGTGTATATGGGCTTGAGATCATGTGTAGTGTGCTATAAGGATTATAGCTTCCAGATCGCAGTCAGCTCGGAGATTTTTCGTCTAAAGGCGCATTAATACGGGAATTTATGCTTTCATGTCACGCTCCTATCCTCTCGGCCACATGATAAGCTTCTAGTGCAGGGGAGGGACCTGGTCCCCCCCTCTCTCTCTGTGTGTGTGCCCAGTTCAGGATCCGATCTTAATGGAGTTTCTCCTAGCTTGAATCTTTTGGTTTTTGTGTGAAGTGTTTCTTCTCTCATTCAGGCTCCATTGTATAATGAGGACTGAATTGAGTGTGATCAGATTTGGAAATTCAGAACCAAATGCGTACCTATCTTCTTCTTAGATCACGTTTGGAATAAAGCAAAAGCGAAAGATTTTTTTTTTGAGGATTTGGACCATACAGAAAAATTTACTACGAGGTCGTTTGGAACAAAGGGATAGCCTTTAAAAATTACTGTGGAATGGGCTATCCATAGGAATTTTGGAGGAAAACAAATTCTCCTTGTGTCCTATAATTCCTGTGTGTTTTCCTGTGTGTGATATCCAAGCGGTACTTCTGAAGTTTTCCCGCTTTTTAAAATTCATGCAGGATTTCAAAGGATATGAGTAATATGACACCCTAATTCCTGCAACTTTCCTATTCCCGTATTTGTCAATTCATGCATTTCAAACGGGTTTGAACAGCAATGTAGTACTACTATTCCATGATTCTTCTTTCGACGTGTGCTTTTATTTTAACCAAAGCAGAGCAAAGCAGAGGGGTATATTCATTCCAGTTTATCTGGTCATGGATCATTCTGTTATCTTTGCGCTTCATTTCTTAAGCTTCAAAACCAAGGTGTGGCAGCAGAGTCTTTGTCAGGATTGCCCGCGCAAATAGCACTGAAGATTAAACAAATCCAATTCTGTAACTGTTAGGATGATCTCCACCCACGGTTGGCCCAACGGCCACCTGGGCCTTGAGCTCGCGCCCTGATCGGGGGCGCCCAACCCTAATGGTTGGTGGGCCCCTGTCACACTGCGCTATAAATAAAGGTGGGGGTCGGCGGCGCACTTCACGAGGTTGAACGGAGCCGTACTGCCCCACCGACACTAGCCCCAACCCGATCTCGAGGGGGAGCGCAGCCAGTGACGGGAAGCCCCACTGCCGCGCCACCACAGGACAGCGCCGCCGCCGGTCTTCACCACCGCCGTCTCCCGACTCCACCGACTCCATGGCGGACCCCTCTGCACCCGCAACCAAGTCGACGGATGGTCGGTACCACCACCTCTCCTCTCTCTTTACTCTCTGTTCTTTTTAGATCTACCCGCATCCTACCTTGTTCTTCCAGTATAGCAACCCTACCCTAGCAGATCTACTACTAGTGATCCTGTTCTAATAGCTAACAATGGTATCAGAGCGTACTTTTAGTAGATCTAGTTCTTCGGGTAGAAAGAAAGAGATTAGAAGGAGAAGAAGAACTCTAACCCTAGAAAACCCCGATGAGAAATCCCAAACCCTAACCCTGACGCAAGATGCGTCGAGAAAGAAAAGGGGAGGACCTACCGTGGTTGAACCCCGACGCCGCCTTGCCGGCACGCGGGAAGAACCGCCGCGGGAAGAAACGCCGCTCGTCGCCACGCGCATGAGCTCCAGATCGGGCACCGCCAAAGGACCGCTCGACGGCGGCGCGCTCACCCTCGGGCGAACGCGCGCACCAGCGAAGGGCCCTACGGCGGCGCCGCCGCTCTCTTCTTTTTGGCCGTTGTCGCACCGCGGCGGCTGAGAGAGGAGAGGGAGAGAAATGTGAGGGTTAGGGTTTTCGGCCGGCGCGGGGAGGGCTTTTGTCCTTCCGATCTGCACGCTCCGCCGTTGATCCAGATCGGACGGCTGGCGTTGGCCGGACCGGCTTTGAGCCCAGGCGGGATCGCGAAATCGTGGCCCAGGCCCAGGTTGCGGCCTGGGCGCGGAGGCTCCGCGCGCGCGAGGGCGCGTGAGGCGCACGTGAGCGGACGCGGGCCGCGGGCAAGCGCACGCGTGAGGCGCGGCCGAGCGGGCCACCGAGGCCGCGCGCGGACAGGCCGCCGAGGCCGCGGGCGCACGCGCGTGAGGCGCGGGCGAGTGGGCTGCCGTGGGCCGCGGCCGCGAGGAGTGGGCCAAATTGGCCGGATGAACAGTAAAATGAGTTTTATTTAATTTCAGAAGCATTATTTGATGGATTTTAATGAAATTTGCACCAAAATCTCTGTAATTTTTTGCACCAACGTGTTAATTTTTCAGAGATTGTTGTTTACAGTATAATGCTTCTGAATATTGAATTATTTTAGAATTTTTTCCGCTGCGAGCTAAAGTTTATTATCTTCTTATTAAATTCGAACCAACGGGAGAATTTAATTTTGAAGAGCAGAAATTTTAAGTTTTCTCTAATTTTAATTGGAACCAACGGGAAAATTAAAATTAGAGGAATACAATATTTATTTACAGTTCATGTTTATAATTTTGCTATTTTCTGACCAAAGTTGATGATAGCAATATTATAAATTGATTTATTCATGAATTTATGCATTAATTCTATCTTCTGCCCAACGGTGATGTAGAATTAATGTCAAGAATATTTTGCATGTTTTAATTTTGACCAACGTTAAATCAAAGCATGCAATTATTATATTGTTATGTTTCCTCATTTTTTCTGATACTGTTTCAGGACTCAACCCCATGGCATACATCTCGCACATCCCGGCACTTGATGGGAACAATTATCGGGTCTGGCGAGAAAAGTATGATTTAGCACTTGCGCTGTCCGAGAATGACTTAGCCCTCACCTCTCCGTGTCCTACTGAGCCAGAGGACCCGGTGAGGGCAGAAAATGAGACTGATGCTGATTTCACTGCCCGAAAGCGTGATCATGCAGAAGTCAGAATGAAATACGATCTTGAGAAAAAGAAATGGGACATCTCGAATCGCAAGTGCCTAATGGTGGCTAAGGCCACCATTGCAGATCCAATAAGGGGATCCATCCCAGACTGTGACACTGCCACAGAGTATCTACAGAAAGTGAAGAATCAGTTTACTGGTTCTTCAAAAGCCACAGCAAGCACGCTGATTAAGAAACTAGTGAATGAGAGATACTCTAGTGGTGGAATAAGAGAACACATATTAAAGATGAGCACAACGGCAGCTAAGCTAAATTCAATGGATATGGGGCTCAAGGATGAGTTTCTAATTCATTTGATTTTTGCTTCTCTGCCAAAAGATTTTGACACTTTTGTTGTTAATTACAACATGCAGCCCGACAAATGGGATATAGAAAAGCTCATTGCAATGTGTGTGCAAGAAGAGGAGAGGCTTAAAACTTCACAGGGTGACTTTGCAAACCTTGTGAAGAACAACAAAAGAAAGAACTTTAATGCCAAACCACAAGGGAAACCTCAGTGGGATAGTAGCTCCTCTTCTAAGTCACAGGGAAAGGTTCCCCAGTTTCATAAGCCCAACCAATTTACAGTAGACAAAGACACCTGTAAATTTTGTAAGAAGAAGGCGGGGCACTATCAGAGGGATTGCCCAGAGTTCCTGAAGCATCTGTTGAAGAATGGTAAGGATGTCATTACATTTATAGATGAATCCTTGTATTTAAGTTATGAAAAATCTACTTGGTGGATTGACTCAGGTGCAACTGTTCATGTTGCCAATTCATTACAGGGATTCCATACGAGGAGGACCCTACAAAGAGGAGAAAGAACAATTAAAGTTGCGAATGGAATTGAAGCCGAAGTCGAGGCCATTGGAGATCTCTCTTTAGAATTTCATGATGGTTTTGTACTTAGGCTTTCAGACGTTCTTTATGTACCCTCTTTGCGCAGAAACTTAATAAGTGTGTCGAAATTAGATGATGATGGTTATGATTGCCATTTTGGTGAAGGCAAATGCAGACTTGTGTTTAATAATAAATGTGTTGGTCTTGCCTTCCGACAAGACAAGCTTTATTTATTATCACTTTCTGAGAATGTGAATCATGTAACCATTGAGAATGAGAATACCTCTTCGTCTATGAATGAAAGAAAAAAGCGGAAGATAAATCATGATGCATCGTCGAAATTATGGCATTGTCGTTTAGGCCATATTTCGAGGGGGAGAATAGAACGATTGATTAAGAAAACACTTCTTCCGCCATTAGAATTTTCAGATTTAGAACAATGTATTGATTGCATAAAAGGAAAATATGTTAAGAAAATAAAGAAAGGCGCCAAACGAAGCGCAGGAATTTTAGAAATAATTCACACAGATATCTGTGGTCCATTTCCTGTGATAAGTGTGGATGGTTATGATTCATTTATAACATTCACAGATGACTATTCGCGTTATGGCTACATTTATCCAATTAAAGAAAGATCAGAAGCATTGGATAAATTTAAGATATTTAAGGCTGAAGTAGAAAATCAGCACAATTTAAAAATTAAGATAGTAAGATCCGACCGTGGGGGGGAGTACTACGGTCGGCACACCCCGTATGGCCAAGTTCCTGGACCTTTTGCAAGGTTCTTACAGGAAAATGGCATAGTTGCCCAGTACTCTACACCGGGCGAACCTCAGCAGAATGGAGTGGCTGAAAGACGCAACCGTACCTTAATGGATATGGTGAGAAGTATGATAAGTTACTCCACGCTACCGATAAGTTTATGGATGGAGGCGTTAAAAACCGCCATTCATATTCTTAATCGAGTACCAAGCAAGTCGGTACCCAAAACACCGTATGAGTTGTGGACGGGAAGAGAACCCTCACTTAACTATTTACGTGTGTGGGGTTGTCCTGCTGAGGCTAAAGTTTTTAACCCAAATATAGGGAAGCTAGATCCCAAGACAGTCAGCTGCCATTTTATTGGCTATCCAGAAAAATCGAAGGGTTATCGCTTCTATTGTCCTGACAGACATACGAAGTTTGTAGAAACAAGACATGCTGTCTTCTTGGAGGATGAGATGATCAGGGGGAGCAGAGTAGCGCGAGAAATTAACCTAGAGGAAAAGCGGGTACATGTGCCCACTCCGATGGTTCAGGAACCATTTTTCACGCTACCTGTTGTTGCTACACCAACAGTGCCAGACACTGTAGTGACAGCACCTGTTGACAGTTCTCCTGTGGGAACGATGAGTGAACATGAGGAACCTGTCCTTCAGGATCCCATAGAACCCATTGTCACCCAAGAGGAAGAACAACAACAGCCTCACACAGAACAAGCGTCAACTGGCGAGGGACTCAGAAGGTCTCAAAGAGCCAGAAGATCAGCTATCCCTAATGATTACGAAGTCTATGAAACTGAGGATTTTCAAATGGAGGGTGATCCCACCTCTTTTGAAGAAGCCATGAGAAGCGCTCATTCATCCAAGTGGCTTGAAGCTATGCAGGATGAAATGAAGTCAATGAGCACCAACGGTGTTTGGGACTTAGAAACTATTCCTAAAGGAGCCAAGACAGTAGGCTGTAAATGGGTCTACAAAACAAAACATGACTCTAGAGGGAATATAGAAAGATTTAAAGCGCGACTTGTGGCAAAGGGCTTTACGCAAAGAGAAGGTATAGATTACAATGAGACATTTTCTCCAGTCTCGTGTAAAGATTCTTTTAGAATCATAATGGCGCTTGTAGCTCATTATGATTTAGAATTGCATCAGATGGATGTAAAGACGGCGTTCCTAAATGGGGATTTGGAGGAAAACGTTTACATGGCACAACCAAAAGGTTTTGTTGTGGAAGGAAAAGAACGTATGGGATGCCGCCTGAAGAAATCCATTTATGGATTAAAACAAGCATCAAGGCAGTGGTACTTGAAGTTTGATAGTACAATAAGAAGTTTTGGGTTCAAGGAGAATGTAGAGGACAATTGCGTGTATGCAAAGTTTAAGAATGGGAAATACATTTTCCTAATCCTGTATGTGGATGACATCCTACTTGCTAGTAGTGATGTTAACCTATTACAAGAGACAAAGAAATTCTTGTCCTCGAATTTTGATATGAAGGATCTTGGTGAAGCTTCGTTCGTTCTGGGAATAGAGATTCACCGAGATAGAACTAAGGGGGTTTTAGGCTTATCTCAAAAGGCATACTTAGAAAAGATTCTAAAGAAATATAGTATGCAAAATTGTAAGCCTTCACCTGCTCCTATAGTCAAGGGCGACAGGTATGGGGAATTTCAATGCCCCAGGAACCAATATGAGATCGATCAAATGAAAGCGGTTCCATATGCTTCAGCTGTCGGAAGCTTGCAGTATGCTCAAGTGTGTACGCGCCCTGACTTAGCGTTTGTTACCGGGTTACTTGGCAGATTCCAGAGCAATCCTGGAATAGAACATTGGAAATTAGTAAAGAAAGTCTTGCGTTATTTGCAAGGAACAAAAGGCCTCATGATGACATACAGAAGATCAGATTCACTCCATATAGTGGGGTATACAGATTCTGATTATGCGGGAGATGATAGAAAGTCAACATCCGGATATGTATTCACTCTCGCAGGAGGAGCTATATCGTGGAAAAGCTCAAAACAAACCGTCACTACATCATCCACAATGTATGCCGAGTTTGTAGCATGTTATGAGGCCACGGGGCAGGTGAATTGGCTAAAGAAATTCATACCCGGGTTGAAAGTGGTAGACGACATACATAAGCCACTAAAGTTATACTGTGACAATGAACCAGCAGTATGTTACGCTCACAACAATAAGTCAAGTGGTGCTGCCAAACACATTGACATAAAGTATTATGTTGTGAAAGATAAAGTCCGGGATCATATAATCAATCTTGAGCACATAAGGACAGAAAAGATGCTCGCGGATCCGCTCACAAAAGGCTTACCGCCCAATGTGTTCAGAGAACACTTAGCCGGCATGGGTTTACGGGAAAGCCTGTGATTCCTGGACAACAAGGGCCCAGTTGAGAGTTCATTTCAAAACAGAGAAGTGCATTGTGGCTGTTGAATCTAATGGCATAAGACCGTGACGATGAGGCACGCTCTATGCACTGATCTGTGATGGAATGAGAAAAGCAATGAGTGATAAGTATAGAGTTCAGAATATAAGTTGAGATCAAGGGGGAGAATGTTAGGATGATCTCCACCCACGGTTGGCCCAACGGCCACCTGGGCCTTGAGCTCGCGCCCTGATCGGGGGCGCCCAACCCTAATGGTTGGTGGGCCCCTGTCACACTGCGCTATAAATAAAGGTGGGGGTCGGCGGCGCACTTCACGAGGTTGAACGGAGCCGTACTGCCCCACCGACACTAGCCCCAACCCGATCTCGAGGGGGAGCGCAGCCAGTGACGGGAAGCCCCACTGCCGCGCCACCACAGGACAGCGCCGCCGCCGGTCTTCACCACCGCCGTCTCCCGACTCCACCGACTCCATGGCGGACCCCTCTGCACCCGCAACCAAGTCGACGGATGGTCGGTACCACCACCTCTCCTCTCTCTTTACTCTCTGTTCTTTTTAGATCTACCCGCATCCTACCTTGTTCTTCCAGTATAGCAACCCTACCCTAGCAGATCTACTACTAGTGATCCTGTTCTAATAGCTAACAGTAACCAGATCTAGATCGGTCTTGGAATATCTTCAGTTTTGTTTCGGAGTTACGTAAAATATTCTGGTCTCTAGGACATCCTTGTCTAGGTGTTGCAATCTTAATTTCTTTATGGTTTCTCAAGCCTTGGCCGACCATCAATCCATCGTGGGGTTGCCTAATGTTGTATGTCTTTGGGAACCCAAGTGCTTCTCGAATCCCTCAATAAAGTATATGTTCTCCCCAACTATAGAAGTTTTATTTCAATCGCGTTGCTATACGTTTGAACACCGTTTGTTATTTCGTATTTCTGTACTCCAAAGATTTTGGTACTGTTACAATACTTCATAATAGCTATTACCCTATTACAAGCATTTGAGCTGAAGAATCATGCGCACGCACAGGCACAGCTAGGAGAAACGCATAAGTGATCGTCTGAAAAGATTTCGTTCATACACAGCAATTTCAGTATTCTGACACAATCTTCTGCCACTTTTATGTTTACGAAAGGAGTTTATTTTGGTTAATCTTGGCATCTCCATTTTCTCTTTACATCATTGCCTAACTTCAGCACTCCCTGTTTTCTCATGCATGCATTTCTCAAGCTGCGAGCCTGCGATCATTGCAGTAGAGGAAAAGAATGCCGCTTATTACGACTAATGCATATTCCTGCACGACAGTTAAGCTCAAGTCATGGATCTAGCCATCTGGGACAGTCTGACTGTTCATATTGATTTTTACTTCTGTCTTTTACTTTTAGAAGCAAAAGCTAATACAAATGTCATAGTTTCTATAAGCCGCTTCTATCAACCACTACTATTTATAAGTCACTAATTTTCGTTTTCACATATTGTAACGTGTTTTGTATTTTATTATATCATAATTCCGTAAATCGTATGGCGGTCCAAATGTTGTAGTGTCTTTCATTACACTGTTTTTCTTACATAATACACTATTATTCATCAGCCACTTTTTTCAACCATTATTATTCATTAGCCACTATTATTTATCAATCGCATCTAAAAGTCATATGCAAAAGCTAATATAAATAGACTTTAGGTGGGAAGCTTCAGACAAGCTAAAGAAAAAAAATGCAGCTGAGCGCATCACATTCATAAGGTGCATGCATTTTTGGCCCCTCTCATTTGGTCATTCGCACGTCACTATCTTTAGCTGCCTCCAATCTCCATTCTAGTAGTGTATTGTTTAGTGAATATATCAGTGTACGTGAAGGGTTAGAGAGAGCTTTGAAAATTTTTTGTACGGATAATCTATTTTTTATTCGAAATTACATAAATATACCTGTGGGAAAAATTTTTACAAAAATAGGCTCCAGTCGCCTAATGGTTCGGCGACTGGAGCCTTTCGCCCAACCAGCCCGCGAAATAATATGTGTCGCCGCACGCTGGAGCTATTTCATCCAGTCGCTCTTCTGCACGGCGACTTTCATGCAGTCGCCTTACGGTTGGGCGACTTACATGCAGTCGCCATTCCATTAGGCGACAGCATGACTCCCCGTGAATTTTGTAGTTTTAAACTGGTAAAAAATCGGGTTTAGTTGTAATAAAAGTTTATGTTATTGTATATTGTAGGTGCGTGAAAATTTTTAGAAACTTTTTTTATTAAAGATTAACTGGAAAACGATCGATACATACACTGTTAAGTGATATACGATGATAATTCAGTGTGTGGAGAACCGGTATGTAAATTTTTTAGATAATTTGATATATGAATGATTGAATGCGAAAAGAAAAGATGATAGACTTGTTTGAATAAAAATAAACTTCATAATATAATTGTGAGTAACAAGCCGCATATTTTTTCATTACATGCATAACCTCACTCGCCACCCTGGTGTGCCCCGTCACCGCGCCTACGTCCTCCCATACGGCCCCGCTTGGCCCTCCTCCGGTGCAACGGGTTACGGGGCTCCAAAAAAGTAAAACGAGCAGGAGGGTGTCTATCCCGCCCCTGCGCTGGTGGAGTCAGCTGCACATCTGGCTGTGTGCCCTCCGGTGCACCGGGGAGGGCACTGCCAGAGAGAACCTCCGGTGCAGCGTCGGAGAACTGCCCGGGCCACTCCGCAAAAAACTGGTCCACATCGTCCTGGGTCGGGGAGACGCCGAGCTGATGGTAAGTACCTGCAATAGTAATATCGTTAGTTCGTTGCATGTTGTCTTGGGATAAAAACGAGATCAGACGATGCGTACCCGTAGCTGGCGCCATCGAGGTAGGAGGAGGGGCGTGCACCCCCTGCGTGTGGAAGGGGATGTGCAGAGGATGCGTGAAGTGAGGTGGTGTAGGAGGCTGTGCCCAGGCTGAACCCCCTGGCTGCTCCGGGTGAGGTGGTGGAGGACGTGTCCACGTACTACCTCCGGAGTAGTGCCACGCTGGTCGGGGTGGCACTGGTGGACGAGCAGTCGGAGCGGTGGGCGTGGAGACCGCCGGTAGACTCATGCAGGACAGTAGGCTAACAATACGTCTACACCCATCGTGCATCCGACACGCAAAGCTGACGCCCTCCTCATAGGTCAGTTGCGCACCAGTGGCGACCCTCTCCAGTAGTGAGCCAGACTCGGCCCATAGGGCAGCACCGACGTCAGCCTGGACACAAAGACATAAAATGGTCGATTATCGAAACGACATTACCATTTGGGAATCTTTGAAATGACATGTAACGTACCGCGATGTGAGCGTCGCGCGCGAGGTGCGCGGGGTACGTGTCCGTCGGAGCGGCGACGTGTGTGGCAGGCGGGTCTACGACATATACGAGCCTGGTACGTGTCCGCGTCTGGTACCAGCGCAGGTACTCCGCGTACTCGTTGTTGTCGTACGGGCGGTCCTCCTCCACGCGGTCGTCGAGCGCACCCTCCCACTGCTCGACCCAGGGCTGCATCTTTGTCGACCAGTCCGTGCCTCTTTTAACTCCCTTCGCGCTGTGCCTGCGTACAGAACCATTACGTAATGTGAGTATTTGCGAACACAGTAGTAAGTATGTACATATTTAGCAGGAACGATCACTCACGCGTGCACGTTCCGCAGAAGCGATGGTCCGAATGGTACAGGAAGCGCCCGCCGTAGCCCAAACTGCCGCATGACTCTTTGGGGCGCGTAGTCCTCCACGTAGATAAGGTACACGAGCTTCCGGCGGGTGAGCCAGAAAGCCCGGTCACGCCAGCAAAGTGCGGACAGCCCGTTAGGAGCGCGGGCCTGCACTGCCGTATCTGCGTAAGGCTCCCAGCGCACGTCGTCGGCTGTGAGGCGGTCGAACTGCTCCATAAAGGGCTGGTACGCCCGCGTGACCTGGACGTGCGCGAACTGTACCTGCAAGAAAGACAAGTTGTTTGGTATGACGATCGTCAATAAGAAAGACATAGTTGACTGTGATAATACTTACTCGTCGACGGCACCAGAGAGAACCCATCGTCGGCCGGTCGACGTCTCCCCCTAGGATACATCTCGGGCCTGTACGGACCCATGTCGTCTAGCACAGGTCGTCCGAGGCTGAAGTGCTCGAACGACCACAACTGCAGCAGCAGGGGACAGCCCGTGAGGATCGAGTTCGCCTTGATCCTCGTGCACGCATTGCACAGCTCGCGGTACGTCGCGGCAAGTACGGCCGATCCCCAGCTGATCTGTGGGGGGCTCGCCATCAGTGATCGCCCTCGCATAAGCGATAAGGCGCGCATCTACCGAGTTGCCATGGCTGTAGTGAAAAGCACCAAACCAAACAGTCACAGCACGTACGCCTCCAGGCGGTGCGAGACCTGGTCATCGTCTGCGTGTGGATCCATGCGCTCCACCTGAATGCAAACAAGTTGTTATTAGTATGTAATAGCAAACATAAGAGCTTCGAAGACACGATCGATATGAAAAACCACGTACCCGGTACTGTGCGAGCCACCTCAGCGTCGGCCCATGGGTCTAATCCTCTCCGAAGATGTGGTGGTCAACGGCCGGTGGAACGACCCCTGGAATCTGGCGAGCAGGTCAGCGCGCCACTCGGCTGGGGCCTCCGGTAGGAAGGCAGCGCCTCCCGCGATCGGAAGGCCAAGGAGCAGGGACACATCCCTGCAGGGTCGGCGTCATCTCCCCGAATGGGAGGTGGAATGTGTGCGTCTCCGGCCGCCAATGGTCCACCAAAGCCGTCAGCAGGAAACGGTCGAACGGGAAGCGTCGTGGTCGATCCCCGCCCGCCTCGTGATCCTCCTCCGTGGCCTGCACCATCCGGGCAAGAGGGAGTAGCCCGGCATCCCGCAGCCTGCAAACAAAGTGAAGATCAGCACGAAACGTTCTTACGGTCACACTAAATGCTGGCGTAGTGCAAACCTGGCAGTCCAACGAGGGTCGAGTCCCCAGGCCACGCGAGGTGTGCGTGTCCGGACCACTCCCAGCTCAGTCGGCTCCGTGCTCCCCGGTGGCGGCACACGACGGGAAGCGCGATGAGAGCGGTCCACGTGCTCATCCAACAGCGCATACCGCCACTCGGAGTCATGTCCAGCACGAGTCATACCTGCAAAATTTGTACAATAATTTCAACATTAAATTTTGTACATCTAAATTTCTACACTAAATTTTCTACATTAATACATAAAAAACTTTCTAAACTAAAATTTCTAAACTAATAAACTAAATTTTGTAAACTAAATTTCTAAACTAAATTTCTAAACTAAAATTTCTAAACTAAATTTTCTAAACTTAATTTCTAAACTAATTTTCTAAACTTAATTTCTAAACTAATTTTCTAAACTTAATTTCTAAACTAAATTTTCTAAACTTAATTTCTAAACTAATTTTCTAAACTAAATTTTCTAAACTTTTTCTAAATTCTCTACATCTAAATTTGTACACTAAATTTTCTGCATCTAAATTTGTACACTACATTTTGTACATTAATACATACAAAAATTTCTAAACTAATAAACTAAATTTTGTAAAGTAAATTTCTAAACTAAATTTTCTAAATAAATTTTCTAAACTAAATTGCTAAACTAAATTTTCTAAATAAATTTTCTAAACAAAATTGCTAAACTAAATTTTCTAAACTAAATTTTTGAACTAAATTTTCTAAATAAATTTTCTAAACTTAATTTCTAAACTAATTTTCTAAACTAGATTTTCTAAACTAAGTTTTCTAAACGAAATTTCTAACACTAAGAAAAATACCTGGAAATCACGCTTTCCCTCTCCTCTTCCCCTCCTCTCCCTCTCCTTCTCCCTTCTCTTCTTTCCCTTCTTCCTCTCTTCTTCTCCTCTCCTTCCTCTCGCGCGGCCGAACGAATGAAAACAGTGAACACGGGCGGCGGCCGAGCGAGGCGCTTTATATCACCTCCAGTCGCCGAACCGTTTGGCGACTGAATTTCAGTCGCCAGCGACTATAATTAATCGCTGAACGGTTGGTAGATTTCTTAAATGTTGCGGGCTGGTTGGGCGAAAGGCTCTATTCGCCGAACCATTAGGCGACTGGAGCATATTTTTGTAAAAAAAAATTTCCACGAGTATATTTATGTAATTTCAAATAAAAAATGGAATATCCGTACAAAAAATTCGAGCTTTGAAGGCTCCTCCCCCCAAGCTTGTGATCTCGATCCCCTGACCTAAACCTAAACCATATTTCCCTTCTCTTCCTTCATGCCCTTTTGACCTGCTGCTCTCTTAGAAATTCGCTTGGTTTTTGTCACTGTCTTTTCGTGTCTTCTGTGCCTCAACAACTGCAGGTACTTGGATGTCATGTACTGTAGCGTTTTAGTCAGTGAGCAAGTTGCCTCGATTCGTGAGCAGCATTCTCTTTTGTGCAGTTCCGAATCTGTAAGTGCATGGTTAATGATCTGTTCAAAGTTTGGTTCATATCGCCATCTGATACTTCTCTCGCTGTAGGTTGTGAGTTGTTAACTAGGGCTTCTTGACTGAATCTGGACTCCGTTTGACGATGGGCGATCTCTTGTTGTCCTGTAAGGCGAATGTTTGGTGCAACAGAAGCTCAAGTCGGATACTTCCATGTTCAAGTAAACTCGAACAGGCATATGTGCATAACAGCTGTTGCGAATTGAGCAGTCCAGAGGAGAAGTTCAAGTGCAAACAGCTTCTCTGAGTTTTGCTCGTTGGTTGTTGTGCATGTGTGATTGATTTTTTTCCCTAGTTTCTTCAACTAGAAATGCCCAAAACTCTGTGCTATGAGCAGCAAGTAGCTGTGCTGTGCGCGGAAAATGATTGTACGATGGATGCGACTATTTGGAAGTACTGTATCAGGAAGGAATCGCGGTTGGATGTCGGTAGGCCCCCGAGTTTCAGTTGAACTCTTCCACCTCTGTTTGTAGTCTGTAGATGTGCATTTGGAAGGTGTGATTAAAATGCAGCACATGCCATAACCCAATGTCGTTAGGGCTCAAACTTTCAAACATGCAATTTGGAAGCAGCGGACTTATTTTACTACCAAACATCTTTTTCTTCTTATTTTGTGTGTGTTTTTCATGAAATTGAAAGAACAAGGTAATTTGCGCGAAATAGTCTTTGCTGGATACTTCTAAAAGCAAGTATGTTTTGAAGATAATGCATAAACACTAAAGGTGGTGCTCATTTGGCCTTAAAAGCTCAGGTTTGTGTTTTTTTTGCACTATTGTGACTAAAAATATATTGTAGCTGTTAATAGCTTTTTAGTATAATTAAATTAAAAAAATAAAAAAGTTATATCATCACGAATAATACAAAAGAATAAGAAGAAAAAAAGTAAAAAGTCAATAAATAAAAAAGATAACATTAAGAACTTAGAAGTTGGAATTCAAAAGTAAAAGCTCAAATAAGTAGGACATACTCCCCCTATTATAGCAGGGGGATGCGCGCCCTCCCGCTCGGCCACGTCCCCCGCCCGCGCGCGCTGGCCGCCGCGTGGCGGGGGGATTTCTGTACGGCCAGGGGAGGGATTTTCCTCCTGTTTTCCGGAAATTACGTACAGGTCCTTTTTTCGCGAATAGGTCCTTTTCCTCGCGAAAAGGTCCTGGCGGTTTTTTTGCGGCGAATTTTTCTGAAAAACCCCCTCCAATTTGCAGGATGGCGCCCCGCGGTTTTCTAAATTGCGTACGGGTCCTCATTTCATTACATACGGGTCCTCAATTTTTACGAAAAAAATCCTTTAACTTTTTCGAAAATACGCATGTGCCCTCGATTTTTTTTTAAAAAAATCCTCACAAATTATCACCTCTTTTACTTCGGTGCACACGGTGGCTGGCGCGGCGTGTCGCCGCGCCTATGCTGCTAGTATCTTAGTTTCGAGAGAAATGGTAACCATGTGCTTACAGCATGAGAACTAGTTTTGGTAGGAGATATTTCGTTTTCTCCGCTTCATACTTCAGCAATCAGCATACATAATTGGTCAACAAATATGCTACAGAAGTCTAAAATCAGTCCACGCCTCCAATCTCGTAACCGTCATAGGCAGCTCAGCCCATTGGAGGTTATGGGCTAAATAGGCATGTTTTTTTTAGCTAATTTTAATTTATGATTTATAGCTTATAGTTTATGATATTTTCGAACAAATAAAAAGGATGGTTCTTTCATCTCCATTTTAAAGCGGCTTATTGGGATAACTTTTTATAAACGGCTTATCAGCTTTTGGTTCATTCGCGCAAATGCTCACATTACAGCCAAAAGCTATAAGCCACTTGCCAAAAAAACATAGGGTGCATTTGGTTGAGCTTTTGGGAGCTGTTTTTGCTTCCAAAAAGCCAAAAGCCAACCAAAGGGGTGGAAACCAGAAGCTGCTTTTTCAGAAGCAGCTACTTTTGGGTAGTACAATTTTGAAAGCACCTTGGACCATGCTTTTGGCTTTTGGCTTTCTGCTTTTTGAAATGGTGAAAATAGAGAGCTGTTTCACAGTTGTTTCAAGGAAAATAGAGATAGGAGGTAAGTTTTATACTTGTTTGAACCAAACACCTTACAGCTTTTCCACAGCCCACAACCTACAGCAGCTTTTCCACAGCCCACAGCCCACAGCAGCTTTTTCAGAAGCCACAGCTCAACCAAACACACCCATAATATTCCTTCTCCTAGCCCTGGCAATTAGACTGTTCGATACTAGCAGGTTGATAGCCCACATGTTTAGAGGCACGTTGCCTACAAGGCCACAATGTATCTAGGGTTGTTTTTGGCTTATGATTTTTCTGTAGTACGTAGCTTTCAAACAGAGTGTTTTTTAAGACATGATCTACAAGTTGACTATAGTAAACATTATAACAGCTTTATTTAGATTAGCCAAAATCATACGAGAGCGTCTCTCTCTATACTCTCTTGTAAATAGTCTCGCAAACGGCCATAAGCCGCAGCGAAAAAAACAGACCCCGAAACGTCGCCTCCTCCTCCTTGTGCCCGCTGCGCCCCACCTGGCCACGTAAAATTTTTGCTTTTTAGCCCAAAATTTGAAAGTTTTTTACATATGGACCCCTGGAAAAAAGATTTGCAAAAATGGACCCTTACCACGGCGCCAAATCATATAGCGCCCAGGGTACATGTCACGGCGCCATATGATTTAGCGCCGTGTATTGACACGTCGGAGCCACGGTGGCACAGCACGGCGCCATGGTCTGTGGCGCCGTTTCATGTACCCTAGGCGCTAACTGTGCTGGCGCCGTGCTTCGTGACTTAAGCCCGAGCGCGGCCCCCAGCCCCCCAGCTCCCCCTCTCTCTGCTATGTTCAAACAGTAAACCGCCGCCGCCTCCCCTCTATTCCCCCTCCAAATCCTCTCAAATCCACCGATTTTTCTCACGGTTTTGCTTCCAAATCGAACAAGTAAGGTGAACTCTCTCCCCTCCCTTGATTTTTTGCAATAGATATGGATTATTTGAGCTACATTTCGTGGGGGAATATTTGAAACCCTAGATGAAATTAGTTCAATTTGGATCGGTTTTAGGTTAGATTTGCAATAGAAATGCGTAATGTAAGAGTAGTATTGTGTATACAATCGTTTTTAGGATTTGATTTTTGTGAGATTGATGAATATTTAGAAATTTGAGTAAGATTGATGTCGGAGAATAGATGCATTTATCGTTTATTGGTGAGACTTATATCATTTTGTTGCCCTCATTATCAATAAGCTACCAGTGAAAACTATTCATAAAGGTATTTGCAAAATACGTAAAAAAAACTATAGATTCCCTTTCAATTTTTTGTTTGGTTCATATTGACATATATGTTATAATTAGTTATGAGTATATCCAAAATGATCAACTTTGTAAATGGGACACCGGGGATAGAGAAACGGGGATGGAGGGTAAATCATATACAAGCTGACATGTATTTAACCAAGGGTAAATCTCTAATACTTTCATTTTGATTCAAATTTCATAATTCAATTTGATTCTTATTTTATTTATAAATATGTTTTATAAATTTCTTATTTGAATATTTCTTAAACATTGAATTCTAAAATTTATCACAGGATGGCGAGATACCGGCTGCTAGACGAGTTCTACGAGAGGGAGCACCGCGGCAGGCTCACGGAGGACGGCCAGGTATGTGTGTGGTCGAATTGTACATGTGTTCAACTTGATGTTCACGCAGCTAACTTTTATAGCAATTTTCAGGACATACCCATACTTCGTCCTCGAACCCATGATGCGGTCCAGTTGATGAGATACGACAACCGCTATACCCCACTGCTGCGTCGTGCTGGGCTTCACACGGTCGCTAACCTAATACGGCGGGGCATGCCGGTTTTCAACCACCCAGCTTTGACCGCACTTGTCGACAGGTGCATTTTCTCTATCGGGTCTATTTGTTTTCGCTTCTATATTCTTACATACGTAACTAATTCTTTTCTCCTTGTACTATTAACAGGTGGAGGCCAGAGACACACACGTTCCACCTACCCTGTGGGGAGATGACCGTCACGCTGCAGGACGTGGCGATGATACTTGGACTTCCCATCAGGGGACAGCCGGTGGTCGGCCCGGCGGTGTCTGAGGGCTGGAGGGCACGTGTGGAGGCCTTCCTGGGCACGCCATTGCCTCCTGTACCAGATAATCCCAGGCGAGGCCGCGTC
Source organism: Dendrocalamus latiflorus (assembly GCA_017311315.1). Classification (NCBI taxonomy): domain Eukaryota; kingdom Viridiplantae; phylum Streptophyta; class Magnoliopsida; order Poales; family Poaceae; genus Dendrocalamus; species Dendrocalamus latiflorus. The sequence goes on from CM029637.1 coordinate 20,700,404, forward strand.
TCGGGGGTCCACCTTAGATGGTTGCGGACTACCTTTGGTGAATGCCCTGATGCCGCGGACGACGCCACGGTGACCTTCCACTGCCGCGCTTGGGTCCTGCACATGTTCGGGGCAGTGCTGTTCCCGGACGCCACGGGGGATGCTGCTTCGTGGATGTACATCCACTGCCTCCAGGACTGGGGAGACGCTGGACAGTTCAGCTGGGGCTCGGCGGTCCTCGCGTTCCTCTACCGCCAGCTCTGCGAGGCCTGCAGACGCAAGGCGCCCACGTCGACGCTTGGTGGCTGCGTCTTCCTCCTGCAGGTGTGGTAATGCATTTATTTTTCCTACAGTTCTTTGTTTTCGTACATAGCTAATCGTATGTTTGCCCCTATGTTCGCTTGCTAGGTGTGGATGTGGACACGCATTCCAGTGGGGCGCCCTCGAGTGTTGCAGGCGCAGCCTTGGCATCCACAGGGTGTGGATGACCTCGGCCCCACTGTTGCGTACCTGTGGGATGCAGTGTCAGTCCCGTTCGCGACTACTCAGCGGGCGTACGTGGATTTCAGCAACGAGCTTGACACCTTGTCTCCCACGATGGTAAGAAATTGGTACTGCATTTATTTTTTCTACAGTTCTTGGTTTTTGTACATGGCTAATCGTGTGTTCGCTTACTAGGTGTCCTGGGAGCCTTACTCCGAGGCACAGGTTCTAGCGCTACCGCTCAGCACCATGTGCCGCAGGGACTCCCATATTTGGAGGATGAGGTGTCCACTGATCTGCTTCTACGCCGTGGAGATTCACCTCCCCCACAGAGTTGCGCGTCAGTTCGGCCTCGTGCAGTTCTTCCCCCCAGAGGGGATGTCGACTTCTGTTGAGTTGCACAAGTAAGTAACAATTTGTGTTTCATTTAAAATTCTTTTTGTTCGTACTAACAACTATTGTTGACATCTGCTATATGTACAGGTTCGACAGGGTCCGCCAACGAAAGGTGACGGACTTCGCTCATTACCACCGAGACTACGTCCAGTGGTGGAGGAGGATGGAGGACAACTGCGAGCCGGACAGTACCCCTCACAGCAACGCCAGCTTCCGGGAGTACTTGTCCTGGTACCATTCTGCCACCCGCTACAGGCTGAGGCAGCAGTGGACTGATGTCGACTACGCGGACCTCGCTTCGTCCGAGGACGAGGACACTGCGTACGACAGGCGTGCGAGGGAGGGCACAGTGGTCGAGGCCGCTCCGATTCTCGATCGAGTGGTACGGAAAGCATGATATTTGCAATACTTTGGTTCCATACGTTTATCTTGTACTTATGTTTACTTATTTCTTTAGGGGACTTCTCTCCAAACCTCGGTGCGTGAGATCGACGAGGTTCTCGGCCACCTGGACAGCGAGAGCCACCCCCTGAGGGACTTCCTGCAGGTACGAAGATAATTCGCTAGGTTAGATCGATTCAGCATGTATGCAATTATGACATATCATTACTTGCAGAGACTTCGACGTCGCCTCGGTCGGGCGGCAGGTCGGTGTGGTTGCCGCGCACGCACGGACGTCGCATCACCACCGGCGGCCTCCCAGCGCTCGGGTGCCGCTGCAGCCTCGTCATCACACGTCGGCACGCGCCAGTCCACGAGGAGCTCGTCACGCACTCCGACTTTCAGTCAGGGCGATGACGACGACGACGACGACGAGGCAGAGCAGGATGACGAGGAGGCGGAGCACGAGGACGAGGAGGCAGAGCAGGATGACGAGGAGGAGGAGCACGAGGACGAGGAGGCATCTACCCACGACGAGATTGGGATGTCGCAGATGCCTGACGCACCGTCTACTCAGGCTTCGCAGCGGCCTCGTCGTTCGGCTCGTCCCCCGAGCACGTATACTCCAGGGAGTGATGCTCTAGCCAAGGGCAAGGGGAAGGCCAAGAGGCAGTGATGTTTTGAGACTTTTTCTATAAACATGTCATATTTTCAGACTTATGTGATATTTTGAGACTTTTGTATATTTATGTGGTATTTTGAGACTTATTGACAACGATGTTGTTATTTAGGTTTTCAGATGTTTCATGTGTGAATGTATGTGTGTATGTCTGTGTATGTGCATATGTTTTACAGAAAAGTTTGCTGTTTTGCTGTGTTTTTTGTCAGGTGTAGCTTACACGGCGCCATAACATGTGGCGCCGAGATGTGTATATACGGCGCCCAAATGTTTGGCGCCAAAAGAGGCGCCAAACAGTCGAGCGCCTTATATACACATCTCGGCGCCACATGGTATGGCGCCGTGTAAGCTACGTGCGGCGCTCGTATGTTTGGCGCCGAAATAGGTGGACGCAAGGCACGGCGACCACGCTTGAGTGGCTAAGGCAGTACACGGCGCCACTACATTCAGCGCCGTACGTGCATAGCACGGCGCCGTGTGACATGGCGCCGTTTTGTGCCACCGTGGCTCCGACGTGTCAATACACGGCGCTAAATCATATGGCGCCGTGACATGTACTCTGGGCGCTATATGATTTGGCGCCGTGGTAAGGGTCCATTTTTGCAAATCTTTTTTCCAGGGGTCCATATGTAAAAAACTTTCAAATTTTGGGCTAAAAAGCAAAAATTTTACCCTGGCCACCTCCTTTAGCGCCACCCGTCGCCCGTCGGCCATCCACCTCCTTTAAAACAGAATCAAGCAGTAGCGCGGCCCGGGCCGGTCCGTTTAACGGTGTAATTCAAATTAATGGGCCGCTTAATCAGGCCAACTTACTGGCAGGCACGGTGGGCAGCCTTTCGGGCCCATAGCTCTAATTGCAACCAAATGGAGTCTGAAGGCGGCGCCCAAGAGTAGCGGTCCATTTGCAACATGCTCCTCTAAAATAAAATAAAATTTGCAACGATGCGCGTGCACTTTGAGTGAATGCTCGCACAAATATAAAGTTGTGAGTTCAAAATCTTGACTCCCCTCTGTTTTTCTGTGTGTGCCTGATATGGTGTCTTGCATATATGTCTGGACGTACGAGATGTGTATCTCTAACATAATGGGAATTTTTTAAGACAATGTTGCAAACATGTATAAATTAGGAAACCTTATCCAACGTGGGGTGACAAGTGGGGCGTATGACCAGTCTGACGAATCTAGAGCTGAAAGCCATGAGGTCAATCCCTTTAAACTCTCCAAAATATCATGGATTTCTATATAAATATAAAAGAGCAACTCGCAAACGGTATTTTGTTTGGAGCATTTTCAACGGTATATGTGATACCTCATTGCCGGCCGCCGCCGCTGCGCCATCTAGGGTAGCTCTGCGTGCCCCCTACGCCGCCCTCGCCCCCTCCACCACCTCCCACGGCTGGCGGCGCCGACGCCGGCTTGCCGCGTAGCCCTTGACCGCTCCCCGCTGCCCCACCCCGCCCAACCTAACTACCATAGCTGCCGCTGCCACCGCCTCTCTCCGACCTTCTATGGTGGGGGAAAGATGAACCAGTAGCAGGGGAGGCGGATTTCTCTCCTTCGGCGCCAGATCCGGCGGTGGCGCCCCTCTAGGCAGCTAGATCCAGCTCACAACAGGGCCAACGGTGGAGGAAAGTTGAGAGGATGGCGGTGGTGATGGAGGGAGAAGGAGGAGTGGACGAGAAAGGAGAGAAAGTGAGGGAGAAGGGAGTTGGGTCGGCTGCGGGCACTACAAGAAATTTGAGTATCAGTGACGAATATAGTTATGATGAGAAACGAAAATGTCATAGATTAGCTATCATTCCGTGACGATTCAAGTGATTTAGTCATTAATATGAGGGACGGTACCTTTGACGCCTAGTTTTGTGACGAAAACAAATATTTGTCACAGAATATACAGAAAACCATGATGATTGTTTATATTCGTCATCAAAAAAATTATTATTCGTGATGATTTATTGGATGACGAAAAAAGTATTGTCAAAAAAAAGTTAGGGCGAATGGGGCCATTGTGAAACAAACTGACATGTGGGCCATCTAGAAATAATAAACTGAGTATATCACCCCCGGTCCCCCTCCGCGACTCCGCCCCCCTCTGGCACTCCCGCTCGCACAGCCCGCCTCCTCCTCCTCCTCCATCCGCCTCACCCCGCCGCCGGCCTCCGCCTCCGTCTCCCCCCTGCCGCCGGCCTCCGCCTCCGCCTCCACCCGGCACCGGCCTCCTCCTCCGCCCCCCCCCCGCGATAACTCTCCGCGACTTCCGCCCCCCTCTGGCAGTCCCGCTCGCACGGCCCGCCTCCTCCTCCTCCATCCGCCTCACCCGGCCGCCGGCCTCCGCCTCCACCCGGCGCCGGCCTCCTCCTCCGCCCCCACCCGGCCGCCGGCCTCCTCCTCCGCCCCCACCCGGCCGCTGGCCTCCTCCTCCGCCAGTCCGCCCCCAGATCCACCTCCTCCTCTTCCATTCGCCTCCTCCGCCCCCACCCGGCCGCGGGCCTCCTCCGCCCCCCACCCGACCGCCGGCCTCCTCCTCCACCCCCAGATCCGCCTCCTCCTCCTCGCGGCCGTCCACCACCCCCCGTCCTCCTCTCGGTCAGCCGCCTCCCACATCCTCCTCCCCGCCGGCTGCCGCCCGGCCGCCCCACCGCCCCCGTCCTCCTCCCGACGCCCTCGTCTCTCTCTGGCTTGCCTCCTCCTCCCCCGTCTGCGCTGCGGCGATCTAGGGTTTGATCCCCGACTCCGACGCCGACGCTGCCAACCTCCTCCTCCCCCGTCTGGCCTGGGATGAAGCATGTTTGTTATTTTCTCATATTGTAACTTTGATGAGCTTTACCTGTTCTTTGTAACTGATTTAATTATATTGTTGGTACTTGCAGCAAGAAAGGGGATTGATCAGATGCCTCAGAGCATGTACAAGCTATGATTTGTGAGAATGCTAATGATAAGCTGCCTAATTGCAGTAAGTAGTTATATAGCTATTAGTTTTTTCAGCTTAAAATGCACTACTAGTAGTATTTAGGTTATTGACAGTACGGATTTTCAAGAGTTTATGTGAGTTAATTCGCTAGTTTGTAGTCACTAGCGTATTGATTAATTTTCTGAGAGGAACTTCACTTAGAGAATGTTAATTGCTTCCCTGTTCGTGATCATGCATGATGAAAATCGCATTACAGTTGATTAATATACATGGGGAAACTGCGATCCCACTGAATATATTGTTCAGGAGGGTGTAGTGTGCACGGGTTTGTCTAAGTTAGGGTGAGCTGATTTCGGCTATGCCAACGAAGAGTGTTTTTTTGTTGAAATGAGATGGAACGCTCGACTGTTGTGTGGGTTGGGTGGCTTTGCATTCTTACAGAAGTTGTGGTTTATAGTAGCTCAGCAAGTTCAGAAAGTTCAACTTTGTAATTTGTTAGCATCAAGTTCTGGGTATTACTTGCAAATGTGTAACTCAATCTCCATACAATGAATCAATGAATTATCTTGTCACTTGAGGTTTTTGTTGATTGTTTAGTGGTTTCTGCATTGACCATTGTTCAGTTAGTTGGGATTGCTTACTTGGTGGCTAATGTTCCCACATTCTATATGTGCTTTGCTAACAGATTTCATACAAATGGCTCAGTCGGAACTTCTCTATATCATCAAATGATGCCAAGAGGTAATGATTCACTCTATGGATATTTCCCTTGGATAACTCTGAAGTCTGATAATAGGTATTGCACCTTTCAGTCCCCTTGCTTTGCCCCAAAAACCATATGCAGACATACTTACAAAGGAAATGTGAGAGAAGACAATCAGATGAGATTAGTATGAAATGGATGAGAGGAGGGATGTTATATAAAGCAGCAATGCAGATTGTTGATGAGATTAGTATTAATGTGTGTGTATGTAGATTGTTGATGCTATGTAGTTGAGGAATGCAATTTTATTGTTTGATTGTTGTAGTGATATTGCACAGGAAGCAATTGTGTTGAACCAATGATTGTAATGGCATGTATTGGATAAATGTCAATTAATTCTATATGCTTTGATGGAACAATTCTATGGTGATTATCTGGAGAATTATGCTACTGTTCATGACTTTTTTTGTCATTCATGTATGTCTGGATTAAATTTTGTGACGTTGCAAATATATTCATGATGAATAATTTCGTCATAAATTACACGTCCTGGACCACATAACGGTGTCGTCATAGAAAATATTTTATGACACTAAGTAAATCGTCATAAATATTATTGTATGACGATCTGTTATTCGTCATAAATGTGTACTATTTTATGACGATTTCCCAATGATCGTCACTAAGAACATTCTATGACGCAGAATCTGTGACGATCCGAGTGACGCAAGAAAATCGTCACTATTGTGCTTTTATGACAAAAATCCATGATTTTGTGACAAATACGTATCATCACCGATGCTCAAATTTCTTGGAGTGGGGGATGGCGAAGCATAGTAATAGAGTGCTTTGATATTCATGTGGTTTAGATCCAACGGCTGTCGTCTATCCTTTGGAATGGTACGGAACGGTATAGGGTTGGTTAGTTTTGCTCTAAATATAAATAGATGTAAGGGAGTTTTTGATAAAAGAATTGACGACACAACTTATACCTCCCTTCACCGATGGGCTAGATATCGGTGGCGCGTCAATGTCCCCCCTCCCCCCCCCCCCCGCAAAAAAAATTGTGTGATCTGTGTAATTTTAACGAGCAATCTGCCTCTTACGCTGTAGATATATCTTATTTCTAATTTGCCCCTAACAGTCTTAGGTATAGGATGTTACTACATTAGGTCTTGCAAGTAAAATACTAGAGGTGACCATTTAGGAATTTTTTTAACTTACATCTGTTCTCCGGTGTTGTGCACATGAAATAAGTTTGTCATGCGAGAATGGAAGCAAGTGAACTAGGACCTAATTCTTTTCAGCTTATAATTTATAGTTTTTTTAAACAAACAAATAAGATAGTTTCTCCATTGTCGTTTTAAAATAGTTTATTAGGACAAACTTTTCAAAAAACTTATTAGCACTCGTTAAAACTAAAGGATGCACCCTGTGACAAATGCCACGGTCAAAATACCACGCCGCGCGCCTTATCCGGACATATCCAAGTGGAGCACCCCCCATAGGCCGCCCTTCTGGCGATGAATCTATTCCATCCACTGCAAGTGATCCACGTCACGCGAGCCCCCACAACAATCCGCGCCCTCACATCTCTTCCTCTCAAGTCCACACCAGCGCACATCTCCATCCAGCTCGTAGCACCCGCCACAAAATAAGGCCAGGTGCACTACCACACCACCGCGTACAGATCGACACCGCTGCAGCCGCAACAAACAGGTGTAGCCATGGCCGCCGCCACCTCCACCGTCTCGGGGCTCGCCGGCGCCGCCCTCGCCCGCCGGCCGGCCTTCTCTACCAGTACGTACTTTTCCCCTCGTACACATTGATTGCAGGCTTCTCGCTCCAATATCCATATATGTAGGTGAAGAGCCGTAACTGACGATGCGTCTTGTATTGAAACACCCGCTCTGTGTACGCGCGTAGGCTTCACGACGGGCGCCCGGGTGTCGGCAAGGAACTCCCTGATGACGAGGAACCTGGAGAGGAACGGCAGGATCACCTGCATGACGTGAGTAGTTTTGTGAGTTCATTTGACAGGCTCGATCGGCATGTGAGTTTCTGATGGTTTTTACGCGCGTTTGCTCGATCAGGTTCCCGCGGGACTGGCTTCGGAGGGACCTGAACGTGATCGGGTTCGGGCTGATCGGGTGGCTGGCGCCGTCGAGCGCCCCGGTGATCAACGGCAACAGCCTGACAGGGCTCTTCTTCTCCAGCATCGGCCAGGAGCTCTCCCACTTCCCCACGCCCCCGGCGCTCACCTCGCAGTTCTGGTCAGCATCCATCTATGTACTCGCAAGCCCAACATATCAGTATTACGCAGTGCAGGAGTAGTAGCGTGCATGCAGACGTTTAACTTTGGTTCCGGGGTTGCAGGCTGTGGATGGTGACGTGGCACCTTGGGCTGTTCATTGTGCTCACCTTTGGCCAGATCGGGTTCAAGGGCAGGACCGAAGACTACTTCGAGAAGTGAAGCAGCAGTAAGAGCTTAAGGTCAATTAGCTGCGTGCATGCCGCATCCTTCGTTGTATAGGGCCCTGATTCGATCGCTTAATTGTGTGATGCTACTCTGTGCATGAGTGTCTAATGTAAACCTGTCCTATGCGAACCATTGGTTTAATGTGTGTAGCTTTGCTGCTGTGCGCTTATTGCTGATAAGTTCATCGATAATTGTGAAACAAAATTGAGAGGGATGGTCAGAGAAATGTTGAACTAAGAAGTTTGTGAACCATGGCGATTAATGTAACAATGGCTTCAGCGATAGTCATTAATTAAACATACTTTAGCTGCTTGTTTTTGGTAAAAATTTCATCAGTCTTTATGTTTAATCAGACAATTGAATGTCAAACTAGTTAGACTTATCTACTGGTTGGGCGGCAACCATTTATCTAGCTAGAGGGTGTTTGGATGACTACCTCCCATACTTTGGCACACTTTCTGTGACGACTAAATTGGCCACCACAAATCAGGCGAAATTTGACTCCAAAAAATGTGTACGACAATGCGTGGGTCAAGATAGGTTCAAACCACATACAGGTTCTAATCAAGAATCAAAAGGTGGCTTAAAAAGATAAACTGTATCTTTTTTGTGTGTAGGCTACTAGGCTGCAACTAGGGACGACAATGGGCCCTACCCCAAGCAACTCATGCGGAATTCCCCGGTGGGTACAGGGAGATATCGTCCCTACTAAGGGCCTGTTTGGGACCGCTCCACTCCACGTTTTTTAGCTCCGCTCTATGTTTTTTAGCCAAACAGGTTCAGCTCCACGCACTCTATTCGAGGAAAAAAAGGTGGAGTTGTGAGAGCACCTAAAGGGGTGCTCCACAAACTCTAGGTTTTTTGTGGAGCTGCTCCACGGTAGAATTCGTGGAGCAGAGTTTGTGGAGCAGTCCCAAACACGCCCTAATTTATGTAGGGATAGGGACAACCGCTCCCCGCTACATCTCCGTTAAATACTCATATGCACGTAAATTAATATATCTATACCTCTAATCTAATATAGTTTTGTATAATCTATAGTATATAACTCATTTACTATTATTCTACCATCCAGTGTACTAATAAATTTATGTATTTTTATATAATCACACGATAAATTTATGAAATTATCTCAACACTATTTGAATTTAGTTTCACATAGGACCCGTTCCCTATCCAATCCCCTATGGAATGGGGACGAGAGAGAAATCACTGCCAATAGCTAAATAGGAAGTAAAGATAGGAGGGCATTTCCTATGGGGATTAGCCTCATTGCCATCCCTAGTTGTAGTTGGTAATCATAAGTGCGTCATTGCGATCCCTAGTTGTAGTTGGTAATCATAAGTCATCCTTAAGGCTCAACAACCATGAGACCATGAGGGGTCACGGGATTAAATCATGAAAAAATCCACAAATAAATCCATCTAAGACAATAATACATAAGTAGTGAGATTTAGACCATGGTCATTAGCCACTAGACAAGATACCATACATTATGGCTAAAATCAAGAGCTTTGCTAGCGCCTGTATGATGAGAGAATTCCCATCGTACGGTCCACCAAATCGGTGCAACAATTTCACATAGCATCTGTAATAATTTTTGTACACATATGCAACATTACAAAAGTATAGGTGGTAATATAAAAAATATTTAAAAATTCTCATTTTATCAAAAGATTCAATAAACTTTGAGTAGTAATAGACAACTTATACAGTATAAGACCTTGATATGTTTGAAAAGTGGAGTAGAAATCCCAAAACGATTGAATCTAATTTAAAAAAAAAGAAGTTTAACTGTTGTTGGACCTCCACCCCAATGGCTCATTTTATAAAAAAAAAACGAGCATCCATCACTAAATCATCCATCCTCGAGACCTCGCCTTTTAATTATGTGCCAATTTCATCTAATCAAAAGCCCCATGGTGCAATAAAAAATCATCACAAGTGCAACAAAGATTACGGTAGTATGCAACAAAATTCTGGCTACACGAAAAACCCGAGGCAGAAACAAAGCAACAAATCACAATTTCCAATTGCAACAACAAAAATGCTCGTGTGCAACAAATCACTTAACTAGTTGCAACAAAAACAACTCAATCCAACATTTTTTTGTCTGTTTGCAACAAATTGAAACAATCTGTACAACAAAATTAGAAAGGGCCTACAAGAAAATGCATGCAATAACCTATTGGGAAAGAAGGAAGTGGTGACCGTTGGCGAGGAGACGAGCTTGGTGGAGGAGGTAGCCTCGATGTCGATGTGCGAGGATTTGGTAGGAGCGAGGCTGGTCCAGAGCCTTGTCAGCCGCCAACACCACTTTCATTCTAGAGCTCATAGGGGGCACGATCGAGGTAGCGACTAGAGGCAGGGCAGGGTCAAGCTCGTCGGACGCAAATGCGGCTCAGCCAACCGCTGGAGCAAGGTGAAGAATCTAGATACACCACTATGAGTTAATGGTATATTTTAGTAATTAATAATATTAATTGTTGTAGGGGTGGCCCAACCCCTGTGACTAGGCCTTGCAACTGGTCCAATATGTAATAGACCCAATAGCATAGAGGAATGTACAATGTACCATCATCTTTTATAATTATTAAGGGGTAGGATGTGAATTTTTCATCCTATTCTATTCATGTATATAAACCCCAGGGGGTATGAGAGGGCAAAATCCACTCATTTCATACACGAGCACTTTCTCTCTCTCTCCTATCGTTGGCTCTCTCTAGTTAGTCCCCTCATATGTTGTTTGGTCAGTAGCCACAACAATTATATTACGGGACTAATTTTTTTTATAAGTTGGATGAATAGGTAATGTCTCATTATGATTAAAACTTTGAATGGCATCATAAGTTGATCATCGTCAAGTCAATATTCTGGATGAAGGATGACGTCATATGTTGATGAGTATCAAGTCAAGATCTCGAAGAGAAGATCATCATGAGTTGATCGTCAAGTCAAAACAACACCATAATGTGTTGATTGAGGCAAGTGGAGGATGCATCAAGGATCGATGCACATCAAGATAAGGACTGAAACTTGAAGTAAGGATATTTATCATCAAGATTCAAGATGATACACAAGGCAGAGGTATAACTAGTATAGGCTAAGGATGTGATCAAGTCTTTTAATGGTCTTGGTGTTTTGTTGGAAGACCGGATTGTTAGTATAGATTACCGTACTATTATGAGGGTTCTTATCTAGTAGCTTGAGTCTCATCATATGTTGATAGCTCAATCTCACTTGTTCTAGCTCTCTTTAGCATGATGCTAACATTTACAAATGTGTTTTTATAAATAGTTGTAGCTCATGCATAGTCTTTGTAACATGTGACATAGATTTGCAAATATATTTTGCAAATTGTTGAAGTCCATGTTCCTACTCCTTGTGGCATGATGCTTAGATTTGCGAATGTGTTTTGCAAATATGTGAAACTTATATGCAATCTTTGTAGCATGTGATTTAGATTTGTAAATGTGTTTTGCAAATGAGTTGAGTCCATGTACCCAATTTTTGTGTCATGATTCTAAGTGTGCAAATGTATTTTGTAACCTATTGTGAATTATGCTTTTGATCTTTGTGTGCATGGTATTATAATTTATGAATGTGTTTGGCAAACACTACTGCAGAAAATATCATCACAGATGGTTCAAAAACGTCATCACAGATGGTTTCATGAGCTATATGAATTTATAGGTCAGTAATAACATGTGGTCAAACCGTCCGTGATAAGTAACAAAATAGACAATTTTTAAAAATAATCATCTATGATGTGTACGTATCACAGATGGTTTTTCAAAATAACCGTTTGTGATGTGTACAGTTACAGACTGTTTTAAATATAACCATCTGTTATATCGACATATCATAAACGACTAATAAAAAACCATCTGTGATGTGTTATTATAGACAGTTTTTAAAAATAACCATATGTGATTTGTACATATCATAAACGGTTTTTAAAAATAATCATTTTTGATGTGTATGTATTATAAACGGTTTTATAAATATAACTGTCTGTGACATCGACATATCACATACAACTAATAAAAAACTGTTTATGATGTTATCACAGATGATTTTTAAAAATAACCGTCTGTAATATTACTAATCACCATTTTTGGTTTTTCATATCTCCCCTATGCACTAGAAACAGTACATATATATATATCATGATAACACTAATAGTCTTGCACACCCCACAATTTAAATGAGCTAGAGACAAAATCAAATCCCATATCACACTTAGGCTTCAAAGGGCATGAAGCAAAACATACATTGGATCCAGTGTGTGATTTTCTTCATACTATTTAAAACACAAATATGATGCGGGATCTAACTTTGTCACTATCTCCCCATAACACCCTTGGGCTTCAACTGGCATGAAGCAAATTACACACTAGATCCGATCCCATATCACAATTGTGCTTCAAATGGCATGAAGCAAATCACGCACTCATGCCATTTGAAGCTCAAGTGTGATATGTGATCTGACTGTCTCTAGCACCCCATATCACCCTTGTGCTTTAAATGGCATGAAGCAAATCATACACTGTATCAAGTGTGTAATTTGCTTTATGCCCTTTGAAGCCTAAGTGTGATATGGTATCTGATTTTATCTCTAGCTCATGTAAAGTATGGGGTGTGCAAGGCTATATATGTTAGTGTTACCATGATATATATATATATATATACATATATACATACTACTTCCAGTGCATAGGGACAATATAGAAAACCAAGATGGTGATTAGTAATGGCAACAGGTGGTTTCTTATTGGAGGTTGGTCAAAGTTTGTCCATGACTTAAGTTTCTTATTGCATGCCTGGACTTAAGTTTCAATTCTGCCCTTTTGATGTCAATATCCCGAAGATAAATTCCTAATGCTTTTAAGCATCAATTCCCTAAATTAAAAATAAGTCATATTTCAGTTCTCTTTCTCCAAACAGAAAGCAATTATATATATATATATATATATATATATATATATATATATATATATATATATATATATATATATATATATATATATTTGTTATGTACTTCGTAGAAAGCTATTAGTTATATATAGATCTCAAGTCAATAACTTGCATAATTATAATTAAATAAAGTTGCACAGTACTATCACATTTATGATAGTTCTAATCCATAGTACACCAAGCACTCCAATTTCGTCTATAACTATCTTTTTTCAACAAAATCTCTACCATGTTCTTCGCCTCCAAGGGTGCCTTCATCACCAAGGCAAGAATATATCTATAAAAGGGCTCCTTTTAAGGTGTAATTGTTGAATACTTATTAATTTGCTATGGCTTTCTTAGTAATTGAGTATGATGTATTTGTTTTGCAATACTTATTAATGCTTTCTGCCACTTTAGCTTCACGGTCCGTATGATAATCGTCTACGAGTTGGTGACATCTGAAGTAGAATAAATAATTTTACACAGCACATACTAAGCATATCTTAAAGAATAAGGAATGAATTTATTAAGATATACTTGGTGTGTGCTATCTAAAATTACTAAGATTGGTAGGGCTAAAACTCACCGGAGGTTGATGCAGCTCGTCCAACCGAAGCTTGCTGAAGAGGGAGAGTAAGGCCCCACTCGGTTGGGCTGAAAAGTTATGGTTTATGGCTGAAATTACACTGTAGCGGCTGAAAATTCACTGTAGCTGAAGGTGGCTTATTTGGCGTAATTAAATTTAAAAAACTTTAAAAATAGAAAAAAAATATGTTAGCTCATCATAGGCAACGCAAACGAATACTGAAAAAAGAACCGGCAAAAAATCTAAAAAAAGCCAAAAGTTCAGAAAAAGACAAAAATTATGAATAGTGAAAAATAAATCAGAAGTTAGAAACTAAAGTTGAAACGAGCGGAGCCTTAAAGTCGATGTGCTCAATAGCTTGAAAAGAGAGGGAGCAGGAGTGGCAGTGCAGTGCACTCGATGAGGAGCGGGGAACTGAGCCATGGATGAGCGTGAAGGAATCCGTCTAATGTGTGACTTGGTGTGGACGTTTGTGTCTTATCATTACCCTAAATTCAAATTGTGACACAGAATCAAACACCGCCATGTTATGCCATCGAGGAACGTGCAAATGGGCTATCACCGAGGAGGCCCAGCCCGCGGTCCAAGAGCAAAGAGACTTGGGATCGAACTCAAACAGGGACCGAAACCAAAAGGCCCAGGCAAACCCAAATGCCACCACCCGCGTCCCCACTCGCCGCCGCAGCCGCATGACCCGCGCCGCCGGCCGGCCATCGCCTCCGGTCGCCACCCTCCTCGGCCGGTGCCGCACCGCGCGCTGCCTCGCCCAGCTCCACGCCCGCATCGTCCGTCTCGGCCTCCACAACCACCACGCCCTCGTCGCCCGCTTCGCCGCCGCCTGCGACGCCCTCGCCTCTCCCTCCGTTGCCGCCTCCTTCCTCTCCGCCCTCCCATCCCACGCCGTTCCGATCCGCCTCCGAAACGCCGTGCTGGCCTCCCTCGCCCGCCACGGCCCGCTCCACGCCGCGCTCGCGCAGTTCAACCTCCTCCGCCTCGCCGCCCGCCCCGACGCCTTCTCCTTCCCTTCCCTCCTCCGAGCGTGCGCCCGCGGCCCCTGCCTCCCCACCGGCGCCGCATTACACGCCGCCGCCATCCGCCTCGGCCTCGATGCCGATCTCTTCGTCCGCACGGCGCTCGTCCAGTTCTACGGGAGGTGCGGCACCGCCGGCGCAGCCCGGGCGTTGTTCGACTCAATGAACATCCCCAGCGAGGTTTCCTGGACCGCCATTATTACGGTCTACGTCAACTCTGGTGACATCGTGGCCGCCCGGGAGTTGTTCGACCGAATGCCACACCGTAATGTGGTGCATTGGAATGCCATGGTTGATGGGTATGTGAAGTGCGGGGACTTGGAGGGCGCAAGGAGTCTGCTTGATGAAATGCCTGAGAGAACTGCTGCAGCGTACACATCGTTGATCGGTGGGTATTTAAAGTCAGGGAATATGGAAGCTGCGAGAAAATTGTTTGATAAGTTAGAGGATCGTGATGTGTTCGCATGGTCGGCGATGATATCCGGGTATGCACAGAATGGTTACCCTGGAGAGGCTTTGAGGATTTTTAACGAGTTCCAAGAGCAGGACATATGCCCAGATGAGCTTGTTATTGTTGGTCTGATGTCAGCATGCTCCCAACTGGGTAACATCACATTGGCGAGATGGATTGAAGGTTACATCACAAAGTATTCAATAGACATGAACAATGTCCATGTGTTGGCTGGTCTCATAAACATGAACGCAAAGTGTGGGAATATGGAGAGAGCTACTCTTTTGTTTGAGTCTATGCCAGTTCGAGATGTGTTCTCATACTGTTCGATGATGCAAGGTCATTGCCTCCATGGTTCCCCTAACAAGGCTGCTGAGCTTTTCTCTCAGATGCTCTTGGAGGGCCTCTCTCCAGATAATGCTGTGTTTTTAGCTGTTTTGACAGCTTGCAGTCATGCTGGTCTAGTAGAAGAAGGGAAGAAGTACTTTGCTATGATGAAGAATGAATACTTGATTGTGGCATCTGGTGACCACTATGCTTGCCTTGTCAGCCTTCTTGGACGTTTTGGGATGCTGAGAGATGCATATGAGCTTATCAAGTCGATGCCTGGAGAACCTCATCCGGGAGCATGGGGTGCACTGTTAGGTGGATGTAAACATCACTGCAATATTGAGCTTGGAAAAATTGCAGCAAAGAAACTCTTCGAAATTGAACCGGATAATGCTGGAAATTATGTCTCCCTGTCGAATATTTATGCTAACATTGACAGATGGGCAGATGTTTCTGAAGTTAGAGCTGAGATGGCCGGAAAAGGGATAACAAAAATAGCAGGTCGTACCCTGATTTTGCAGTGAAGCATTGTTGAGAAGAGTGATGTATTTATCTTGCCTTATGTTTACTGGGCCCTATTGGAAAGTTGAGTAGGTATCAGTTTTGTCTGTTTTGAATGGAAAAAAAAGAACACAACTTATGTGCTTTGCATTGGTGACTCATGATGGTTGTGAGATCAATGGTCAAATTGAGGATGCCTATGATAGAAGATGGCTGCATGTTGACGCATACGACATGCTGGTTAACAAGCTGTCTGGGGTTAATAAGAGGCAGGAGGCCATCTGAGGTAGACTGTTCTCTTCTGCATAGTGCTTCAACTTCTTCCTGCCACTGCCCCGTTGTCAGAACCATAGGATTCTGTGATAGCTGGTGAGATGTCATCCACTGCTGCCATGTCTAATGATATGATGCCCTGTGAGCACTCTCTCCCACTGAGTCATTCCTTAATCTTTGTTACTACCTATTTCAGTTACTATGCTGTTAATCCTAGTGTTACGATCTTATTACTGCTGAACTTCTACTTCCAGCATACTCTGGCATGCACAAATATGTCATTTTTTATCTTTTCACGGTCTCCAATGAAAGAATTGACTGTAGTTTTTTATCATAAATGTACTATCAAACATAATAAAAACTATATATTATGAAAATATTTTGCAATACAAATCCAATAACATTACTTTCATATAATAAAAGTACATACTTTACATATATTAATGATCAAAGTTTCAAAATGTTGACCATATGGATCCCATGTCGATCTATATTTAGAGATGGAGTACAAACTAGTGTGGTTATATTGGGAAAAGGTTGCTGCCCTAGGCTTTACTTTTCATTTGATGCTTGGATTCATAGAATTTGTTGGTAATTAAGTCTCCATCATAGGTCTATTTGGAATGTGTAATTTTGTACACAGGATTGCTTAGTATCTGATATGTTCTTGCCACATTATAGGGTTGAGAAATTATACAATCATGTGAAATTTCCTTGATTTTGTAAAGCATCATAATTGTTTAATTGTTGGCAATTATTTGGATACAGAAATAATTGTAGCAGCACCTCAGTGACTCAGTGTGTTTCCCCCTGTGTATTCCATCTTTAGTCCCTTGTGAATGTTGTATTTACTTTTCTGGAGGTATTGTAATGAGAACTTAGTCTGCTTAGTATCATTGTAGGATTACAAAATAGTATATTGCAACATGTGGTTTTGATCCTTACTGGAATCTTTGCAGTAACTTTGCACAATCCACAATGGTACACTTTTGGTATTGTTTGTGGTGGAATTTATACCATAGTATAAAGGTGAAATCATTTTTGCTTTGATCCTTTCTTTTGAGAACTGAAAGTCAAGAACAGGTGGTGGACTAATGTACTAATTGTAATAATTAGTCTGCCCTCTCTGGTCTTTTCTTTCTGATAACCTGTTGAAGTTCTGATTTTACTACTTTGTATAGAGTATGAATACTTCAAACTTACATGTACATGAAATCTGATTTGCTTAAAGAGCAATATTGATTTTAATTTGTGACTTTGTTTTTAGGTTCTTCTTAGTACAATAGAATGTTGGTGTGGCTTGCCATGCCTGTTTTCCTAATGGCAATACTTATGATCCGTGATCACAATGTAGATGGAAGCTAGAAAACCTTTCAATGAACTGAAATTGTCTAACCTTACATCTCACAATCAGCAGCACATTTCAAGTACAAAAGAACTTGCCAATTTAATTGAGCATTTTAAATTTCAAGTAGAGAAGTTGCTAAGGCAAATTGGCGAGGCACACTTAACTTTCAAGAGGAGAGGTGGTCAAGGAAAATTGTAAACTGGATCTATCTTTCGTTGAGAATTTGTTAAGAGAATTCTCTTATGCCTGTTTGCATTCGAGTGTCCTAAGGTCTTACATGAACTGGATGGGGAAGGGGATCCTTTATTCCTTTTTAGTTCATCTTAGAAGCAAATACCAAATCGTACCTTTGAACTGCACTGTCTTAAATGCTGTATAGTTGTTCAAGCTCTATCTGGCCTTTTCTAAAGAAAATTTTTAGAGAGAGCCGTCTGGCCTCATTTTGTCAAGTGACAGAAAAGCTCATGTTCTTTTCACATAGGGATATTGGTGAGCCTTGTTACCATCGTTCGATCATTTGGAGCTTGAGTTTCAATGTCCTCATCATTTGTCAAATGCATCTCTTCAGAAGTTTGAGGAGTGTAAATTTTGGAGCTTTTGAGCATCCTTGCCTCAACTATATTTCCTGAAGGTGCTAACTGCAGAGTTCAATTATATTTGTTAACTAAAAATAGCACCTAGAATATCGCTTTTATGGATGTGTTTGTATTATTTGCAGTTACTGTGAAGGACCTGGATGCTGCTTTACAATATTGGCCCTGATCAAGGTACAAAGTGTTGACATTTGATATAAAGGTACTTTCAAGATTGACCCTTAAGACCTAAGTATAGACAAGTTGCACGCCCAGTTGTTGATAGAATGATAATTGATACTGTGTGGTACATGCTTCTAAATTCATCGATTTGTGCATGGGAGACATGCACAAACATAAAAGTATTTCCTCTTAAGGATTAATGTGGCAATAATATGGAAATATGTATCTATTTTCCCAATTATTCAGAATGCATGCATGTTCTGCCATTTTTGAACTGTAAAATACAAGTGTTAGCAAGGAGTAGTTAGATATGTTGATAAATAGCATTGTGGTTGTTGCAGCTATGCGTAAATTTTGAACTAATTTTAAGTGGAGGCAGCATGCATATTTTTTGTTGACAAAACCAAGGTAAGCAGCAATATATGGAGTGGTCAAATTTGAGCCCTATTGTTACACTATTGAATTTTAATCTAATAGTTTTTCTTTTGCCCGTGCATGTTAAATCCATGACTATCTTCATGTCTGATACGTTAGGTGGTTCTGAAGTTATCGTTTGGTTGCCTTGGATAGGAAGGTATACACACTTTTAATATGTGATATCTGTGTCAAACCCATGAGTGCCAAACAAGTAAGCGTTAAAGTAAACATCTGAGATATTGTCAAGTTCAGGTTTGAAAACTGTTAGGTCCTGTAACCATAGTGAGGACCAATATTTTGTTGATTATTCTTGGAATTACTCTAGTAATATGAGCAATTCCTTCGAATTCCAGTCATGTTTCACAATTCTATTGCACCTACACAACCCTTGTCATATTTTCAAGCCATGGCCTGGTGGTTTCAGGTCTGGGGAAGGGTTTCGACACCATGGTCACATTAATGGGTTGAGACTTGAGAGGGCTCATTGTTGATTAACTTGAGGCCATGCTCACAGAAGTATACATCTGGAGAACTTAATTACATTTTTATTACTTAATGAAATCCAGTAGGCCATGCTTTAGTCACTACACTAAAATTTCAGGCATTTTTCATTAATGCCCACGTGTTATTTACCTTTGGATTAGTGGAATGAAAGGTGCTTTTGGATGCTTCCATTTGGAATACCTCTGGTTATAGCTGGTTGCAGAAGTGGTACAATAGTAACATGTTGTGCACCTATTAAATTACGCACCCCTCATCCTAGTCTTAAAGAAAGTGATTAGACTTGTTCCTGGTTGGAGTCGGTGCACCACCTCCTATAGGCCCTCTTGCCATTTCATCTGCATATAGAGTACCTATGTATGGTTTTGTGGTCCAGCATCATATAATTGAGAAATGTTGGAGCTGATGGTAGTTTCCTGACTTTATAAGGGCATGTTAATGATGGTACTTAGCATACAAAATTAGGATCGTGCATGTGCATAGAATGTTAAGTCACTAAATCAGTGTATATTGTTGAGAGAGATAATTGCTTATTGCTTATAAAATGACATGGACCTAATCCAGCTAGGAAATGGGCACTTCTGTGAGTATTAATACACATATTTATTAACTAGTCAGGCCATGAATTTGCTTTATGGTATTTTGAGACATGTCTGTTATAAAATACAATGTCGATTGGTAGTTAAAGAGCTTGAACACGCACTATGTTGCACCATACTATTGATCATTCCTGTATCTGCATATTTAAGATCTGTGTATGACGATGTAGTGGGATCATTGGCAAGTCATGATGTTTAGTCTTTTCTGATTATAAAAATGATATTAGTACATTCATAGATACATGATAATTGATACCTGTGCTCTCGGTATATAAACCTCATCTAGTCACCTAGCCTGTTGGAGCACCTCTACCATAGGTGGTGCACGATCCTTATTTTTTTCGTTTATGGATCTATTAGGCTCCGTTTATGGCAGACAAACTTATATTCATGTCGACTTACGTATTAATAACTCGCCCACGTATGCTGCTGCACCAATAACGCTCTCCCAGGTCAATGAACTTGTTCTTAATAAAACCACGCTTTGATTTAAACATTTTCTTTATGATTTTTGTATCGATAGCGCTACAGGAGTAACGACAAATTGGGGAGTATATTAAATTCTCTGCATATCTGGCCGGTCCGTGTTAGATTCTTTGTGGGATGTGTGCATTTGCAGCACTACGTCTTCGTGTGGGCATGCGCACGAGTGTGTGTGCATGTCGAAGCACATGTCTAACACCACGATGCACGAACTGAATCCTGGAATGATGCCCTAGTGATGTTGTCAGTAATTGGGGAGGAGGGGAAACTAGATTTGTCCTGCTTGATCTTTGTTATGGAGAATAAGGTTTGTTTGACTAAGAACACTTCTTTGGCGAGGAGACTAAGAGCACTGTGGTGCATAAGTTAATTGGAATCTTTAGGAAAATAAGATTACCAAATGGGCTTGGTGTATTGGTTCGATTTTGAAGAGCTGACCTATTGATGAGTGCTCATACAATTTCAGTCACCTGATTTTTTTAAGCCAAGTCACCTGATTGATTAAATCGTACGATCTATTTTTGTGCTAGGCTCCTAAGCATTTATAAAATTACAGAGTGATTCGATGCTCTGCTTAACCCGGCACCTTGCTTTGTTTAATATTTTCATCAAATATATTCATTTCTTGCATTTGAATTAATATCATGCTGCACCAATGTTTTTCAGTATATCTGCTAAAAGAAGCTTCAAACTCGGAACTCATAACAGATGCATAGACGTAAATGTTTATTAAGAACAGAAGATAAATATACGTTGGAATAGTACGGAGAATAAATAAAAATTAATAAGATCTAGGTGCAGCTTGGTTGGGCTAAAATAAGTTAGTTTATGATTGAAATTGCACTGTAGCTGGTTGAAATTACACTGTAGTTGATGATGTTTTATTTGGCGTAACTAAATTTACAAAAAATTAAAAATAGAAAAAACAGGTTAGCATATCATGAATAATACAAACGATATGAGAAAAAAGAACCAGTAAAAAGTTTAAAAAATCAAAAAATTAGAAAAAAATAAAATTTAAAAATAGTAAAACATAAATTAGAAGTCAGAAGTTTGAACAGAAACGAGCGGGGCTAGGGTTGACATTAGTACTAGACTTCGGAGCATTGGTACTTATGGCAGTATTATGAGGTTCAAAATTTTTGGTTTTCTTTATTGAAGTTAGGCTATGGAGTTCATGGCAGTACATTCGAGTCATTGGGTTGGTAGTTACGTTTCCTCTTACAACGTGTCAGTTTCTTGCAGTAGTTTACTACCAAGTTCGTACTAGCATCAAAAGGAGCAATCTTCCACAGCGAAGATTAATGCGATGGCTGCATTCTGAGTCCACTATCTGCGAACCAAAGTAAAATATAGACCTGTTTTGTTTAGACACGATAAATAAATAAATTATTTCTAGTTAGCCTACGGACCGTGATGTGAGTCTAGGTATGATTCATGATTATATTGTATCGGAGGCACGGTTAGGGGCGTGATCAACGTGGCTTAGGCTTCTGGCTTATTTTTTACTATTCATAAGTTTCGTCTTTTTCTGAACTTTTGGCTTTTTGTTGAGCTTTTTTGCCGGTTCTTTTTTTCCCGTATTTGTTTGTATTATACGTAATGGGCTAACATATTTTTTTATTTTTAAATTTTTTTAAATTTAATTATGCTAAATAAGCCTCTGTCAGCTACAGTGCTTTTTTCAGCCAGCTACAGTGTTTTCAGCCATAAGCCATGGGCTTTTCAGCCATGTTGATCGCCCCCTAGGTTTTAGGGCCTGTTCTTTTCGGCTGCGGCTTATGGCTGTTGGCTGAAATTTTTGAATTTTGGCTGTTTACGGTACAGATTACGGAGAGACAGATACTCACTTGCAATTTTGGCTGGTACATATGTTGGGCTTTTAACGTATAGATCGTTTAACTTGTAAACCCCGTCTTGAAAAATACTCCGTTTGAAAGTTAGGTACTGTAGCAAAAGCCAAAAGCCGCCAGCTTTTGACTTAAAAGAACATGCCCTTAATGGGCTGTGCTGATATAGTTGGTCTGTTGAGCTGAGAAAAAAAGGAAAAAAATTTAGAAAATTATAGAAAATTAAGGAAAAATTGTAAAAAAATGTAGAAAACACAAAAAATTATAGACAGTGTTAATCATCAAGATAATTATTTTCAATGACATAATGAGCTTTATTAATTTGCTAAATTACATGGGATGACTGTCTCGTTAAAAACTTTACTAAGTAAAAACTCAACTTGAGAAAATCTTAGTAAAGAAAAAAGAGTTCATCCTATAAAACTCACTAGTGACTACATTTGAAGAAAAATATTGAAAATCCTATTCATTGCTATATAGATACAAATTCTCAAAATATTCTTCTAAGTCTCTATTCTCTGCAGTATGTTGGAGTTTTAATTCAGCTTGTTCCCAGTCTTTGACGGTCAGAAGGATTTCGACCATCTCGTTCGAGAGACTTGTTCGCCGCTCATCGATTATTCTTCCAGATAGACTGAAGGTTGACTCCGAGGAGACCGTAGAGACATGAACAATCAACACATTCCATACTAATATGGATAACACTAGATATGCTACTTTCTGAGTTTGCCACCACGAGAGGATGTTCAACTCTTGCTTGAAGCTTATGCTATCACTGTTGATATAGCTTGATAGGTCTTCGGTGCTTTGCTGCCTTCCTCCTGACTGATGTGTACCTGCACGAGAATCTCTAGAGGAAGAATAAAAAATCTTACCCCATTGCATAGTCCCCATAGAGGTGATAGGAGTTGCCAGGGGTCTTTCCAAACACATGTACCGAAATTTATTTTCGTATTTCTCGTATACCTCATATAATTTATCCTTAACTACTCTATAGTATGTATAATAATCTAAACCAGTAGCATCACTTAAAAGTTGTAATACATTTATAAATCCTTAGAGTTTGGCCCTAGGATCTAAAATAAAGTTGAACACATATAAAATAGAAATTTCCCTCTAATATTTTAAAAACTTAGTTTTTATAGCAAGTACAACATCCCGTAGTATAGGATCATTTTCAAAAGCCTTTAGGTGAGTGGCAATTTCAATAATGTTATGAACAATTATAGGAGAGGTTAGATAGTATATTCCAGAAAGACAAAATATAGCTTTATGAAAAAGTTCTAAAAAATAAAATATTTTTTCACAAACAACCAAATCATCTAAAGTAAGTTCAAGGTCTCTAACTTGGATTCTACTGGAGGAACTATGAGATTGATGATCTTGGGTGTGAAGGAAAACAGATAAGGTGTTCTTATATGGCAATATATGTTTAAGCATAATGTAAGTAGAGTTTCATCTAGCAAGTATGTCTAAGCCAAATTTTCTAGGACAGACGTTCGTTGCTATGCAAAAGCTCTTATATACGGCTGTTTGTTGGTTAGAACAATTAATATATGAAGTTCATCCCTAAAAGAATCAATACAAGCATTTAAACTTTTTAAACCAGATTTAACAATACTATTAATAATATGACAAGTACAACGTTGATGCAGTAAGAAAGATTGTGCATAAGTACTAAACAAAGGAGTAAGAATTTCCTTAGTTTTAGTGTTTGTTCCTGCATTATCTAAAATTATAGAAGAAATCTTATCCGTGAGGCTAAATCTTTTACAACTTTAATAATGCATTCTACATCTGTGTTTGGCACATTTGTATTCCTTGCCTTCTTTTGCAGCTTGCAGCATGCCGTTGCAGGTGACCCGTTCCACCTGAAGATTTAGCAGATAATTCATTACCACAAATTTTACAAACAGTGTACCTCACCGAATTTCCATAATTGTTGGTCTTGAACTTCTTGTCGAAATCGTTCTAGATTCCTGATGTAGTAGCTCTTGTTCTTTTTGCACCCGTGCTATGGGTTGTAGATGCACTTATTGAGCCAATAGAAGATGAATCAATTGGACCCTGCGGTCGTCGCTTCTTCTACCTCTCCAGGTTGTTGTGGATGTGGACCTTCCACGGATGAATATCCTTCTTGAAAAGATTGCATATCATCCGTTGTGAAGCTGAATTCGGAGAGTTGAAAATCGTAGTTCTCCATTGAATCAACTATAAATTGAAATAGTAAAATACAATTAACTTTCTATTGAAAAAACAAATAATAGCAAAAAAATTAAAATAAGGCAGCACTGTTACCTCTTCCGTAGCTCTCAGAAAATTCTTTGAAGATTTTTGAATTTCACACGAATTTCTTACTAATTTTGCCAAATTTGTGCAAACACTACCGGATTTTTCACAGCTAAACAAAGAGATGAGAGTCAGGTTTGAGGTGTGGAGAATGGAGGCCGGTTGCCCCTTATTTATAGAAAAAAATTCCATTTTTGTAGTTTTTTTTGCTATTTTCAGTATTGTTACACTCCATTGGTCAAAACATGGCTATTTTCGACGGTCCGGGCCATGCCTTGCCGGCAAGGCCCGTTTACGCCCGTTGCAAACCATGCTGGGCCGTGTCATTAAACTTTGTCATGAAGTTAGTTGATTCCCCCCATCATTTTTTATCTAGATCCATCACTGCGTGAGGCGTAGGACGCCTCAGTGAGGCGAAGCATATATGTGTTTTGGAAGGAGCGGTGGGTGGGGCAGGAGGAGGAGAATGTGGCGGTGGATATCTCGGCCGGTCGGTTGGTGCGTGCCGCTCTCGCTCCGTGCTCGGGTGGGGAAGCTGGGGTTGTCAGGAAAGAGAGAGGAGGAAGATGAGGAGGGTGGGGGCATGGACTTTTTTTAATTCCTTTTCTGAGTCACATATTTGATGTGGCTAAATCACGGAAGAAAATCCAACGGCGTGAGGCCCTTTCGAGATAAAAGCGCTTCCTAAACCATCCGTATCAGCGGTACCTTGTCAAACCGCCCGGAAAACCAAACTCACGGTTAAAATCGATGTGGTTGCATAAATAGAGAAGGCAGAATATCCAATTTTATAGTACGGAGTTTAAATCAGATCAATTTAAAAGTACAAGAGCATAATCGATAAAACACTGATTTGATGAACAACATGCCAAAAATTATATGGTAACGATTAAGACGCTGAGATATATTGTGAAAATTGGCGTCTTACTTGACGGTATTCGATTGACATTTTTGTAAAGGTCACTGTTTTTTTAGGACCCAGGTTAACCGATGTTTTCGGAGAGTATTACACAAATTGGTCGAAAGATTGATCTGTAAGTATGATGAGAGTTTTGCTTAGGTAGTTTGTTCAGAATTTACAATATATTCATACTAATTGGGGAACATTTGTTGCAAAACTGCCAGAAATTTGAAGCATTACTAGCTCACTGCGGCTACTATTCAGAAATGTACTTCGAATCAACCGTGCATTGTAAACTGAAATTACACTTCAGGATCTCGATAAACATGATGTGTAATTCTATCTGCCCCCTGATATGCAAGAGGTACTTCAAATCCTGAAAAAAAAAACAGAAGTATGGATATGGAAAAATGATTGAGTTAGTTGCTGAAGTACTGTAAAATTTAAGTTTATCACTTCAACAACTAATCAACCATACACGAATTTCAGCGATAATTTTACCTCAAATTGTAGCAAATAATTTTACCTCGTCTGAAGATCTGAACACACACACACACACGACCCTAATTGCCTTATACCCGACAGGTTTCGTGAGTGAAAAGAACAAAAAGGTATAGAAGAAACGATATTCCCAGTTGGCCTTCGGCTTATTGCATTGGTAGAATATACAATGGATCATCCCACCCACGAAGGGAACATCTCCTCAATATTTTAACCTTGCAGTGCCGTGGGGTTTTAGTGCCACAGCTCTCTGTAACCCCCGGCTTCATATCGAGTTAAGGCCAAATATCATATTCTAATCACACTTAAAAGGATCCTGCGCATTAACTTTGCGTGCGTGAGTCTGACGCCTAATCTCTGCAAACACGCACGAGCGTGTGCAACTAACCATGCAATATTCTATAATTTAAGAGAAATGATACCGTTCGAGTGTACGATGTGGGTAAAAAGGATAGGATGCTTTATCCACATAACCATGTCCCTGCGACCATCTGTTCCCAGGCCGTTTCTGTCATCTTAAAAGCCCTAGAGCATGATAAAAATAAAACCCTTCATTCTAATATAAATATATAACAATAAATTTTATATCAGTTGTAAAAGGTAAAGTTCAATACAGTAACCATTAGACAATACGTCATAAAATACAAAGTACTTATTGGTAATATTAGACTTAGTACATTACAAAATGCAAAGTTCTCATTGTCGACAAAATGCATGTATACATACTAACATACATAGGTTAGGGGCCCCAAGTTTTCGTAGGCCCTAGGCGGTCGCCCTTGCTGTCTAGGCCCAGGACCGGCCCTGTCTATTCCTTATCTCCATAGCTGCTTCCTCACTCTCGGTGGTCGCTCTCCCTCCGTCGATCCATCAAACCAGCAAAGCTACGACTGAGCTTCCGTCATCGGTGAGCTCCTCCCATGCTCCATGTTTGCTTTTGCCTAGCATCGTGCTCATGGAGCTCATCTGCGTTGCTCGCGCTCAAGGAGTTTGACTACCACCGATTAGAGCTTGTCGCTGAGAGTCCATCTTTTGCAACCGGAGCTCTCATGCGAAGATGTCCCCTCCCAAGGAGGTGGTGGAGCTCGCCGAATCTCGCAAGACCGAGACTAGAGGAGGCAGTAGAGTTCACCGGATCTCACAAGACTGAAACTAGAGAAGGCGAGGTGCGGCAGACGACAAGGGTTAGGTAGTGAAGCGTTGATGTGAGAGAGTGCAGAGATGTCCTACTTCGATATGCTTGTTGCAAGCTTTATCTCGTTTTGTTGCAGCAAGTTTTTAAATTGTTGCATTGAGTATTTCATTTGTTGTAATAGGTCTTCTTAAATGTTGTAGCACGAGAAATTTTTGTTGCTGGTTTTGAATTTATTGTACAAGTTTTTTTTGTTGCAGTTAGGATGAGGATTTGTTGTAGCTTTACTAAATAATTATTGTGTCTTATCGATTTTTATTGCGTCAGATCGGATGGTTTGGATATACCATTTTAAGGTAGTTCTGATAATAAAAAGAGTGTATAATAAAAAAAAACTCTCATTGTACGGCCAGATACTACCAATTCCCTAAAACACATCACCGATGAATCATGATGAATGATGGCGAAATATTATACGATCAGGTAAACTGAATTTTAATCTTTGATCCCGAGGACGCTAGCACTGGCTCTGGATCCCAAAACCATCCATTACTGCTTCCATTTGCCCCCAAAAAGAGGCATTAATGCCATAATTAGTCCTCACAGTGACAAAGTTTCTCTCCAGAATCCATCCCGATGGATATCAACTCGGCTTCGACTTCTGACTTCTGGCTTATTTTTCACTATTCATAAGTTTCGTTTTTTTTCTGAACTTTTGGCTTTTTGTTGAGCTTTTTTGCCGGTTCTTTTTTCCCTGTATTTGTTTGTATTATACGTAATGGACTAACATATTTTTTATATTTTTAAATTTTTTTAAATTTAATTATACTAAATAAGCCTCTGTCAGCTATGCTTTTTTCAGCCGGCTACAATATTTTCAGCCATAAGCCATGAGCTTTTCAGCCGAACCGATCACCACCATAACCATGTAGAGTAGCAGCAGCATTGACCAAACCCAATGCGACACACAAACCAATGCGACTCTTAAGTATACTAGTACTAGAATGACTTAACAAAGTTTCACTCTTGACTTAAATGTAATTAAGGATGCAACATCTCTAGAATACTAACAAGTCAACCGTCGAATTTAATATCTGTCGTCAGCATTTAAACATGGCAAGCTGGAAAGAAGCAAAATCCCAACGGAGCTGACATTTAGAAGAAGGGGCTTTGCTCTTGTGTGCATCAAACAAAGTGGCATTAATGTATACTTATCTCTTCGTCATTGTATGAGGATGCGCACCAGAGGCAAAGCATGGGTACAGGGTAGGCCTTGCGTTACACCATTTAAAGGTCTAACATTTCAAAAGGAGTAAGACCATCTCCAATGTTATACTTTAGTCAATTTAAATGAAGAAAAAAAAGATATTGAATCGATTCAATACATTGGAGGGGTCAATTCTAACAAAAAATGCATAGAACCGAACTCTACTTAAGAGTCGATTCAAAGCATTAAACAATTTATATGAGTATTAAACAACTATATAGGAGAGAGTATGATTGAAAGATAATATTATTATTTTGTAGTTTTTTTAATGTAACATCAGTCTCAGTTATTAGCATGAATCGGTTTAATATATTGGAGAAAAACAAGCTTATACTTATGTGGCATAATTTTAAATCGATATCCATCCAATATACTAAAGGTAGCCTAATAGCGTACCTTTATTCAAGAACACCATTTATTCAATTAACAAAACCATGGCTCAACATTCAAGTCCATTTAGTACTCTTTTTTTAGCTATGCTGTGCCCAATAAATTCCATTCATGGCCACATTCAAGTTGTGAAATCAATTGGAGATCAGTCTAATTTTTAGTAGTATAAACTTTGGAAGCAATCAAAAGGACACATAATTGATGAGTTCCATCTTTCAACTACACGCCCAATAATAATTGCCGTAACTATCTGATGAGTCTAGCTAAATTCCTTACATGTCCGCCACTGTCAAGTTGTAAAATCTATCGAAGGTTAGTCGTTTGCAAACTTTTGGAACAATTAAATTAGGAGTAGATATCTATGATGGGTTTCAACTTTCAACAACAAAAAATTAAATTTGCAAATTTTGGAACAATTAACTCTCGCAAAAAATAGGAACAATTAAATTAGGAGTAGATATCTGTGGACTAAGAGTGACTACTTCCTATTACTAGCACAAGTTAAAACCTCTTAACAGGCTCATCACCATAGTAAAAAGAAGATCAATCACTAATCACTGATGTAAAGAGAAAAAACAAACAAACAAAAACTCAACTGTAACTATATACCCCCAGGCCCCAGCCTCCGTTTCTCTCCTTGGATTTGTCCACCTTGTGTGTGACCAACCACAAAGCCTCTGACCTCGCACTTCTCTTCCACCCAACACAGATTATTTAACCCTCCCCTTGCCACTCTCTAACCATGAATACGTTGGGTAATAAGGTCTCGTTCTAAACGACTTCTGCTTCTGACTTCTAGAATATATTAACTTTTTAATTTCTTTTTGTGGTTTTTTAACATTTTTGAACTTTTTCTTTGTTTTCCTTTAATCTTTTGTATTGTTCGTAATGATATTTTTTTATTTTTTATTTTTTAATTTAATTACTTAAAAAAACTAATAGCCGCTATAATATATTTTAAGCTATAAAACAGAAGTTGGAAGTGACTTTAGACACTATAAAGTTGGAAGTGACTTTGAGCACTACCTAGGTCCTGTTTGGCACAGCTTCACCAACAGCTTCATGAGCTGTTGTGAGCTGTTTTTTTTTTGCCAAAACACCCTTTTTGCAAACAGCTTCATGGATGAAGCTCCTTAAACCATGCTCTCACAAGGGAATGAGGTGGGGTGAAGCTGAAAATAGTAGTTTTTCACATCTCTCTCCCTCAGGCTCGCAGTTCTAGGAACCCACTGCTCTTGTAGTTGACAGAAATTACAGCACTTTGCCACTGGGTCCCCACGCCTGTTTCCTCTCCTCCCGTTCGCACTTCTCTACCGTTCGCACTTCTCTAATGATTTTAATTTTTTAATTCATACTCATTCAAATATATTATTTTTTAATTCATATGACCATATACAAACATACAACTCCAAATGTTAGAACAAGTCAGGTAGACAGAGGCATCTTGGACAATTGCCCTCTTTCAGCCATGCATGAAGCTATTGGTGAAGCTGTTTTGCCAAACAGTTTTCCAAAACAGTTTTAGCTTCACCGGTGAAGCTGCTTGTGAAGCTGAAACAAAAAAAAACTTCACTAGTGAAGCTGAGCTGTGCCACGGGCCCTAAAATGCCTCTCCGTGTATACTAGGGCCCCGTTTGGCATGGCTCCACTTCACAAGTGAAGCTGTTTTTTTGACTTCACAAGTGGAGCTGGGTGAAGCTACTTTTTTCAGCTCCACCCAAGGAGCTACTTTTGTCTCAGCAGATTTTAAGGGACTCCTTGGGTGGAGCTATTTTGTTGTACCCCGTTTGGCACAAAACGGCTCCAAACAGCTCCAGGAGCCGGTGGTGGAGCTGTGCCAAACGGGGCCTAGTACCACTTACTGTTGCATTAAATAAAACCAATTGACCTCCCCTATAAATACTTGCCATCTCTATTCCATCCACACCAAAGCAACAAGCTCCGAGCATTCTAACGCCCGGAGAGCTGATCTTTCCTCCTTCCGGAGCATCCCCCTGTCGCTCTCACCTTCGTCTGCACACCTCTCAGCGTGTCTCGCCGGCCCCGCGCCGCAACGGTAAGCTCTACCTCTGATCCCTTGTGGTACTAAGTTGCGACGGCGAGCGATTCCTTGCAGTGTGTGGTAATCGACCGGTTCAACTTTTGATATGGGTGCAGACAGGGGTGCCTCTCAAGATGAGCCGCAGCAACAGGAGGAGCTCGAAGGGCCTTGACCTGAAGCTGAACCTCTCGCTGCCGGCGAGAGGGGACTCTTCCTCCTCCAGGAGGGCGATGGCCGACGAGGAGTCGTCCCCGAGGTCGTGCCTGTCGTCGGAGAACGAGCACGGCCTGCAGTGGTCCAACAGCCCCGAGGCGACGTCCATGGTGCTTGCTGGCTGCCCTCGCTGCTTCATCTACGTCATGCTCCCCCAGGATGACCCTCGGTGCCCCCAGTGCAAGAGCCCCGTGCTCCTCGACTTCCTGCAGGACAATAACAACAACAGCAGCAGGAAAAGCAGGAGGTGATGAAAGAAAGAGGGCTGCGTTTGGCAGCACAGCAGCATCAAGAAAAGCGTTTATGTGAAGTCCTAGGTCCAGCAGTTCTCTTTTGTTTCGTCATTTCTCCAGTGTAACCATGATATATCCTTACTAAAATTGTGTTAGCGACACAATTTTGATATATCATGGATACACTGGGGACTATATCCCCAGCCATGGCTTTCTTCTTTAGTGGTTCTAAATGAAATAGTTTTGTTTAATTAGACATCGGACCAGACTTCTCCTCCTCTGTTTTTTTTTTAATTCCCAAGATAACGAAAACTTTGCCCCTGAGAAATCTCAAGACGACATGTGATTGTCATTCCGATATCCATAATAGCTTTATTTCGAGTTGCTCCAACCCATGAACACTTTTCTGTTCGGTTTTTTTTTTGGTGTTAGACAAGGTAGAAAATGGGGGAAAACACAGGAAGAACAGTCAACCCCAGAAATGGGGTGTTAGGAATTTATCATCACAGGTTAGCTGAACAAACCAATTGGCATTACTACCTCCACGTTGCCTCATAATGAGGTGATCCATGGACTCTATCTACTATCCTTGAAAAAGACATTATGATATTTAAAAGGCGATAAAATTTCAAATTGGAAAGAAATATAGTATTTGAGACAGCTGAAAAAAACGACGGTGCGACGCATGCGAATACTGACTAATTTCAGCATCCGTCACTCTTATCTCTTCCCATTATACTTCCATCTGAATACGTGCATTGTGACGCAGCAACCTTATTTCATGCCATTTTGGTCAACTTTGCAAGCTGATAGATCTGTGTTCACTTGATATAGACGTCTCAGATTAAGTCCAGATCATCATAATCAGATACAGAGACCAGCCATACAACAAGTTGGCCTGAATCACATCAGAAGGGACAAGGGAAAAAGAAGAACGGGCGGAATAGTTTGTGCTTATAAAGCATGGACGAAAAATTAAAAAAAAAAACATGTGCTTATAAAGCATGGACGAAAAATAAAAAAAAAACATGTGCTTATAAAGTAGATATCCCTTCATTTGTGATGACTGGGATGGCAAGCCTGTCACTTTCATTTCATCTATCAAAGAAAACAACAGTGTCTCAGGCTGTGTTATATAGTATAGTTCAATGATGACAAGACGACAGTGGAATGACCCTGCTATTAAAAAGGGAAAGCAAATGGCAAACACCATAACAAAGAAGAAATAAATTCAAATCTTAATATCAGGCCAAAATATATTGTTATCAAGTTAACTATTACGTCATATGAAGCTACTACAATTGATGGATTTGTCATGTGTGAGATTTACCTGTTCTTGCCTTGTCCCAGTCAACTAGCAAACACATCATCAGATCAAAGTATATATATTCCTGCAACGTAAGCAAATAGATAGATGCAAACACTTTCAGGAAATGAAATTGAAGCACGGTAGAACCCTATAACGTGAAACAGATAAAGATAAAAAAAAACATTACCCGTATTGATGTGCATGTTGCTCCATTTTGGCAGAACTATTGGTTTCATCCAAAATACTTGCAAGAGAACTAATGAAACAAAAGCCGAATCTCAGGCCTGAAGGGATAACCGAAAATTAGGTGACTTACAAACAAGAAGAAAAACTACCTGAAAATAGAGCTTAATCGCATACCTTCCACTGCTGGGTTCAGGGATCTTCTTAACTCCACAGAACAATCAGCATTCAAGATGCAGCAGAGGCAGGCACTAGTATATGTTTCCGAAAGTACAGGGTGTGGAGCGTGTCACATATTGAAGCTGAAGTTTTTGATGCTGATGCTATATGTGTGTTTTCTTACAAAAAAAAGGAGAAGCAGGATATGGATTTTTGTCTGAATAGCAGTGATAGGGATGAGCATGACCGCTGCAGAAAAACAATGAGCATGGCTGCTGCAGAACACCATCGAAAAGATCGGAAATAAGCCATGGAGCATTCCTTGTGTTCTCAATCCTTTCAGCTTTTTTTGTGGAGCATCACCGGGACAATGTATTCGACAATTAATTGACGGGTGTCTCTAATGAGCCACGGAACTCTTGAATCTAAAACTGCTACCACCTCCCCTCAATGTCCTTCAATAAATGGCAAAAAGAATCTTGAACATGTTCCAAGATCTTCATAGTTTAAATATAGGTTACATAAGCTCCCCAACAACAAATTTCCCTTGCAATGACTGCATGGGTTGAACTGAGTGCATTAGCAGCATATACTGGAAACCAATATCAATATTGTTGGATACTGCTGTGCCTAACATCAAAGTTTTTCAACGTAATTTTGCTGCATTTGTGGGTGAAGCTGTCCAGTATGCAACAAAGTTCGCATCTTAAGTATATCTCATAGCTGCAGCAACAATGCATAAATGTAATCTTTTAACTACAGGTATTATACCCCCCAAACCTCAAGAAAGCTGATGAACCAAACATCCCGTTTGAATTTACTATTCATGTAAAACAGAATACAGAAATACAACATTGCAACTCATTGCATTGCTTTAAATGTCACAAGCTTGATCTCAAGTTACAACCCACTAACACTACCATTTGAATAGATAAAGCATCAAGTACTCATGTTTCGGAATTTTCCACCAAGGAATCCACTCAGATGAGAACTACCAGAAGTACAACTAATACGGTAGTTATGTAATACAACACTAGGATACCAAACTGCAAGTTTGTAACTCGATAACAAAGGACTTGAACATATACTTTAAAACAAGCGTAATTTAGCGCATGTAGTTTATAGTTTTTGAAAAGATTCTAATTATCTGTGTTTGATGAGTTTTTGTATAAATATTTTAAGTTAAAGCAAGTACTGAGGTGTATGTTGGGAAGCAAGTTTCAATACGTGCACGTGCAGTCCAAGATTCAAATTCCGTAAGTTCGGGGCATGAAACGACGCACGATCTGATCCCCAAGTTGTCGGTGCATGGTCGACACATTGCGTCTCATATGGCTGCAAGTCTAGAGTCGACCATGAAACATATGTGCCAAGATCATCCTAAGTTCGTGGGTCTTCGATTATGTGTCTCGGCCACGCTGTGATGATCATGCTGATACGACCACGTTTTGACGGTCACACGGTGTTCTACGTGTGCTCCGCTCGACCATGGCTCATCGACCACATGGTACAATATGGAACGTTTTACGATCACGT
The DNA here is from genome assembly GCA_017311315.1 of Dendrocalamus latiflorus. Classification (NCBI taxonomy): domain Eukaryota; kingdom Viridiplantae; phylum Streptophyta; class Magnoliopsida; order Poales; family Poaceae; genus Dendrocalamus; species Dendrocalamus latiflorus. Next base: position 20,734,653 of record CM029637.1, read on the forward strand.
TTGTGTGGTCACGTCTTCGACCACCTGGGTGTCGAGCACGTACTTTGGTTACAACTACGTTGTGTCGATCAGAACGATATGACCACGTTTAGCCGGTATGATCATGTTTGCAATCACTTGGGGTATCGAGTACTACTTTCAATCATGCGTATTGTGTAGGATCAAAATGGCAACAGAGGAGGGGGGGGGGGGGTGAATGGTGCCTTCAAAAACTCCCCAAGTATTCTCACCAACTTCTTCTCCAATAGCTACAGAAGCTACGAAGGCAGAAGATGAATGCTCGTTGGAAACCGAGAAGAAGTCAACTGAGACTAATCAAGAATGATGGAGACGGCCAAAACCTAGAGCAGTCGATACCTTACTATGTAGTCAAACGACTCCCTGCTGTGACCAAAGCAATTTCAGAGCAGTCGAGACTTCACAGTGAAATGTTGATCGACAAAAGAAAGAACACAGTTACTTGAGACGCACAACCATTTGCACAAGGACCCGATCGAAATCTCTGCTCTTGGGAAGAACCTGACCAAATGGTCTTGAGTATGGATCCTAGTTCAGAGCAGAAGATAGCAAGGTAACTCGAACAACGAACTTGCTCAGATCAAGAAAGCTAGAGCACAAATGAGAACCATCATCTCAGACATACATGAGAAAGGATAAAACAGAGAAAGCACAAACAAAACAATCAAACAATTCATAGAACAAAAACTCAACATAGAGGAAGAGAGATGAATGATTGATAATGGAGGTTTCTACAGCCACTCCAACTGGGAGATACATGAGCACACTTGCTCCATCCTGAGAACCCACACACTCACCAATAAACAAGGAAGAATAGAGCAACTCAGGGATCAGAATCTCACCGAGCACCCGAGCTCTACCCTCTTTATTTATAGCCTTCTGCTACCAGGGGGAGAACTCGTTAACCCCCACCTAACACCGGGTTTTACCACTCACTTTACCCACTAGCGAGAACGAGCTTCTAGTGCTTTACCCGTTAAACCCAACGGCTCCACTGCTTTGCCCATTAGCGCCAACAACTCCTGTGCTTTGTAGAGAACCGCTTCCCTTTTGCAGACTTTGGCCATTTCTCTAAAATGCCACTCTGCTGCCTTCCTAGAAGCTTCCTCCACAGCTTGCTATCCACGGCTTGCAGCTACCTTGCTGGCCTCACCGTCTTTGGCATCTCCCGACCGCTCACCGACCTCAGCACCGTCTGTGCTTAGTCCGGTCATCCATGCCTCGCCACGACTAGCCTCAAGATCCTGCAACCATCACAGACAACACAACTTCACATAGCACCGCACTAGACAAGGGTAACATCCATTTGCATTGAAAAGAGAACTCAACCCACACTCCACACAGTCGTACATATATTACGACCGGTCGAAATCACTTAAACATTAATGCACACGGTCTACGACCACCTCATAAGTCTTTACGACCGATTCCCAGCTGATACGACCGCTTCTGGAAGCCATACGACCAGACAACAGAAGCTACGACTTTCAGCCTAAGTCTATAACGTGATCGAATGGGTTTCCGACCACAACCGACCGCGCTACGACTTCACCCGAGTGCTTCCGACCGCTTCCTGCGATAACGTGGTCGTAGGCCACGACTACTCAACGTGGTCGTAACTTCGAGCGCTGACTTTCGACCGCTGCGGTCGTAGCTCCGACTGACAACTTCCAACCACGACCAACGTAGTCGTAAGTGCGCTCGACCACGATCAGAGTGGTCGTAAACGACACAACATGGTCGTAAACTGTGAACCATGTTTTCGACCACGACCAACGTGGTCGTAGCAGCGTTCGACCATGGCCAACGTGGTTGTAAATCTCTCGGGGACTTGTGATCACGACCAAACGTGGTTGTAATCTTTGCTGCTGCCTTTCGACCACGGTCTTAGTGGTTGTAAACCACCCCAGTGACCTACGACCACGCCCAATGTGGTCGTAAGGTCTTCCAAACGTTCACACAGGGCTATGACTTCGCAGAAAACACCCAAATCAAACTCAATCTTTCTGAACCAAGTGTCAATTGCTCGTCACAAACATGTGGTCACCTCCACATGGTCTCTCATATTGACTGTGTTACGTCGATCAGATCGGTTCGACCATGTTGTGCAGTTTGATTGTGGTTGCAAATCAGCAACAACAGAGATATGATCACATCGTATCCTCATCCAATTGGAGATAACGCTTAACAAATCTCCAATATGAATGCATTGTCCCGGAAAGCAACTAATCCATAGCCAATCAGGAATCTTATCTCTAATTCAAACGGCGCAACCGACACCATGTTGGAGCCATAAATGGCACCTATGCCCTCGCTCGAGCACATGAAAGGAGAGGTGAACGTGGATGAGAATTGCAAGGAGGGAATAAAGAAGACATCCCCAGAAGTAGACACAAAGGCGAATGCGGAGGAAAAAGGAGGGAGATCCCTGGGACACAGATGCAGAGGCGAACACAGAGGAGAATCACAAGGAGTGAAAACACACCCTAGACGCAAACACAGAGGCGAACGTGGAGGCAATCGTAAGGCCAAATACCCCAGACACAGACGTAGAGACAAAAAGAAAGACTAAAGCAGAGGAGTCGGAGAGAGGCTTGAGGCGATGATCATGGCCTTCTATGTCAAGAACGGTAAAAGCAGTCTTTCCTATCCTTCTTTTACAGCTAATTAAGATGCATACAACGAGCGGCGGCTACGACGGTAATGTCGCCAAGCAACCACGATCGCTGCCAATTGTTGCCAAAGTCATGAGCTCCATATTGCTGGCCGAAGTGAGCACTTCTGTTCACTTCACAAAGTCGGAGTCCCCGATCACCACCGAATGATTCCGAAGCTGTGCGTATGTCCGATTGCTTTGCAACGCTGAAGTCCTCGACTGCTGCTGATCTCTTTCGAAGCTTGACATCCCCGATCGCTTCCCAAGTTAGGCCCTTCGACCACTCGCAAAGCCGAACACCTCAGATCGTTCCTGTGAGTAGGTGTCCCTGATCGCTTACCGAAGTCGGGCCTCTGATCACTTCGCAAGGTCGAAGTTCCTGTCCAATGTCGACTGATTCCAAAGTCAGGCCTCCGATCACTTGCCAAAGTCGGATCTCCGTTTGCTTGCTGAAGTCAGGATCTCTGACCACTCATCAAACCCGAACGCCTATGACTGTTGGCCATCTATGACTAGGGATGTACCCGTGGGCAAATACCCTAATAGAGCCGGGTATGGGATATTTTTTTTACCCACGGGTATGGAAATGGGGGGAACACTTTACCCGTCGAGTAAATGGGTACGGGTATGGATAGGCTCCACCCGTACCCGCCACGCCCGTTTACCCGCGATATAGATTGACAGGTGGCGCAGTTATTGCAATATCTCTAATTACTATTGATTGTTATAAACTTTTCCATATCTCTAATTGCTATTGATTGTTATAAACTTTTTTGATAGCTATTATATTTCCTAGCAACAGTTGTTGTTTATATGTACCTGTCATTAGTTCAACTCTCAGATAGTGACTCTCAGTTCGTGGGTAAACGGGTATACCCACGGGCGACGGATATGGACGAGGTTTTTCGCCCGTCATCCTTCGCGGGTATACCCGTGGGTGTAAATCGGGGTCGCAGGTACGGGTATGGGCGAGCACTACCCATACCCGCCGCGCCCGATTGCCATCCCTATCTATGACCACTTGTTGGAGCCAAAGACCCCAGCCGCTTCGCAAGGTCGAAGTTCCCGTCTGCTGCCGATCGACTTCGAAGTTGGATCTCTGATCGCTTGCTGAAGTCGAGATCTCCGACCGCTCATCAAAGCTGCATGCCTACAACTGTCGGTCATCTATGACCACTTGCTGGAGCCGAAGAGCCCAGCCGCTTCACAAGGTCAAAGTTCCTGTCCGCTACCGACTGATTCCGAAGTCGGGCCTCTGATCGCTTGCCGAAGTCATGATCTCCAACCGCTCATTGAAGTCACAATCACTTGCTAGAGCCGGACGCCTCCGACCGCTTCCAAGGACGAATACAACCGTCAACCGCTACTACCATTTGTCAGAGCCGAAGTCTCTGATCGTTTCCAAAGACGGATGCCTACGACCACCTCCCAGAGACGGACGCCCTGACCACCTTCTCGAGTTGAGCATCTCCAACCGTGTGACATAAGTTGAGAGCCTCTGTCTGCCTTTCTACATGTTCACAGCAGGCCTTTCCGAACTCCTACACATCGACGTGGAACTTGAGGTGCCTCACAGCCTGGAAGTCGTCATGATCCTAGCTCGGGTGTACAAGTGCTGGGTGTAGGTCACCATCGATGCAGCCAGGTCAAGCCTGCTATCCAAGTCGGCTAGCAACGGAGGGCTCCCAGCACAACCAGTCGCGCCTACGTCGACGCCTTTCTAGAACACCACGCCAACTCTAGGTGGGAAGCCAGATGTACTGGTAGGAGGCAAGTCCAGTTGTCCATCACAGCGATATATTGCAAATTAACATGTGCACAGATGGAAGAACGCAAGTGACTTAGACTCTACTACAATTGTGAGGAACAATATACACCGCAATATGTCCGCAAGTAACTCTTCTCTATAGAGTTAGCACCGGATACCTCAAAATCCGGGGCCGATGTTGTGGAGCCAGTTGTGCTGACCCAGAAATTTCACTTCACGCTCTCACTGGGATTAGCGCAGGTAGCACCATGTAGCTAGACATCACAATGGGCAACCAATGTCTCATTGCCTTGGTGGATTCATGATCGACCCATAATTTCATCAATAAAGCAATTTGCACATGCTTGGGATTGCCTCTGCAATCAACACAGCATGGCCTACGGGTTGCCGTAGCCAACGGTGACCATCTCTTCAGTGAAGGATCCTACCAGTAGCTGCTACATCAAATCGAGTCTGAAGCATTCACCATGGATTTTTGCTCCATACCATTGGCAGGATTTGACATCGTCCTGAGCATCCAGTGGCTCGCAATCCTCGAGCCGATTACATATGATTTCAATAGCTTCTCCATGTACTTTTGGCACCTAGATCGCCATGTTTAGCCTCCATGGCCATGTTGTGCAAGGGGCTACTGTCTGGAGCCTGGTCGACAACAATGGCACGGTCCTAGAGGCGCTACTGGATGAGTTTGCAAGCTTATTCACCATGCCTAGCGGATTACCACCGGCGTAGCCTTATGACCATCGTATCCACCTTGTTCAAGGGATGAATTTAGTGGTGGTTCAACTGTATCATTATCCTCAGTTACAGAAAAAACAAACTTGAATGTCAATGTCAAGACATGCTACGTTAAGGCATTATTCGTGTCAGTACATCGGCTTTCTGTTCGCCCATCCTTCTAGTGCACAACAAGGATGACACATGGTGTTTTTAGCGTTGACTACCATGTCCTCAATGACAAGACTATCAAAGATAAGTTTCCTATCCTAGTGGTGGAGGAGCTATTAGATGAACTACGCAGCGCCAGATTCATCACCAAGCTTGATTTCCGTTCCGGGTACCATCAAGCCCGTATGCACCCCAACGACATCAAGAATACGGCTTTTTGCACACATCAAGGGCATTATGAATTCCTCATCGTGCCGTTTGGTCTGACAAATGTAGCTGCCACCTTCCAGACGCTCATGAACGACATCCTCAGCTCCTTTCTTCATCGTTTCATCCTTGTATTTTTTATGATATTTTGATTTACAGCTCATCTTGGGCTGATCACCTTTACCATATTTGTATGGTTTTTCAGGAGTTACGTCGTCATCATCTCATCTTGAAGCACTCTAAGTGCTTATTCGACGCAACCTCAGTGTCCTACTTAGGACATGTTATCATGGAAGCAGGCATGGCGATGGATCAGTAGAAGGTCGTGGCCATTGAGGAGTGCTGATGCTCAACTCCGTACATGCAATTTGCGCATTCCTAGGCTTGGCTGGTTATTATCACCAGTTTATCAAGGATTACGGCTCCATCACTGCCCCCTAACGTGCATACTTTGCAAATAGATGTTTCAGTGGACTGAGGAGGAAACCGCAGCTTTCACAGTGCTAAAATGTGCCCTGTCATCCACCACATTTCTTCAATTACCCAACTTCAGCTAGCCCTTCATCGTTGAGTGCGATGCCTCAGGCTCGGGGTTTGGGGTGGTGCTCCACCAAGGCACTGGTCCAATCACCTTCTTCAGTTGCACCATGGCAACTTGTCATTCCAAGTTGGCAGCATAAGAGCAAGAGTTGATTGGTCTCATGCAGGCCGTTCGCCATTGGTGTCTGTACTTGTGCGTGCATTCATTTCTCATTCGTACGGACCACTATAGCCTTAAGTTTTTATTGGATTTGGTGATTATCAACAATTTCACAGCACCAATGGGCTAGCAAACTAGTGGGATATGACTTCATGGTGGAGTACAGGCCTTGTCTTCTCAACACCATTGTCGATGCCTTATCTAGGTGTGATGGCGAGAAACCACTGCAGCCCACATCGGCTGGTCCTCCAGCCATCTCCGTGGTTGGTCTGCATGCCATCTTTGCCCCCTCGCTTGCCTTATTTGATGAGTCATGTCAAGCTACACTTCCGAATCCCAGTCTGGTTGCCCTACATAACGAGATTACAACTGGGCAGCAGGAAGTATCGTGGGAGGCAAAGAATGGATTGGTGTTGTTCAAAGGCTGGGTGTATGTACTAACGTTATCACCTCTCTTGTAGTCTGTTTTGGAGGCGGCACACACCATCGGCCATGAAGGGGTTCAAAAGACATTATAGTGACTAGGTGCTGATTTCCACATCCCTAGTGCTCATCAACTGGTCCAGACATTTACTAAAAAGGGAGATTGGATCATATACCCTCCCTTTAGTTGGAAAATTAGGATTTACCCTCCACATCTCAATGACACGTGGGGTCATCATAAGTCACTGACACGTGGGCCAGGAGGGTAAATCCTCAATTTCCATCTAAATGGAGAGTATATGATCAATTTTTTCTATTAAAAAATGCACTATTTGTCAGCATAACAAGATGGAACATCTCCATCTGGCTGGCCTCCTTCAGCCTTTGGTTGTGCCCTCTTAGGTCTGGATCGATGTGGCTATGGATTTTATTGAGGGTTTGCCTCGAGCTGGAGGCAAAACGGTCATCTTGACCATCATTGATTGTTTCCTAAGTTTGGGCATTTTATTCCACTTGCTCACCCATATACAGCAACTATAGTCAGCAGGCATTCTTTGCTGAGGTCGTACGTCTCCATGGCATACCCAGTTCCATTGTTAGTGATCGGGATACAATATTCACTAGCTTATTTTGGCAGGAACTTTTCCGTTTGGCAGACGTACATTTGCACATGAGCTTCGCCTATCATCCCCAGTCCGACAGTCAGTTTGAGGCTACCAACAAAGTGATCGTTATGTATTTGTATTGCTTTACCGGTGACCAGCTGAAGTAATGGCTTCATTGGCTTCCATGGGCGGAGTATTGTTACAATACTTCTTATCATTCCACTCTTCAGACCACATCTTTCAGAGTGGTCTATGGATGCGACCCTCCTTGTTTGCATTCTTTTGAAAAAGAGGATTCGCATATGCCTGCCATTGACAACTCTATGGTGGAGCGTGATGGTTTTTTGGCCAAGGTTTGAGAACGTCTTCTACAAGCATAGCAGATCACCAAGCTCCATTATGACAAGCTTTATCATGAAGTGGAGTATACCATGGATAAGTTGGTGTGGTTGCGTTTACTTCACCGACCAACCACCACTATCTCTTCAGTGCCGACCGGCAAGTTAAGCCCACATTACTATGGTCCTTATCAAATCATCTAGCGCATTGGCTCAGTGGCGTACCATCTTCATTTGCCTCCTGGGACTCACATTCATGATGTCTTCTATGTTGGTGTTGTTAAGAAGTTCATAGGGTGCCACTGTTTACCTTACCTCACTTGCCATTAATGGTTCATGGTCGCGTTATTCCTTCTCCAGCAAAAGCTCTCAAGGGGCGACTTGCGCATGGAAAATGGCAAGTACTTATTGAATGGCACGATACTTCTCCTATGGACGTAACTTGGGAAGATATTTTGGAGTTTCAAAAGTTTTACCCTGATTTTCAGCTCGAGGATGAGTTGTTTTTTGGAGGACAGGAGAGATGTCATGGTCGAGCGTTACTACACGCAATGGCACAATTAGGTGATGGGTGCTGCTATTGCCGATGTGCTGGACACGCTACAACAGGGCGCAAGCATGCGGGATGGGGTAAAGGCAGACGCAGGCGTAGCAGGAGGTCTAGCTGGTTCAGATTAGGACTTTCTAATTAAGTAGACTGCTTTCCAATTCAGTTAGTATTAGTTATGATATTAGAGATTGATTTTCTAGTCGGTTTAGATATAATTGTTAGGAGCTATCACATATATAGGCTGTCACATCCATGAGAAAGAAATAAGAAAAGAGGTTATTCTCCTCTCTTCCTTCCCCGGTGCGCCATCACCGGCGCATTAGTTCCTATCGGCTGGTGCCTCCTCGCCGCCCGCAGTTCAAGCCTCCTCTGGCCGTCTTGCATTCATACAATCTTCGCCACTTAAATCCCACTCATAACACACCAGCACAGCTATTAGATTTTGTATTGTTTTCTAATATTTCCTTCTAGTAGAAAGCCAGAAACAGGCAAACAGCTATCAGATACAATAATTAAGCAAAGCAGCTTTCCAACACATTAAAAATACACTTCTAAAAAAACCCACAAAAACTGTTGATCACAGCCAGAGGGCAAGGAACATGATGAGCATACCCCGGTCTTCGAAACGAACATGTCCATCTAAAAAAAACAGCTGTTACTTGTTAATAGAAGCTTTCCTCCAAGAATTTTTAATATCTCTTACTACTCTCTTTAAGTTAATGGAACAATATTGTACACGTGAGGAGAAATTTCTAAAAATCCCTACGAAAAGTTACACACAGATGGGCATTTGATGATGAAATTTAGCAGACAATTCATCAGTTGAATCTTTGTAGAGTTTTAGGTTCTATTTGGATTGCAGGAATTTTTTTAATTTCTACATGACTTAAGTTGTATCCTATAAAATTCTCGTGCTGCAAACGGGACTTCAAAACGAGACTATCATTTTCACATGCATACAAAATTTTCACCTTAAAAAAGAAAGAAAAATGGTGCCCAAGAAAAGAAAAAATATAGATGGGAGTGAGAGTGAGGCAGGACATCAAATCTTGTGCTTGCCATTGGCCAATAGACCATTCAATGGCAGTATTCAATTCCTTACTGAAACCTGTCCAACCCTATAGTAAATGAGCATGAAGCCATGAACTCACCCTGCTCCTCCTCTCCCTCCTCTCTAAAACAAGCAAATAAACACAGCAGAGCAGAGTAGAGCGGCAGCCGGCAAGGCCACCACCACCAGCCACCCGTTCGTCCGTCAAACGCGGCAGCGCAATGCCTCCCCTGCATCCTCCCAAACTCCATTTCCACAAGCTCAAGAAGCGCGCGCGCGCCGGCGCCACTGGCAGTAGCGGCAGCCACCGCCCCGCCGCCATGGCCAAGATGGGCCTCGCCGCCATCCTCTACAAGCTCCACGACGTGCACCGCCCGCCATCGTCGCCGCCCTCGCCCTCTTCAGCGCCGTCCCCGTCTGCGCATTACCGGCAGCTCTGCTACCAGCCGCCACCGTCCGCGTGGCCGTGGCCGTCGTGCCGGCACCCGCGCACCAGTTCGTTCCGCGCGCGGCAGGAGGATGCTTCCGTGTACCGGACCGTGAATACCGTCTACGACACGTCGTCGGAGCACTTCCTACGGCGTCCGTCCCTGGATGAAGCGTCGTGCTTCGACCGGAGCTTCGTCGCCGTGGAGCCGGAGGAGTGGGAGGGGGAGAAGGAGCTTCAGCTGGGTGAGACAGCAGTCGTTTGGGGCGTGCAGTCGGAGCGGCTCTTCTTCGAGCCGGCAGGCGCTGAGTTCTTGCCCAAGCAGGTAATGCAATGCATGTCATGCACTATCCCACCAGACGAGAGGTTTCAGAAGGTACGAGGTAGCAAGACCGAGGCGACCACCGCCATGGACGTAACCACCGAGAGCGACGACGAGGCTACCACAGCCCTAGCCAGCACGAACGAAGCCGCGGCGGCGGCGAAGGAGACGACGGTGCTGAAGGGTGGCGCGGTGGTGGTGACGGTGGAGTCGGAGGACCCGTACGGCGACTTCCGGGCGTCGATGGCGGAGATGGTGGCGGCGCACGGGCTGCGGGACTGGGAGGGCCTGGAGGAGCTCCTGGCGTGGTACCTCAAACTCAACGCCAAGGGCGTCCACGGCGTCATCGTGGGCGCCTTCGTGGACCTGCTTGTGAGCCTGGCGTCCTCGCCGAGCCCGTCGCTGCCGTCGCCCTCGCCGTCGTCGCTGTGCATCACCTTCGAGGAGTACTCCTCCGCGACCTTGGAGGAGGATGAGAGCTAGCTGCCATTGAGAAGGACGAGGAAGCATGGAAGGTGAGGCATGAATGTACAGTTGTTGAAACTAACTGATGCTGACCATTAGTGTATATTAACTCTGAGATGACTAGTTGAACATCTCTTGTGTGCTTGTATGCTGCTTCATAATTTTCTTGGAATTAAGAGTTACTTGTCCAAAATTTTCTTGTGAAGATCCAGACGAATGATGAGTCAAACCTTACCCCTTAGCCATGCAAATATGCAATGCACAACATAAGATTCAAGGATTGGATCCTTGAAACTACGGTGAAAGAATATCTGGGGAAGCCCCTACTTAGAAGCTCTAAATCCCCTCTTTAGAGACCTCTATCCCAGATTTTACCACCTAACCAACATCAATCTCATAGCAATTCATCCATCTATTCTCCATCTCTCTCTCTCCTGTCCCTTCCCCCACCCCCACCTGCCGCCGCTCGCCGCGCCGCGCCATGCCCTTCGTACCCGATCCTCGCCACTCTACTACGCCCGATGCCGCGCAGCTCGCCACCTCCGCTGCTTCTAGAGCTCGGGACGTGAGAGGGAGAGGGCGCCGGACCGAAGAATTTGCAGCCATGGATTGCTTTGAACTTGAGACAGAGAAGGGAAGCGGTGAAGAACAGCAGGGGGATGGATGCTTTGAGATTAGTGTTGGCTAGTTGGCAAAATCTAGGGTAGAGACCTCATTGTTTCAGGGCCTCCCCTCAAGAATTTTTTTTCCAACCAATAGCTCATAAATACATGGTGTTTATGTCCTTTGAATACAGCAATAGAGGACATTAGGGGTCGTTCACGTTAGATTTTGTTGATAGCTTTTGATTTTGGTTTATAAATAGTAACAGTTTGTAGAGAAACTTATAGACTCGCATACGATTTTAGCTGATATAAATAAAGTCATTACAGTGTATACTATAATCGACTAATAAACCTCGTCTTAAAAACACTTTGTTTAAAAGCTAAGTACCATAAGCGGACCCAATGTGGTTCAAGGGTATTCAGTTGAACACCCGAATTTTTCCATGTAATACCTAATATTTAGTAAGTATATTATACATATATACTATAATTAGATAAAATATTTCGTATTTGTACCTCCAATTAATTTTAATCTACTTCTACACCCCCTTCTCCAATTCACCTAAAGTAGTGTAGCCTAACAACCCATCTGCTCCCTTGTTAGACTAGCCTATCAGTAGATCTCTCAAACCCTAACCTATCCCCTCCCCCCCCCCCTTCTCTGTGTGTGTCTCTCTCAATCTTCACTAATCCAAACCAAAATCATCAAACCTAGTGGCACTGGCGCATGAGATTGAAGGGCAATTGGTCACCGAGCGACTTGGTGTGGGGCTGAGAGTAACTCTGGCCTCGGCTTGGTTTCAGTGGCAAGGAGCATGACCACGACTAGCAGTGATATGTTTGCAAGGAGAAAATGAGCGGCGACTGTCACTTAAGAGCTAGGGAGGGAGTGTGTGGTCGTGGCGACTAGGCCGACGAGGCAGTAGGCACCGACTATATGCTGTCGTGCACTGGTGCCCTAGGCTATGTACATTAGGCTGTATCAACACAATTTCACTCTAAGTTATTTCATAATTTTTCTAAATTATTTTGTAATTTTTAGATTATTTATAGATATTGTATCTGACACGAAACAATTTGTACTTTTTTGTTATTGTAGAATTTTACCTTTTATTTGTCAATTCTGAACACCAATTTTAGAAAATACTGAGTCCACCACTACTAGGTAACGTAGAAAAGTTATTTATTGTAAAAAACGGTGTTTGGAAGTCAAAGCGAACAGGGCCGAAGCATCGTGGTATCAAGTCAGTCAGGTACTTCCTCCCATTGCAACTATAACTCGATGTAGATTGGTCACAGGTCAATCCACGCTTTGACCGCTAATGACCGCCACAGCACGTTTGTTTGAAATCACTCTTATGAAAGTATGATTCATGGTGAATCTAACCATATCAGTTTCATCTTGCCAATGCTGGATAGATACTTACTCATATACTGATTATCAACCTAAAAACGCTTGACTGACATGCATCATAGAAGACGTACATTAATTTGCAAATGGAGCGAGTATAGTTAACATCAAGAATTTTGGCTTTTGGTTCTTAGTAAGATGCCCCAGAGTTAATACATTTTAGATAATGGAACGAGGTTCCAGCCTCTACACTCCGAGGAGTTAATACATGCAAATTGCACGCATGATATTTCCATTTTTCGTCCTGATTGTCAGGGCTGTTAGGTTCTCTCCATGAATAAGCCTTGGCCCCGAGCTCATAAGTCCCTTTCAGTGTCTTGCATGCCTTGAATGCGTGGAGTAAGCACGTAGGGCTCCCATGAATCTATCACTGCTTATCATGACTCAACTATCTTACAAGACAGGACACACGAGTAATATCAGCTAGGCCCCATCAGAATCCTTCAATCCAAGCGACTGCTCCAGTCAAGTCTCATGTTGACCGGTCTTGAAGAGTTCCACTGTCTTAGCCTGTCAACTCGGTTAATCAATTTGGTATAAAAAAACTAGGTTAATCAGATTAAGGACATTTTTTGTAGGGTTTCAGATCGTTTAAACTTTAACCTGTAGGAAATCAGAAGTTTAAGAGCCCTCTTAAACAAAGGGCAACTGGGATGTCATTTTCAGATGTTTGAGCTCGAAACAAAGTGCAGCCGAAATCCCTTTTCAGATAAATAAGATCAAACTCCTTTCTACTCTACGAAGCTTAAGCTCTTCTCCCTAATTCCCCTATGTAGCTTAAATCATGATGCTTTTGAGAATTGCTGAGCTCTCCCTAGCATATGCCTAATTTACAGCAGCAAAGTATATGAGCTACATAACTTTCCTGGCCGACAATATTTTTACTCTGCATCACTCCTGCTATCCCTTCATGTAAATCTTTCTTATGTGGCCCTGAGACCCAGATTCTAGACTGCTGCAAAGATGTCTGTATAATTCTAGCTACTGTAGTTCACAACAATTAATCTTTGCATCTCTACAGCCACAGATCATGTGCAGCCAATGCTGGTTTATGCAAAACACGCATGCAACCGCACAAGCACTTGATCCACGCGACTAGCTCCAAACAAATTTAAGGACGGAAAAAATTGTCACTTCTGCATCTTCATCATTGGTACGCGGCAACAGCGAGCGGGCGAGCATTCGAGGACCAGTGCATGTATTACTACTTGCTGCACGTTGCTGATGCATCACATCGCACACAACTCATCAAACGTAACCAACCACATGCCACTCTATCTGATGCGTGCATGATGGTGCTTGTTTGCCTTACAGCCTCCAACTGCTGAGCTTGCAGTATCATTGTGCAATTTTTTCTATAGTCCAGAGCCGACAAGTACAGTGGAATAATCAGGCCGGTCGTCAGATTCCAATTCCAAAGATTGGTGAATGCTGTACTAGTAGAATAGATGATGTTTGTGCTGTGTATGTTGGCATCTCGGAATTACAGGGTTATGAACTTATGATGCGTACTGTGGATATTTAGGAGGATCAGGTTGCCACCACTTGGTAAGTGCAAGAACAGGTGAAAAAATTTGAGTGAATTATTTGCTGAATCAACGGCGTAAAATGCAACTGTAAATATGAACAGTCTTGTGGATTCATGCTTTCTTTTTGTTTGATTAATTTGGTTTTTATAGGAAAGTTTATCTGCCTTGGAACTTCTCTTTTAAACTTGCTTAAGAGAGTCTGAGTGGAAGCAGGCATGCAGCTAAGATACTTCCTGTTTGTACTTTCTTGTTTTGACTATAGTACGATCTGTATTACTGGGGAAAAAAAATATATTTCTGCACTAGCTGGAGATCAACTGGAGAATTGGGGTTTGTTCTGTTGGCCAATTAATGTTTACGACCACGTTAAAGTTTTAATCTTAGTAGTCATAGCTCGTTTACGATCATGTTATAGTATATGACCACTCAGCTAGTTACGACCACTCCTTGCTGCTGTGCACGTACTTTTAACTGAGTAACGACCACTCCGGCTTACGACTGCGTCTTCCCGATCGGCTCGTACTCATAGCCTTATTATGACCAGCACGTCCTCGTAACGACCACATCTTCTCTGCTGCATATGTGCTCGTAGCTTTTCCTTGATAAGATTTACAACCACGCTCCCGCTGCGTTTTGCACGTACTCGTAACCAAGTTACGAGTACTCGATACTTCAACTGCAAACACCAGCGCCTTCGACCACGACAACTTTGCCACCTCTTCGAGTACTCCTGTACACGTTAACTTCGAGCACCCTTGATTCTCGATTATTTTGAGCACTCGATAAAGCACGCGAACGCAGTCCATTTTCCCGGGAGCCAAAGCACTTCCATTTTTCTTCTTCTTTTTCTTTCCCTCAAATTCTTGATCATAACCGATCGCTCTTGTTCACTTCTTTCTCATTTACATTGCTCTGCTACTTATACTCAATATATTGACTACAAAACAGACTCTACCACCGACTCAGTTTCTTACTCTATCCTCTACTCATATACTTGCATACGGACATAACTCGTACACGTTAAATCGACTCGGATACTACTAGCAACAAAGGAAACAAGATTATTTCCAACAATCACCCCTTAATCTTCTTTCTTCATCTTGATTACGCCGATCTTCTCTTTTATCTTTTGGAATTTGATCATGCCGATCTTCTCTCATCTCTCATCCTTTTCTTGTATTCCCGTGCACCGTTCCTTCCTGGTTGACACCATCCTACACCATGTGTGCTTGCTCCATCCTGAGCCACGCACAAACCAACGCTTGACATACTTTGCACCTGGACCGATCTTGTCCTTCCTTGTATGCTTGCCTGGGCTGGAGCACCTACTCCCATAGCCGTCTTAGCTTTGCTGTTACCCAAACCTTTCGCTCCCTTCTTCTTCCATTGTTGTCGCACTGGCACCCACACCTGCCCGCTCTTCCTTCACTGGTGTTGTGGGTGACATCTTCCTCTCAAGTGTGGGACTGTTGCATGCTCATGAGACCCTCCTTTGCTTTCTATGTGTCTACGGGACTCATCGCCTGGTCATGCCAAGCCATTGCAATTTGCCCCAATTACACATGTGTGAACATGTGTGCCTACAAATGCTCCCGAGACACTGCTTATTGTGCCAGACACACGCATGCGGGGCCAGCCTAGACTGCTGCTTTCCATGCCACATGCAGCGAAATTTTTCCTTACTTGAAAATTTTCTTATGCTCTGTCTCCCGCAAGGATGCGTCGTCCTTTCCCTTCGATGAGACCTACTGGTCCCTGTGATGTGTGCCAATACCTTTGTTGGATTCGACCATGCAACCTCTGACCATTCCGTGCTCCAGAACCTTCGACCATTGCATACTCTGATCCTTCGACCGCACCACTCAGAGCTTTCGACCGGTAGCATTCGAATGCTTTCGACTGCACACTCGAACTCGAAGTTCGACCATACTCTTCTGACTTCGCACTCGAAAGCTTCTGGTTACTCGAAACTCCTCTGGTACTCATATGTTCTCTGGACACCTGGGACAGCTTGGGACGCCTAGGACAGCTTGGGATACATGCGCCCTACATGGTCGAAACCTTCCAAGCGTCCGCACACCATCTGTGCGTCCAACTTACTCTCCATGCGCACCCCTTGTGCATAGAATCCACGGCCTTGACCGAGCCCCTGGCTTCTATGCTTGGCGCAGTTATCCCTTGGGACTCGTCATGCTGATCACCCTCTCGAGCTTGCTTTTTGCTGTCGCCTGGTTTCTCTAGGTTGCTCTTCAGATAAGCTAATTTACAAGTTTCAAGAAAATTTTGTACAACTGATTCGAAGATTTTTTTCACTTTCATTAACAATCATTTTTCTTTGCATAGACATGCAAGAACTCATCCTGCAGCACCACCCTGCATCCTTCTATCATTTGCCCAAGACTGAGTTTATTGTTGCATAATCTCGATATAAAATAAATTTCAGACACCAACTTCTGATCGTCGTTCTTGTATTGCAACAACATTGATCCTTTGTCCTTTATCTCAACCGTAGAGCCATCGCCAAATTTAACTTTGCCCGAAATCTTCTCATCGAACTCATGGAACATGGAGTGATCTCCCGTAATGTGATTGCAAGCTCCAATGCCCAGGTACCACTAATCAGTGTGATCGTTGTAGCCTTCCTCCGTGCATAGTTTAGGAACTATATTCTTCTTGTTTAAGATCACCATGCCCCGTGTCTCTTTGACACATAAGGAAAGAAGTAGTGCCGACTCATCGTCCTTTCCCATTTCGGTGAGGTTTACCTCCTCGTCCTTCTTGCTTCGGCAATCCGAAGCGTAGTGACCATACTTGTCGCAGTTGAAACACTTTATGTGGCTGTGGCACTCTAAAGCGTAGTGCCCATATTCATCACATTCAAAGCACTTGATATATGACTTGTCACGGGATCTTTCACCACCGCCTTGTCCGCGGTAGTGTCCCCGACCATTCTCATGACGTCCTTCTCTCTTGGCTCTGCTAAAGCCCTCCTTCTTTGTCTTCGAGTTCCTCGCTTCCCACTTGGTTTGGGTAAGGAGCAGCTTCTCTCCTTCTGTTAGATCTAGACCCTGGCACCCTACCAAGTCCAACCGGGTTTACTCCCCTGTCCCCAGGTTTTAAATGGGCTGCGTACCCCATGCATCTAAGCCCATAGGTTGCCCACAAGTAAGAGCATCTCCAACAAATCTTCTAAAGTGCTCATATCCCCTATATTTTAGAAGAAAAGGTAAAAAAGGGCTCCAACAGATCCCCTAAGTGGTACCTAAAAATATAGAGGACTCTATCCCTGATTTTTCGTCCCCCATATATGGAGGACGCACACCATCCCCTAAATCGGTCCCAACGCTCCTGCGCCGTCCGATCCCCTAAATTCTTTGGTTGGTAGTTTTTGTGGACCCAGATTTTAATTTAGGGGACCATATTTAGAGGACTTGTTGGAGGTTACATATTTTTAGTCTTCTATATTCTAGATTGTGTCCTCTAAAAAGTGATTTAGGGGATGAGATTTAGAGGACATTGTTGGAGATGCTCTAACAACCTTATAAGTGGTATTAGGACTTCTCCCCAAAAGACTAGTCAAATGGGTGGAAGTTCCCTTACACTTATAAGTTGTGACTTTTTCCTTTTCCATAGGCAATGTGTGACTATTCCCAGCATTCTCCCCCTCACACATTGCTTGTGCACTTTTGAGGCCCAAGAAGATGTTGGGAGCCTGAGCTCTGATACCACTGCTAGATCCGGACCCTGGCAACCCGCTAGGTCCAGCTGGGCTTACTCCCCGGTCCCCAAGTTTAAATAGGCTGCACACCCTGTGCATCTAAGCCAATGGGCTGCCCGCAAGCAAGCCCCTTAAACAACAACCTTATAAAGTGGTATTGGGCCTTCTTTCTCCAAAAGACTAATCTAATGGGCGGAGACTCCTTCACACTTATAAATCATGCCTTTTTCTTTCTCACAAGTCATATGAGACTATTTTCAACATGTTCTTCCTTTACACTACTGTAGTAAACTTGGATCTGATAATCAAATTGTATTTGCTCACTAGTGCGCTTGTTTTCGTTGTAAACTGTACATTGAAAATGTGTGTGCAGATGCTGAAGCTAAAACACGTGGAGCACCGAATCTCTCGAACGAGTGCACTATTGATTCATGCAAATGCATGCTCCTTCCTGTAAGAGTTTTGGCTGTTCTAACTTCCACCACCAGATCAGTGAAAGTTGGGCTGCGTTAATGTTAATTAATTTGCCCTTGCTCCTTTATCAGAGACGGTCACACTTGCCAACTAGGAGAGGCAATTCTCCCGTCGAGTCCACCCTCATGCGGAATATCTCCATGAGAGCTGGGCGGGGTGATCTCCCCCATGGGGGACGGAAATGGCTCCAGCTATGCTTGTGGGGCAAAGACAGGGCCACCCTCTCCCGTGGAGTCTACGGAGACTCGGTAAATATACAAAAATATTTTTTAATAATAGATTATAGTTTTTAATATAAAAAAATTATATTCCTTTCTTATAGATTTGACTAAAACTTGAATATATATGTTCAAATATATATTTTAAAGCTATATTTTGAAAAAGTATACCTAAATAATTATAAATTAATAAATAAAATCATATTATTATTTTCAAAAAATATTTAGCATATTTTTAATCCCCTGCGAGAATCCCCATGAGGGTTAGGTCCCTGTGGGCCATCTCCCCCATTAGGCTTAGCGGGGCCATGCTAGCGGAGGTTGGGGCGGGGCCACGGGGTCCTCTCCTAGACCTTCGTCCCATTGCCAACCCAATGCACAGTGCGAGTTGCAAGCCTAGAAGATACTACTTGTGTCTCATAATATAAGTTCGATATGTATACCTATGAGATCTATTTTTTACGTAATATTTAATAAAATAAAATTATATTTGTTTCTAATAGAAAGAGTAATACTATGTTTATTTAATAGCAAAACTATAATCTAATTCTATTAAATATTACTTAACTATTGTGCTTCTTAGATATACATGCTAGACTTATATTGTGGAACAGAGAGAGTATATTACACATGATGGAAGCTTTACAAGTTAGAAGATGTCATAGCATGAGAAATCCCATAGGCAATTTGAGGCACAAAGTCGTAAGGAGTTAAAGCTAAAGATCACTAGTGGTACCTGTTGCGACTTTGATACTATTTTGATGTTACAAAATTAGCTAGTATTTTGGATGCTAAGCTAAGCGAGCCTATGCAATCCTGATTCTACAAGCATGTAAATCTGAAACATTCCAGCAGTCCAGGAGTTTCCATGAATCTATGGGCCCATTCATATTTGTTTTTAGTTTTGGTGTATAAATAGTAACAATTTATAGAGAAGTTTGTAAAGAGAGACACTTATGTGTGATTTTAGTCGATATAAATGAAGTCACCACAACGTATACTGCAATTGATTAGTAGACCTTATCTTGAAAAGACACTTCGTTTGAAAGTTAGGTACTATAGAAAATCATTTATCCTAAAAAAAGAGCTTTTACAAGTTGATACGAATATGACCAATGATAAGTCATTAATAGATTTTAAAAAAACAATGATAAGAGATCTGGCACTCATTTCAAGAAGAAGATAAATACACCTCTAAAGAAAAAAAACAAAGACACCAACATCAGCTCTAAGAGGTGAGACATCAACACTGAGAGGAGTCCTAAACTGAAACTTCTACCGAAGCACCAATCAGCAACAACAAGGCAAAAACCTTATAGAGCAACAACACAAACATGACCCAGACCTAACAAATAGACCACAGAATCACCACAGAATCACCACAGAATCAGTGGCGAATCCAGAATGAAAAATAAGGGTGGGCTGAAAACTTCTACACCTCGAATGATTAAACTACTTTGTAAGAAACATAGTTTTGTATTCTTGTGCATTCAAATTCATA
This sequence comes from Dendrocalamus latiflorus, assembly GCA_017311315.1. Taxonomy (NCBI): domain Eukaryota; kingdom Viridiplantae; phylum Streptophyta; class Magnoliopsida; order Poales; family Poaceae; genus Dendrocalamus; species Dendrocalamus latiflorus. The sequence goes on from CM029637.1 coordinate 20,754,527, forward strand.
ACTTCATACATGAATAAAAGCAAAGTAAAAAGAGAGATACAACGGAGGTACCTCGCTAATAGCAAGTGAATCCCAAAAACATGTAAATATGATTCCGATATATAACAATCTGTACATCAAAATAAAAAAAATTAGTAATACAATAGCAATTAGCAAAATGTACTTAATTACTTAAAGGATCATGAACATTTCTCCGGATTAAATTCTAGTCGAGGCTTCTTTGGTAGAGTTGCGCTCTCATCAGTTGGGGGAGTACTAATTGAATTGCTTGTAAAATAATTACGCAAAGTTCGTTTCTCCATTATTGCAAACCTACAACTTAATTGCTAATAGAGTATATACAACAGTATAACACTATTTCTAATAAATTGCTAATCAAATAAGCTCGGCGGTATAACAAATTAATTGCTAATTGAGATAATGAGCATAACAGTATAACAGTATACAACAGTATAATAGTGTACAACAGTATAACAAATTAATTGCTAATTGAGATAATGAGCATAACAGTATACCAAGCACTCAAGCAGCAAGCCAGCAACCGTCTGTACTCCCAGTCAAATAACAGCAGGCAGCAGTCAGCACCACAAACCGACAGCTGCAGCTTCACCCTTCACAGCTAAAAGGCAACCCGCAAGGCTGAATCCGGCGACGCCTTCACACAATCACACTTCCACCGTTCCACCTCACAGACGCAATCACAGTGAAAATTTCACTTCACAGCTTCACTCCTTCACACGCGACCGGCGACGCCGCGACGGCGACGAAAACAAATGGACCAAGCCTGCCTCCCGCGGTCCCGCCTCCCGCCTGCCCGGCTCCCCGCCTCTCGCCTCCCCGGCTCCCAGCCTCGGCGCCTCCCGCGGTCCCGCCTCCCCGGCTCCCCGCGACGGCAAGACTCCACCTGGCGGCTCGGCGGCTCGGCCCTTCCCTGGCGTCCCCCCTCCGGATCCGGCGACCGGCGTCCCCGCCAGGGGCGAATGGAACCAGATCTCGTCGGCACGCGGTGAGCAATTGATTGAGATTTGGGGGAACGGGAGCTCGGGAAGCCGGGAAGGGAATGGATGGGGATTTTCGTCTTTCGGATTTGGGGGAAATTTGGGAATTGGGAGTGGCACTATGGCAACAGCATGTACTGGGTCTGGATGTGTGTGGGGCTGGTGGGCCGGTGCCCGATGGGCCTGTATTCCTACTTCTTCGGCGGCTCGGCCTTCCCCTGGCTCCGTGCCTTCTCCTCAAACAGCTCTTTCGAGTTTCGTCGGCGTCGTCGCCAGTGAGTCAGTGACTGCTGCCTGCTGGTCGCCGCAGAAGGGCGGGGGGGGGGGGGGTGTTCGGCAAACCATGGAGGGTAGGCTTCAGCCTGATGAAGTCTACCCTATAGATTCGCCCCTTCACAGAATAGAGCACAAAACTAAAGAACCACAAATTTTACAAGGACTTGAAGTGCAGCCATCAATACCTATGCTCACCACGATAGCAGCAATACCACGACTCACCAAAGTGAACACACCTAACTGCGCCAGCACCAACATCTCACCGGACGGCAATCACCAGCAGGACAGGCCAAAAAGCATGAGGAACAACAGCGAGCACAAAATCCCAAGATGCCCAGCAAGGCAGCTTTGGGACAAAGTGGGAGATGGGATGACCCCTCCGCTCAAACCTCGACGAAAAGGACGGCATGGATAAACATGCCCACGGTTGTAACTCCTCCCCTCCTCCTCTATGAACAAACCTATAGGCAGCCTGCTAACGGACCCGTAGTAGCTGCCGCCACGGCCAGGGGCGGAGCTGCATGGGCTTGAGGGGGTTCCCAGGAATCCGGATCCAAAGATTTTTTAGTTATTACTAGTAAACATTCACCCTTTGTGCATCCCCCTTGGCCCAATATGGTGTACCCCTAACCCAACAAACACCCTCACTCGCCCCTGTCCAGCCCATTCTCCCACCGTCCTATGCTCTCACGTGTGGCCCGTTGCACCCCCTCCGTTTTGCTCTAGCTCCGCCAGTGGCCACGGCGCCTCCACGACGGCCGGCCTACAGTCAAGACCATGACCCAGCACCACAAGGACACCTGACCAACTGCTCAGACCACCAACGATCGGCCTGCCTCCTCCAGGACACGATCAGCAACGAGCGCCCGCTCTCTCAGGCCTCTTCCAATGGCTGGCCTGTACAACGAGCACCCCAACAAGCCAGATTTGCCGGGCATTCTCCACCACAAGCGCCCCCAACACAGCAAGGCTAGGTCCTCTCCACAAGCACGCCGACCGGTGAACGAACGTCGGAGGAAAGAAAGGTGGCAAGCAGAGCACAGGGCCGGCAGCGAGGACGACTGGTGCACCTCCGCGACGCAGCCACACCGACACCGTGGCGCAGACGCGCCAAGAAATGCATGGCAACAAAGCACAAGCCTGTCGCGCCACAAACCCCTGAAACCGCCGCAACGCGCCCGACTACAGCGGGCAGAAGCCGACCAGGAGCGTCGCCACGCCCGGCCCAGCACACGCCGCGCTGCCCGCCACCGCACCGCCCAAAGCCGGCCAGAAGCACCGCCCACGTGCGGGCCCAGACACCCCGCGCCACACGGCCCACACCACCTCGACGCGCCGAAGCCGAACGCCCGCTGCACCACCACCAACACAGATCTGACGCCGACCACCGGCCAGATCAGACGAAGACCACCGAACCCACGCCGCCGGAGCCCGCGGGCTTACGGCAGCGGGCAGCCCGGGAGCCCCACCGAGCTCCCCCCCCCCCCCCCCCCCCCCCCGCGCAAACGGCGACCGCGGTGAGGAGGCGGGGGACGGGGACCGCGGCGAGGCAGACGGGGGACGGGGACCGCGGCAAGGCATACGACGGCCACGGCTCTGGGGAGCCCGGCGGCGAGCTGCACCGGCGACCGAGCGTGGGAGCACCTAGCCAGAACTAGATCTGGGAACGGGAGCGAAAACCAAAAGACAAAACCGAGAAAGGAGAGGTGAGCGGAGGACGGGGCTCTCGGGGTTGGTGGTGGCGTCGCCTCCCGGGTCGCCCAGCGCCTGTTCTTCCGGCGGTCCTGTGCATTTTTTCGCCAATAGATTCTTAATAATACATGCTTGATCTCGCTTATCTGAAACTTGGATTTGCACAAGACGAGCTGCAGGAATCGATGAGCACATGGATGGAGACATGGAGTGATTCAGTCGAATGCTTTCTGGCAGCAAGTTTTCCATTAGTTCTTTGGGGGCATCTAATTTTCAAGATGTGGCGTATAATGTATATTTCACTATCAGTATCTGTTTCATGCATCATTTATTGGCATTTCTGCTGCTTTCATCACTGACTTGAGTGAAACGACGACATTCTCAGGGACAGAGATATCAACGCTTGGCATAATTGCACGTCACAGTATATCCTAGGTGAACCTGCGATGAAATATTAGTACTATCAGTTTTGCTATTGCAAAGATGACTGAATTTTTTTATCTTTTAATCATCTGAAATTGCATTCTCAATCAACTGAAATTGCAGCTCTCCTTCAAATAAAAAACAGTTGCAACTTTAGGTGATTCAGAGTGCAACTTCAGGTGACCTGAAATTGCACTCTCAATCAACTGAAATTGCAGCCCCCTCCAAAAAAACACCTGCAACTTTAGATGATTCAGAGTGCAACTTCAAATGACTAAAATATAAAAAAATTTCAGTCGCCTGTGCAATAGTCACTCGCAACGAACTAAATCATTAACCCGCAGACCTAGAAAACTTTACAGCCGTGGAAGGCACGATTAAGATGCTAATTAAGCTCCACTATGACTCATCATGGCATATACATATTGGCAATTAGTGATATGCAATCTAAACTGTATAATACAATATAAATGGGAGGATATTTGCACAATCTTCTATAAACAAAAAATTTTCAAGGCATGTACATAGAGACGGGAAAGGACTCAATAATTCTGACCTCACTTTCTGTTTTGGTGGGTTTTATGTCACATCACACCAGATAACACCCAACACCAAATTAAGCCTAAATCACTGAGCTTTTTACACACCACACACACACTCACTTTTCCATTGCCTTTAGTATATTCACAGATTCTTCCCCCATCCTATTTCAGCATGCCCCCTAAATCCCAATCCCAATTTGATGCCCCACTCACCATTGACCACCAAATGCAACTGCAGAGATCCTGCCGGAGCAGATGAGCTAACCACCTGCCTTCCCTTGTCTGTAATAATAATAGCTTGGTAAGTAAGCAAGTCGTAAGCCACCAAACGACGCACTTAGGCCATTATCTTGTTTCAAAGAACTCAAGAACTCGGGTAGATAGATAGATCGATCGATCTTGGCCTCCGCCTCCCAAGAATTCGACGCCGACCAGTTCAGGATGACTGCCGAATTACTGACGAAATTTCTCACGTAAGTGTTTCCTCTTTTGCCTGCAAATTGGGTGGGAATATCCATGTATACTGTTGGTCTCTGTTTCCTGGAAGAAGCATGTGGCTGGGTTCATCTGCTTGTTTGGTTGCAGGGTGCTGTTCGGGTATGCTATGCCGGCGTTGGAGTGCTTCAAGGCGATCGAGCAGCGGCCTGCCCGGACCGATCAGCTCCGGTTTTGGTGTGAATATTGGTAGTGATTCAGAAGCCTTCGCCTTTGAGTAGTTGGTTCATTTCATCTGCTTCTCTTGCCTACGATTTCTTGAATTCCTTGCTAGGTGATGCTTAGATTTGGTAATTGGTAGTAACAGAAAGAATTGGGTCTCCATAGGACATCCTAGTTCAAGAAATGGGATTGATTTCTACCAGGTAGATACAGGAGTAGCAGAATTCAGGTGTTATGAACTTGCTGTTTCAGTACCAAATTCGTATTTTGCGATATACAAACGCATGATGTTCCTTTCTTTTAATTGTTGGAGTCTTAAGGTTGACTTGATTGGATGAAAGAATAGAGCTACCTATGTTCAGAGATCTTGCAAAGGTTGACCGATTTCAGCAATCTTGCAGGATCATACTAGTCATCATGATCATATTCGATGAAATCGCGGGCGCCCTGACCTCGAGGTGATTCACCAACCACAACTCTCCCAGCATCAACTGTGGATGTATTCTGCGTTCTGACCAAGCAAAACGTGGCTGCAATCTGACAATTCCCTTCATTTCCATCACAGGATTCCAATGTACTCTGAGCTCAAACTCGCCTTCCTCGTCTACCTGTGGTATCCCCAGACAAGGGTACGTGTGTTACATTGACAAAGCTGTAACTGTGCGTAACTGCATATTAAGTACATCTGTCCGTCCATGCCTGAACAAGGAGGGTTTGCTACACGCGTGACTGCTTGTAACTGTATGTGAACCAGGGAACTGACATCGTGTACGAGACCTTCATCCGGCCGCTGGTGATGCAGTACGAGCCCAACATCGAGGAGAGGCTGCGGTATCTGCGGGCCAACGCCGGCGATCTCGTCGTCTTCTACCTCAAGAACTTCACCGAGAGGGGCTACGAGCTCTTCCTCCGGGCGCTCGACTACGTCCGGTCTCAGGCGTCCCGAGGTTCAAGAACAAGGGTATGCTACACTGTTACACTAGCATGCTTCTCACATCAGCTTCTTGCAAACAGATATCATGGGACCATCCTCACGTGAGGACGTGCCTAGCCTAGCCTTCTGATCCGGTGATCCATGCCTGGTTACACAGTGTTCAGATGTTACATGTTGGCAATGTTTGTTTCTGGTGGTGCAGAGCTTCCCGTTCCGAGGGGACCGAGCGGAGAGGCCGACCTTCGGCGAAGACTACGGCGCCGGCGATGACCGTAGGAGAACGGCGAGGCACCGGCGACCCCGCGGCGGCGATTACTAGCGGACTAGGAGTCAATACTGGTAGTCTAGGCCGAGAGTAGAGAATCAAAGCGCAGGAAAATTGATGTATGTGCGAGTGGATTGATTGTGGATATTTAGGTGATAGGTTTCGACGTAATTCCATGTTCAGGTTCATTATCAACATATAGTTCGTGTATTTTCCCTTTTTTTTTTCTAGGGTCAAATTTTCGTTTTGTTTCATGTGGTGATTTGAGCTGATCTTGCTAGCCCAACGTTCGAGTTATGGGTTTGTTCTTTTCAGTTGTGGTTGATGACTTTTGTTTGTACTTTTGAGATAATAGTGGATGGCAAAAATATCGATGCGAATGACATACGGTTTTAGGCTCGAGAAACCATTTAGATAATTTGTTCTAACAAGTCGTCATACTTATTTTGACTTTCGGAGGAGTCAGCTGGCGGACAAAAAAAGATATAGCCATAGCTTGGTTGGGCTTGGGCCGACTCCCAAAGCCTAAAGGTTTGTTATGTATGGACCTGACTGTATAGGCCTAGATATGCCAGTAGTCAGTACAATTGGTCGAGCACCTAATGATGTCACAAAATGAGAATCTAACAAAACAAAACAAATAATCTAACTGATTTCGCAAGAAAATCTACAACGAATTACGGCAATCTAAGTAAGTACCTAACAACTAAGCTAGGCGTTACTTGATTATTAGTTTGATCTCAAGGCCCTGTTTGGATACACTTATCTGAGAATCGATTTTAATTTGATCAGGATTTTCTGATAAGTCACGGTCTGAAGAATCTGCAGTCTGAAGAATCGTCGCGGTGGAAGAAACGACCCCTCGGGCTCGCGGTACAGGATTTTGGATTCCCAGTGCAAATGCCGATCTTTCCCACCGCGGCGGTTGAAAGAATCAAAAAATAATCAAAGCGTTTGGGTGAGATTCTCGCTTAATTCTACTTAGAATCGAATTTTAAGCGTATCCAAATAGGGCCCAAGAATCATCAATCCGATCGCAAGAGAATCTACAACGAATAACGAATTACGGCAATCAAGTAAGTACTCAACTACTAAGACAACTAGGCGTTAGCTTTCTGGATTATTACTTCGATCTCAAGAATCATCAATCCGATCAGTGGCTAAAACAGATTATCAACTACTTACCGATCATGAAACTATGGCACGATCGACAAACTCAAGCTGCTGCTACGTCGGGCATGCAGAAGACGCCGGCGACAAAGCCGAGGCAAGGATTCATGTACTTCTTGACGAACCGGTGCATGGAGCCTCCGCGGCGGGTCCCAGCGGCCCGGGTGACCAGCGCTGGTGGCTCGGGTGGGCCAGAGAGTACAGCTGCGATGCTGTCCTCACCAGTGGATCGCTGATGCCCGCCTCCGGCGGCGACCGGGCACCGCCGTCCAGCCCGAACGGCCCCGAGCCGATCACGTTCTCGAAGCTCACGTAGCCCGGAGCGGTCTGGCACCGCTTGAAGTACGTGTCGACCTTGTCGATGCCGCCGAGCAGCATCTCCTCGCTGCTGCAGGAGTGCATCTGCCGCGCGCCGGGTGATCGCGGGCAACGGCCAGCGCTGGAGAGGTCGCGGTCATTGCAGTCGTCGTGGTGGCAGGGAGGCTGGGAGTGGGAGATAACCATGGAAGCCATGCGGAGGCGGCGTGCATAAGTACGTGGTGGCAAACACACGAGGCTGACGAAGACTACGATTATTGTTAAGGAGCTCTTATCAAGAGAGATAAATAATGTGGGTTGTTATTAGTAGAGAAGCATGGGAAGAGGTGAAAACGGGTTAAATAAGTGTTAGAATTAATCTTGATAATTTATCAGTGACAATTACTAACATCCTCTAAAACATATCTCCAAATATGGATATCTTAGGTACAAATACGAATTTAGAATATTCAGAATACACACATAGGTGTTAGATTGATCTCAACCGATTAGCCCAACGGCTAATCGGGCCTTGATCCGCGCCCTGATCGGGGGCGCCCAGTCCATCTCTTGGCTGGTGGGCCCCCGTCGCGCTGCGCAATAAATAGAGGGTGGGGGCCGGCGGCTCGAAGCACGAGGTTCGCCTGAGCCGCAATCCCCACCCGAAAAACCCTAACCGATCTAGAGGGGCGCAGTCAGCGACGGGAAGCACCATCGTCGTCCCCGTCACCGGATCTACGCCGCCGCCGACGCCACCGTCCTCTTCTCCGACCGTCGCTGCCCGTGCGCAGACTTCACCGCCGAACCCGCGATGGCCTCCTCCTCCTCCACGCAACCAATGATTGCCTCTCTTTTGCGCTTGGGGTTTCTAGATCCGAGAGGGAAGGGAGAGAGGGAGAGGTTACCGACCGTTCACCGTGCCGCGGCGACCTCCCTGGCGGCGCCTGAGATCACTCTAACATTCTCCCCCTTGATCTCAATCTATACTTTATCTTTAATTACTTTTCACTTTACACATTCCATCACAGATTAGTGCATAGAACATGTCTCATCGTCACGGTCAATCGCTGATAGATTCAACAGCTACAATACACTTCTCTGTTCTGAAATAGTTACTTTAATCTTTTGGGCCATCTTTTAGTCCAGGAATCATAGGCTTTCCCTTAAACCCATGCCGGCTATATGTTCTCTGAACACGTTGGGTGGTAAGCCTTTAGTAAGCGGATCCGCTAACATCTTTGCGGTACTTATATGCTCAAGACTTATAATTTGATCCCGAACTTTATCTTTCACAACATAATACTTTATGTCAATGTGTTTGGCAGCACCACTTGACTTATTGTTGTGGGCATACATTACTGCGGATTTATTATCGCAGTACAACTTAAGTGGTCTATTGATGTCGTCAACCACTTTTAAACCGGGTATGAACTTCTTTAGCCAGTTCACCTGCCCCGTAGCCTCATAACATGCTACAAACTCGGCATACATTGTGGACGATGTAGTGACGGTTTGCTTTGAGCTTTTCCACGATATAGCTCCTCCTGCGAGAGTGAATACATATCCGGATGTAGACTTTCTATCATCTCCCGCAAAATCAGAATCTGTATACCCCACTATATGGAGTAAATCTGATCTTCTGTATGTCATCATGAGGCCTTTTGTTCCTTGCAAATAACGCAAGACTTTCTTTATCAATTTCCAATGTTCTATTCCAGGATTGCTCTGGAATCTGCCAAGTAACCCGGTAACAAATGCTAAGTCAGGGCGTGTGCACACTTGAGCATACTGCAAGCTTCCGACAGCTGAAGCATATGGAACCGCTTTCATTTGATCGATCTCATACTGGTTCCTGGGGCATTGAAAATCCTCATAGCTGTCGCCCTTGACTATAGGTGCAGGTGAAGGACTACATTTATGCATCCCAAATTTCTTTAAGACTTTCTCTATGTATGTCTTTTGTGACAGTCCCAATGTCCCTTTGTTTCTATCCCGGTGAATTTCGATCCCTAGAACGAACGAAGCTTCACCAAGATCTTTCATATCAAAGTTTGAGGACAAAAACTTCTTTGTCTCCAGTAGCAGACTAACATCACTACTAGCTAGTAGGATATCATCCACATACAGGATTAGGAAGATAAACTTCCCATCTTTAAACTTTGCATAAACACAGTTGTCCTCTACATTCTCTTTAAACCCAAATTTTCTTATTGTACTGTCAAACTTTAAGTACCACTGTCTTGAAGCTTGCTTTAACCCATAAATCAATTTCTTTAGGCGGCATCCCATTCTTTCATTTCCTTCCACGACAAAACTTTTCGGTTGTACCATATAAACATTTTCCTCCAAATCCCTATTAAGAAATGCCGTCGTTACATCCATCTGATGTAACTCTAAATCATAATGTGCTACTAATGCCATTATGATTCTGAAGAAATCTTTACATGAGACTGGAGAAAAGGTCTCATTGTAATCAATCCCTTCTCTTTGCGTAAAGCCTTTTGCCACAAGTCGCGCTTTGTATCTTTCTACATTCCCTTGGGAGTCAAGCTTTGTCTTGTAGACCCATTTACAGCCTACTGTTTTGGCTCCTTTAGGAATAGTTTCTAAGTCCCAGACTTTATTAGCCTTCATGGACCTCATTTCTTCTTCCATGGCCTCAAGCCATTTTGAAGAATTTTCGCTTCTCATGGCTTCTTCAAATGAGGTGGGATCATCCTCCATTTGAAATTTCTCTGTATGATAAATCTGATAATCATCAGAAATAGCTGATCTTCTTACTCTTTGAGACCTCCTCGGGGCCTCCTCATTTGGTACATCTTCTGTTTGAGGCTGCTGTTGCTCCCCCTCATCTGTGGCAATAGGTTCTATAGGATCCTGAAGAACAGGTTCCTCATTTTCATTCATTGTTGCCACAGGAGGAACAATAACAGGTGCTGGCACCACAGTGTCTTGCACCGTCGGTGCAGCGACAGCAGGTAGTGTGAAGAATGGCTCTTGAATGATCGGAGTGGGCGTATATGCCCGCTTCTCTTCAAGGTCAATCTCACGAGCTACCATACTTCCTCTCATCATTTCATCCTCTAAGAAGACAGCGTGTCTTGTTTCTACAAACTTTGTATATCTGTCTGGACAGTAGAAACGAAAACCTTTTGACTTTTCAGGGTAGCCAATGAAATGGCAACTTACTGTTTTGGGATCAAGCTTCCCAAGGTTTGGGTTAAATACTTTAGCCTCAGCAGGACTCCCCCACACACGTAAGTGGTTTAGTGAGGGAACTCTTCCTGTCCACAACTCGTACGGTGTTTTGGGCACCGACTTACTAGGCACTCTGTTGAGAATATGAATGGCGGTTTTCAACGCCTCCATCCATAAACTCAATGGCAGTGTGGAATAGCTCATCATGCTTCGCACCATATCCATCAGGGTACGGTTGCGTCTTTCAGCTACTCCATTTTGCTGAGGTTCGCCCGGTGTAGAATACTGGGCCACTATGCCATTTTCCTGTAAAAACCTTGCAAAAGGTCCAGGAACTTGTCCATATGGGGTATGTCGACCGTAGTACTCCCCCCCACGATCAGATCGGACTATCTTAATCTTTAAATCGTGTTGGTTTTCAACTTCAGCCTTAAATATCTTGAATTTATCCAAGACTTCATTTCTTTCTTTGATTGGATAAATATATCCAAAACAGGAGTAATCATCCGTGAATGTTATGAACGAGTCATATCTATCCACACTTTTCACAGGAAAAGGACCACAAATGTCTGTGTGAACAATTTGTAGAACTCCTGTGCTTCTTTTGGCGTCTTTCTTAATTTTCTTTACATATTTTCCTTTAATGCATTCTCTGCATTGTTCTAAGTCTGAGAACTCTAATAGAGGAAGAATTTCATTCTTAACTAGTCTTTCTATTCTCCCCCTCGAAATATGGCCTAAACGACAATGCCATAATTTCGACGATTCATTATGAGTTCTCTTTCATTTTCTGTTCGCATTCGTAGACGAGGATTCAATCACTTTCTCGCACGCGACGTTCCCATTATCGCATACGACATTCACATCATCACATAACGATAACAAATAAAGCTCATTCTGTAAGATGGCAAGACCAACACATTCTTTATTAAACATTATTTCACACTTGCCATTTCCAAAATTACAATCATAACCATCTTTGTCCAAATTTGAAACACTAATCAAATTCCTCTGTAAAGAGGGAACAAAAAGGACATCTCTAAGTAAAAGATTGGAGCCATTAGCTAGCTCTAATGAAAGATCGCCAACGGCTTCAACTTCAGCTTGGACTCCATTTGCAACTTTAATGCATCTTTCGTTTCTTTGCGTAGTCCTCGTCAAACGGAATCCCTGTAAGGAATTAGCAACATGAACAGTTTCTCCTGAGTCAATCCACCAAGTGGATTTCGAATATTGCACATACAGGTATTCATTTATAAAGGTAATAATGTTCTCACCTTTCTTTGCCATTATCATCTTTAAGTAATCAGGACAGTTCTTCTTGTAGTGTCCCGTCTTCTTGCAGTGAAGACACTGATCTTTGTCTACAGCAAATTTATTCTGTTGAGACTGATGGATAGAGGCTTTTCCCTTGTTCTTTGAGAAGGAGGTACTATTGAAGTTCTTTTTCTTGTTATCCTTCACATAGTTGATAGATCCACCATGTGAGGATTTAATTCTTTCCTCCTCTTGCACACACATAGCTATGCATTTTTCCAAGTCCCATTTCTCGGGCTGCATATTATAGTTGACAACAAATGTGTCAAACTCTTTGGGCAAGGAAGCAAAAACCAAATGAATAAGGAACTCATCCTTGAGAGCCAAATCCATTGGTTTAAGCTTAGATGCCAAGTTGCTCATCCTTAGTATGTGCTCTCTTATGCCACTGCCACTGCCAGAGTACCTTTCTGTCACAAGCTGCTTAATCAGCTGTGTAGCATAAGTCTTTGAAGAGCCAGTGAACTGACTCTTTATCTTATCAAGGTACTCTGTGACAGTGTCACACTCTGCAATTGTGCCCACAATTGCAGGCTCAATTGTGTTCTTTATCACAGCCATACATTTCTTGTTGGCTGTGGTCCATTTTTTATGATCAAGATCATAAGACATCTGTAAGGGAGCATGATCCCTCTGTCTTTTCTGCCAAGCAGTATCATCCTCATTTTGATCCCTCACTGGTGCCATAGGCTCAGTGGGACGTGCTGTAGTGAGGACCCAGTCCACCTCAGTCAAGATAAACGCTAAGTCTATCTTTTTCTTCCACTCTCCATAATTATCTCCTTTAAGAGTGGGGATCTCTCTGATACAACTCATCAAGTTGTATCCGCCTGAAAATATTTCAAATAAAGTGAGAACGTAACAGCAAAATTATATGCCTTATTTCCAACGTTGGTCAAAAATACGACATACAATTTAAAACAATTTTATCTATACATTAAATCTACATCACCGTTGGGCAGAAATAGAAATAATGCATAAAAACATCAATTAAAAATTATAATACTATTATTATCAACGTTGGTCAGAAAATAACAATATCATAAATCTCTGGAAATTATACTGTTATTATCAACGTTGGTCAGAAAATAACAATATCATAAGTCTCATTGATCGCCTCTCTTTTGCGCTTGGGGTTTCTAGATCCGAGAGGGAAGGGAGAGAGGGAGAGGGTACCGACCGTCTGATTGCGTGGAGGAGGAGGAGGCCATCGCGGGTTCGGCGGTGAAGTCTGCGCACGGGCAGCGACGGTCGGAGAAGAGGACGGTGGCGTCGGCGGCGGCGTAGATCCGGTGACGGGGACGACGATGGTGCTTCCCGTCGCTGACTACGCCCCTCTAGATCGGTTAGGGTTTTTCGGGTGGGGATTGCGGCTCAGGCGAACCTCGTGCTTCGAGCCGCCGGCCCCCACCCTCTATTTATTGCGCAGCGCAACGGGGGCCCACCAGCCAAGAGATGGACTCGGCGCCCCCGATCAGGGCGCGGATCAAGGCCAGATTAGCTGTTGGGCTAATCGGTTGAGATCAATCTAACAATAGGACATATACAGATCGGATTTCGATAGAAAAACTAATAAAACTTATTACGTACGAACAGGAGCGCAAAAGGTAGCCGGATATCCGGGAAACTGTTATCTCGATATACGGTCCCGGATCCAGATCCGTTGGATATCGCTAGCATCGAATTCAGATTCACACCCAGAGTAAAATATTCTGAACCGGTGGATATCGTTAGCTTCGAATCCGGATTCGTACGCCGAGTAAAATATCCAGACCCAGTGGATATCGCTAGCTCCGAATTTGGATTCGTACCAGAGTAAAATATCCAAACCCGATGGATGTTGCTAGCTCCTAATCCGGATTCGTACCCAAAGTAAGATTATCTAGACCCGGCTTCGGTCGAATATTGAATTGACTCTCCGAATTGGGCGAAAAATATACGTCTTGTTTCCGTCGAGTCATTTCATTTTCATATACCTTAATACGTATGTTTCTAGTGGGCTAGATGCTGACCATGGAAGGAGTCCGCTGCAAACGGTAAATCTAGTCACTTTTTTTATATATGACTATGGTATTTGGTCATGATTATCTATACGACAACGAACGATAAAAATATTGATATGGATGATACACATAGTTTAGGTTTGAAAAACCGTTTAGATAATCCCATTAAAAATGATCTTGCTTATTTTACCTTCTAAAAATTCCAAAAGACAAAAACTAAAAAAACAAAACCCTGGCCTAGCCCGGGAACTAGTAATGGCCCGCTCAGAACTTGCTACCTGGGCCCATATAGGCTCGTGAGGCCCTTATTCGTCTCTTGCAAATCGCTCATACCGTGGGCTGAGGCTGACGCTACACATGAATATTTTTGTTGAGTTCTTTTAGACTTATTACTTGACTGCAGCTAATGAGATCTATTAGATGTGCTCTCTAATCTCACACAGTTTATTGTCCTAGAGTCTAGTTCACAGAATCTCCAATCTTCTAAGATAGGTTACCATAAATATAAGCCTTTACACGGGTATGAGCCCTATTTCCTTAGACGCTGTAAGGATGGCCTTCCGCACCAATTTTTTAGTGAAAGAATCTATCAATTACCTTTCAGACTGGATGTATTCTACAAAAATACCATCCGTTTCCTTGACATGTCTTAGCAACTTAAGTCGTCTCCTTATATGTTTTGAGGACTTCATATTGCCCTTCCTACTCTCCGCCTTAACCAGAATGGTTTGGTTATCGTAGTAAGTTAATATGGCTGGAATTAGCTTTTTCAGTACATGTAGGTCAGAGACAACAACAACAAAGCCTTTTGTCCTAAATAAGTTGGAGTAGCTTAGGAATGAAACCTTCTCAAAATTAAAGAGATATGAGCCTTGAAATAAAACATACAACGCTAAAACCCTAAGCTATACAATCTGCTATTTGAGCCAAGAGCCTAAAACACTGCCCCTAACTTTCTTATGGTTCTGGTACATGGATCGCTAACTTCCATGCACTCCTATCCAAAGCTAATTCTTTAGATACATTCCAATCCCTCAAGTCTCTTTTAATTGCTTCGTCCCACGTCAGTTTTGGTCGACCTCTGCCTCTTCTTACATTTTCAGTACATCTTAAAATTCCACTATGTACCGGTGCCTCAGGAGGCCGTCGTTGGAGATGTCTAAACCATCTCAAACGATGTTGGACAAGGTTCTCTTCAATTGGTGCTACCCCCACCCTATCACGTATATCATCATTGCGGATGCGGTCCCGCCTTGTATGACCACAGATCCACCCAGTATCCTCATCTCTGCTACACCCATTTTCTGTACATGTTGTTTTTTAGTCGCCCAACATTCTGCTCCATATAGCATTACGGCTCTGTGTGTGAGAGAGAGACGACAGACATACAGACAGACAGAGAGATTTTAGCGATCCATTTTAACATGACCATTCTACTGTGTTCTGTTTCCCACACCTAAGAATAATATTTGATGTATATGAGTTATATGAATATGCAGCTGGAAGAAAACTAAAATAAACTTTGTTAGTCTTATTCAGCAACCTATAAAGCAAACACCCAACAATAATGCACAGTAATTATAACCACACACTTGCAGTTGCTGTGATGAACCAAGCATTGTGTGTTGCATTACCAAAGTGGTTCAAACACTGGCTATAATTCTATTAATCCCCGTGTCCAACTTCCAAATCTCGTGATGATACCAAAAAGTGCAATACAACTTGCATGATTAAACTACACCATCATTCGGCCAAGTTACTACAACATCATTCAACTAAGTTCTAGCACATAACCACAAATTCCCCCAGCCAAATAAGCAGGCCCACTCTGCGGTACCACAAAACTAACACAGTTCACCACGCAATTAAATTGGGCAAGCTCTATATGGAACTAAAACAATTCGCTTCGGTCGAATATTGAATTGCCTCTCCGAATTGGGCGAAAAATATACGTCTTGTTTCCGTCGAGTCATTTCATTTTCATATACCTTAATACGTATGTTTCTAGTGGGCTAGATGCTGATCATGGAAGGAGTCCGCTGCAACGGTAAATCTAGTCAGTTTTTTGAAATATGACTGAAGGTTTTTGGTTGTGTTTTTTATACTACAACGAACGATAGAGATTTTGATATAGATGATGTACATAGTTTAGGCTTGAAAAACCGTTTATATAATCCAATTAAAAAACCATCTTGTTTATTTTATCGTCTAAAAAGACTTGTTTATTTTACCTTCTAAAAAAACTAAAAAAACCAGAACCCTGGCCTAGCCCGGGAACTAGTCTTGGCCCGCTCACAACTTTCTACCTGGGCTCATAGGCTCGTGAGGCCCTTATTCATCTCTTGCAAATCGCTCCATACCATGGGCTGAGGCTGACGCTATACATGAATATTTTATGTGAGTTCTTTTAGACTAATTACTTGACTGCAGCTAATGAGACTTATTAGATGTGCTCTCTAATTTCATATAGTTTGTTGTCCTAGAGCCTAGTTCACAGGATCTCCAATCTTTTAAGATAGGTTATCACAAATATGAGCCTTTTACACGGGTATAAGCCCCACTCCTTTAGACGCTGCAAGAATGGCCTTTCGCACCAATCCTTTAGTGAAAAGATCTGCTAAGATTCTTTTAGACTGGATGTATTTTACAAAAATAACACCGTTTCTCTGGCATGTCTTACCGACTTAAGTCGTCTCTTTATATGTTTTGAGGACTTCTTATTGCCCTTCCTACTCTTCGCCTTAACAAGAATAGTTTGGTTATCGTAGTAGGTTAATATGGCTGGTGTAGGATCAAGGATACCGATTAGAGGGGGGTGAATAGGAGGTTTTAAAACTTTTCTTGTTCACTTGATTAATTCTTCACAATTAAATGACAAGAGAGTAAAGCAATTAATCATATGCAATTCTAGACAACAATATAGCAATCCTAGCTCTAAGCAAACAAATGAACTCAATGAAGCAAACAAACAAGAGCTAAAAAGACGAGGGACACAACCGATGTTTTTACCGTGGTGATCGGAAACTTGCCGGTTTCCCCTAGTCCACGTTGAGGTTAGCCCGGACAAATCGGACCGGATCCACGAATTGAGCCAAACACCTCGATCACTAATGTAGCTCTTCCCCGCTCCGGGTAGGTGAGCACCGACCTTCACAAATTGCCGGGTCTTCTCACAAGATTCTTGAGAAGATCTCCGAGCCAAACTTCGCCTGATCGTCCAAGTGCCGGCAAGCACTAAGAGTAATAGATCTTGGGCTTCACTTGAATGCAATTCTTGTGCTAAGTGGATCAACAAATGAAATTCTTGCACTAATTGCAAAACCACTTCAATTTAATGCTCAATGAGAGAAAGTGGGAGGAATGAATGCTCTAGGGCTTAAGGAATATGCAATGAGTCTCTAAACTTGGCCCTTGTGCAGTGGTGGGGGTATTTATAGCCCCCACCAACCAAAACTAGCCGCTTGACACAATTTCCAGAAAACATTCTGGTCGAGCGGAACTACCGCCCCCAGGGGCCGGTACTACCACTACCAAATCTTTGCGCCAGAACGGCTATGTCAGAGCTCTGCAGTGACCGTTGGATTTGGCGACGCGGTACTACCGCTGTTGACATTTGCGGTACTACCGCTGTCCGGTAGTTCCGCAAAGTCGGCGCGGTACTACCGCTCGGGCCGAACTTCGAAAGGTCCCAACTTTGGCGCTCTCTGGAAAAATTGATCCGCTCTCAAGCCGGATCTTCCGGATACCGGAAGTACCGCTCCGGACAGCGGAACTACCGCACACCAAAACTTGAAGTTCCGGCGCAAAACTTGAAGTTCCGGACAGCGGAACTACCGGACCCCACCACTGCACAAGCGGTAGTTCCGGCGTTGAAATTGCCGGTACTTCCGCTCTGGGAAAATCCAGACTTCATCCGGAGGGTGCTCTCTGGAAAAATCAATCCGCTCCAAAACCGGATCTTCCGCTTGCCGGCACTACCGCATTTAGGCGCGGAACTACCGCTCTCTGGTAGTTCCGACGTTCAAAACTGCGGTACTACCGCTCGTCCAGACAGAGCACAAACTAAGTTTTTAAATTAATTTTTGATGAATGCAAGTTTCTAATGTTGATCCATATGACACAAGAAATATGTTTTCAAGCTACTCGCCAAGATCCCTCTTGATGGTACGATCATCTATCCTATAATCCGGTCTTCCACCATTCACCTAAGACCGATAAAATTCAAAAGGGATCCTATGCTAAGTATACCTTTGTCTTGAGCCAATTTGGTCTTCACAGATATCCTTTAGCTTGCATCTTGTCGCTCATATGTAGACTAACCAATAGCATGCTCATAAAACACGTTAGTCCCATATTCACATAATTTCATTAATTATCAAAACCATTTTTAGGGGCCTAGATGTTTTTAATCTCCCCCTTTTTGGTAATTGATGACAACCCAAGTTGTATGAGAGATAAATGTTTTGAATATATCAAATTGTTTGACAACAAATTGTATATTCCATATTGACTTTAAATGAGAGAAGTTCTTTGCAATAAAACTTGAGAAGATATAAAATGAACTAACTCCATTTTAAAGTCCAAGAGGGGAGATAACTCCATTTAAGCGACAGATATTAGCATAAGCATTTATGACCATAAAGGTTCATTACATCCATAAGTTCAGAAGATAAAACGAGTTCATTACATCCAATCGACCATCAAACAACCATAGGTTCATTACAATCAACCAAAACAATAATAAAGAGATATAGCCCCATAAGTCCCATAAGTAAGCCCCAAGCTACTAACTGTCTTCTCCCCCTTTGGCATCAAGTACCAAAAATAGATCAATCCTGAGAGGTACGGCGACGAGTGTAGCGACGAGGCGATGGAGGGTGCTCCAGAACTGCAACTCGACCATCTATCGAGGTCAGCCTGCTGTCAATGGAGTCTAGACGCTCATCCACTCTATCCATCCTGGAGTTGAGGGTGGAGAATCCCTCAAGCATGGAAGAGTAAATCTGATGGAGAGTGGGCTGACCAGGCTCCTGTGGCTAAGCTGCTGCTCCTGCTGCTGCTGCTCCTGAGGATGAGCCTGCTCCTGGCTCCGCCGTCTGGCGAGCGCGAACACCAGTGGGAATGGGAGGCTCCGGTCTTGGCTTGTACGGCTTATGCACTCCACCCCATCCTCCACGATAGTGAAACTTGGTATCAATCAATGCCATGATGTAGGGCACATAATTGATGCGCTTGTTGCGATCATTTTTGGAAGATACTATCTCCCGAATGATCACATCGACTACATAAAACTTCTCCCCTTTCATAATATAGTCTATGATATTCCAGGTGTGACCTCGAATAGCATCATAGTTGCCGCCTTTTGGGAGAATAGTGTGATTGATAATGCGGTTGACCAAGCTAGGAATGGGGCGCAGACCAATATTCTTGCCAAGAATAATTTTTTCTTCAGAGTTGTAGTAGGTGTACATGGCATGAATATCAAGAGCTGGCTTCTCATAAACCTTTTCAAAAGCACTCAGCTCAGCTCTTAAAGCCAACTCAAAGTCATGCTTTGTTGCCTCCAATCTCGTGCATACGGTCATCCATGTCATGTGCTGAAGGTCTGGGGTAACATGCACAGTAGCATAAAACTAACGGATAAATTCTTCGTTATAACTGCGTCCCAGGGCCACAAGCTGATGAATACCGGCCCTCTGAAAGAGCCTGAAAGTCCCATCATACTTATCAATGCTGTCAATATGATCCAGTTAATGTACTTATGATCTGCAAGCTGGCGATCTGGTCCATACATCTCATCAAATATCTTCTCCTGAAACTTTGTGTGAAACTTTGGATTAATTGAGTTGGAGGGGAGCTCATACTGGTTCGTGTGACGAAGGCGAGCGTACTCATCAGCGGAGATTTTCTTGAGATCAATCTCAAGGCATTCTCTCCCAGCTAGATCTTCCTCTGATTCTTCCATGGGAGAGCTGTCATGCTATGGCTACTCAGATTACGTCTCAGATCCAGAGTTAGACTCAGTGTCAGATGCAGGTGCCTTCCCTTTATCTTGGGCTGCCTTTTGAACCACCTCAGGGGATGGAAGTGCATGAATGCCCGAAGAATCCCCTGAAGCATATGATTTTCTGCTAGCGACTCTTGTTCTAGGCATCTAGAAACAAGAAGAAAGGATCATGAGAATCAAAGGGAATAGACCAAGTTAGATTGAAAAGAAATGAAATGAATTTGCTGCACTGTCAGGAAATCCGGTAGTACCGTCGTTCTGGGCCGGTAGTACCGCTCAGCGGTAGTACCGCACCTGTCGGGCGGTAGTTCCGCTTCCTGGCAGATTCTAGGGTTCTTGGCAATGTGCATAGATTTTTGGTGTTTTCTTGGATTGAATCCATGGAATAGGTGTATAAGAACCCCTTAACACCAAATCTATCCATTTTTCCTAGAATCTCTTAGCAAAAATCATCTACATTTGGATTCAACCTGGAACAAAACTTAGGGTTCAAAATAGAGACCAAAAAGAGGTTTTTGATCCGAGATGCCTTGAGGATCGGAGGAGTTAAACCCTTGAAAGTTGATTTGAGTTGAAGAATCGAAGAAATCACCGCTAGATTTGGAGATTTAGAGTGTGGTTTTGGAGGCTTTTGATGGGAGAGAGAGAAGATGAGAGGAGGAGTACGGGCACGGGCGGAAGAGGAGAGGAAGTACCGGAGAGGGAAAAGAGTGGAGTCGAGCAGAGAAAAACCCTCGGGTGCGGGTAGTTGCTCCCCCTTGAATGCAGGTCCGGTAGTACCGCAATTTTGGCCGGTAGTTCCGCACATAGCGGTAGTACCGCTTCCACAACCGGAAGTACCGCAAGAGGCAGCGGTAGTTCCGATTTTTCTGGAACTTTGCAGAATTGGAATTTGAAGAGAGTAGATGCAAATGATCCCTAGTTTTTGCACTCAACTAAAATTGTTAAGGATCATTATGCATTAAATAGAAAAAAAATGTTATTTTTAAATAGTTTTTGCCTTTCCCTTTTTGAAATAAAAAACTTTTGCATACAAGAACATTTGCAAATAATTTTTCAAGCTTCCTCAAATGAGCATACAATTAAATTAGCCATAAGTTTATGCAACATTTGAATAATCCAAGACATTCAATTCACTCCTAAGCTTGCAAAAACGGTTTTCATCTAATGGCTTGGTGAAGATATCCGCTAATTGGTCTTCGGTCCGGATGTGGCTAATGCAAATATCTCCCTTGCTAACATGGTCCCTCAAGAAATGGTGGCGAATATCTATATGCTTTGTTCTTGAGTGTTGGACGGGATTATTGGAAATTTTCACGGCACTTTCATTATCACACAATAAAGGCACTTTATCAAAATTTATTCCATAATCCAACAAGGTTTGCCTCATCCACAATAATTGAGCACAACAACTCCCGGCGGAAATATATTCGGCTTCGGCGGTTGAGAGTGATACGAAATTTTATTTCTTTGAGGACCAAGACACTAAAGATCTACCTAGGAATTGACAACTTCCCGAAGTGCTTTTTCTATCCACTTTGCAACCTGCATAATCGAAATCCGAATATCCAATCAATTCAAATTTAGCACCTTTGGGATACCAAAGCCCTATATTTTGGGAGTGTTTCAAATATCTCAAAATTCTTTTTACGGCTTTTAAATGACACTCTTTTGGTGAAGCTTGAAAGCGAGCACACATGCATACACTAAACATGATATCGGCCCTAGATGCGGTAAAATAAAGCAAGTTACCAATCATGGATCTATAAAGCTTTGAATCTACCGACTTACCTCCTTCATCGAGGTCTAGATGCCCATTGGTTGCCATTGGTGTCTTGATGGGTTTTGCATCTTCCATGCCAACTTCTTGAAGAGATCTTTAGTGTATTTCGTTTGGCTTACAAATGTTCCATCCTTGTGTTGCATGATTTGGAGTCCAAGAAAATAAATTAATTCTCCTATCATGGACATCTCAAACTCCCTAGACATCATATCACCAAATTCTTTGTAAAAATCTTGGTTAGTAGAACCAAATATAATGTCATCAACATAAATTTGGCACACAAAGAAATCATCACCAATGATTTTTGTGAACAATGTTGTATCTACTTTACTAATTTTAAATTCTTTTGATACAAGGAAGTTTCGAAGACGTTCATACCAAGCTCTAGGAGCTTGTTTTAAACCATAAAGCGCCTTTGAAAGTTTATAAACATGATTAGAATATTTAGGATCTTCGAATCCCGGTGGTTGTTCAACAAATACAAGTTCGGATATTGTTCCATTCAAGAATGAACTTTTAACATCCATTTGAAATAATTTAATATCAAAACTAGATGCAAAAGCAAGCAAGATTCTAACTGACTCAAGTCTAGCAACGGGTGCAAATGTCTCATCATAATCTAACCCTTCGACTTGAGTATAGTCTTAAGCTACTAACCTTGTTTTGTTTCTTACCACAATGCCGTTTTTATCTTGTTTATTTCGAAAGACCCATTTGGTGCCAATCACATTATGCTCTTCGGGTCTCTCCACCAAGGTCCATACTTCATTTTGTGCGAAATTGTTTAATTCTTTATGCATGGCATTAACCCAATTTGGGTCATTTAGAACTTCATCTACAAGCTTAGGCTCAAGAGAAGAAATAAAGAAGTAATGTTCGCAAAATGAAACTACTCTAGAGTGAGTTTGGACACCCTTACTCACATCACCTAATATTTGATCTATTGGATGATCCTTGGCGATTGCATTGTGAATCTTGAAATTGTTTTGTTGTTGATCCTTTTGTTCATCTTCAATGACTTGAACATTGTTTGTAGTAGATGAGGTGGGTGGCTCTACTTGTCTTGATGAGCTTGGCGATGATGGATCTTCCTTTGGCTTGATATCTCCAATTTGCATATTTTTCATAGCTTTGCGCAAGCCTTCATCACCTACATCATCCAAATTTTCTTGCTCTTCTTGAGAGTCATTAGTTTCATTGAATTGTACATCACATGATTCTTCAACTAAGCCCGAACTTTTATTATAAACTCTATATGCTTTGCTATTTGAAGAATAACCTAATAAGAATCCTTCATCACATCGACTTTGAAATTTTGAAAGCCGAACACCCTTTCTAAAGATGTAGCATTTGCAACCAAATACTCTAAAGTAGGAGATGTTCGGTTTTCTTCCAATGAGAAGCTCATAGGAAGTCTTTTTCAAAAGACGATGTAAATAAAGGCAATTTATGGCATGACAAGCGGTGTTAATAGCTTCCGCCCAAAACTTGTCGGAAGTATTATATTCATCAAACATAGTCCTAGCCATTTCAATTAATGTGCGATTTTTTTCCTCTCTACAACTCCATTTTGCTCTGGAGTGTAGGTTGTGGAAAGTTCGTGCTTTATTCCAAGTTCATCACAAAAATCTTCAACTTTTGTATTTTTGAACTCGGAACCATTGTCACTCCTAATTTTCTTTATTTTAAAATCAAATTCATTTTGGGCCCTTTTTGAAAAACTTTTGAAAATTCCGGAGGTTTCGCTTTTGTCATTTAGGAAGAAGACTCATGTGTATCTAGAGTAATCATCCACAATGACTAAACAATAGCTATTACCCCCAATGCTCGTATAGGTTGTTGGCCCAAACAAATCCATATGTAAGAGCTCTAACGGCCTAGAAGTTGGCATGATACTTTTGGAAGGATGAGAACTAGCGACTTGTTTTCCGGCTTGACAAGCACTACAAAGTCGATTTTTCTCAAACTTCACATCTTTCAAGACAACAACTAAGTCATGTTTGAAAAGCTTTCTAAGTTGTACCATGCCCACATGACCTAGCCTCCTATGCCATAACCAACCCAAAGAGGTTTTTGCAATTAAGCAAGTTTTTAAACATGAATCATTTGAAGTAAAATCTACTAGATAAAGATTTCCAAATCTAAAGCCTTTGAAAATAAGTTCATTATTATTTTCTTTTGAAATGGTTACATTTTCTTTAGAGAATGAGCATGTTAAACCTAAATCACACAATTGAGCTACGGATAGCAAATTGAAATTTAATGCTTCAACTAAGGATACATTAGAAATAGAATGGTCATTCGATATTGCAATTTTACCTAAACCAAGTACCTTCCCTTTGCTATTGTCTCCAAAGGTGATTCTTTCATTGCTTCCACTCTCAAAAGTTGTAAATATTTTCCAGTCTCCGGTCATGTGTTGAGGGCATCCACTATCCAACACCCAATGCCTTCCACCGGTTTTGTAATTTACCAACAAAAGAAAATCAAGCATTTTTAGGTACCCAAATTTGTTTGGATCCTTGGAGGTTAGTAACCAAGGTTTTTGGGCACCCAAATGGATTTCCTTTTAGCACCCAAAATCGAGGTGCCAATAAAGTGAGCAATTACATTTTCATTCTTAGATTTTTTAAGCATATAGCAAGAATCATATAAGCCAATGGAATGCATGTTATTTTTAGAACAATCATTTGGCATATGTCCTACATTCCGGCATTTAGTACAATATTTACCATTTTCTTTTACAAACTTTGGAGGTTTGCATGCCGGCTTCTTACCTTTCTTGGGAACATACCCAAGTCCTTCCTTGTTAAATGAGCATTTTTGTCCACTTAGCAACTTATCAAGGGTATTCTTTCCCTTGTAAGCTCTTTCTAAGCTTTTATTCAATTTTAGCACTTGTTCTTTTAAATTCTTGTTTTCATTCACTAGCACATTATCATGAACATGAGATATAGCATTATGTGAATCAACATTAGATGAACAAGGCATGACAAGTAAATCATCACAACATGTAGATATGCTAGATTTTGATTTATCTACACTAGGCATCAAAATATCACATGATATACCAATGCTAGTACTAGATTTTCTTTGATTTTTGTGGACAAGCAAATCATGCGATTCTTTTAGTTCATTATATGATTCTTGGAGAGATACATGCTCTTTCTTTAAAATCTTGAATTTAGCTTTCTCCTTTCCAAGAAATTTATTTAATTCAACAAGCATATCCATTAAATCATCATATGAGGGCTCATCGTCATCAAGGAGTGTTACCTTCTCTCCTTTAGCCATAAGGCATGTAGGAGTGGAGAATAGTGACGGAGCCTCGTATATAGCGATGCCCGCAAGCCCCTTCTTCTTGGAGCATTCGTCCTCACTTGAGTCGGAGTCGGAATACTCCTCCTTGGAGTCCCACTCACCAATATAGGCTTCGTTCTTGCCGATCACGTCCTCGAAGCTCACGTAGCCCAGAGCAGTCTGGCACCGCTTGAAGTACGTGTCGGCCTTGTCGATGCTGCCAAGCAACATCTCCTCGCTGCTGCAGGAGTGCATCCGCCGTGCGCCGGGCGATCGCGGGCAACGGCCAGCGCTGGGGAGGTCGCGGTCATTGCAGTCGTCGTGGTGGCAGGGAGGCTGGGAGTGGGAGATAACCATGGAAGCCATGCGGAGGCGGCATGCATAAGTACGTGGTGGCAAACACACGAGGCTGACGATAACCATGGAAGCCATGCGGATTCGGACGGATATTGTTGTTACCATATCCTAACCCATATTTTTTCTCCGAATTCGGTGCCGGATCGGTCGGGATTAACCCAACCCGTTTGCACCCCTACTTGTTTGTAAGGAATGCATGCAGTATAGCAAATGAGTAGGAGGACGTACTGTCAAGAACTTGATGTTACTACTTAATAGCTGATGTGGAAGATTTTATTTTACCATTGCAAAAGAAAATGAAACGTCAAATAGTAGCACTAACCTGAAATCAAACTTGAAGACGTATCGGATTCGGACGGATATTACTGTTACCATATCCTAACCCATATTTTTTCTCCGAATTCGGTACCAATCGGATTCGGTGCCGGATCAATCGGGATTAACCCGATCCGTTTGCACCCCTAGAGATAACCATGGAAGCCATGCGGAAGTGGCGTGCATAAGTACGTGGTGGCAAACACACGAAGCTGACGAAGACTACGATTATTGTTAAGGAGCTCTTATCAAGAGAGATAAATAATGTGGGTTGTTATTAGTAGAGAAGCATGGGTAGACCACCAGCGCAAAAGGTTGCCGGATATCCGGGAAACTGTTATCTCGATATACGGTTCCGGATGCAGATCCATTGGATATCGCTAGCATCGAATTCGGATTCATACCCAGAGTAAAATATCCTGAACCGGTGGATATCGTTAGCTTCCAATCCGGATTCATACCCCGAGTAAAATATCCAGACCTAGTGGATATCGCTAGCTCCGAATCTGGATTCGTACCAGAGTAGAATATCCAAAACCGATGGATGTTGCTAGCTCCTAATCCGGATTCGTACCCAAAGTATGATTATCTAGACCCGGCTTCGGTCGAATATTGAATTGCCTCTCCGAATTGGGCGAAAAATATACGTCTTGTTTCCGTCGAGTCATTTCATTTTCATATACCTTAATACGTATGTTTCTAGTGGGCTAGATGCTGATCATGGAAGGAGTCCGCTGCAACGGTAAATCTAGTCAGTTTTTTGAAATATGACTGAAGGTTTTTGGTTGTGTTTTTTATACTACAACGAACGATAGAGATTTTGATATAGATGATGTACATAGTTTAGGCTTGAAAAACCGTTTATATAATCCAATTAAAAAACCATCTTGTTTATTTTATCTTCTAAAACAACTTGTTTATTTTACCTTCTAAAAAAACTAAAAAAACCAGAACCCTAGCCTAGCCCGGGAACTAGTCATGGCCCGCTCACAACTTGCTACCTGAGCTCATAGGCTCGTGAGGCCCTTATTCGTCTCTTGCAAATCGCTCCATACCATGGGCTGAGGCTGACGCTATACATGAATATTTTAGTTGAGTTCTTTTAGACTAATTACTTGACTGCAGCTAATGAGACTTATTAGATGTGCTCTCTAATTTCATATAGTTTGTTGTCCTAGAGCCTAGTTCACAGGATCTCCAATCTTTTAAGATAGGTTATCACAAATATGAGCCTTTTACACGGGTATAAGCCCCACTCCTTTAGACGCTGCAAGAATGGCCTTTCGCACCAATCCTTTAGTGAAAAGATCAGCTAAGATTCTTTTAGACTGGATGCATTTTACAAAAATAACACCGTTTCTCTGGCATGTCTTACCGACTTAAGTCGTCTCTTTATATGTTTTGAGGACTCCTTATTGCCCTTCCTACTCTTCGCCTTAACAAGAATGGTTTGGTTATCGTAGTAGGTCAATATGGCTGGTGTAGGATCAAGGATACCGATTAGAGGGGGTGAATAGGAGGTTTTAAAACTTTTCTTGTTCACTTGATTAATTCTTCACAATTAAATGACAAGAGAGTAAAGCAATTAATCCTATGCAATTCTAGACAACAATATAGCAATCCTAGCTCTAAGCAAACAAATGAACTCAATGAAGCAAATAAACAAGAGCTAAAAAGACGAGGGACACAACCGATGTTTTTACCGTGGTGATCGGAAACTTGCCGGTTTCCCTTGTCCACGTTGAGGTTAGCCCGGATAAATCGGACCGGCTCCACGAATTGAGCCAAACACCTCGATCACTAATGTAGCCAAACACTTCATCCGGAGGGTGCTCTCTGGAAAAATCAATCCGCTCCAAAACCGGATCTTCCGCTTGCCGGTACTACCGCATTTAGGCGCGGAACTACCGCTCTCCGGTAGTTCCGACGTTCAAAACTGCGGTACTCCCGCTTGTCCAGACAGAGCACAAACTAAGTTTTAAAATTAATTTTTGATGAATGCAAGTTTCTAATGTTGATCCATATGGCACAAGAAATATATTTTCAAGCTACTTGACAAGATCTCTCCTGATGGTACGATCATCTAACCTATAATCCGGTCTTCCACCATTCACCTAAGACCGGTAAAATTCAAAAGGGATCCTATGCTAAGTATACATTTGTCTTGAGCCAATTTGGTCTTCATAGATATCCTTTGGCTTGCATCTTGTCGCTCATATGTAGACTAACCCATAGCATGCTTATAAAACACGTTAGTCTCATATTCACATAATTTCATTAATTACCAAAAATTTTTTAGGGGCCTAGATGCTTTCAGCTGAAATTGGCTTTTTCAGCACAGGTAGGTCGGAGAGAAGTTCTCTAATCCATTTTGCCTCTACAGCCGCTGAATCAAGTATTACTAACTTAGCCTCCATGGTGGACCGTGTAAGGATAGTCAGTTTAGAAGGCTTCCGTGAAACGGTCCCACCTACTAGAGTGAACACATAGCCACTCATAGCATTCATATCATCCGAGTCACTAATCTAGTTAGAGTCATTAAAACCTTCCAAGACTGTCGGATGACCAGAATAATGTATTTCCAAAGTTTAGGTCCCCTTTAAATATCTGAGTACCCTCTCTAATGCTATTCAATTATCATCTCCTGGATTGGACGTATAACAACTCAATCTGCTTACAGCATATGAGATGTCTTGTCTTGTTGCACTAGTTAGATACATCAAGGATCCAATTATTTGAGAATATTTAAGCTGATCCTTTCCATGCCTAGTGTTTTTATGTAGCTTTACATTTGGATCATAGGGTGTGGCCACTGATTTACAGTCCATAAATCCAAATATGGTTAGAACCTTGTCCACATAATGTGATTGTGTAAGAGTAATCCCATTCTCACCCTTAATAAGCTTAATATTTAAAATAACATCCACTTCTCCCAACTCTTTCATATCGAAATTTTGGGAGGGAAAAGATTTTGTTCTATTGATTACATCCATATTGGTCCCAAAAAGCAATATGTCATTCACGTAGAGACATAAAATGATGCCTTCGCTCCCGCTAAACCGATAGTAGACACATTTATCGGCTTCGTTCACACAAAAGCCGCTAAGGTCATCATCCTATCAAATTCCTCATGCCATTGTTTTGGAGCTTGCTTTAGATTATACAAGGATTTGATCAATCGACATACTTTCTTTTCTTGCCCTCCAACCACAAAAACCATTGGGACTATTGCATATAAATCTCCTCATCTAACTCTCCATTTAGGAAAATGGTCTTTACATTCATTTGATGTACTTGCGGTTGGTATATGGCAGCTAGTGCTAAAAGCACGTGAATTATGGGTAAACGAGCTACCGGAGAGTATGTATCAAAATAGTCTTCTCCTTCCTTTTGCATGAAACCTTTAGCCACTAGACGGGCCTTGTACTTTTCTATAGTGCTATTAGGTCTACGCTTTCTTTTAAAGATTCATTTGCAGCCCACTGGCTTACATCTAGGTGGAAGATCTGTAATCTTCCATGTTTCGTTAGCTATGATGGAATCCATCTCACTACGGACTACCTCCTTCTAGTAATCCATATCTGGGGATGTGTATGTATTTAAAAGGGTTCGTAGTTTGTCATCCACGACATAGGTGACATAGTCATCGCCAATTGACTTTTCAGTCCTCTGCCTCTTACTCCTCCTCAACTCCAATTCTGGAGTGGTGTCATCCACACTAGGAAATATAGAGTGTTCATCTAAATCAATAGGATCGATGACTTCATTTGGTCTCATAGGAAATACATGTGCAAAGAATGTCGCATCACGAGATTCCATCACTATATTTGTCGTGATGTTACTCACCTCGGATTTGACCGCTAAAAAATATAAGCCATGCTATTTATAGCATACCATAGAAAGACACAATCAATGGTCTTGGGATCAAGCTTTCTTTCCTTCGGTAACAGCACATGCACTTTTGCAAGTATCCCCATGTCCGAAGAAATGATAAATTAGGTTTTCTCCTCTTCCATCCTTCATAGAGTATTTCCTCTTGATTGCGAGGTGGAACCCTATTCAAGACATAACTAGCTATGAGAACTGCTTCACCCTACCAATAGTCCAGCATACCTGAACTTGTAGCATGGCGTTAACCAAGTCACAAAGAGTTTGGTTCTTTCTTTCAGCTATTTCATTCGATTGGGATGAGTATGGTGGAGTAATTTCATGAATTACTATACTTTTTTCACATAATTGAGAGAATTCATTTGAGATGTATTCACCGTCTCGGTCTGACCTTAACCATTTGATTTTCTTTTCTAGCTGATTTTCAATTTCGGCTTTATAGACTTTAAAAAGTGTTCTAGTGCTTCATCTTTCGACTTAAGTAAATAGATAGCAATACTTAGTCGCATTATGTATGACAGTCAGAAAATAACGTTTGCCATCTTTAGCTAATATTTCATTCATTTCACAAAGATCAGAATGAATTAGTTCAAGTGGAGAAGTGCTTCGCCCTTCAACGCTATGAAAAGGTTTTCGGAGTTGCTTTGCTTGCACACACTTTGCACTTTGAACCCTTCTCATAACTATAGTTTGGAATTAAATTTATTTTGCTCAATCGCACAATGGTTTTAAAGTCAACACGACATAAACAAGAATGCTAAATATCATGAATTTTATTGCAATGGAGAACATTAAAAATATTTACATTATTCAAATCAAGAATAGATAAGCGAAACATGCCTCTGCTATCATAGCCTTTGCCCACAAAATTACCAAATTTGGTTAGAACGCCTTATTGGACTCGAAAACAAGTTTTATTCCTTACCTATATAGCATAGACCCACTCAACAAATTGCGAGTCATGGCAGGCACATACAGCACGTCTTTCAGAATAAGAGTTTTGCCTGAAGTGAGCTTCAAGAAAATCTGTCCAATCCCACGTACTGTTGCGGCGGCTCCATTTCCCATCAGGACAGATCCACCACCTTCACCCTAAAATGAAGAGAAACAAGATTGATCAGCACATATATGTCTAGTAGCACCTGTATCAATCCACCAATCAATTTATGGATTTGCCATAAAGGCATGAGGTTAGGGGTGCAAACGGGTCGGGTTAATCCCGACCGATCCGGCACCGAATCCGATTGGTACCGAATCCGGAGAAAAAATATGGGTTAGGATATGGTAACAACAATATCCGTCCGAATCCGATACGTCTTCAAGTTTGGTTTCAGGTTAGTGCTACTATTTGACGTTTCATTTTCTTTTGCAATGGTAAAATAAAATCTTCTACATCAGCTATTAAGTAGTAACATCAAGTTCTTGACAATACGTCCTCCTACTCCATTTGTTGTACTGCATGCATTCCTTACAAACGGGTTAATCCCGACCGATTCGGCACCGAATCCAGAGAAAAAATATAGGTTAGGATATGGTAACAACAATATCCGTCCGAATTCGACCCGTTTACACCCCTACATGAGGTACATACTCTTTTGAACTGGACTAGCTAGTGCGACACTCACTTCAACCTTACGGCCTTTATGCTGACCAGGGGAAAGACCCTTGCCTTTACAATTGTGGCTGTGGTTGGCCTTGTGACCAGCCTCCCCGCAGACAAAGCAGATGATGTCTTCCTTTTCTTCTTCATGTTTTTGGTTGGAGCTTGATTTATGGTTAATTCCTGACCTTTGGTTTCCTAGAGCTTCTAGTACTCTTGACCTCCACCTGATGAGCCTGAACTTGAGCTTTTCCTGTGCTGTCACCGGCTCTGGGAGCCTCTAGTACTCTTGACCT
This sequence comes from Dendrocalamus latiflorus, assembly GCA_017311315.1. NCBI lineage: Eukaryota > Viridiplantae > Streptophyta > Magnoliopsida > Poales > Poaceae > Dendrocalamus > Dendrocalamus latiflorus. Next base: position 20,785,845 of record CM029637.1, read on the forward strand.
CCACCTGATGAGCCTAAACTTGAACCTTTCCTGTGCTGTCACCGACTCTGGGAGCCTCTAGTACTCTTGACCTCTACTTAATGAGCCTGAACTTGAACCTTTCCTGTGCTGTCACTGGCTCTGGGAGCCTCTAGTACCCTCGACCTCCACCTGATGAGCCTAAACTTGAGCCTTTCCTATGCTATCACCGGCTTTGGGATCCTCTAGTACTCTTGACCTCTACCTGATGAGCCTGAACTTGAACCTTTCCTGTGCTGTCACCGGCTCTAGCGTGGTATAAACATATATTTAGATTTAATTTTAGCATAATTAAGGATAATTAAAGCACATTTTTAGCAGAGTATAAAACTTTTTAAAAAGAAAGAAAAAAAGACAGGGCCGTAGTCCGTACTGCATGGCACAGCAACCGGCTACTTGTCGCCTGCTTCCACCTCACGTTGCCGCTCATGGGCTCCCAGCAGGCCAGCACATCAACCCAAGAATGCCGAGGCCTAAATGCTAAATCGATCTCAGCCGTCCATCACAAACATCCGCCCCGATTCCTATCTTTTCCTGCCTCCGCGTCCCCACCACCTGTTCTTCGCTCTACTCGTTCCACTGCCATCCAACCATCCGTGGTCCATCCATGGCGGCAACAGCTCCCCTCCTTGCCAACCTCGCCGCGCCCTCGGCCAGACACCGCCACCACCACCACCACTGGTTGCTGCAGCCCGGGAGGCAGCAGCCGCAGCTCCCGCCCGGCTTCCTCGCCTCTTGGGCTGCCCGGCCGCCGCGCCGGTGGCTCTCCGCCGTCCAAGAAACGAAGGAGGGGGAGGCCAAGACGGCCGAGGAGGCCACCGAGAAGTACGGCCTCGAGTTCGGCCTCTGGAAAGTAAGCAAGATACAGCAAGTGAGTAAGTTTTCGAAGCATTTGTGAGCTGAATTGTGCAACGTGTTGGCTGCAGATATTTAGCTCCAAGGAGGAGGGAGGCGAGGAAGGGGAGGGGCAGAAGAAGTCGAGGACGGACCAGGCCAAGGAGCTCCTGGCCAAGTACGGAGGCGCGTACCTGGCCACCTCGATCACTCTCTCCCTCATCTCCTTCACCGCCTGCTACCTCCTCATCAGCGCCGGCATCGACGTCCAGCAGCTGCTCGGCAAGGTGAGAGAGCTCAAACCATCCCTCCAAGTTTCGAGCTATGGTTGCGTTCTTTACAAACGGGTCGTGTGTGCGTGTGGAATAGGTTGGGATCGCGACGGACGAGACCGGAGGGAAAGTCGGGACGTTCGCGCTGGCCTACGCCGCGCACAAGGCGGCGTCGCCGATCAGGTTCCCGCCGACGGTGGCGTTGACGCCGGTCGTGGCCAACTGGATAGGGAAGACCAGGAAGGGGGGCGACTGATGCTGATGCACCCGTAAAGTATAGGCACTTCGATGTGCACTCGTTTTGATTTCGGCTTGTTCTTAGTGAATCAATCATCTAGTATACGCACATAAGCTTAGATGTTCTAGTAGGGGCTACAAGTAAATCTGCTCCAGCTTTTGTAAAAACATGTTGAAACAGAAGTACTCCAATGTATCTGGATTTTAACAAGCAGTAAGGAATTATGTGAATTATGTGTGCAGATTTCTGAGACCATAACTTGGAACACAGCTACTACATCAGAAACGCTTTTTACACTTTCTTCTCTGCTTGAAATTTGCAAGAGGTGCTCAACATAGAACACTAGTCACTCATGCACTGTAGACATATTGCCAATATATTTACACAATTTTGTGGCGCCATTCCAAGGGAGAACCAGACGGCCACTAGGACTGACCTTACCAGGTAACTTTAGTTGCAAAACACCTGAATAAGCTCAGGCGACAGACTGATGGCACAAAACAGCAGATCCTCAATGTATGTACGCCTAACTGGAACGAGGTGCTGAAACCATAGAGGCGCGGTGGAGCAATAAGTTACTGGATACATCATATATACCGCCAGCCCACAACAAAATGCCTATCTCGGCTGTACATCTTGACCGCTGCCAGGCCGCCCGCCCTTTTCTGTGAGAAAGGACGCAAAATCTGATAGAAACCAACAAGCCTCCAAAGAGTCCCAGGAAGAACATTTGCCAACATTTGCTATCCCAAAAAGAATTCAGTTGTTCCAAAATATCCTCAATTAACATTGCTACTTCTCGACTCGAGTCTCACGGTGTAATGCACGGTGTAATGTTGTTGGTTATCCATGGTTGGAGCTTACAGCTGTAGGTTCACCAACTGCTGTTGGCTGTTGCATGAGTGCGCGTGGGGTGCTCACCTCTTCAGCTAAGAAAATGTTGGTGTCGATCTGATCCCACTGTGCTTCTGCTGTTTATCATGCTAAGTACTTCAAAGTACAAGTTGCAACTGTGCGTACTTTCAGTATACGAGATTTTAAACAAGACTTCAATGAATACTTTTCTTAAAGGATACGTGCTGTTTTCCACATATCAGTAATGCTAACATCACTATCAGTGAGAAGCCAGTAGTCAGCATCAATCTGCAAAAATGCAGTAGGATCATGATCATGAGTCACTGGGTCTTCTCTGACTGAGAGTATAAGTATCATAGCAGCAGAAGATAACAAAGAATAATTAAAAACAAACAAGTAAAATTGTTGTTGTCGCTACCAGAAAGTTGACTGATTAGTATCTTCTACAAGTAACAATGCTGCAAAGTACAAGGATCAAGAATTCAAGATACTTGGAATTCAAGAGTATGAAATGCAACTAATGCAGCATTGCAGTTCATAGATGTGTGAATAATTTCTGATGAAGTAAAAAAAAGTTAGCATTGGATGTTGTTTGATGATATATTATGATTTTTGTCACCTTGTATAGTAAATTATATATACAAAAAGCAAAGTACATCTTGTTGCAATCTTAACTTACATCAACATTTGGAGTAATCTTCGTCATCCCTCCAAAATCATGTGAAGCATTTAGATCTGGAGTTTTCTGGATACGCTGAATATTCGGCAACGCCTCCTTTGGTCTGCTGCTTTGTCCAGCTTCTATTATTCTGAAGCCTTCTGTGGAGGCAGGTTTTGCCACATTTGCCTGCCTTGGAGGTGTTGCAACACCAACCAACTCCTCCATTTTCTCCTCAAATTTACTATTAACATAATAAGGATTTTGATCAGACAATTTACCTTTTGACACACAAGCTTCAAGAGAAGACTGAAACATTACCTAACCAAGTAAAGATCAATTGAACCCATTGTACTCCTTATTACTATTCTATATCTCCTTTGGAGATAATCACCAGCCTGCTTATGGAACAAATAACAGAACTCATGAAATAGTTAATGATAATTAAACACCCAATGATGTGTATAAGGGGAGCACATTATTTTAACTGTTTCATTACCTCATCAGGATCTGGGACTTCCAGTGTACTACCATGAGGTGCTTTTATTGCGATCAGTGTTTCATTCTGCAGAACGACAAAGGCCATATGAGCTCACAGCAGAATTATTTCAGTACAGATTCTTATAGTTGTGTTAAGCAAAATCTGAATAATCAGAAACAGGATGACCTTCTTTTGGAAAAGAACAATACTGCATTTCTTTGTAATATAAATAAACAAACCTGAAAGCAGGGCAATCCCTTGATGTCATCTTCGGTAAGGTATAGCCACCTAAAAACAGGATTAGCAAAAAATGGATTACTATATGATTAAACAGTGGCATACTGGCATGTTAGTATGCCCAAAAATCCAACAAGGCATATAATTACCTCTGATTGCTTTCGTCTTCAGTTAACTCCCTTACCTTTTCACGCATTTCACTGCAAGGATAATTATTTTCAGATCATATAACTATTTTCTTTTGAGATAGCAACATAACAAATTACGGTTAATAATTTTGTCCCTCACCTTATACGTTCATCTAGTGCTTGCTCCTGGAGATTAAGATTATCAACTTTTGTCTGCAAGAAGGTTACACCAAAGGCTGCTTAGATTCGAATATTCTTATTTCCATGTTCAGATACATCTACCATGAGTGTGATAATTTCAACACGATCACATGAACTAGAAGTTTACAGCAATGAATACCTGCATAACTGAAATATCATTATCTAAGTTAGCTCCTGATTCATCCAAACCCCTGTAATGCTGTGAGGTTAGCATTTTGCACCATAAATACAAGCATAGAAGGGTAAGAGAAGAAGAAAGACAATGATTACTTCCAACGGATTCTGTTCTTAAGCTTCTTTTCTATCAGCCCAATTCCTTCAAGGACATTTGTAATGTCATATATGCGCCGTTTATGAACCTGAGTTATTATAAACCATCTATAAATTTGTATCAAGAGGGACAAAGAGAAATGCCAACTTCAATGAGAAAAAAATATATATACCTCTAATGTCTCTGCAGCGTTATTCAAATCTAGAATGCCATCTTGAGCCTGCTTGAGCAAATTAATGAACTTTTTGGTCAACAATCCTGAACAAACATCACATGAAGAGTTGTCAGTAAAAGAAAGAACTAATATGAAACAAGACAATGCGACCAGATCTAAAAAGCACCATAATGCTGGATTATAACAGTCAAGGTAAGCATAATTGCAGATTGTTTGAGATGAGACCACTATGATCACCTAATGAATTGTCATAGCGGCAAGAACTAGCAGGAGTAGGTGGATTGACAGGTGAACCTGCAAAAACACAAAGGTGTGTGCATTACAACCATTAGTTGAAAACAAATATAAAGTAAGACAAAATAATAGTTGTGAGAAACAAATTATGTTGATGTAATCAATATCATAGAACAAGAAGTTTTTACTTGCCAGCATTTGATATAGGCATCTGAGGTCTGGCTTTGATGAATTTAGCCTTTGACTTGTATGTCCTAGCAACTTTTCCAGAAACTGGGGTCATAAGTGAACTGCCAACTGCTTCAGTAAACCCAGGACTGGTCATCATCCATTCACTTGACTCAGCAGCATCATTTTCTCCACATGGAGCTTTCCTTTTTAGCTGCAAAAGGGGAAAATGCATTATACAGTGGTCAATTACATTGGAAATTGCCATAAGCGGCAACATCTGCAACTTATGCTGAACGCTGACAACAGATCTCAAGTATGCTATAAGTGTACATTAAGTTATAATACCACCTAATCCTAGGGGCCGCAGGAAATTTTTTTTCTCAACTACTCCCTCTATAGTCACAAATACATGTAGTTTTGGGTTGCGTGCAGTCAAATTTTCAAAACTTTGACCATCGACATTTTTTAAAATATTTAGATTAGATACATAAAAATCATATGTGTAGATTCGCCTCAAAAAATACTTTCATAATATTATAATTTTATTGTGTTTTATAAATATATTTCATTATAAATTAGTTGTCAAACTTGTGTTTTGGGAACCGTGTCGATGTCCAAAACGATATGTATTTATAATTGAAGGGAGTATAAGTATATAATCAACACATGAATGGCATAATCAGTTAGAAGAAAATGAACAGCAATCCCTAAAATCCCAATACAATCCCAAGATCAAAGAAAAACCTTGAACTGTCAGATATAGCTGCTGTGCCTACCAATAATCCTAACTTACAACTCCACTTCACCAGAAATTTCAGAATGTCTCTAAAATTTAACACAACTATATATGTGGGGATTCAACATAAAAAGTTGTGCCAAATATCCAAGATAGCAATGATCATAAATCATTAAATCTACGAACGGATACATGTTTCAGAGCCAATCTGCTACTACAACCTTGTACGTTTAAACAGGCAAAAGCACAATGCTCCAAAGTGATCTCTATAGCACCAAATAAAACTGATCTTTGTAGCAAACTGCACTGGAGATGACTAGATGAGCAACAACTTCTAGGCTGTAGATTCATACAGCTCAGACATGACGACTTGCAGAAATCACTAAATTGTACTGAAAGGTAGCAATAAACATGACAGAAGCACCTGAATTGAGACTTTCTCCTCCTAGTTGCCTGCAACTAAGTGATACAACAGCGAATGCGCATCTAAACTGGTCCTACAATGTACCAACTCCTACTCTAGTACTCTGATACTCTCCCAAGCCGATACGAAGCAACTTTCAAGCGGCTGGGAAGGATTAAGGAACATAACCTGTAGCATTAGCCATCCAAACCATACCCACCATCCCAAACCCCAAATCTCCCAGCAAACCACATTACACAAATTCTTCCAATTTGCAATCGATACCAGACAGCTGATAGACGCCACGCTTTCCGGTGCGATGGAAGCTTCACGGCTGCGGTGCTTTTAAGCTTCCCCCAAATTATTTGGTGAAAGTAACAAGCTGCCCACAAATCTACCGGAAACCACATGCTAATCCTAGACACTAACATCCCCGAGAGAAAAAAATTTGGGAAGGGTGCTGCAAAAATTGCATGAAGTGTTCCACCAAATGACAGCGCAAACCGCGCAAAACCTCACCAAATCCGCACCAAAACCCCAAAACTATTGGAGCTCAACCCAGGGATCACAGACTCGATTTGCCTGTGGACACATACTACACGGGGAAGACGATGAACAATAGAGATTTTTTCTGACGCGACCTTGACTTGCGTCGTTTTTCACTTTTCTCTATTATTCACTCTTTTTAACAAACTGATTACAAGGATATAAATAGGCACTCTATGATCCGGCTTTACTAGTCACGACTCCACGACCGCGCACATGCGCACCACGGCTCCATGACTTGTGCACATCGCGCACTACCCGAAAGACTCACTCGCTGAGACCAAGTCCAAACGCTACGACCAGACCACTCACAATATTACGACCACTCACACAGTTACGGCTGCTACAGTACTCGTAACGACTACTATAGTAGTCTTACGACTACGACTGCTACTGAACTCCTACGACTATGACTAAACAAATATGCATAGGACCACGTCTAAGCCACTTACGTCCATGTCTAATCCACTTACGACCATATCTAAGTGCTTACGATTATGTCTAAGTCACTTACGACCATATCTCTCTTACAATCACGTCTAAATGATTCCTACGACCACTCACACTTTGCCTCCTCAACATGAGTCAAAATTAGTTCTAACAAAAACAAACAAGCAAATCAGTATAGTAAATCTCCTCGGCAAGCAGGAAGCGGCAACTCACGGGCGTCCTGATGATGATCCCCTCCTCAATCTCGCCGCCAGCGCCCCCACGGGATGCTGGTGCTGCCGCCGCGGCGGGGGACGGCGGCGGGGGGAAGCGGTGGTAGTCGCCGGGGGCGGCGAAAGGCGGCGGAGCCGGCGCGAGCGGCACGTACCGCTGCACCGACTGCACGATCTGCTGCGCCGCTGCCGGCCGGCCGCCCCCCGACATGGTCTCCGGCGGGGGGACGGCGGCACCTCAAATCCCGCGATCGCTCGGCGCGGAGAGACCCCGGTCCCGATCGGCTCACCGGCGATCGCCCTCGACACGGCCTCCGGATCTAGGGTTCCGACGAGGTCAGCGGCGGCGAGGCGGGAGGTGGGGTGGGCGAGGCGCGGGGGGTTAAGGGGGAAAGCGCGAGGAGGAGAAAACGAGGGAAAGGAGGGAAATTAGTAGCGTTTGCGACTTCGGATAGGGATATGGAGGGAAGTCGACAGAGGGGTGGGTTTGCGACGCGCTTATTTCTTCGAGGACTTGCGTGCAAAAGTCGCGCTCAGTCTGAATGGTGCACGCGGGGGCCCTGTAGCTTCGTTGCGGGCGGTTTTGCTTGTAAGTTTTTCGTTGGGTTGCTAGGCTCACTGTTGTTCCTCGTTTTGTTTATGGCTAGGAATTAGTTTGTGTATTAATCTAGATATGTTTTCTTTTGCGAGTGATTAATTTAGATATGTGATAAACTAGAATATGCTTCCGGTTTCTTTGTAACTGCTTGTGATTTGTTGGCATATTAGTACAGTTAATTAAAATGTTACTTTCCTTCTAGTCTAGTTGCTTCAGGTCTAATTTTTACTGTTTATATAGAAGTAGATCTCACTTTTTGGACTTTTAGCTTCTTTGAAATTCAAATGAATGGGATGATTTTTTGAAGTAGATTTTTCATATGGTTTTTTGAATCTAAAATCGTGTGTCGTCCACTGCTATCAAAATGTTTCGAGAGCTAGCACAACTGAGCTAAAGGGTTGTTTGGTCCATGGCGTTCACACATGCCCACTAACATGTGCCAAATTTTGCCTGGTTCTTTAGCCTCCTCGCAAAAAAAAACGTTGGCAAAAACAGTGACAAGAAAAATAATTAAATAGCTTCACAAATGAATCAACATGAACAAACTCTAATTAAAAGATACAGAGTAAGCTGCAAATCAAGCAGCCCCTTCCCTCGAACACGGGAGAGGGCTAGGTTCTGCCGTTCCGGACAGTTCCGTCCAGGTCGGTCAAGTACGTTCACATTGCTGCACGAGCACCGCCGGCAGGATTAGCGACCGAAATAAGCCGCGACTACAAGGGCTGCACCATGAAATGCTCTTGTGACCGCGTGGCTGGCCGTGGGCCGTTGCGTGGAGCCGGACGTTGAGAGGCAAAACGGCGTGAATGGGACACGATCTCGCGTTATTTCTGCGCGTCCCGAGGCCCTGGCGTACGACGACAAGCTAGGGATGCAGGGCCGCGAGGAGAGGAGGCCCCCGTCCGATTTGGCGGCAAGGCACGCTAACGCGCCACGATGCGCCGCGCCTCGTCCTCCACGCGGCTGCGGTCCCTCCTCCTTCACGCACCACGATCCTCTGCGGAGCTAGTTGGTGTCTCGGAAAATTGGGTGCGGAACTCGAGCTCAGCCCACGTTAGGCCCAAGCAGTTGCACTCGAATCTATCGGGCTGAAAGATGCAATAATTGTGGGCTGTTCTATCTTAGACCTGTCATCTAGCGCGGATCAGCGAAGCTTCTAAAATCCATGGCCCAACTCACATAGCACATGACACTGACTGGACCACTGACAGAGTGACACGTCCATCATTTAAACCGCATCTTCCAATTCCCAAACCCTATCTACTCACCTAACCCCCCAAACCCCTATCCACCTCGAGGCCTCGATAGCCACGGCTATGGCGTGCGCCTTATCCGTCACCATAGTTGTCGACGATCGAATTGTCAATCTTACGAAATAATATGAGAAAGATGGCTAAAATTCTTAGAAAGAACATGCATGTTCTTTATTACTATGAACTGGTTACAAGTTATCTTTCAAACTAGCTTTAATTACACTAAATTGAATGTGATGTGGATTGTCCTTTTTCTTTTTTCGTCCAACCTAAAATACCAATGAAGATACGCCAATTATCCGTCGAGGAAGACATTTTATGGAACCAATGCTTCCGGTCAGGGAGGTAGTTATTATTAGAGAGGACGCTTGATCGCCAGGTGTTGTCAGTGGGAGACAAACGTGGCAAACAACCGCATGACAATTGTTGTCAGAGACTCGGAGCTGAAATATCATGCTGTTTGGAGTGGATAAGGTACATGTTTTATCCACCGCATGGAAGTAATATCCTGGAATCGAGTCCAGGTACCAATTCATAGAATCTCCAAGTAGTCATCCGGTTGGCCAACACGTACAATGTTTTTCCGATGGGGTACTCAAGGAGCATCTTCTGGAGGTTTACGAACATGGGGGTCCTTTGATTTTAATTAAATATTAAAGTCGTATTTAGAGATTTATTCAATCCTCATTAACTAGCTCCTGAACGTTTAAGTGAATGTATGGAATGAATTCCTTCTGATTATATTTTAATTGGGAAACTACTTCTTTTAATAGCAAGAGTAAAGAAGCAATTCTTATTCACTTTAAAGCTGAGAAAACTAACAGTCAGTGTCCGATCTGTCAGAGTGCATACATCTGATTGGCTTTTACTTTTCAAGTAAGCCTTTGGTCATATGCAACTGCCTCTCATTTGCAGGAGACCGTGGGGATAAAGAAGGGAAATGAACAAAATGGGTCTGAAAGCACAAAGTGGATAATCGGAAGCAATCGTCTTCACTAGACTTCTGCCGCTTCAAAATAATCTAAACAAGGTTTAAGGTACTCCCTTCACCAAACTTTACAAAAGGGCCTTTATCAGAAGCACAATAGTATTACTACTGTTCTTGTCTAAAACATCAGTTAATGGTGTATACAGCCTCTTAGGAAAAGAGAAAAAAGAGTGATGGCGCAGTACTACCTATTTTAAGATATGCTTACTTACAATTGCATTGGCAGAGCCATAGGTGTCACTTTTCCATCTCCTTAGACTGGTAGCGTAGTGGCTCTAACCCAGCTTTGCGCCCATTACCAGCGCGCCAGGGGTATTAAAATGTGGAAGCTTTTCTGCAGATAATGCCACTTATGCACTTTTTAGCATCCCCTCTAGCTCCACTTTAAAAAGCTGACTGCAACAACACAGCGCTTAGCGTTTGTTTAATTCCTCGGCACACCACACTGCCCCTTTGCCATTCGCAAATCTAAACAGCAACCTAACTGCTGCTTTGATCAAGTGGAAAGAAAAAAAGAAATAATGTTAGTGGTATGTCTTAAAAATAATAACAAAGATAATTGTATTATTTTTATATTTATGATCTTTTGAATAATATGTTATTTTGTTTTTTGAATAAATATTTTTCGTATTGATCACCAAGTTATGGACTTGTTCATGGAACTCTTTATTCATGCTTTGATGTTATTCTAAATTATCCCTAAACTTATATCATTATGTGGGGCAATTATAATTTATAAATCAACACATATATTGATGATCATATTTCACGGATCATAAATATAAGGATATCAAATCAACAATATGGACACATGTTAAATAACATGGTGTTAGATTAACCCACATTAAGATATTGTTGAGATTATTATGTTTTATGTGTCATCAGTTGGTCTCAAGTAATGATGATGCATAATCCTTGTACCTGGCATTAGCATAGTTTTCTACATGTGTAATAGTGTATTTAGGGTGTTGACAAATGCTACTATATAATCGGGTAGTTATAAATATAACTTTCGGGTATGTTATGAAATATACGGGGGAATATGACTGGTCATATATGGGATTTGCTCCTCCTACATAACAGGAGAGATATCTCTAGCTCCTCGATGTGGTTAGATAAAGGAAGTGCATGTCCATGCCACGAGTGGTCGAGGAGTCGGCCATATGAATTTATCCATCATTAGATTGAGAAAAGATTGAACAGTCCATGAATAACAAGTTTCTCACCTAGAGTTCGATTGGGTATCGTGAATGACTAAGACATGGAGTTTGATCGAGTATTGTGAGTGACTAAGATCTGGTTGTTTAGTTCGACCATATACGAACTAGTCATGTCGGTATATTGACTAGTCGTGAGCTGGTCGGACATATCACAAACTGGTCTCTGAACTAGTCGTATGGCGATACGGATTAGCCGTAACCAAATACGAATTAGTCGTAAGGAATAACGACAATTCAGATTGCATAACGTTCGTCTGATCTTTGTGTATATTTAGGGGTCGATATGTCCTGCTAGGAATCACCATCGACCAATGATTGGAAAAGTGTTTTTGGATTATAACCAAGTATACATGAATCTATAGGGCCACACACTTAATAGGTTGGAACAAAAAGGGTCTAGATGATAGTCTCCGAGTGGATATAATCTATACTCATATTGGATAAGGATCCAATTGGAGGCACTATATAAAGGAATGCATTGGGCTAAGGGTTATAGACAACGACATAGCACCATCCACCGAAACCCTAGCCATCTCCTTCCAAAGGTCCTATTGTGCACGCTGGCGCTAGCATACCTCCGCATGACATTATATCTCTGGACGTGTGGATTTTAGTAGAGGCACTGCTTTGACTGCAGCACTGATCGGGACGATCAGAGGAGAAGACAATTGACTCATTAGATGATCGACTATTTCTACTATACCGACGCGTGCTACGTTGAGTTGGATTGCTTTAACTCTTCTTCTGTTGCACTGCACATCTAGTGGTAATAATCTATAATCTCTTACTCGTATGTCTTCTTAGTTTATCAGTAGAAATTTTAATTTATGGTAGTGTAACCTACTCGTAATGCCAACAAAGGAAGGATCAAAAGAGGGGAGGGTTTCTTTTTTGCTTTCGTCTTTGTGTTTTCTTTTGCAGTATTTGCACTCCTCTCAATATCTTCTTGGGTCGTTTCTCAAACTGCGTATATACTTTTCTCCTTCAAGCGCTCCTTTTGGGGCAAATGGCTTTGTGATGATTAGGGCTTGGTCTTTTGCTACCCTTTTGGGCCATATGTGACCAATGACCAAAGATTTCTTTGACTGTGACCGCTACCTCAGATTAGTAGATAGGTGCTTCTATATATTTTTTTCTTAATAGTGATTTATATAATTTTTAAAACACGATAAATAGTAGATAATCTCTTCATATATTTTGAGATTTAGTACTATTCTTATTCAAGAGAAAAGCATAGATTGATGGAAACGATCATACGAATAGCCATGCACAACTGCATTGCAGAGGTGAAATTAAGAGGGGACTACGATTGAGGAATGAAAGGAGATCTCTTGGGAAGGCGGCGTGAGAGGGAAGTCATTTCTGATTGTTTTGGGGGCTGCTTACTCGAATCCTTTTCTCTGTTCGTATCCCAATAAAGAACAATGTTCGAGCGCGACTTTTGATGCAAATGCACGCAGTAATGACCGGCCGATGTTGCTGTTAACAGGGCTTTATTACATGCTTTGGCTTTTCCCTAACAGTTAATTCTGCTCGTAGTAATTGTAGTACTACTGCAAACCACTTGAGCACTGCTCCGAGGAATCCTAGTAAATATGGCCATTGTGTGAACTTTGATGCTGTTTGCAATTTATATATCAGTAAGCTTGCAGTGCTACAAATACATGCATGCTGTTATTGATCAGTGTGCTAGATCTCACATGACACATGGTTACATGAGTATTAAGAACTCAATTCTCTTCACTCTAGCTAGTACGAGTACATTCTTGTAATGACACGTTTGCACTGAAACTTGAGAAATGGCTAAACCAGATGAACGAATGCATGCATCAATTCCTGCGTCTACTAATGCAGTCTGGTTTTGAGGGAGCAGGAATGCTGAAAAACCCCAGCATTGCTGACCAGCATGTGGCTGTTTTATGTACTACTGCTACTACTAGTAACCCCGAATGATGCTAATCTTTGCCATATGGGCAATAAGGGGGACGCTTTATTCCTTAATACTTTTGAGTCCAAGAGGGAAAGAGGCCGTACACAGTTCCCGATTCTTTTAGGGCATAAAGATCTCTCTCAGAAAAGAAAACCAATTTAAATGGGCCCTCTCAAAAGATGAGAGGTCACTACAGGCCACATCAGATCGTATCCATCACATAAAGCATCATATGTTGCATCATCATCATTGCAACATCAGTCCCATCCGCATCTCCAATAATTATAGCTAACAATTAACTATAAGACTTCTACATCATTTATATAGTACACACTAAAGCTAGCATTCTAAAGAACTATATATAAAGATAGTTATTTGATGCTTACATGCACACACAGAATTTATAGAGGCTGCCTCGTTTGACGTTATAGACTAGTGCTTAAGGAAGACCTGGCTCGATTTTTTTTGCATACTCTCTTTCCTCCACATAGGATATATGCTGATGTGTATATGCATATAGCTAGCTGACTCAGACCATTGGAGATGCTTTTAATATGATCAATTGTATAATTATACGGCCAATGAGCAGGTACAAAAGTATGTATGTACTTCCTATCTACGTGCATGATAGATGTATGGACTACTTACGAGTGCATTTTAGGCATCTTTCTGATGTATTTTGTTTTGTTAGGAAGTAACAATGCTTAGCTACCTGGAGCCTGGAGGTGCTTCTATGTGTATATTTAAATAGAACTGTACATTTTCTAAAAGAAGTTAATTTCTTGAGAGTAACTGTCGTTAGCTCCATAGCTGTTGTAGAATCTGCTTTCTCTTGATAAAAAACAGAAGTCTTTCTAATAATTGCTTAAATGTTTTAGCTTGTTAATTGTTGGTAGAGAACGACTACAACACGCTATACTGTTCGGGCCTGATACGAACGGTATAGCATCCAACTGTACATCGTCTCTCCACCCCCGCGCTCTCCTCTTCGGTCACCATCCTTCATTATCCCTACTCCATGCCCTCCGCGACGCTGTCCTTCCTGGCGCGAGCAAAACCTCGGCGCCACCCGTCCTCCTGCGTCGCGCGGAGCGCTAGTGACACCGCATCGTCGTTCCTTCTTCATCGCATACAGGGAGCGTGAGCGACGCTGCACCGTCCTTCCTCCTTCGTAGCCACGAAACTTGCACATGAAACCTAGCCAAATCAGACAATAAATTCCCATGAATCTTGATGAAACCTCATGAAATACAATGACCTTTCGATCGACTACTGTAGTTTTGACCACTAAGAGCCTTTGGACCGACTACTGTAGCTTTGACCACATAGAGCCCTTCGACCGACTAATGTAGCTTCGACCACACAGAGCCCTTTGACTGACTGTTGTAGCTTTGACCACATAGAGCCTTTCGACTGACTGATATAGCTTCGACCGCACAGAGCCATTCGACCAACTGATGTAGCTTCGACCACATAGAGACCTTCGATCGATTGTTGTAGCTTTGAACATATAAAGACCTTCGACTGATTATTGTAGCTTCAACCATACAGAGACCTTTGATTGACTACTGTAGCTTCAACCACACATAACATTTTGACTGGCAACTGTAGCTTCGACCACATAGAGCCCTTCAACCGACCACTATAGTTTCGGCCACGTAGAGCCCTTCGACCATCCACTGTAGCTTCGATCACGTATAGCCCTTTGATCGACCACTATAGCTTCGACCACATAAAGCTCTTCAACCGACCGTTGTCGCTTTAACCACGTAGTGCCCTTCAACCGACTCCTGTAGCTTTGACCACAAAGATCCCTTCGACCGGCTGTTGTAGCTTCGACCACAGAGAGCCTTTCGACCGACTGCTATTGCTTGACTACACAGAGCCATTTTATTGACTGTTGTAGCTTCGACCACACAGTGCCTTTCGACCGACTACTATAGCTTCGACCACACAGAGCCGTTCGACCGAACAGAGCCTTTCGATCTGTAACATCCTGAAAAATTTGAATTTGAAAATATGAATTTCTTGAATTATATTTGCAATATATTCTATTGGAATTTGGATTTCATGGTATTTTCTTGAATTTGTATGAGGTTCCAAAAATTTAAGAAGCTTAAAAAGAAACAAACATATTTAAATACTAGAGAATTAAAAATTTTAAATATGAATATGAAAAGGTGATCCAGTATAAAGAGGGAGAAACTTGAAGTTAAAGTATAAAAATCTCATTTTCAAATAAGAATGGCAAAAATAGCAATGAAAAGTATATGAATAAAATACAAGCACATATACATATACATATGTGTATATACAAATCGTGCAGGGGAGTGTGAGCAATATGCAAAATTAAGAAGCCAGCAAAAGTAACAACATGTAAAGTGTATGTATAAATATGTGTGTGCATATATAAGCACATATACACATATAACCTAAACAATAATAATAATAGCAATTCTCATTTAAATAGTTACAAACTCAAAGCTTAAATTCAAAATGTCATGCAAAAATAAGTGATCCTAAATATGAGACAAAAATTTAAAATAGAAATCTAAGATTCAAAATCAAGCCCAACCTTTTCTTCTCTTTTCCACTCCTTTTCTTCTCTCCCCTTTTCTTTTCTTCCTACCAGTTCCTCTCACTGTCGGCAGGCCAAACCGCCCCCTCTCTCCTTCTTCCTCAGCCCCTTTTCTTTTTCTTCCTGCTCCTGGCCGCGCTTGCTCCACGTCTCCCTTCTTGAAGCGCCCACGCACGCCGTGCGACTCAAGCCACTCATGCGCCTGCCCTCTGCTCTGCACAGCCCCTGCTCTCGTGCCGTCTCTTCGCTGCCCCCTCTGCGCAGCGCCGAGCCCCGTGCCTCCGTCGAGCGCCGCGCAGGGTCCTTACCTGGCGGTTCTTCCCCCTCTCGCGCTATGAAGAGCAGCTCGGCCCCTTCCCTTTCTCCCCGTGCCGCTCCCCTTCCTTTCCACCGGCTCCTTGCCCTTTTCCTCGGTTCACCGCCGCCTCTGCCAGACTCCCCACGGCCGCATCGCTGGCAGGCCCACCCAGTGAGCCCCGAGCCATTCCAAGCCCCTCCCTGAGGTCGGCTCACCTCTCTCCTGCTTGTACCAGGTGCTATTGGACTCTCATGCTCTATAGGCCGCCAGCGACTGCGTCTTCCCCAACTCCGGTGTCCCGGTCTTCCCGTCGATTCGCTGGGCCTCAACCCGATTACCAGCGCCTGGGGCTCCCCCAGAAACGACTGAGGTTATTCCCGGCGCCGCCCTGCGCTTTTGTCCCCCGCAACAAGCTGTCCATGGTGGCTCCCATTGCGCTGCCGCCCATGCTCGTCGCCGGCCCACTACAGCACCCCCTTGCCGGAGCCGCCACCACATGGAGCATCCCCTCAACGCCCTGGAGCTTCCCCGACCGCCGGCCACGGCTCCCCGCCAACCCAGCTCGCCGGCGCCGTGCGCTCACTTGCGCCGCCGAAGGCCCTCGTCGCCGGCTCGCCTGAGTTCTTCTCCCGCTCAACAGACGCCCCGGTTGCTCCGGCCGATTCCTCCGGTGGAAGCGTCTCCGAGGACCCCCCCAAGGCTTCCCGCACGGTCAATTCGAGCTCCCGTCCCCTCTAGCTGACCGCCGTCGTCATCCCGTGGGCACCGCCGCAAGCACACGTCGCCGGAGCCGCTCACCGCGCTTCCACCTCTACGGTTGGCTCGGTGAGGTCCCCTTCCACTCCTTCTCGCTCAAACCACTGCCCATCTCCTTTCTTGCCCACTTTGGTGCTGACGCCCCCGACTCGTCCCCGCCGCCCGAACGCCGCCTGGAGCTTCCCCTGTTTCGGCCCCTCTGCAGCACTTGGTTAACAACCATCAGAGCAGTGACCAGTGAAGCCCCACAGAGATAGTAAGTTGATTCATAAAGGTGCTAAGAATTAATTAGATTATAAATGAGCTCAACAAAAATTTAAATCTTGCAATCATTAATTATCATATGTTAGCAGCTAAGGTGTTTTAAACCTTATGTTAAGGCACAATAAATACAAATCAAATGTGAGGTATGCTTTAAGAATTATTGTAAAGACTCATGCTCTCATGAAATGATGAGTTTGTAAGTGATATAGGAATTAACAATTGCGAAGTTGCGTCATAAACTATTGTCTCTAACCCTATCAAATAAGATAATCCCTTTTGCTATTAAATACTGTGGACAATAAGCCAACCACCTTAGGCTATGGTTCCCATTTAATTAGAGATTATATTGCATATAAATGACTTACAATTGGACTATACATAATTGTAATAGAATCATTCTAACATCAAGTTAAAGCTGAAGGAGGGATAAGTTAGATATAAAGGCAAGGTTTTAAATTAAGGATCATCACTCATTATACCTAAAATATATACCCTAGCATTTAACAGGCCGCTAATGAATAAATCCCAGAGGTGAGGTTAATCAAAGAGTAGTACTGAAATTAAGACTCTATATGATAAACTTAGCCTAGAAAAATAAATTTAAGCTAAAAATAAAGCTAAACCTAATGATAACTAAAGTATAGGCAAAAATTAATTAAATCCTAACGCTGGATTTAAATAAGTAATAACACCGAGCATTAATAGAGGGTGGTCTAAAGAAATATATCCTAAACCGTGGCATACTAGTAAATGTTATAGAATTAACCATGGCATGGTTTAATGCATAACCATCATCTCTATGTCCCAAGCAATTAGAAGAACCCTGGTGATCATTAGGTGATGTAGATATTAAGCCACTAATATTTGGACTAGATCATGTATGCATGATCAATATGGTTTGAGCAATCATCTAAAAGGCTGATTATTAAATTCAAAGCAATAATCAATAAATATGGCTTTGGTTAAATACTCAAGAAGATTACCCTTAAAATATAATATATGCACTAACATTTAACATACCATCATTTAACAAATCCTAGAGAAAGATTTGGCTAAACAGCAAATATTAATAATATACCCCTATGTGACAAGCTTTGCCCATATGAATAAAGTTCAAATTGAAATCAATACTAAGCCTGATAATAATTGAAGTGTAGACAAAGAAATAGTGGTGTCATTAATTATATTCTAACACTAGATTAAATAAATACCCATGTTGGACCCTAACTACACATATAAATGAAATTAGGCATATAAAAATGTGCATAAGAAAGGTGCGACTATGTCGGTATACACATATATGTATATAATAGCCGTGGGTCGTCAATAATTTCACTAATGTGTAGTATGCTGTCTAGTGATACTGCTTAGCTAGGAGTGGTGTTTCATCCGAGCTGTGTTTAAATAGTTCAATGGTCGTGGGTCAATGAACAATAGAAATCAGATAGTGTTAACCATTTGAATAGCAGTGACTAAATAAATAGTCCCGGGTGATAATAAATTATGATATTAATCATTCAACTGATTAATTGATAGTAAAACTCACCTAAAATATCATAGGTGAAATACCACAAACACAAGGTCTGAGATTAATTCGATAAGTTAAACTAATGTACTCCACGAGGAAACCTCCTAACCTAATTCTTAAAAGATGACCTTCGGCACATAACACTCAACACCTCCATACAAGTCTCACACCTGCTCATAAGTCTAATCTGACACATGGAACGTCCTTGATAAATACAAAAATAATAAAAGAGATTATTAATAAAAAGATCAAGTTATCGTATTCTATTACCAATCTTGCCCCCCAAATCACTCGAATCATCCATTAACTCATAATAAAACTAAATTGTGTTTACTTGGTTTTACTTGGATCCTTTGAGTTATTTGTTTTTATTTGGATTCAGTCGTTTGTAGCGTAATTAGAAATTGGAAGTCGTGAAGATTCAATGGATCAAGCGAGATCAAGCTTGAGGTGAAGATAAAGCCCCAAAAGATCAAGGGAAAGCATTGTGTGAGCTCAAGACCGCGGTGAACCGCGCCAGGCGAGTCAATACTTTGATCATGTTGAACCTACATTTTTCGCAAATTATTTCTGTTTAAATTATCAAATTGCATGCTGTTATTTTATATGCAAATCCATGTTTAACTTAAGATCTTAGTTATATGTCCAGTGTTGCTTGATTAATATTACACCTCCTTTGGAATATTTGAATGTGTGAACCTTGTCGCCCTAGCAAAATTATAATATTAACCTTTTGAAATTAAGTCCCTAATTATATGCCATGCTTAGTATTGCGTAGATACTCATGGGCGCGAGAGCGCCCAAGCATCACTTTTTAATCCTGAGAAAAATTGGTTGGGCAGTCATGGTGATAATGACTGGTACATTTGATATGATTATTTTACACTCCCAAAATCCCCAACTTGCTTAAATATCTGGGCGGATTGGTTCGAGGGTGTGAGTGTGGTGCAGTGGAAGCACAAAGTGGGTTAGTGGTAGACCGCCCAGATACCACTAAGGACTGAATCTTGTCATGTCAACCCGTGTAAAACAGTACAACCACAAGTCTGTAAAGTACAACTTGGCTAAGTAGACTTATCGAAATCCCGGACTCATCTCACTGGTAGTGGATTGATGGGGTTATGCTATGGCAAGGGGGCCTGAAGGGACACCAGGTAGGGTGAAGTTTCTCAGTCGTACTAGCGCAGAGGGGAGGGGAGCCCGTACGCTAGTAGCAGTGAGAAACATCCCGTGCAATTAGATGGGACCCATCGCAAATGGGAGAAGCCCATATAGTGGGATGAGAGAAAGGACTAGATACTTTGAAAAGTCACTGTGATGGTCTGCTCAACCACACTTCTAAGGAATCGTGTGGGGGCAATGAGTTGATTGTCTCTTGTGGTGAAAGTGTACAAACTCTGCAGAGTCAAAACTATTCGAATAGCCGTGCCCACGGTCAAGGGCGGACATGGGAACTTAACCAGATATAGTTCTATTTCAAAATGTTTTGTGGGTGGGATGGAAAAGTGGAGGGCAGTGAAAGGCCCTAGTTTGGAGTTGTCCTGGGTGTCGTCCCAGTGGTAAGTTAAGCGGCTATAACGCTGAAGAAATTGCTATATGGTGCAGATGCCATGTAACGGTGGATGGAATCTGAATCGATATTAATAATGCATTTCCTTGTACATTACGATTTGTTCCAAAATTGCTAAGTCATAGGGTTTTTTTTAATTAATTGTATTCAACAGCATTTTACGCAAAATAAAATAGCCCGAGCCTCTCCTTTGTTAAGCTATGCATACTATTTATTTGCATTCTGTGTATTGGCTCGCGGAGCACGGGGTCGGAGTGCTCACGCTCGCTTTTGCGACAATATTCAGAATCAGGAGTCAAATCACCTCGCCTCAGCAACAAGATTGGACCAGCTGGTCGAGAAGATGAAGATGTCAAGGGTTAGGTCGCGAACCTCCAGTTGGCTGCCTGTTGGCATGTCCTGAAGGTCCCGCCTGTGTGCTTCGTTCTTCCGCTGCTGCAATTTAATGCTTTCGGCCTAATCGGCCCATGAGTAAGTCTACTATTAAATTTTACGCTTCCGCATGATATGTATTTTGATATTCATTACTGTAACTGTGAGCACTATCTACTGATCCAGGGAATAGTGCAGTAATCACAGAAGATTCCAGATGGTATAATCTGGGGTCTGACACGATCAACTGCTATAGCTTCGAGCACACAGAGACATTTGATGACTATTGTAGCTTCGACCACGCATAGCCTTTCGACTGACAACTAGCTTCAAAATGAAACTAGTTGAAACCTCATGAAACATAATAAAACTTCAACATAAAACTAGTACTGAAAGTTGTACATGAAACCTAGCCAAATCAGACAATAAACCCCTTGAAACTTGATGAAACCTTGTGAAGCACGATGAAACTTAAACACAAAACTCTATGAAGCAACATGAAACACGAAACATGCACGTGAAACCTAGCCAAATCAGTGAATAAACACCCTTGAAACTTGATGAAATCTCGTGAAACACAAGGAAACCATATTAAGCAACATGAAACTAGTCATGAAACTTATATATGAAACCTAACGAAATCAGGCAATAAACAACCCTTGAAACTTGTTGAAATCTTGTGAAACGCTATGAAACTTAATACTGGTCATGAAACCATAGGAAACAACATGAAACTAGTCATGAAACTTGTACATGAAACCTAACCAAATCAGTCAATGAACCCCATTGTAAGTTGATGAAACCTCATGAAACACAATGACCTTTTAATCGACTGTTGTAGCTTCGATTGCATACATACTTTCGACTGACTACTGTAACTTCGACCACATCTAGCCTTTCGACCGACTATTGTAGCTTCAACCACGTAGAGCCTTTTCGACCGACTATTGTAGCTTCAACCACGTAGAGCCTTTTCGACCGACTACTGTAGCTTCGACCACATAGAGCCTTTCGATCGACTACTATAGCTTCGACCACCTAGAGCCCTTCGACCGACTAATGTAGTTTTGACCACAAAGAGCCTTTTAGCCTACTGTAGTTTCGACCACATAGAACCTTTCGGCTGACTACTGTAGCTTTGACCATAAAGAGCGTTTCGACTGACTATTGTAGTTTCGACCACACAGAGCCTTTTTTTTGTCTAACTACTGTAGTTTCAACCACATAGAGCCTTTTCGGCTGACTATTGTAGCTTCGACCACGCAGAGCCTTTTTCATGTAACTACTGTAGCTTTGACCACATAGAGCCTTTTCGGCCGACTATTGTAGCTTCAACCACACAAAGACTTTCGACAACTACTGTAGCTTCGACCACATAGAGCCCTTTGATTGACTACTGTAGCTGCAACCACAAAGAGCCTTTTGACCACATAGTATGGGCATTAGGATAGGACGGGTAAAATCATGATGAAGCGGGCTACAGTGGCCGGGCAATAGAGCGTCGGTTAATAAGAATGTATCAGCAAGGGGGCTGTGTGCACTGGATGTAGTCATCGGATGGGAGTACATCACCGTTTGCGTGGATGCGGTTGCCAGGGAGGAGCTCGTTGGTGAGGAAGAGCGTGTTGATGAGTTAGGGCTCTTGACGCACTCGTATTCTGCTCGCACGATTGAGGAGGAGGACACGGATTGGCGATGAGTAAGGACGGCGCGACATGAGCAACCAGAACCCTATGTTAGAGATTTCTGTGGAGTGTACTAGAGTGGTGAGAGGAATACAGGGGTGAATGGAATGGAAATGGAATGGTGTGGTGAAAAAATGAACGTGTCGGCGTGGGAGCGGGGCTCTGAGATTCGTGCATCCTGACTCTAGATCGAACGGATCCGATTTATACCGTCGTATGGCATCTAAACAGGATACCGTTCTTTAGATTTTCTGTTGTTAGTATTGGTTATCACATCACTTTATTGCTTTTGTTTTGTTTTGCTCCATTAAGATTTTGCCGGAGGTGTTATGTGTGTATATATATATAGTGGCATGCAGAGATAGCAAAGGCATAAATTCTTGCGGGTACAGAGTTGTAGGAAAGAACTTCCCTTACTAAAAATAGCGGCCTAACGTATGTGCAGATTCTTCCCCTTGCCATTTTACTCGCTAGTTGCACAAAGATTAAAAAGAAGACTCCATGACCATTATGATTAAGTCGACTCATAAACACAGATTATACTCAGTTTTATCTAACAGAACTTAGATTTTACATATGAAGGGATTTCTTGTGCGTTCACTGTGCTGCTAGGCTAATTATTTTTTGCCTGAGAAAAAGGGGACATGCTGTGAAATGTTGAAATTTGCAGGGATTATGTTCATCTCTGTTGCAAGCTTAGCTACTTTTTCACGGAGAGAACCATCTTTCACAAAGTCGATATTGAAATTTTTCCTTGTTGCATCGACTGCGCCAATGTCCAGTGCACATTTGCGACTTCTCGAAATCATTCTAGATCAGGCCCTAAATTCTATGTTCGCCATTTTGCTCATTTTGATGCATGCATGCATAGAATTTAGCTTTCAGGTCATTCTTTAGAGGCAGCTGATCACGCACAAAAATCCAGTCACAGATACTGTGTACACCTATATGATCTCCTATCCTCCCTGTTTGAGAGATCGTAGAGAGGGGAAAGCAAAGGTGCCTTTGTATCTGCTTTGTCAGCACATGCGTTCTACCTAGCCACTTTGTCTTTTCCCACCACAAAATCCACTTTGGACCCAAAAATAGCCTCCCCGGAGAGAGAGAGGGAGAGAGAGAGAGAGAGAGAGAGAGAGAGAGAGAGAGAGAGTATGCAGCAGCAGCCCTCCCCAACAAGAATAGCACAAATCCACACACCGAAATCCATCCTTCCTTCACCTCTGTACCTCACCTCTAGCTGCTGAAAAGATGAACACTCACCAACGTGGAGTAT
Organism: Dendrocalamus latiflorus; assembly: GCA_017311315.1. Lineage (NCBI taxonomy): Eukaryota > Viridiplantae > Streptophyta > Magnoliopsida > Poales > Poaceae > Dendrocalamus > Dendrocalamus latiflorus. Next base: position 20,809,278 of record CM029637.1, read on the forward strand.
AAAGCAGCACCACATCCACCACTTGCAGCTGCAGTGACCCTAACCTACAGATCGATCTCATTCTCTCTCGCAGCTCATCGCAACTGCTGCTACTAGCTAGATCGATCAGCACGCACCACCGTTGCTACATCAAATCGATCTGCAGGTGGTAGGTAGGTAGATATAGCTAGGTGTGCGTGGCTGCTATAGGTGACGCGAGATGAGGGCAGGGGGGTGCACGGTGCAGCAAGCGCTGACGGCGGAGGCGGCGGCGGCGGCGAAGCAGGCGGTGAGCCTGGCGCGGCGGAGGGGCAACGCTCAGGTGACGCCGCTGCACGTGGCGAGCGCGATGCTTGCGGCGCCCGCGGGGCTCCTGCGCTCGGCGTGCCTCCGCTCGCACTCGCACCCGCTCCAGTGCAAGGCGCTGGAGCTCTGCTTCAACGTGGCGCTCAACCGCCTGCCGGCCTCGGCCGCGGTCGCTTCGTCGCAGCTGTTCGGCGGGCACGGCCACGGCCACTACCCACCGTCCCTGTCCAACGCGCTCGTCGCGGCGTTCAAGCGCGCGCAGGCGCACCAACGGCGGGGATCCGTGGAGAGCCAGCAGCAGCCGGTGCTCGCCGTCAAGATCGAGCTCGAGCAGCTAGTCGTCTCCATCCTCGACGACCCCAGCGTCAGCCGCGTCATGCGTGAGGCCGGCTTCTCCAGCACCCAGGTCAAGGCGAACGTGGAGCAGGCCGTGTGCAGCACCCCAACCACAGCGGCCACCACACCTCACCAAAACACTAACCCTAGCAACACGGCCACTACAAGCCCACCTCAAGGAGCCAAAGTCAAGCTCCCACTCGACCAGGCGCGCGATGAGGACGTCGCCGCCGTCCTCGACTGCTTGGCCGCCCGGGGCAAGAGGAGGGTCGTGGTCGTCGCCGAGAGCACGGCCGCGGCGGAGGCCGCGGCGTGCGCGGCCGTGGACAAGGTCAAGAGGGGCGAGGCGAAGAAGCACGACGCGCTGCGAGGCGCGCAGGTCGTCAGCCTCCGAGTGTCTTCGTTCCGGGACATGACGAGGGAGGAGGCGGAGCGACGGCTCGCCGAGCTGCGATGCCTCGTCAAGAGCCGAGTGCAGGTGCTGCTCGTCGTCGAGGACCTCAAGTGGGCGGCCGAGTTCTGGGCCGGGCACGTCCAGAGCGGGAGGAGAGGTTACCACTGCTCCGTCGAGCACGTCGTCACCGAGGTGCGCGCCCTGGTGTGCACGGCCGCCGAGCACAGCCTATGGCTCGTCGGGTTCGGGACCTACCAGACCTACATGAAGTGCAGGGCGGGGCAGCCGTCGCTGGAGAGCCTTTGGGGGCTCCAGACGCTCACCGTCCCCGCCGGCAGCCTCTCGCTGAGCCTCACCTGCACCTTCGACGACAGGTAAATCCGGCTGTCCCGATCGGTGCCGATCCGAAGTTGTTAAATTTCCTGGTGCAGTATGTCACGCAGGGATTACAATTTCGGCCGGGTCCCTGATGTCACGTCAGTTGAACGAATCTGCCTGAAATGAAATGCCTCTGGGCATGTGTGAGTTAAGGGTATTGATAAACATCATTCGGAGGTTTTTTTTCTAACTATCATCCAGATTTATGATCATTGGATTAGAGATCTAATGGCCATGAATTCTCCCCCACCCTTTCCAAAAAAATCTCCTCCTCCTCCAAAAAACAAAGGGTGTGTATAGGTATCACCTGGATGTTTTCTTCCTAACAATCATCCAAATTTCGGACCGTTGGATTAGAGATCCAACGGTCTCTTTTTTGGAGGGGGTGGGGAGAATTTGTGGCCCTTGGATCTCTAATTCAGCGTCCACAAATCTAGATGATAGTTAGAAAGAAAACATCCGGATGATGTTTATCAATACCCAAAAACAAAAAGCCGTTGGATCTCTAATCCAACGGTTTTAAATCTGGATGATTGTTAAGAAAAAAAACATCTAGGTGATGTTCAGACACACCCGTGAGTTAAAGCTTGCATCTTTTGCGTGCTTTTCGGGCAAAAGCTTGAGGTTTAACACATTCCCTCTTCATTTTGCATCCAACTTTTCCTTCTCCCTTCTTAGCATTGTGATTAGGTTTAACACGAAAAGCCTCATAGGATTGCGCATCATTAACTTGCGTGCATGACCGGTACAATGTCAGAGACACTGTACGTATATGGTACACCGGCAAAGGGCTAGCTGATTTTGTGGACATGTCGACGGGTGAGGTGACAGTGGAATCTTATTCCGTTTGTTCTTTCTGCAGTGCGCTAGGCGCAGTCAATCTGTCCATGAAAGTGAGCTCTGCCTCTGATGACACGGATGGGAACGGACCGGTGCCTTGCTGGCCGCTTTTGGGCGGCGGCCAGCTGATCTCCAGGTGCTGCGGCGATTGCTCCGCCGCAAGGCTTGACACGAAAGCGGCGTTGCCGCGGTCGTTCGTGTCGTCGTCCAGCCTCCCTTCTCGGCTTCAGCATTGCCGCTACCAGGTACTACTCAAATGCTCAATCAGATTCATATGATGCTCATATGTATATGTGCCCTATCTTACCATTTTGATTTGTTCTAATCTTCATCATGCACTAACTTTTGTCCTTGCGCTATAGGAACCTGCCGCGCATCTCACGGATCTTGGCAAGACATGGAGCTCCATCTGCAGCAAACCATCTCAGCGGATGACACTGCACTTCTCTGCACCGGTGTCCCCGGCCTCCTCCATCTCCTCCTATGAGCATGGCCACCAGCTGCACCAGCCTCGCCATTCATGGCTTCTCGCCCATCTCGACGCCAAGCACCCATGGAAGCCCAAGTGCGAGGCTGACGAAAAGGTCAAGTCGCACGACTCCGGCGCTTCGAACGGCTCGGTGGAGGTGGAGTGTCGTTCCAAGTTCAAGGAGCTCAACGCCGAGAATCTGAAGGTTCTCTGCACCGCATTGGAGAAGGAGGTGCCGTGGCAGAAGGAGATCGTCCCTGAGATCGCTAGCACTGTCCTCCAGTGTCGGTCGGGGATTGCGAAGAGACGGGACAAGTCGAGGTCGACCGAAGCGAAGGAGGAGACGTGGATGTTCTTCCTCGGAGGCGACGCCGACGGCAAGGAGAGGGTGGCGAGGGAGCTCGCCAACCTCGTCTTCGGGTCGCGCAAGAACTTCCTGTCCATCAAACTCGGCGGCGCCTCCTCGCCGTCCTCGTCCGGCTCCACCGAGGAGCACCGGAGAAGCAAGCGGCCACGGACATCGGCGGCGAGCGAAGCCTACCTAGAACGCCTCTACGAGGTCATCTCCGAGAACCCGCGCCGCGTCATTCTCATGCAGGATGTCGAGCAGGCCGACCAGTACTGTCAGGTCGGCATCAAGGAGGCCATCGATAGCGGGGTGGTGCGGAGCCAAACCGGAGATGAGGTCGGCGTGGGCGACGCCATCATCATCCTGTGCTGCGAGAGCTTCGACTCGATGTCTAGAGCTTGCTCGCCGCCGAGCAAGCAGATGAAGCTGGAGAGGGAGGACGCCAAGGAGGAGGATACAAGTGATCATGATCATAAAGAAGTTGGCGCCTCCTCCTCGTCTTCTTGCTTTGATTTGAACCTCGACATAGAGAATGATCAAGCCGACGAGCGCAATTTCGGTGATGTCTGTCTGCTCACGGCAGTCGACCGGACGCTGTTCTTCAGAAGACAGGAGTTGTGATTGTGTACATGAAGGATCCATGCATGTGTTCATCAGGGGGGATTTCTGACAAAAATTAAGATAGATTAATTGCATATCTAATTAGCTCTTTCTTTCGTTTATTTCTTTGTTCAATTTTTTAGTTTATCTTTACTTATGTTTTTTTGGGAAATCGTGGCATTGGAGGATTGGATCAATGGCATATTATGAGCTTCGTTAATGACGAAGTGGAGCTGTTGTAAATTTGTTGTGGTGATGGTCAATATATTTTCAGCAAGCCTACAGTTTGGGTAATGGATTTACTTGTAAGCTTGTATTATGTATGCTAAGAGCAACTTCAAGAGAAGAGCTAAATCATTTTCTAAAGGTAAATTTGGCTATTATTGGAGAAAAAACGTCTCCAATAGACTCTATAAATGACTATCCAAATTTAGTAGCTCTCCATCCCTCCTCCTTCGCTCTCTATTTTTGGATAGCCTACTTCGCTCACCATCCATCCTCTTGGCGCGGTCGGCGTTTCCTTCCCGCACGCTGCGCCCCATTCCCGCGCGTACGCGACCCACTGCGCGCCCTCTAGTTTAGATAGCCTGTTGGAGTAGTCTTGTTTTTTTTTTGGGTGAGATTCATTTTAGAGAATAGCTAAATCACTAAATTTAGATACTTTTTTTGGCTAATCTTTTGGAGTTGCTCTAACTAACGAAACAAGGATGGATCTGTTTCGATTAACATTCGACTGATTGTTTGATAAAAGACAGTCAAATTTTGGAACATTAGATCTAAATCGATCGGATCCCAAAATTTTTCTCACCCCCCCCCCAAGCCGCTACATGGTGTGCCTCTGTTCCGCATTGCTACCACCGCGCCTCATCCTCCACGCTACTACGACTTCGACTATGGTTTTGATTGCTGGATTATTTTTTACCGAACCCCACAGTTAATAACGAAATTCGCGGTTACCATGGTTTTGGACAACCTAGGTTATCCAAGGCTAATACCTTACCACTAGGACACGTGTGCACATCTGCTGTGTTGTGATTATGATTTATGGATTCCTTTTATACTTTGATAAAAATCATGAAAGTCCAAAATTATTTGGCCTGTATGTATAGGGAGGCTGGTAAATTCGAATTTTGACGAATTTCAGCCGGTAAATTGAACCTTGGCATCCACACACACAACGAGGAAATCTTTATCTATAGAGGGAGAGTATTTTTTACGGAAAGGCCACAACATGTCTAATCTCATAGCATATTTGATTGTGTGAAATTGGACTGATTTTCCAAAAAGTATTTAGTCGATGGATCTGTCTAGTAAACATTCAACAGATTTGTGAAAAAAATTCAGTCAAAATTTGTAGCCCTTAAATCTCCATCCAATGCTCTAGATCAATCCATGCCTATACATTATCAACCTTTCATTCCCATCTAGAGGTGGGAGTCAGGCCGTGCTTTTCCGAGCCAGCCCGAAGCACGACTAGCACAGCATAGCCCTACGCATGACGGGTTGGGCTGGCACGGCACGAACAGTGGGCTAGGTCGAGCCTGGAAAGCAGGCTCGTCGAGCGGCATGGCACGACCTGGCATATCGTGTCGTGCTCGGGCCGGCCTGGCATGACGAACATGGCAGGCACAGGGGCACAGCCTGCACGCCAGCGCAAGCGGCCGCCTTGCCTTGGCCTCTCGCTGCCCTCGCGCCTCCCATGTGCACTACCATCTCATGGTCATCCCCATAAGCCATCACAAAGCACAGGAGAACCGAGTAGATAGCGGGAGGTGGGCAAGCGGCTGACCGGCGTAGGAGGTGAAGGCCGGAGGGGAGGTTAGTGGTGGTTGGGCCGATATGGAGGGAAGTGGCCAAAGGCACCAGGAGCTATAGTAGGGGCACTGAGAGTTCCAGGAGGGAGGCAGCGTCAGGAGACCGAGCCGGCTGGGGGTTGGGACAACGGTGCTGACGGGCATAGGAGGAGGAGTGAGGCAGCTAGAGCAGAGGGCAGCAACCAAAGGCGCAAGGAGTTGGAGCCGTGGCAGCGAGTTCCCCCACTGACAGTGAGCATAGGGGCCAGACTGATGTGCCCCGAGAGGCGGCGGCAATAGGAGGAGAGGTGGTGATTTGGGGGAGAACGAGTTGAGAGGAGAGGAGGGGATAAGATGGAGGGAGGAGACCGAATGGATGGGGAGGCTTCAGCCTAGGGAGGAAAAAGGAAAAGAAAAAGAGAAGGTGGAAGAAAACAAAAAATGGGGGAAGAGAAGCACACGCTTAATAAAAAGATTCGTTCACAAATCTTCAACACTGAGTGTTTTATTGCGTGCTAAATTATTCGATAAAATCTTGGCAAACATGTTAACTTGCAATATGCCACTAGTGAATACTTAAAATAAATTTGGTATCATCAGTAGATTAAAATTTAGCATATACCGATTAAATTGGTATATTACTATTTAAATCATTCTATGGTGTTTTAAAATACCTCATTAACTTTGTTAGTCTTGTTTAATTATAAAATTCCACTAGTAAATATTCATGGCTATTAAAAATAAATTAGGCGTCGTTCGTAAACTAAAACTTGTACATGATTCTAGATTATTCGAATAAATCGATTTAAAACATGTACGCGATTTTATTTTTCCAAATTAATAATCCAAAATTTTTCTCAACCTAACAAACTTTTATTTTCTATATATATATATATATATATATATATATATATATATATATATATATATATATATATATATATATATATATATATATATATATATATATATCATGAAGATGAGAATAAGAATGAGAAAGAGGATGAGAAAGGGAATAAAGATTTCAAGAGATATTATATTATAGGCATATGATACATTTTGCTAATAACGCTTGCTGAGTACTTCTGTACTTACCCTTGTTATTACTCTCCTTTGTTTAGACGATAGTCAACCTAGAGTCTCACTCGGTATGGACGTGGCTTATCCTAAAGAATTCTATTCGGAATGGGAAGGTGATGGGCATAGAAATGAGCTGTATGAGGTGGACGCCTCATACGAAACTTGGGACGGATAGTAGGTCACCAGTAGTGCGGGTAATGTATATAGAGTTTTTAACAAGGTGGGCATGGGAGGAATGAAGATGGCGGCCGCCGCCTCCGCCATCTGTAGTTACTTAGGGTTGGGCTTGGGCCGGCACAGTACGATATCAGCACGGTGGGCTTTGGGCCATGCTTGGGCCTGGCCGAAGGCGAGGCGGACTAGCACGGCATGCTATGGTGATCGGGCTGAGCCGACATGGCACGATGCGGCCCGAAGCACGGTGGGCCTGGGACGTGTCGGCATGGCACGTCCCAATGCCCACCTCTATTCCCATCCCTAATGCTGCCGCCTACCTCCCCCAGTCCCCAATGCCACCTAACATGCCGCCACCCGCTTCCTCGCCTGCTTCACCCTCATCGCTGGTGCAGTCCATCGGCATACCCCTCCGCTACCACTATCACCCTCGACATGGCTGCCGGCGCTGCTCCCTCCTTCACCGCTACATCTCCATCAACTCCCGCTTATTGCAACTATCACCTTACTCGTCTTCGACGACCTCTCCTGCACCTCCTCTTTCAGGCCTTCGCCTCCAGTGATGGGTGGCAGTGCCTTCAGTCATCTCGTTAATTCTTTAAGGAAAAGGAAGGGGCACTTGGTGAAGTACACGCTTGTCAGAGGGGCATGTGCCGGAGGGGCATTCAGTGGTGGAGGCGGTGAGCGCGCTTGGACGTAGCTTCACCAGTGACACTACCACGGAGCAAGCGGATTGCAATGTCAGAAAAACAACTGATTTGACAAAAAATTCATGCAACAAATTTTTTGCATTTCCGTTAGTGATTATATGCCATTTATTATGATCGAGTTAGATCAATTAGAAATAAGTTCCCGGTAACTAGCTTGATGCGGTTGGACTATACACTTGCATGCAACAATAACTTAGAGATGAGTTTCCACAGTGCAGGGACTTTTTACTAGAAGGGACGCCTCTCCTTTCTCTTCGCTTCTTTGCCTTCTTCTCATCTATGTCGACTGTAAGCTAGGTTCATGCAAGGGCGAAGCCAAGGGGGAGGTTTAGTTAGGCTTGAGCCTACCCTCCCCTGGTGGCAAGAACCCCCTAGTGGCTAGCAATTAGGGAGACCAGCAACACGACCTCGAGGATGGAGTCATGGAGAGAACCAGCTGCAAAGAAAAACAAAAAAAAATGATTGGTCAGTGATCAACCCACTGCCCTTAAGAGGCCTAACAAATCCATCTCACTGGCCCACCAGGAGGGGGCTGGGGGCGACCAATTCAAGCGACAAGTAGAAGAGGGGACTGTCGAACCAGAGCCGAGGAGCTAGATCTGGCAGTGAGCCAGCTAAGGGGAGGCTGATCCGGGGGTAGGGTTGTGGGCGGAGCTGGATTAGGGCGGTGAGGGGAGCCGAGCTGGGGCGGGGGGAGCAGGAGCACTGTGTTGGCTGCGCGGCCGAGCCTTGCACTACTTGGAGAAGACTGTGGAGACGTGGAGTTTGTTTGAGAGAGAAAGAGACAGGGTAAGTGAAATACTTAGTGACACCGTTCGTGAGAAAGTGAGTGAGTGAGAGGAAGTGATATTAGAGCTGTGAGCTTGGATCTGGAATGGTCGACTGGTGGACTGACCAACTGAGTGAGGTAGTGAGTAGTATTCTTCCTTAGTTCCTTCCTTCTTGATTTAGTATTTTAGAATTTAGACTTTAGACTTTTAATGTATATAGATAGTTTAGTCCTTATAATTTATTCATAGATTTATAGCTTTGTATTAACAAAAATTAATAATTTATTTACAGGTTTTGCTATAATGGAGAAACAAACTTTGTGTAACTATTTCGCAAGCAATTCAAGTAGTTCAAACAAGAAAAGATAGAACTTTTCTGTTGGTATATCGCCTTATTGAGTTGACATTGATACTTTCTGTGGCAACGGTATTTGTTGAGAGAATATTTTTGGTAATGAATATTTTCAAAACAGATTTGCGCAATAAGGTATCGGATAAGTGGCTCAATGACTTGATGGTGTGCTACATCAAGTGAGAGATCTTTAGAAGCATTGATGACGATAAAATTATAAACCACTTCCAAGATATGAAGTCCCTAGAATGCATTTGCCCCGTGATTCAAATTTGTCTCGTGATTCAAATTAGTTTATTTCTGATATGTTTTATATTATCTAAATTTTTATTGCTATTCACAATTTTCTATTATATCACTAATTTTGATATGTTTCATACATAGGTGACTTATCGCTACTCCACAATCATGGCAGAATAATTATATATTCTTGGGTATGTTCTTTATATTATCGAGGAATCTACTCTGTATTTCTCTATTTTTTATTGTTTATCTCCAATTGTATAATTTCTATATAAATTTAAAATTTTATAAGAGTAAAAAACTAAATTTATGTCAACTTAATTTAGTACTATAAATAATTTAACCCATCTTTAATTTTATTTCTAACTTCGCCGCTGGGTTCGTGTGACTACTGCATACATATAGTTCTTGGATCTCTCACTACTTACTGTTAATCATCGCTAGAGCCTAAATTAAAGCGTAGTAGCTTGGTATATGCATTCTTCTACTACACGTGAAAGGATGCGTGCAGTACTTATAGCTACATATTTAGATCAAGTACTCGTTGGAGAGTGCTCAATGATGGCTTGGGAATCCAAGGATACAAGAGCTTTGAGCCCTTATCAGTTGATCTCTTGTACGACGCATCATGATATACTCGTACGTATATGCCGACATGGCAGAAAAAGGTCCGGACAGCAACCCATATATATCATGACATGTGCTCTCTTCAACTCTTGCACCTCTCTAGTTATCTTTTCTCCCTTCTTTTGGAGTGTCTTTTGCAAGTAAAAAATATGGAAAAAGAAAAGGACTCATTCGATCTAGTTGTTTTTGCATGGAACTTAGAATATAACGTGGACTGGTCAAAAAAGATCGAGAGTGAAAGACATGGTAAGAGCTACTAGTAGACACTACCAGATATTGAAGCTTTGTAATTTTTATGATAGCATGCAACGTGAGCTACTTAAATTTGTGTGTGTGAGAGAGAGATGAATGACAATCACGAGGCCTGGATGCCGGGAGAGGGAGACCAACAATTGCAGGGTCTTGCATACTTCCATGAAAGGTAATTCTCACCAGCTGGCTGGTGTAAGGCTTGAGGTGTCACCATTGCCACCCTTGCTACTTCTATAGATATGACCGTGTCCTCTTCCATGGCCATGATTTTTGTTGTCGTTATCATCGTGTCCCTTCGAGTTAAAGGAAGATTCCCCTCCCTTGTTCTTCTTCATGCATGCCATCCACTTCGAGTGTGTGAGCAACAGATGTTGCTGCTCCTCCTTGTTGCCATAGCTTTGAACCCTATCCTCAAAGGCTCTAAGGTGGTCAACCAGCTCCTCAATAGATATGGTCTTTAAGCCACTAAATTGCTCGAGCAATGTTATGATTGGTAAGAATTTTGCCAGTGCTCAGAGAAATATACGAATGATGGTGGTCTCCTCCACCTGCTCACCCAACACCCAGATGCCATTACCGATCGTCATCAGCTTCCGGGCGAATTCATCCACTGACTCACTTTCCTTGATACAAATCACCTCGAAGTCACTCCTTAAAGTTTGGATCTTCGCCTCCTTGATGCATTGTGAGCGTCTCCCATGCATCCTTGGAGAAGTCCTTCTTAGCCAATGTTAGGAGCACGTCTTTTAGTGCGCTTTGATAGATGGCAGCGAGGGCTGTTCTATCCCTTCGTTTGTCGATGTCATCTTTCACTACGGTGTCCCACATGCCTTGTGCCTGCAAAAACAACCACACGACATAGTTGCTCCATGTGAGCAAAGGATATTACAATGAAATATTGATGTCCTTTTTCACCATCACCACATCGATGACACTTCTATCGAAGTGTCAAGTTGGTGACTCATCTTGCGTGCGCGTCGACATCTGTTTTGGCATGCTCCTCTCACTCTGATACTACCTGTTGGTTTCAACCCTAGGACACACACGTACACCGCTAATGGTTTCAGCCCTAGGAATAGATCAAAGAAACATACGCAAGGGTTGAAACCAACAAGTTTATTTTTATCTTGGGATAGCCCATTTTTCCATGAATGAAAGAGGAAATAATGTTTATAGCAACACGGCCAACTCCAAAAGAGAAGGCATCACAATTTCATGACATACAAATTACAACACCTAGACCTAAATTTGCAGTCAAACTGAAGAAAGGGTTGGGTAAAACTAAATTAAGAAAATGGACCCAATACCTTTGAGCACTACCTACTCCAACACAAAATCAGAATCCATGCTCGTGATCGATTGGATGCCCAAGGGGATTGTCCTCCCTGAGAGCATAGCAATGTGCGTCCTAGCACTATCCACACTCTCCCACAAGTGTGACCTCTACCTCTCTAGCTCTCTCGGCTGAGATGCCAGGCCACCCTCGTTGGATCCTTCTCATGGAGGGTGGCAAGGGTGAACTCGGCAAGTAGGGATGGGGGGCGAATGCTAGGACATGTGTACGGCTTCCTTTAGCATGAAGCTAAAGTGGAGATCTGTGATCGAGAAGCCCTCCTTCATGTCTCTAGCTACAAGTCGACCATCCGATCGAGCATGCCTAGCCAGAAGAAGGCGTTAGTGTTCGCCCATACAGATCAAAATGCACACCTTCAGTGGTCGCAACACATACGAACACTTTCGAGCAACTCAGACACACAGAGTTCTTGCGATTAACTCAGACACATATAGTTTTTTTGCTGCGTAATGCCGTGCAACTTTTCCATTTTCTCTTATTTATACTACTGAATACAACAAATGGTTATAAGTCTTTGATGGTGTGTTACCACCACTAATGCTTTCGTTACATGCAGCCACTAATTACACCACTAACTCCACTAGTTAAACTCCTGTGATCCAGTTTTGCTACCATGATTCCCTATGACTCAGCGCACACCTCGCACTACTCGAGATACTTGCTCCACTAACCAACACACACAGGTAGTGGATATGGCTGGTGTAAACACACTGCTACCTGACCAAGTCTATGTCCACACACAGACTTGACCAACTTCGAGTCCTTCAAGTCATCTCGACCATGGCACTCCGACCACGGCTTTCGACCACGGTGTTCTCGATCACGGCTGCTACTTTTGGGACCAAAATGCCTATTTGGCACCAGAATGCCTATTTTTATAAATCTAGCCCCTCGTCCCGTAGATCTTTCGTGCGTGATAGCACTGTAGCTACAGTAGTCCTAATGAGCTGCTGTAGCTCAGCGGGTCTGTTATAATGTTGACATGCACAATAGGTCTATGGAATAGAGCTAAATTTATAAAAATAGACACTTTAGATTAAATTTGAAAAAATAGTGACTAGAGTGATATTTTTAAATTGAACTCCAGTTTGTGGGCCAGAACGAGAAGATCGGCAGTATTGATGGCCCTACATCTTACTAGTATCGTACGATAATTATCGTATGCATAGCATTTTTCAGACAAGAAGTGCTTCAATTCGATGCTCTCCGAAGAGTTAAAAAGCACCATTTTAAAGCGCGTTGAGGAGCTGATTTGCAACCATCCGCCACTGCACTACTAACAACAACTAGTAGTGTGCCCGTGCTAACGCTACGGTAAAATACAAAACAAGATAAAATTTGTAAAAAATAAAATGAACAATCAAATTCATTAAGGTTCACGTCTCATATATTGTATAACCAAATAGTTTTGTCACATAATGAATGTCACATAAATACGTCAAGTGAAGTTGGTTATTTGCCTCCTTATTCGTTGCCAGTACCATCCTAAACCCTAAAAACTATCATAACACAGATACAATTCAACATATTCCCACGGAGAAAGTGTACAGGCAGGCTAACATAGAAAAAGATAATAAGTGTACCAATTAGAGAAAGTAATCTGTATTTCACCCCTAGATATTTGAATTGTCTTATCATATTGAAATATAGCCTAAAGTACTTTTTATGGAATATATAAGGCAATTACTCATAAATGATGTTGTGTTGTTTATCCAAGGCTAGAAAGTGTAAAAAGTTGACAACAGAGCATATCCAGGTTCTCCACATGGAACACAATATAAAGATGTTTCAAACAAAAAATATTTGGTCCACAAAAGGATAACAAACAAAGCACAGCAGATTTTGTAAATTTAGTTCTACACTCACCTTCGTCCTCTGTGTGAGAATGCTTCTGAGGCAGATAGGTACTCGAGTTCTGCAATAATCCATCATTATATTCAGGATTGCCTTCATGATACTCCAAGTGTCTCTCAGAAGCATCTACTGATCTAATTGCAGTTGAGCTGTTTTCATCTAAATGAGAGTTTTCATGTGAGTTAACCACATCAGCAACCAGCGTAGATGACTGCAATGGTGCCTCATATAATGATGGGTCACCAGAAGTCTCAGGGAGGGATGATTGATTTCCTGATGGTGGCTCATCCTGTGGAGACCAATCATTATCATGTCTGCTTGTTGTCATAAGCTGAGTTACTGTGATCCTTAACCACAGTAGAATCTTGCACAGAAGGTAACCCCTGGTCAAGCTCTGTTGGCGGAACAATGCTCACAGATTGTTTCCAATTGTGGTTTACGGTGCTTGGCAAAGATGGGTACTGTCCAGCATATCCTTTGTCCGCTGTAACCACAGGCTTGCTAGAAGGCTTTCCCTGAGGCATGCCCATTTTCACAATATCGGCCATTGACAACTGACCTGGCATCCCAGACCAACCATGCTGAAACCCAGATGATGGTTGTAATGGTACCGATGGTCCCTCAGCAACCATATTTTTGTTTACAGAGGAACTACAGCAGACAAAAGGGAACATGAATATCAAAATGGGTGTAAAAACAAAGCAACTTGGAATCATCAGATGACAGAATTTGTACACTTCTAATGTCATGCATCATCCAAACATCCAAAGACCATATTGTTGATTCGGAGTTAACACAATATTACAAATGGTATTATCTCAGATAACAGAATGCAAGCGAAAAGTTCCACTCAACCAGAAGAACTCGAGTTCCAGCCTTCTAAGGAAAGAATTGTTTGTAAGAACTCATGCAGTTTCCGTTAGTGTTTTTAACAACATAGCAGGGGCATCAACAACAACACAAATGAGCATCTTGAAGGCCAACAGGCAAGAATTTCAGGGAAAAGACAAGAGTAGATATTATAAGTTTATATTTATGCCTACTAAGAAAAGCAAACCCAGCATAAATGTCCTTAAAGTAGGTAGTGAAAGGAATATTTTTTCGTACATTGGAACCATTGGCTTCTGAGTGGAATTGGTTGATGCCATACCAGATCCCGAGACTGATGACCTTGAAGCTGCATTATCTGATTTTTTTTAAAATGAAAATAAATGGTCAAAAGGAACTACAACAAAAATGAACAAACTTGAAGATATGATTTGTGCTTGTTCATATTACCAATGGAGCTAGAGTGAATAGTATTGTTACGTCCAACTCGATCTGCACCACCTCTAACGCCTCGACTGGTAGCATTACTTGCCACTCGAGATCTTGGCTCAGGAGTCTCTTTAACCTATGTAAGTGCACATAACTATAGCTGTGAGTTCCATCAAGACTGTTTACAAACAATAAAGCAAAAGATTAGTTGAATATGCTAAATTTTGACGCAACAAATAAAGCAAAACCAAAAGAATTGCCTATGGGCAAAATGTCTTCTTTATGGATATTCATGCCAATAAATTGTAAGGGCAGGAAGAAGAGTACTACCAATCCATAAGCAACCCAAGTAAAATCTGGTTATCAGTTTTGAGATAAGCAAACATCATAGGAATATAGGGTGCATTTAAGGAAAAGGTGTCAACTGACCTCTTTTTTCTTATCGCGCTTGCTCTTTACTTATTGAAAAGTATCTGAAAAAACAGTGGAATATGAGATATCAATGTTCGTACAACTGCTGGACCAACTAACATAACAAATCTATCTTGGGGTAACTGCCAAATATAGTTCATGTAAATTAATGATCAAAATAACCATATGGTATGATCTAAAAGATCAAAAACAACATGTAGGAACTAAAAACAGCACTGGTATATGATATATAATATATCATGATGAAAAGTCTTAATCATGGATGGAAAGTCTCAATCCACATATATGTGTGTATATGTGTGTGTGTATGTATGTGTGTATATGTATATGTATGTGTGTGTATATGTATATGTATATGTATGTGTGTATGTATGTATATGTGTGTGTGTGTATGTCTGTGTGTACAAGCAGATAAGGTACTCAATATGCAGCAACAGTACTGCATATAAACTCTGAACAAGTGACGAAGCAATCATAAAACCCAAAACTACACCTTTCTGGCTATGTCAGGTAAGTTGAAGATGTATTTTATGACTTTCACAAGTTATAGAGATGAGGTATTAAGGTGACAGTTCCTACTCCTTGCCCATTCACTAATCCTCATAGAGTTAGCAACAACACTTTACAAGGAAGCTAATAGTGTCCAGAAAAGTTACACAAAGGAATAACTTATCTACCAAATTGTAAAGATAAAACTAAGCAAACGCCACAAAGGAGCCAAAAATGGAATAGATAGAATCCCAGCTAAAACAAAGAGATATAAAAGCTCAACCTTTCTTTAACTGCGCTGAACTTCACAGATTAAAGAGAAAGCATGAAGTCTCAAGTAATAAAAAGCTCCCCTTACAGAGCCAAGATTAAATCACTGCAAGCTCATTAACCCATTCAAAAAATCAAATACAGGTAAAATAAATTAGCATGCCATAAGCTAAAGTTCTGACACTCCTTGCAGAAAAAACTAAGGATGGGCCTGAATTGCTTATTTCCTCTGTTATAACCAAGAATCGTGATGACAAAAAAAGAAGAATAAATGACAAACCAAGAACAAGCCACAAGAACCCCGTGATAGTCTTTTTGTATTTATACATATGAAGAAATAGCCCAACGAACAACCAAGAATTCCATTTGTCTGATTTCCATAAGTTCGACACATCCTAAATGAAACCCACGTTTATATAGAACAACCAACCCACAATCACACCTTCCTCTAAATACAGCAATACCTAACAGATCACAGATAAACACATGCAACAAAACAAGCAGATCAGAAGTGTTTCCACTTTTCAAAACAAGAAGACAAGCCAGAGGCTCCACCTCCTATCCCAATCTAAATGTTCCACTCTGTTCCAGCCTGGTAGCTAAATTTACCACAATCATCCTTACCGAGCCCAGTAGCCAAATTTGCTGCCATGCCCTTTCGCAACCTGGTTGCTAAATCGGTCCAAAAAGCAAATATCAAGCTATGAACTCGTCCCCCCCCCCAAACATTGAAACGCTGGAAGATCCATCCATCCTACATACTCCCGCCAAAGAAATCACTTGTCCTGCTTCTTCCCACAGTTCCGTGTTCCCCGATTCTCCTTCCCATCCAACATAGCAACTCCTTCCTCAGTTGCAATTGAGATTGCAACAGCCACGAAATTTTGAGCACTCCCGCAGTTGCCACCAATTTAAACCACGAGAAAACAAGAGGAACAACAAAAATAACGAACAGAATCTACCTACCCTCTAATCCAAAATTGGAAACGCTACGCTTGCCACTCTTAGCATTTAGCAGGAAATCTATACATGAACCCTAATAAAACGTAGAACAAGAAGGAGATTTGCCAGAGTCCTAACTCCTACGAGCTCCTAAATCTATCTAATGCTACTTCATAAATAGCTAAATCACATATAATCAATAAATCAAAATACCAAACAGGTTCATCGGATTCCCACTAATTCATAGCCAATCAGCCATAACGGTGAATCATTCCAAATCTGCAAAAGCACGCAGTTCTAAGAAACTTCTAAGAACCCTAGCGGCGAGAACCCGGGTACCCTCCAACTCCATCGCGCATCCAGTTAATAACCCGTAAAGGAACAGCGAAACAAGCGAGAAATAGCGGGCGGGGGGCGACGAGGGCTAGACGGCACGACCTTGGGAGAGGAGGCGGCTGACCGCCTCGTCGGGGTCCATGCCGCACTCGCGCAGCGCCGCGTAGATCTCCGCGTCCGGGCGGTTCACGATCTCCTTCAGGCTCTGCACCAGCCTCCTCGACGCCTCCGGGACGGGCCCCGTGGCCGCCGCCCCCTTCCCTCCTCCCGCGCCGCCGCCGCTCATCCTCGCCGCCGGGATCCCCTCCTCCGCACCCTGGAAACCCTTCCTCCGCGCCCGGGAAACCCCTCGGAACCGGGAGGCGAAGCGCGCGCGGTGTGGTGCGGTGGCGGTGGGCGGCGGGGTGCTGGTGGCTAGCTTCGGTTTCGGCTGCTTCACTTTGCTCTCCCACGCAACGGCGGCCTAATTCCAAAACCCTTCCTCCCCTCCCTCCGCTGCACCTCGGGGGAGGCGGCGGCCTTCGGGGGAGGCGGGGATGAACGATCTGATGAACGATCGGCGGGTCTGGAACCCAAGAGACGATCGACCTGCATGCATGCAAGCCGCGAGCGTCAGGGACGCGGAGGGGTACTGCAGATCCATTGAAGGATGATTGTCGGATATGGTTGAGTAAGGAGAGAGAATGGAGGAGAGTTAATCTGGTGTGGACATTTTTAGGATGGTGTAATTATGGGTGCATATTGTGGTGTGAACGTAGTTAAGGTCATGACTATGGAGCAGATAATTGTTGGGTGGATATAGGATAATTTTAACTGGTGGTTTATAGGGGTAGAGATACTTCAAGATTTTGTGCATATTAGTTTTTGGAAGAGCATAGAAGCACCTTTAGAACACACACACATAATACAAATAACAGGGGCATCACGGTGTCCAGACTCCATAATTGAGACTTTCTATCCATAATTAAGACTTTTCATTCATGATTGATTCAGCATGCTAAACAATGAATTCTTTTCCAAATCGATGCCTTTTCAAATTAATGAATGTTAATGGGTTTCCTGATTATTGCACTTGCATGTCTCTAAAAGCAATTCAAAGTCAGGATATATGTATGTATGTATGTATGTATGTATGTATGTATGTATGTATGTATGTATGTATGTATGTATGAAAATAGTTTCATACTCCTGAGAATACATACTCGCACTTCTCATATACTGCTTTAATAGCGTTGTTATATCTCTTTATCTATTTGAGTATACTCTAATAATGATTATAATATACTTTAAAGCGAGTTTCATGAAACAAATTTATAAAAATCCACTTTTTATAACATAATTTATATACATGTTCCTTTTATGTGTGGAAAATGATATATAGCAAAAATAAAAGGCTCCCAAGAATTTTTTTTAACTAAGTCGGATTGGAATATCTTAGAATTAGTATTTAAGTATACTGAAAGTGATAAAAAGGTATCAAATATTCATTTAAGCGGTATATTAAAAGTGAAAGTATGTACTCCCGGAATTACGGAGTATGCTATACACACACACACACCCACCCACCCACACACACATCCAAATCTCTTTGAAAAGGTCTCAAAGTTTAAAAATAGCCAACATATATAATGGCTAATGAACAGTGATTATTCTCTTGCAAATATATGCAAATAATCGAGATCCTATGAGGTGAAGATGAGCCCCAACCCAAGTAAAGATAATGATTTGCATGATTTTTGCAAGCTTCGGGCAGTTAAGATCTGTAAGCTCTATGTTTTTTTTTCGAGCTAGGAGTTCTGATAATCTATTTGGTTCATGTCTGATATCCACCTTGGCAACAGAACAAACAGAAAAAACTTGGAAGAACCTGACTCATAATTTTTAAACCTGACTCGTAATTCAAAGGACCTTTTACCTCTCGAGTGGGATTGTAACGGTGTCACTGGCCCAAGAATGTCGGGCTGCATTTGGTGTGATATGTACACACTTTTGGGCCAGAACGTATACTAGTCGATCATCTGGACGCACAGCCCATGTGTAAGAACTTCCCAATCCCAAAACGGTCTCTTGCCTCGAAGCCCACAATTGTGGCCCATGCTTAGCAAGAAACGGTTGTAAGCTGCAGCTCATCGGCGCACGTTTAGAACGCTGCCGCATGCGTCGTTTCACTCGGATGGTTCCCCGTACCGGCACGTTGTTTTGTGCTGCGTATCATGGTTTCTGGGTGTGCTTACTAACCTAATAAATAAATAGTAATTATTAAGGCACGTTGTTTTGTGCTGCGCATCATGGTTTCTGTGTGTGCTTATTAACCTAATAAATAAACAGTAATTATTAAGAGAAGCTAGGAGCCAAAAATCGCTGGAGAGAACGGGGGCACGTCTGACGAGCAAGGATTGGCACGCGAGCTCACGTCGTCTCACGGCGCGTGCCAATCCTTGCTCGTCGCCGTCGCGCACGGTGCTCTCGCCGTCGGCGTCCCACTGCCACAGAGCGTCGCGCACGGTGGCGCGTCGCGAAATTGATGTCACCCTCGTGAGGCGGGCTGATTTGTCCGCTGCGCACGTCGATTTCAGAGTCTCAGGCGCGGTCGCTGTGCGCTACGCGAGTGCAGCCAGCGGCGGCGTCGGTGCGGGCTAATTTTCCAGGCTCATAGAAATTTCTACGTACGTACGCTCAGCTCCGTCAAATGATGCTGGGTGTTTGGGACTGTCGGTAGTTTCGATCGACCTGGTAGGCCGCGACTGGTCGTTTTTCATATGTTTTTTTTTCGCCCTTCGACGTGACGCGGTGGCAAATGCCACTTCCGATCTTCACACGTACGTATGTTGGTGGGTCACTCTCCGTCTCTAGCTCAAATCATTTTCCATTGCCCTTTCACTGAATCATTTGTACGGGCTTACAAAATGGCACACGTACGATAAAATGAGACTAGTTTGAGTAAATCTAGCCTTCCAAACTTGAGTTCGGTAGAATCTTAAGTCGAGTTCGAATGAGTCTAAGCTAGAATCCGAGATTGTACCTAAGTTCGAGCTCAGCTCGAATAAACTCAATAACAATTAAAAAATAGGTGTGTATAAACATCATCTAGATATTTTCTTCGTAACAATTATCTAAATTTAGGACCATTAGATTAGAAATTCAACGGTCCCTTTTTTGGAGGAGGGGGGATTTTTTAGGGGGGAGAATTCGTGGTCGTCAAATCAGAGATCAAACGGTCATAAATCTAGATGATAATTAGGAAGAAAATATCTGGGATGATGTTTATCAATACTTTTTAAAAAAATTAACATGCACTAATTTTCAATAATAAGAAAAGTTCGACCTCGACTAGAGTAAACTTGATAACATTAAAAAAATAACTCAACATGCATTGGTTTTTCAACAATAGAAAAGCTTAAGCTCGAGCTCAACTCGAATAAACTCGGTAAGAGTTAATATATATCAATATTCAAGCTCGAATTGAACTCTAACGAGCTATTCGAGCATGGCTCGCTGAAACTCGTGAATTCAGGATCAAGCTTAGGCTCACCTTGTTTAAAGTTCGAGCCGAGCTCGAATCAAATCTAGAGGGAGCCAAGCTCGAGCAACTCACGAGCCTCAAGTTTTTTTTTTTACAATCCTACCTGCATCTCACGAATATTTCTACCTTGTTTAAAGCTCGCGAGCTTAGGACCAAACTCAGACTTGGCTCATTTGAAGTTTGAGCTGAGTTCGAATTGAACCTAGAGCGAATCGAGCTCGAGCAACTCGCGAGCCTCAAGGTTTCTTTTACAGTCCTACCTGCATCTCACGAATATTTCTATTCATATGGGCATATGGAACATATATATATGGCCATGTTAAGCAGAAAGACGAATGAAAGCTTAATGAAGCTAGCTTCTGTTTTTACATTCTTCAAAGCGAGATCGCCTCTGTTGTACTCTTGACATACAGATGGATGGTACAATAACAAATGATGCTAGGTACGTAGCTTATAGTTTTATACCATGTACTCATGTAGTATAAAAGTAGCTTTATTCTGCACATATTCAAAAGGGCAAAAGACTCAATAATCTTACACTGTTACAATTGCTACAAGATTACTTCTGCAAACAAGCGCGCTCGCCGTTCCAACTCTCACTCTAAACGGCACCGTACGTACGAACCCCAACGACGCGCTAGCATGCGTGCATACTGCCATACTGGTACGCGAGAACGGACGGCGTCCAAGCGCGTCACACGTCGACGGTGCAGTCCGCCGGCTGCGCGAACTTGAGCGAGACGGTCCCGTTGCCCCCGCCGGCGGCGCCGCCCGCCGTGGCGCTCATGGCGAAGGCGCCGCCGACGGCGTTGCCGCTGGCCGCGAGCAGTGCGGGGCAGTTGACGAAGAGGTGGTACTCGCCGGAGACCCAGCTGCCGACCTTCCACTTGACGCGGCCGTCCACCTTCACGTGCAACAGCACGTACCCCGCGCCGATGTCCTGCTTCATGGCGTCCGCCAGGTACTGCGCCACCGGCACCGACTCCCCCGACATCACCGGCGACCACACCGACACGTCCTTGTGCCCCTGGTAGATCGGCGGCAGCGCCACCGGCACCGTGATCGGCTCTTCGCGGTACGTCGTAAACACGTCCAGGGTCTTGTAGTAGATGCCCACCCGGTCGTTCGGGTTCCGCGACGCGATGGTCACCTTCATATGTCACATCAAAGTATAACCATGCTTCAGCAATGAAAACCCGAGATTCCGAAGCATCATCAATTCACAGCCAAAATTGATTAGGTGAACTACACTTTCTTAACTAAGAAAATTTCAACTAGATTCCCACGTAACTAACCAGACTCACCGCGGTAACTTGAATTTTGGTCGCAAACCAAACAATAAGTTTACTCGATGCAACGCTCTCTCCACTTTTCAGTTGTGTCGGAGAACCAAACAGTCCCAAATGCAAATACCAGCTTAGAAATGTGCATATACGTAACCTGGATGTTAAGGGAGAGGGCAGGGTCGCTGAGGTCGATGGAGCGGAGCTGTACATCCTGGAGGTAGAAGGATGGCTTGGAGGGGCGCAGGGCGAGGTAGATGACGAGCGCAATGAACCCGACGAGGACGACGAGCGTCAGGATGCAGGCGGCGATGGAGCCGCAGCACCGCCGGAGGATCCACTCGCGGTGGTGCTTGTCCTTGCCACGCGGCCACATTGTGCTTAGTGTTTGATAATTGGGAGCTGGCTAGCTAAGGACTGTGCGCGCATGTGGGTAGTAGGAAAGTGTGAAGTGAGCGGGGGTGGCCTTTAAAAAGTCCTAGATTAGAAGAGGTGGTATGGTGCAGGTTTTACAGGGTTTTTCTTTTGGGTTTAGGGGAGGTGACGAAAGGTACAGCTCAACCGATGAAGATTCTTCTGCTTCGTCCTGGGCCCCCTTCAGTATGGGGGGGCGCTGCCCATCAGCTTGCAGCCTTGTATGCGCAGCTGCTTTCAGATTGGTGTGCGATGCATGATTCTGCTGTATCTGGTGCTTGCTATTCACTCCAATCCCGTCCTCGGTCAACTGGTGACGATTCTTTCGCCCCTAGGACCATTTACTATTGGGGTGGGTGTTTTGCATGTGCATATCGAGATTATAGATAGGTTCTTTTAGACTGTTATGTATAGTTTATAGTTTAAAATTTTAAATTCTGGTTGTTCGTGAGATGTAATACATAGAGGAAAATAGTCGCGTGCGATTTTAGACGGTACAACTAAACTCAGTACACTTTTTACTATAATCTTCTTGTTGACCTTGTCTTAAAAAAGTTTTGTTTAAACGCTAGTTACTGTAACATAAGTCATAAGCCATAAATAAAAAAAGAACTCAGGTTATGAGTTAACTTGTTGTGGTTCCATCTATCATATCATTGACCCATGTTCACCGAACCGAAAATGCTTCAGGTGTATTACAAATGTGCTTAATATCATCGTAGTACCAGACGATTCACAACAACCTACGTTTGCAAGAGAACTAGGTTTAGGCTCAGAGCCCTAGAGGTGTACCCCAATGGCACGGAACCGGGCATGGTCGGTCGCACGCATGGCGGAGACGGCCAATTTGGCTCGGCATCCAGCACAACACCGGAGATCCATTTTTAAGCTTGTCCCTTGGATCTCCCGTCTTAGTGCAGCCTAGAACAGCGGCACACAATAATTCCGAGGGCGTTGGTACAGGCGCTCTCTCATGTCATGCGCCGTGCCGGGGGAGGCGCGCGTAGTGGGGAGGGTTGGTGGGGCGTAGCACGCAAGCGTCGCGCGACGGTTCCGACGTCGCCTCACGCAACAGGGCAAAACCCCGCGTCAACTCTAACAAACGCGCATGGCGCCTGCAACCGCGAGCGTGCAGTCGGCCGGTGCCCTTCATTCCTTATCTCCCCCACCGACTGCCCTGTGCCCTAAGGCACCATCTGTTCAAACAACCAGGTAAGGTATGGTATGGCGCTATCTGTTCAAACAACCAGGTAAGGTAATTACCTCTTATTATTTGCCTCCTATGCATCATCAGAATCCAGTAGGATCATATGCACACACTCGCTACATAGCACCTTGCTTTGATAATCATCGAATATGCTAAGGTCATGTTCTTTTTCAGTTTTTGCCTTCTGTTTTTGGCTTTTCTACAGTAACTAGATTTTAAACGGAGTGTCTTTTAAAGATGGGGTCTACTAGTTAATTGTAATACATACTATACCGACTTCATTTATATCGACAAAAATCACATGTGAGTTTCTGTTACTCTGTAATCTCTTACACATACAGTCAAAAAGCCACAAGCCGCAACAAAAAACTATAAGCCTCAGTCAAAAAGAACAGACCCTAAGCCCAAAAGCTATAGTTAACGATGTTCTTTTTTTTTCTTTCTAATGAAAGAAATGGAAACATGCAGGACTCCTGTCGGATAACGTTGTAGCATAGCATGCATATATATGGTGCTTATTTTTTTTATAACTTTTAGCAAAGGCCTTCGGATAAAAAGCGTTAATGAAGCAAAAGTTGTGTAAGCGCTTTTCGATCGTTTGGTTCATTTCTATGTAGTGTTCTGAGTCACAATGACTTGTGAGAGGCCGTCTCTTTCGCAGGAAGTAAATATGCGCCTAAAAGAAGCCAGGAAATTTCCTCTTCCACAAAAGTGGGGCAAAAGGCACACAAGGAAAGCTGCACGAGGGTGGTTCTCTTCAGTCTCTACACTTAAGGTAGAAGTAAAATGGTTTATGGGAGGTGGGAACGGGAAACCATTAGATCTATCACATGTAAATGGTATTAGTATATTCATCATCAAAAGTTTTTTCATATTATTATGTTTTCATTAATATTCACTGATATATAATTATAATTTATAATTAGATATAAAAGGAGATTTTATCTGTTCACCCCCTCCTTCCCTAAAACCAAGTACTGACATGTGGATCCGTTGCACTAGCGCTCAATTCCCATGTCTGGCAACTCTCCTCGATGTCCCATGTCGTAGTAGTGTAACATATCTTGCAACTTCCCCACGAGACCACAACGCTTCAACCAACCTCGACTGTCGTGTCTCCTGTTCTCCCCTCCCAAATCTGGTTCTTCTCCTGCACGATCCCAATACGCAAACCCTCATCTCCCTACATGGACTCACATAGTCACATCCGACTGCTACCTCACCAGCAGCCTTTCCACTAGTCGCCAAATCAGTGCTGAGCCCAACAAAACCCACCTAACCTACCTCTCTTCTTTCTTTCCTTCTTCCTGTTGAGGAACCGTCATTGGCGAGTCCAGTCCGATTGATTCCTCCTATGCAAAAGAGGTGAATCAAACACAGAATAATACAATAGAACAATAGATTGAACACAAGAGATAAGAGGGAAGCTTCTTCTTTATTGCTTTCTCTTTTCACAAGGCACACATAATGGCAATTGAGACTCCATATTTATAGACTAAGTGGAGGGTGCCCATCAATGGGCTGGGCTTGTAGGACAAGGCACAGGTTTCCTAACACTCCCCCTTGGGCACTCATCCGATATGATCATGCCTCATCAAAACTCCATAAAAATCTAGTGGGAGAAATTTGAAGAAAGAGTACATGATACATATTATGTTGTGTTGCACGAATTATCTCATTAAAAATCTTGGTCGAGAAACTTCAGGAAAACTTGTTAAGGGAAAAAAGAGTACAACACACCCCATTCCATCAATCTACAGGATTTATTCTTTAGGTACTCGATCTTCGCGATCAAGTTTTAATAGTAAGCTTGAGAAGAATCTCCCTGAATTCTGCACTTCCCTAAGTCTCATCATTCCAATTCCACGTACACATGTTTTAAAACTAAATGTTGGAAGTAACTTAGTGAATAAATCTATAAAATTTTCGTATGATTTAGTATGCAATATCTTAATTTTATCCATCTTTTGCAATTCATGAGTATAGAAGAACTTGGGCTTGATATGATTTATGAGATGACTCTTCACGTAGCCTGTCTGCACTTGTGCAACACAAGCTGCATTATCTTCATAGATAATTGTGGGAGGTTGCACGATATTCAATCCACATGACTACCGGATGTGGTGAATCATTTGTCGAAGCCAAGCACATTCTCGTGTGGCTTCGTACAGTGCTATGATTTTCGAGTAGTTCATCAAAATCGATACAAGACTTTGCTTAGATGATTTCCATGAAATTTCAGTTCCACCACACAGGAATATATAACCTGTTGGTGACCTAGTAGTATGCGGGTCCGACAGGTACTCGGCATCTACATAGCATATCATATTTAAGTCTTGGTTTCTTTTGTAGAATAGTCCAAGATCTTTGCTTCCTTGGAGGTATCAAAAAATATCCTTTATTCTCTACCAATGCCTTTTGGTAGGTTCTGCACTGCCACTATACCATACAAATAGGTATACGACAAATGCAATATCCGGTCAAGTACGGTTTGCTAAATACATAAGTGCTCCTACTGCACTCAAGTTTGGGAATTCTAGTCCCAGAACTTCCTCCCCCTCTTCCCTAGGTTGGTATGAATCCTTGTCTTGCTGTAAAGATGGTCTGACCATTGGTACTCTCGAAGGGTATGCCTTTCCAAATCCAAACCTTTCTAACACCTTTTGAGTGTATGCGGATTGATGTATTAATATCCTTCAGGAGTATGCTCAAGCTGCAAACCTAAGCAATATTTGGTTTTACTCAAATCTTTCATTTCAAACTCTGACACCAAATAAGAGCTTGCTTCCTTTATATCTTCTAGGGTTCCGATGATATTCAGATCATCTACATATTCTGAGATTATACAAAATCTATTTTAGGATTATTGTATAAATACACAGGGATAATCCTCAATGTTTGTGTACCCTTTCTTACATAGAAAGTCGCTTAAGTGATTATACCACATCATGTCTGATTGTTTAAGTCCATATAGTGATTTTCTCAGCTTTACACTATACAAGCTTCTACTTGCTGTCTTGATTCGGAACAGGGATGCCTTCAGGCATCTTCATATAAATATCCAAATCCAAGTTTCCACAAAGGTGGCATGATTCAATGATGAGAACGATTGGTGGGAGTGATGACGAGGGTTAGCAAGCTGATGCGGTACCTGTGACACGGCTAGCGTTGGGGAAAAGTGGTCAGACGTAGTGGGTCACTGGGTGCTGTGTGCACGGCACACATAAATGGTAGTGCTAGCAGCGCGGTGTAGTGTTGGCACGACTCTAGTGGTAACGCTGTGGATCAGCAGCAAGCCCAATCTCTCTCCCTTATCTCTTCCTCAGTGCATCCTCTCTCTCCATCTCCTTATCTAATCCTCCTGTCTTCCTTGCTCTTTCTCCAGGTGCCCCAATCCAGCTCACCACCTGGCCGACGCCTCCTTCCTCTAGTCTCTGGCTGACTAGCTCCCCGACTAGGTGATGCCACCGCCTTCCTCTGCACCACCACCATCCTCTACTACGCCCGCGTTGCCCGGCTCGACCTCATCGCCACCCAGCTTGGCCGTGCTAGGTGCCTCCCTCTATTGCGTTGCTGCCTCTCGGCCTCCTGCGTGCTATCTCCTTATTTGGCTGCACTCGACACCTCCCTCTACTGCATCACTCCTGGCTCAGCCACGATGCCCTTGGCTCAGCCTTGCTCGGCTCAGCTGCCGCTCTGCCACTCCTGGCTCCTAGCAATGGCGATAATGGTGGCAGTGTCGCTCTTCTCACACTTAAGGTTACTCAGCCTCCTCTGGTTCCTATTAGTTGTGGTCGGCTCCTAATTGTTCCTATTAGTTGTGGTCGGCTCCTAATTGTTCTTGGCTAGTCTTGACTGTCCTTGGCTTCTAGGTTGTCGTGGTCACCATCCTCGCTTCGTCTGTCTTCCACAACTCCTTTTTGGGCTCTCCTTGTGGCTTCCTCTCCCTTGCTCCCTCTCTGTGGTGTGTGCTTTGGTTGGCTTGTGGATGCACTAGGCTTAGGTTGTGTAGATAGGAGAAATGGAAAATGTGAATGAGGGGAGTGGCTTAGCTCTCCCTGCTGGTTGGCTTAAAAGGAGGGGAGGTGTTGGCTTCCACCTTTGGTTGTTGATTGTTTGGGCTTATCTTTGCTCCCTCTCATTCTTCTGTTGGCTCGGTAAAAGGTCTGTAGGGTGGAATTGGTATTATGACTTGGGATTGATTTTATCCAAGGCTCTCTCTGTTGTTGCCATGCAGTGGGTAAAAATAGGGTGAAAATGGTACTATAATTTGGTTTTTCTACTGCTTGAGGTAAATCGGTGAAAAATAAAGTGGGAGTGGGCTCGTTTTTCGCTGGATGAGGAAACTCATTTAAGTGAGAGGTGCTTGCCGGCTATAGATGGTCCTGATATCTCGGTGAGTGCTAAGATTCGGTATTTTAAAAACCGGACGGGTTCTGACGATAACTTGTCTTTCATTTATTTATTTTATTCAGTCTTTTTTAATCTTCTATTACTAGCTTTCTTCGCAATTAAAAATAATGTTGGTTACTCATGTTTAGCAGATATTTATGTAATTGAGATTGTAATGTAATTATTTTTATTTTAGAGATGATGGACTTGGTTGAGATTGAGATATGTAATTTGATGTAATTTGAATGCAATTGATGTAATTAATTTGAATTGTAATTTATGTAATTGAAATTATACTAGATGTAGATTGAGAATTGTGAATGGATGTACTTTGAAATGTAATATGATGTAATTTGGACTGTTACATTGATGTAACAAAGACTGTTCATATTTTTATTTGATTCGAGGAATGATTTTAATTATTGGTTGACTGATGGAATTAATTGTTGTAAATAGACTGCAAATATTTTACATGACCTGCGTTGATTGGATTCATGTTGGGATGAGTTCACATTGGAGAATTTGAAATTTGAGATGGCTTGTAAATTTTTAATTAGACTCGTCTTGTGGAAAGTATTTATGTATTCGGTCTGTTCAGCATTTATTTAAAAATCCTTGCACAAATTGCTTTAATTAATTAATTTTTATTAATCTGAATTTGTTAATTAAAATAGATTAGGAAATTGCGGGTTCTGACAGTCACTCAGTGTCAACTGTCATCTAGTGAAGATTTCGGACACAGCAATTCGCGTGCACACAGTGCAGAACCGATCCAGCTGCAGGCATCATACAAATACAAGAATGAAGGATGTATATTGTACGTAACTACATACGGCCAGGGACCATTGGAATTTGGAAGTACAGAGCTAGTAGACGGTCCTACTCTGCTTAGCTTAATCGTCACTTGCTCTCGCTGTGCATGCATATAGCAATTGGAGGCAAGTGCACCCCCCGGCCGGTTCTTGGACGTGTCACCTACCGTCCGATCGTTTTTTGTTCCGTTTCCGTTCGGTGCTGCAAAGCGCACAAAATTTGATAGACCTAAGTCGTAAGGCCCTTCAATTTCTTTCCATTACTAGTTACGTACCCGTGCATTGCAATGGAACTTATTGAATGTATAGAGAATTGTGCCATCGAAAGGAGTTGCTCTGATCAATTGAAAAACGGAGAATGGTAAAAAGTTAAAAGAATAGAGCGGTTGAAGGAGAATGAACATACAACCATCAATTTATTCTTTTATAATAGTAATATTTCTGCACGGGAAAGGTGGAGTCGGGCCAGTTGGCCACCTTACGCGTTAGCATAACTAACCATGGCGCGTAGTAGCTGGGACTGTGGTGTACCTATCGTTGTTTCGTGTTGTGAAATGATGGCTAATTTGATCGAAACATGGGAGGGAAAGCGAGAACCGACGCACGAGAGCAGGTTTGGCGAAGCCCACGATGACGGCCGCGCATGCGCATGAGTACTTCCTCTGCTTCGTCATGGTCGATAGAAGCAAGATCTTTACTATATAAAAGAAGGAGTTGGTGGTTGGTATGGCCTCTCCCACCCCTCCCACCTCTTCTGATAAAAAAATACATGTTGCCTGACTTGTAGGCCCACCCCATCACGCCCTTGCCCCCCCTCCGGCCCTCCCTCCCTCGAACCGCCCCCCGCCCCCCACCTCTCCCGAACTGCCTGACTCCCCCCACCGACCCGTGCGCCTCCTTCCCTCCCTCCTCCTCCGCCGCCTCCTCCCCCACCCCTCCTCCGCCGCCTCCTCCTCCCCCACCCCTCCCTCCTCCGCCGCCGGCGGCCTCCCCCACCGAACCCGTGCGCCTCCTCCCCTCTGATTTCTCCGCCGCCTCCTCCCCCGCTCCTCCGCCGTCGCCGCCTCCTCCGCCGCCTCCTTCCCCGCTCCTCCGCTCCGTCGCCGCCTCCTCCTCCTCCCCCACCCCTCCGCTCCGCCGCCGCCGCCTCCTCCTCCCCCACCCCTCCGCTCCGCCGCCACCTCCTCCTCCCCCCACCTCTCCTTTCCGCCGCCGCCGCCTCCTCCCCCCACCCCGCGCCGCCGCCGCCTCATCCCACCCCGCGCTGCCGCCTCCTCCTCCCCACACCCCCCGCTCTGCCGCCGCCTCCTCCTCCCCCCACCCCCCGCTCCGCCGCCGCCTCCTCCTCCCCCCACTCTGCGCCGTTGCCGCCTCTCTTTGGCGATCAACTGCCCCTCTCCTCCACTTCTAGCAACTGCCCCTCTCTGTGGCCAATGTTAACAGGTTAGAGAATTTTGTTTATGTCGGATAACTTTCCTCCTAATGCGATAATATTTTTTAGGGAATTATAAGTAATCAGTAGCATTTTCTGCAGTTCTGGTGTACCTCATACTACCAATGCCCCTCCTATTTTTCTTGGGCTCCAATTCTCCTTCGATGATGTCTAATGAGGGAGATGGGTAAGTGACCATGCTTCCCTACTTGGCAGCCACCGTGCGTCATTCTTGATCACAATTGTCATAATTTTTTCAGCACATTTGTTTTACCCCCAAAGATATGGCTTACCTTACTGGCACTCATGGAACTTGTAACAGTTCCCCTGGTACGTGTGGATTGTACACACTAGAAGAGAGAAACCTATGCTTTTTGATCCATGTGTATGGCTTGCTATCAGTTTGTGGCATCGGCTGACCTGATTTGTTTGGCAGGACATGACCCAGTCGCCTCCCACACAGGAGCTCGTGGCAAAGGATCTGCATGGCATGGTGCTTCCACCACATATTTTGCGGTAACTTTGTGCTCCTTTCTGCGATACATATCAATTTTACATAGCCATGTATGTCTGTGTGATTTGAGGCTGATCGATTTACCAAACCATTAGTTGTAGTTGAATATACTGCTGTTATACTTCATTGGGTGTTCAATTGCATATCTTCCTTGTCCATCATTTAGTGGTATCTGGTATGTATTTGCCATGTCCTTGATGAAATTTTGGAGGGTGGTAGTTTAGATGTGAGTTGCAGTTGTTCTCACTGGTTATGGCCTTCCCCCATTCATTACCTATCTAATTAAGTAATTATTGCCTTTGAAATGATATTGATCAGAAAATTTTTTCTCTTCATTAGCTCTCTAAGTCATTGCAAGAGGAGTGGCCATATATCTACCAAAAGAGAATTGCACGATAGCTAGACAACAGGATGTCTTGTCGCCCTTCCAGGTGAATCCTATTTTTCAGTGAAAATTTTAAATCCATTTAATGCTATTTAGGCAAAAAAAACCTAGCTCGTTTCTTCATTTAGTCCTATAAAATTTGATTTGCCAATACTATATGAAGGAGCATCGAATCCAACTGCAATCTATAGATTTCATAGTGGGCTTTAAAGAATCGTAGGTGACATCAAATGCTTATTTTTGTGCCAAGATAAAAACTTTGCTGCAGGTGTTCTAACTTTCTAGAGTTCTTAATGTAGATTCAGTTGACAAATAGGGTTAGTAATTATTATTGATCGGCTGAAATCTAGATATGTGTGCCATATTGGTGCCAAGCTCCTATTAGTTCACACCATGCATAGATCTGAGTGTTCTTCATGCTCCCACTATGTTTTTTAAGGATATTAATACTGTGGAGCAAATTTTCTTTTGTTTGGTTCAGATGGGGAGAAAAGAGATTATTGAGTTATGTTAAAGAATAAATTTTTTGTCCTGTAATGCTACTCTTACTAAAAATTCAGAGAAATATGTTTATCTAGGAGCACTATATTGAACACTACATTGAGCTTTCTCTTCCTTTTCTGCTTTGGAGACAAGAAAAAAAGATAAATGCATTGGACTGCACACATCATGGCTTATCGGATTGGTAGATATTGAGAAGGGATTGTAGTGGTTATATGCTTGATTATTGTATGGAATCTAATGCTTGCTTATGGTGGCACTACTAGGTATTGTCTTTTTAATTTACAGAATTATGTTGTCATGTCCTTTTCATGCCCAATGAATGGTTAGTGCATTTTTGTTGCAATTTATGCATGACACCAAATCTCTTCAGATTAATTTCAGGTGTTACGTTTCCATACTGTTCTTTCATTCAATTGGTGTTCTTTTTATGTAGCTATCAACATTCTTGTTTTTAATGGCTCAAAGAAAGTAATTCAAAGCTTCATTTTTGTTCCACAATAAGTGTTCGTAGCTAGCACAAGCAGGCAAGAATTCTAGATAATGCTCATTTATGTAAAGCCTTTGCTTCTGCTCTCACTTAGATATGTAATTTTTCGAAAAAAACACAACCAACTGGCTTGAGGTATGAAATTCGTGTGGGCTGTTTCTACGTTTTTAGAGGTTCCTATTGGTATTCATGCATGGATTAAGTTTAGTTTCTCAAATTGCTTCCATTTAATGTACACGATGCGCCGTTGTGATGAACAAATGATTTATAAACGAAGTGTTCTAGGTGCACCCATGAACAAATAATTAATTCAAACCAAGCTTTCTTAAATAAAGGATTATGTGTCAAAATTAGCTTAACTCTGCTCCTGCTTATGACAATCTTAATGTATTGCCATTTGCCTATTGAATCGTCTATGGCCCAATGAAGGCATGCCAGAAGCTGACGATAGGTGGTTGGAAGTAGTGTGGTTAAATAATTATTTAAGCACAGACACTCCTGCATTTTTAAACAAATTTTTAATTGGGGTTAGTCTATCATGCTTAAGCATATATAAATGTGTTAACAGTTGCACCTTAGCAAATTACTAGCAAATAACAAGAACAATTGTGGTCTGTGGAACCCCGAGAGGAAAATCTATGCTAATATTATTTGTCCGGTTGTCTCAATTTTATCCTATCTCTGGTAGCTACCTTTCAAGCAATCATTGCATGGTCATTTGTTGTTGAGCTGATCTAGCTTTAGCTAATGAACAGTGAGATAATTGATTCATTTGAACCTTGATTGCTACAGAGAAAGAAATAGAAAGGAATATAATATGGGTTAATTCTGGCAACTAACGCCGCCACAGGATCCAGATTTTCCATCCACGTGGGTGCCATATATGGGTTAATTCTAGCAACTAATGCAGCCACATTAATTAGTACATACTATAGTATGCTCTGCTTAGCATGCCCTAAGACCATATCCTGATTGTACTGCTCATCATGTTGCATTTAATTTTTGTGTTGCCTACTTTTCCTTAGATTATGGACATTACAATGAGCTATTTGTATTGTATTTGTTTTTCCGTTGCAACGCACGGGCACATGACTAGTACACTGTAACGACCCACGTCGTTAATTAACCCTAATTAGCGAATTAGGACGTTAAGTAGGATTAATTACATATATGATAATATAAAAATACGAGGGAATTTAAAATTTTCTACGTAATTGTATAAATTGGAAATCAATGAGCGATAACATAATGCATTGTTTTTACCATTTCATCAACGAGGGCGAATATTAAATTGTATAGACTAAAGCGAGAAAGGAAATTTAGTTGCGCAGCTAGTATAGTATTCAACTCAATTAAATTATATATATAACAATCCGCATATGGTAGAATCAATAACATTCATTGAGCAACAATTAGAACTTATATTAGGTCAAATAAAAATGTTACAATTGGCATTACATAACCAGGACAATATTAATTACAAAAATATACAATTTCATCTCCCAACCAAATAACCACTTCAAAGACTAAGTAATTATAATACAACCGTATTTCATCAGGAAGTACGGGATTTAATTTACATCAAAGTCCATCTCATACATAACTGTTACATTTGGGAAATAAAGAACAGAAACTACATTATATTGTATACATCAATATTAAGAGAAAGCCGAATTGCAATCCAGACCATTTCATACATTAGCGGATGTCGTCGAGCTGCCACCACGTCGCCCATTCATTCGTGAACAAATCATTATTATAATGTTGAAAAAGACCGAACAAAAGAACGAATAAAAGTAAGCGAAGAAATAAAAGCGAATAGCCGTCAGAGCCCTAAGGATTAACTTCGGGCGGGGTAATCCGTTCACGGAGATACCTGACCGTCCGGGGGCCAGTCGGCACCTCTCACAACCATAGGCTCATCACACGGTATTATACATATACAAACCTGTTCTGAATATAGGAATCCAACCAAGGCAAAGTCCAGAATATCACAAACTATTCCAGCCCAAACCACAACAGAGAAACACCTGTCAAAGCCCTCACCATGCGAATATCAACCACAGTGAATCAGATAGCACCGGGCCAAAGCAGCCACGCCCAGACAGCATCGGCAGCCAACAAAACCCCACGGGCAAGCCATCCAACCAAAATATCTCACCACTGCATACCAGTAGGCAAACCGAGAGAAAAGAGCACAGAGAGCAGAGAGTAAGCCACCAGACAGAGCAATCGCCAAGACCAGACGACGGCCAGGAGAACCAACGGAAGCACGACGACGACGACAGCGGGAGAGGGAACCACACCCGACGGCCAGCTCTAGGAGAAGGAGGTTAGCACCAGGCGACCACCACAGCCCCGAGAGCACGACCACCACCAGCAACCGAATCATTCCCACGGCAAACCAAACCCCACCGGTGAAGGTAACCCCAATCATTCATGAACTCAGTAGTCATCTCAACACTACCATTAGCTTACCACACATAGCAAATCACCAGCAACCATAGAGTAGCACCACTAGTATTCATGAATCAGCACACAAGGTAGTCACGGGAGGTAGAAGAGGAAAGAGAGGAGAGTAAGAAAGCACGGGTTTACCGGGGATGACGGCGGCTGTGTGTACCGCGGTGTAGCTCTACCAAGCTGCCGCCGCACACTCCCCCGGCGTGTGCGCGAGTCCAACCGGCCGAGACCACACCGGAGTACCCACCTCCCTGCCTGCATCACTTAAGCAACCCCGTAAAATGCAAACAAAATCGCAAATCCATTGAAAGCAACCAGGGTAGAATAGTGGGCCGAGGCACCGGATTCGGGCCCTAGGCCATGGATCCGGCGGCGACGTTAACCGGGCGGCGCGGTGAAGGCGGCCCCGGGCGGCGCGGCACAGCTGGCCCGGCGGCGCGAAGGGGGAGCGGCTCGGGAGCGGAGAACCGGCGGTAGCGACGGAGGACCGGGGGCCGGAAGGCCCAAGGCGGCGGGGCGGCGCGGGGAGTAAGTGAGACGGCGGAGGAAGCCGAGGATCGACCGTGCAGGCGGCTCGGCGAGGGGAGGCGGCACCTAGAAGAGAGAGGGAGCCGGTAGGGGAGCGCGGAGGCCGGGGCGAGTAGGCGCGCGGCGGTGCGGCCGGGAGAGCCAAGGCGGCGTGGCAGGGAGTGAGAGGCGTGGGAGCCGAGAGGAGGAGAAGGGGGAGGAGGAGTAGAGGCGTCGGCCGAACCGACGAAAAGGGGAACGGGCAGAAGAAAGAAAAGAAAAGAAGGAAAAGAAAGAAATAGGGAAAGAAGGAAGGAAGGAAGAGAAAGAGATAAGGAAAAATAGGAAGTGTAGAAAGGGTGAATTCACTAAAATTGGGAATGTTCATAAGCATACAATGTAATAGCCTTGCTATAATAGATTGGTTAAAAAATTAAGGAAATTAGATGCATATGTTTTTAAGAATTTAGTAGTGGACTATTGCCGTAGCATCACAATAGAATTTCCTTTAAGAATTAAATAGAAACTTAGAAGAACCCGTACACATACTCAGTAGCATTCGCTTAATTAATTTAATCATACTATATTGCGAAACCCTAGATTAGTTCGTAGTATAATTTTCAGGCAAAAGGCTGTCAATAGATTATCAATATGGAGCGTATTGAGTGAAATGGTATAATGCCGTTCAAATCAGCTGGCATCCTAATCAAATAATTACTTAACCATGTTGGTAGTATAAACTTGTGGAATTCTATTAATAAATATTCAGGATCCCATAAATAAACCAAAAGCGTCAATTGATTAAAATGGATCCATGTATATACTCGAACCTGTGTGTATTGTTACTTAGACTGCTTGGCGACATATGTAGTTACCTAAAAAAATTTGGTTAATAATACTTAAATTATAGAAATCCATCCTGATTACCTCTGAATATTAGAAACCACTAATTGTAGTTCGACGATTTAAAGTGTATACGCCGGTTAAACCTGTACGCGTAAGGATTAAATTAAGGGACTGTAGCCTTAGATCTTTTTTTATATAGATTTAAATACCCAGATAGTCCGGTTAAGTCTATCTAAACAATAGAAACCCACTAAACAGTATTTGCAATGGTTAGAATAAACGAATTGCCATCTGTAGAATAAAATCGTAGTGTGTACCGATTTAACTAGTGCTTTGCCATCATCTAGGGTTGTAATTGAATACTTAATTAACCTAGGTGTTATTAAATTACAGAACTTTCCTAGTAACTACTTTTGGATATTGAAAATAAATTTAATAATGTTATAGGTTGGAAATTGCACACAGGCGAAGTAAACGATCATAATATCAATTAGATCATTCTGTTGCGCATTTAAATGCCCAGCTAAATTTTGTTAGTTGAATATAAACTGTGGAGATCCACTAATAACTATTCGGAATTATTAGAATAAATTAGCAGCCGTTAGAGGATTTATAACTGGTCATGACGACTAGAATAACCTGTACCAAATTAAAGTAGTAAGCCATGATTTAAAAGTTGCGCCACTGATTAAATTTGTACATAATAATTTAAATAGCATAAGCCATAACAATTCGCATCTAGTTAAAATAAAACCTGAAAGTCGTAAGGAGACACTTTAGTATAATTTAATTAATATTACTAGGAAATAAAAACGTTGGACATGCCTACTAGATCAACCATATCTCAGGACGTCAGTGTGATAATGTCGAACGACGAGTAGTGTATCGAAATTAACCTCGACTACTGCGATTAGAGTACATGGAGTGACGTCTTACCTTAGGAGCACAAGCACCTCGACACCTCGTATTTTATTATGTTCTCGTAAATTAAGTCGTAGCCAACGTATTTAATTGCAGGCCATGATCCAAGCTACGGGGGGTGACTTCACCTGATCCTACTTGAATCCGAATTTATGGTTGAAATCCAGGCAAGCATTCCTTTGATCAAATTTTTAGCGTATATTGCTTGAAACAAGTATTTTGATATTAACTTAGTATCACCCTGCATGAAATAAATAAAATAAGATTTAAATCGAAAAGAGGCAAGAGATAAGAAATGGATGGCAACTGATGGAGCAGTTGGCCCTATTAGTAGTAAAAAGGTGGGCAGAGGTTGCCAGGGCAGGTGTGAGTGGGAGGCGTGGAACCTCTGCATAAGAATAGAATATAAGGGAATACAAACTTCATTTGTATGAACAGACCGTACCAACCGTATCAACCATCGTTCCGTTTTCACGGGCAGTCGGTACTCTAGTGAGGTGTTATGTTCTCCACAGGAGTGATTTATTTAGGGAATAGGCCCAAAGGAACCGGTATAAGACCGGAGCGTAAGAACCCACAGGCGGGTTGCGCATTGGCGTTATATTACGCAGAGTGGGGGCTAGGGAAGGGTCGGAGTACCCTACCAGCCAACGGTTATGTCGTTTTCAGTGGGTCTGTGTGATCCAGGCTACTGATTGTGTATAACCGGGTGGAGATATAATTACTAAACTAGAGAAAATTGTACTGTACTCTGGTCTGGGCGCTGCTTCAAAGGAATTGCGGATTAACCCAAGAGCCAACACGATCAAAGTGATGATGGGTAAAGTGATACAAGCTTGCGCAATGCTATCAAAATCATGAATTCATGCCTGTCTCCGGGAAAGGAGAATTACGGAAACTTATGGGGGTTTTTGCTGTTCATGCGTATGTTCAGTAGTTTCTAAATTAATAAATCGGACTTCTTTCAAAACCAACAAACCTTATTTTCTATAAGTCATGGAAATGACAGGGATGATGAAAAAGCGTGTTAAAAATAAACACGAGACTGAAGAGAGGAATTGAGATTCCTACAAGTGGAAATGATGGGCATTTTATGCATTTTGTATTATAACGCTTGCTGAGTACGTCTGTACTCACCGTTGCTATTATCTCCCCTTTGCTTAGGAGCATGTCAAATCAGAGAATGGCTAAGATCAGGAGGAAGTTACCTGGATGGAAAACCGTGCACTCGGATTTCGATTGGTACAAGGTGGGCATCCCGCGCGAAGGTTAGGTGAAATATGAAATATTGAGCCTTTGAGGCTTTGTAATAACTTTAGCCCTGCGTGGCGATATTCTTGTAATATCATGTTGTCTCTAATTATTGTTCTGTTGCAACACTCTGATAGGCTTATTATTCGTTAAAGCGATGTTTTATCGGCTAAAACGAATAATAATCCGTTGACTAGCGTTATTACCCCATGGTAATAATGCGGGTCGTCACAGGTGGTATCAGAGCAATGGTTTGAGGGCCACGCAAATAATTAGAGACAGTTCTGGACTTAAGGATGTTGTTCTTGCTATATGGCAATATGTATTCTTTAATAATTCTCATCTGTATGTCATTTCCTATTTGGTCAGCTCTAGGCTTCGGCGTCGTTACCTTTAAACCATCGCATATTTTAGAGCCAGAATGGGTAGCGAGGATGGGAACGGTGGTAATAATAGTTATGACGATTTAAATTATGTTACTAGTTCCTTTTCATCGGTAACAGTGTTAGTTTACAAAATTGTAGTATTAGTTGGTAAGCGATATAATTTTAATTAGGAACTTAACATTTAATTTTGTTGTAAGTAGATATTCTGCATTTAAATTATTGCATTTCAGTCAATGTATGATTGTTTTATTTTCTCAACCGTAGCGACATAGACTCAACTGTGGCAACATGGGGCAACTTAGGATAAATATGAGTAGTTATAATGGTTTAGAAGTGAACTAAACTCCGAGACCTTATCTTTTC
Source organism: Dendrocalamus latiflorus (assembly GCA_017311315.1). Taxonomy (NCBI): domain Eukaryota; kingdom Viridiplantae; phylum Streptophyta; class Magnoliopsida; order Poales; family Poaceae; genus Dendrocalamus; species Dendrocalamus latiflorus. The sequence goes on from CM029637.1 coordinate 20,847,554, forward strand.
GCTCTTACCACTAAATGAATGCATCCGCCATCACAAAATTTAGTAGAAACAATTAAAGAAAGGAAATATTATAACTATTTTTGATGGCAGATGAACCAAAATAAAAATTGACTTATCTCACTTCTGCATATGAGATTTCCCGGACGAGTGGTCCGTGGCGCTCCCGAACGCGTAAGTTTCGGGCGTACTGAAGAACGAAGTCCTGGGCGTACTCAGGGATGAGCCCTGAGCGTGGTTCCAAACGCGAAAGTTTTGGGCGATCCTGAGAGCGAGTTCTCAGGCGTGCCTGGGCGCGGAGATCCAGGGTAGTGTAGGTTCGCACTCAGAGGCAAGCTCTGAGCGTGGTCCCAAACGCGAAAGATTTGGGCGGTCTCGAGAGCGAGTTCTCGGGCGTAGCTGGGCACGTAGTCCCAGAGTAGTGTAGGAGTTGATTCTTTTTGCATCTCTATGTTTCTTGGGTTTTATTTGCCTACTGTGAATGCTGTGATATGAAGACTAATAACAGAGAGGGAGTAATGCGGCTTTCTACTACTTAAACATAAATAATTTCTCATCTACTTGCTTGCTGGACACTAAAAAAATGTGTCTACAAGATGAATAAAGTTTATTCTTTCCTCTTGTAACAACTTGCTGCAGGAGTTGATAATGTTATGACACCCCATTATTTTAAAAAAATATAATTTCTTAAATTTAATTATAACTCAAATTAATATGACTAAGTGTTGGAGGAACAATCGAATTAAAACAAGTGAAAAGCTAGAGCCGAGTCCGGAATATAGGAAAAACGCTCAGTTCCTTACTATTTCAAAAACCGGTTATATGGAATTACCAGAACGACTAGATGTAGACGAGTTATTATAGAGCCGACTGTAGGTAATTGATCTACCATCATCTATTTTGCGGAGCACATGACTTAGAATGAGATGTCCTTAAAGTGTAATCGGATTAAAATCGACTATATATTCACCATCCCTCGAATAGTAGATAACCCAACATTAAAGACGTTAAATCAGATGAATCTCTTTTCCTAGTAGTCTACCTATGACTCCCCGAGAAACTTTTCATTGCTAAGTCCCAATTCCTTTGGAAGGTATGGTTATAACCGTAACCAACTCTGGTATAGGACCGAGAGAATGAGTCCATAATGACCTGTGCTTCTTTGTTTTAATGAAGAACTGAAGTGTCAATCTCTAGGTTTTAAGCCTAAAGCTATCGCGGTACTAATCACCCCATTATCCATAAAAAGTCTTAAAGCATCCATCAAAATATTATTATCCATGTTTGGTGCATTTCCCCAAATTCATGAATATATGGTTTCAGGAACCCTTGTCATAGTCTCCGCGGAGCATAACATTGACCATGAATTTATAAAATGAAATTCTGCAAACGAAAATGTTTCAACATGACATTAGGAATAAGTATTTTCACAAAACCCTTGCATCATTCTATATAAATATTTCTTGCACCCTAGTGTTTAAAGTTTTCGGAAAACTTGTTTCATGCATTCCATGAGGACATATATTATGAATAGGGGGAAATGTCCACACTTTCAATGTCAGTGATTTATCATCAACAGAACCCAAAACCGTATGGCAATACCATATTCCTGTGTGTAACAAAGAAATCTCTAAGCCTACCTAATAATCTAGTGAGATCTATTCACTCCCGAAGAGCTAAACCATGTCTAAAAGGCTGATATCCCAGACGTTGAGTTAGGTCCAAAAGTTTCCGACACTATAATGCCATTCCCTGAATATCTAACCACTCGATTCATGCCCAATCTATTCTTAACATCTCATAAGTATCCATACAAGTCAATAGAACCACTTGAACCACAGTAAAATGAGCAACTAAAATTCGACTAATTTCGATCATACCATTCGGTCAGGACCTGCCTATATTAACCAAGCCGGAGATACTCAACCCTTAAATAGCTCAAGTACAATGCCTAGTTTATAATTTAATTCCAAATCTTCTTACCATGAGAATTCTTTCCAACTCAATTGCTTAAAGCAATACCATCCTCGTTGAACCACTCTGCTAAACCATCAATCATAGCATTTCAATAGACCCGTTAAAGGAATCAAGGGGTAGTTAAAGAATTAAGGAGGGAAGGGGCATTGGTTAGAAAAAAAGGAAAATATTAACTAATGCAACATAGAATAGATTGAACGATTTTCCTACTTTAACAGGAGTTATGATCTCGACTCTAATTCTACCAAACCCCTAGTGACGATAATCGACAACCGTCAGCTGGATTTAAAGTTGCAACGTCAAGATGTGAGGAGTCGAGGAGTGATACAAGCATAGGCGGTGTCTACCAGAGGGGGGGGGCGTTAAATAAGTATATCTCAAAATATGTTTTGTAAAGAATCAATAAGAGACCTACCACAACCTTCTTAAGCCATTTCCGATTTCGAGGACGAAATCATTTTTAAGGAGGGAAGTGTGTAACGACCCACGTCGTTAATTAACCCTAATTAGCGAATTAGGACGTTAAGTAGGATTAATTACATATATGATAATATAAAAAATATGAGGGAATTTAAAATTTTCTACGTAATTGTATAAATTGGAAATCAATGAGCGATAACATAATGCGTTGTTTTTACCATTTCATCAACGAGGGCGAATATTAAATTGTATAGACTAAAGCGAGAAAGGAAATTTAGTTGCGCAGCTAGTATAGTATTCAACTCAATTAAATTATATATATAACAATCCGCATATGGTAGAATCAATAACATTCATTGAGCAACAATTAGAACTTATATTAGGTCAAATAAAAATGTTACAATTGGCATTACATAACCAGGACAATATTAATTACAAAAATATACAATTTCATCTCCCAGCCAAATAACCACTTCAAAGACTAAGTAATTATAATACAACCGTATTTCATCAGGAAGTACGGGATTTAATTTACATCAAAGTCCATCTCATACATAACTGTTACATTCGGGAAATAAAGAACAGAAACTACATTATATTGTATACATCAATATTTAGAGAAAGTCGAATAGCAATCCAGACCATTTAATACATTAGCGGATGTCGTCGAGCTGCCACCACGTCGCCCATTCATTCGTGAACAAATCATTATTATAATGTTGAAAAAGACCGAACAAAAGAACGAATAAAAGTAAGCGAAGAAATAAAAGCGAATAGCCGTCAGAGCCCTAAGGATTAACTTCGGGCGGGGTAATCCGTTCACGGAGATACCTGACCGTCCGGGGGCCAGTCGGCACCTCTCACAACCATAGGCTCATCACACGGTATTATACATATACAAACCTGTTCTGAATATAGGAATCCAACCAAGGCAAAGTCCAGAATATCACAAACTATTCCAGCCCAAACCACAACAGAGAAACACCTGTCAAAGCCCTCACCATGCGAATATCAACCACAGTGAATCAGATAGCACTGGGCCAAAGCAGCCACGCCCAGACAGCATCGGCAGCCAACAAAACCCCACGGGCAAGCCATCCAACCAAAATATCTCACCACTGCATACCAGTAGGCAAACCGAGAGAAAAGAGCACAGAGAGCAGAGAGTAAGCCACCAGACAGAGCAATCGCCAAGACCAGACGACGGCCAGGAGAACCAACGGAAGCACGGCGACGGCGACAGCGGGAGAGGGAACCACACCCGACGGCCAGCTCTAGGAGAAGGAGGTTAGCACCAGGCGACCACCACAGCCCCGAGAGCACGACCACCACTAGCAACCGAATCATTCCCACGGCAAACCAAACCCCACCGGTGAAGGTAACCCCAATCATTCATGAACTCAGTAGTCATCTCAACACTACCATTAGCTTACCACACAAAGCAAATCACCAGCAACCATAGAGTAGCACCACTAGTATTCATGAATCAGCACACAAGGTAGTCACGGGAGGTAGAAGAGGAAAGAGAGGAGAGTAAGAAAGCACGGGTTTACCGGGGATGACGGCGGCTGTGTGTACCGCGGTGTAGCTCTACCAAGCTGCCGCCGCACACTCCCCCGGCGTGTGCGCGAGTCCAACCGGCCGAGACCACACCGGAGTACCCACCTCCCTGCCTGCATCACTTAAGCAACCCCGTAAAATGCAAACAAAATCGCAAATCCATTGAAAGCAACCAGGGTAGAATAGTGGGCCGAGGCACCGGATTCGGGCCCTAGGCCATGGATCCGGCGGCGGCGTTAACCGGGCGGCGCGGTGAAGGCGGCCCCGGGCGGCGCGGCACAGCTGGCCCGGCGGCGCGAAGGGGGAGCGGCTCGGGAGCGGAGAACCGGCGGTAGCGACGGAGGACCGGGGGCCGGAAGGCCCAAGGCGGCGGGGCGGCGCGGGGAGTAAGTGAGATGGCGGAGGAAGCCGAGGATCGACCGTGCAGGCGGCTCGGCGAGGGGAGGCGGCACCTAGAAGAGAGAGGGAGCCGGTAGGGGAGCGCGGAGGCCGGGGCGAGTAGGCGCGCGGCGGTGCGGCCGGGAGAGCCAAGGCGGCGTGGCAGGGAGTGAGAGGCGTGGGAGCCGAGAGGAGGAGAAGGGGGAGGAGGAGTAGAGGCGTCGGCCGAACCGACGAAAAGGGGAACGGGCAGAAGAAAGAAAAGAAAAGAAGGAAAAGAAAGAAATAGGGAAAGAAGGAAGGAAGGAAGAGAAAGAGATAAGGAAAAATAGGAAGTGTAGAAAGGGTGAATTCACTAAAATTGGGAATGTTCATAAGCATACAATGTAATAGCCTTGCTATAATAGATTGGTTAAAAAATTAAGGAAATTAGATGCATATGTTTTTAAGAATTTAGTAGTGGACTATTGCCGTAGCATCACAATAGAATTTCCTTTAAGAATTAAATAGAAACTTAGAAGAACCCATACACATACTCAGTAGCATTCGCTTAATTAATTTAATCATACTATATTGCGAAACCCTAGATTAGTTCGTAGTATAATTTTCAGGCAAAAGGCTGTCAATAGATTATCAATATGGAGCGTATTGAGTGAAATGGTATAATGCCGTTCAAATCAGCTGGCATCCTAATCAAATAATTACTTAACCATGTTGGTAGTATAAACTTGTGGAATTCTATTAATAAATATTCAGGATCCCATAAATAAACCAAAAGCGTCAATTGATTAAAATGGATCCATGTATATACTCGAACCTGTGTGTATTGTTACTTAGACTGCTTGGCGACATATGTAGTTACCTAAAAAAATTTGGTTAATAATACTTAAATTATAGAAATCCATCCTGATTACCTCTGAATATTAGAAACCACTAATTGTAGTTCGACGATTTAAAGTGTATACGCCGGTTAAACCTGTACGCGTAAGGATTAAATTAAGGGACTGTAGCCTTAGATCTTTTTTTATATAGATTTAAATACCCAGATAGTCCGGTTAAGTCTATCTAAACAATAGAAACCCACTAAACAGTATTTGCAATGGTTAGAATAAACGAATTGCCATCTGTAGAATAAAATCGTAGTGTGTACCGATTTAACTAGTGCTTTGCCATCATCTAGGGTTGTAATTGAATACTTAATTAACCTAGGTGTTATTAAATTACAGAACTTTCCTAGTAACTACTTTTGGATATTGAAAATAAATTTAATAATGTTATAGGTTGGAAATTGCACACAGGCGAAGTAAACGATCATAATATCAATTAGATCATTCTGTTGCACATTTAAATGCCCAGCTAAATTTTGTTAGTTGAATATAAACTGTGGAGATCCACTAATAACTATTCGGAATTATTAGAATAAATTAGCAGCCGTTAGAGGATTTATAACTGGTCATGACGACTAGAATAACCTGTACCAAATTAAAGTAGTAAGCCATGATTTAAAAGTTGCGCCACTGATTAAATTTGTACATAATAATTTAAATAGCATAAGCCATAACAATTCGCATCTAGTTAAAATAAAACCTGAAAGTCGTAAGGAGACACTTTAGTATAATTTAATTAATATTACTAGGAAATAAAAACGTTGGACATGCCTACTAGATCAACCATATCTCAGGACGTCAGTGTGATAATGTCGAACGACGAGTAGTGTATCGAAATTAACCTCGACTACTGCGATTAGAGTACATGGAGTGACGTCTTACCTTAGGAGCACAAGCACCTCGACACCTCGTATTTTATTATGTTCTCGTAAATTAAGTCGTAGCCAACATATTTAATTGCAGGCCATGATCCAAGCTACGGGGGGTGACTTCACCTGATCCTACTTGAATCCGAATTTATGGTTGAAATCCAGGCAAGCATTCCTTTGATCAAATTTTTAGCGTATATTGCTTGAAACAAGTATTTTGATATTAACTTAGTATCACCCTGCATGAAATAAATAAAATAAGATTTAAATCGAAAAGAGGCAAGAGATAAGAAATGGATGGCAACTGATGGAGCAGTTGGCCCTATTAGTAGTAAAAAGGTGGGCAGAGGTTGCCAGGGCAGGTGTGAGTGGGAGGCGTGGAACCTCTGCATAAGAATAGAATATAAGGGAATACAAACTTCATTTGTATGAACAGACCGTACCAACCGTATCAACCATCGTTCCGTTTTCACGGGCAGTCGGTACTCTAGTGAGGTGTTATGTTCTCCACAGGAGTGATTTATTTAGGGAATAGGCCCAAAGGAACCGGTATAAGACCGGAGCGTAAGAACCCACAGGCGGGTTGCGCATTGGCGTTATATTACGCAGAGTGGGGGCTAGGGAAGGGTCGGAGTACCCTACCAGCCAACGGTTATGTCGTTTTCAGTGGGTCTGTGTGATCCAGGCTGCTGATTGTGTATAACCGGGTGGAGATATAATTACTAAACTAGAGAAAATTGTACTGTACTCTGGTCTGGGCGCCGCTTCAAAGGAATTGCGGATTAACCCAAGAGCCAACACGATCAAAGTGATGATGGGTAAAGTGATACAAGCTTGCGCAATGCTATCAAAATCATGAATTCATGCCTGTCTCCGGGAAAGGAGAATTACGGAAACTTATGGGGGTTTTTGCTGTTCATGCGTATGTTCAGTAGTTTCTAAATTAATAAATCGGACTTCTTTCAAAACCAACAAACCTTATTTTCTATAAGTCATGGAAATGACTGGGATGATGAAAAAGCGTGTTAAAAATAAACATGAGACTGTAGAGAGGAATTGAGATTCCTACAAGTGGAAATGATGGGCATTTTATGCATTTTGTATTATAACGCTTGCTGAGTACGTCTGTACTCACCGTTGCTATTATCTCCCCTTTGCTTAGGAGCATGTCAAATCAGAGAATGGCTAAGATCAGGAGGAAGTTACCTGGATAGAAAACCGTGCACTCGGATTTCGATAGGTACAAGGTGGGCATCCCGCGCGAAGGTTAGGTGAAATATGAAATATTGAGCCTTTGAGGCTTTGTAATAACTTTAGCCCTGCGTGGCGATATTCTTGTAATATCATGTTGTCTCTAATTATTGTTCTGTTGCAACACTCTGATAGGCTTATTATTCGTTAAAGCGATGTTTTATCGGCTAAAATGAATAATAATCCATTGACTAGCGTTATTACCCCATGGTAATAATGCGGGTCGTCACATACACATTATTTTTTCCCTTCGCCGTTAGCTTGCGTAGGTTCTCGTCCAGCCCACACGCACCTGTGCTAGAGACCTTGCTTGCTGAGTTGCTGTTGCGATTCTTGTGTTCTCCCAAGCCACACGTACGAGAGTTGGAGAGACCTTCCTTCCCTTGCTGGCTTGCTGCGCTTGTGTTACTGTCGTCCAGGTCCAGCCGAGGCTGTTCGGTTCTTCTGGGCTCATGGGATCGATCATCTCGTGGTGCATGTTCCATGCATTCTAGAATATTCCCTCATCCGAACATCTAATCCATGAACACTGCGTGGTGGTACAAAACGCTTCGCTTATATATATATATATATATATATATATATATATATATATATATATATATATATATATATATATATATATATATATATATATATATTAAATAATTAATCCGCACTAACTACAATCAATACTATTTTTCTCTTTTTTTTCAGCCACATCACACATATTGTTCACAACATTTGGATAAAAATTAAGTGTTATAGATGTTCCCTCATTTACATTGTTTTCTAATTCTTTTAGGCTTTATCATGTTTCACATTGATTGTTCAATCATTGCAACCGATAAATTGATTCATATAAATTCCTGATGCAACACGGGGAATATGCTTCTAGTTCAAAAGATGCTAGTTTTTTTATGGCACAGAGAGGAATTCAAAATATGCTAGCTTTCTTTATGGCAGAGAGGAATAAAAAAAGATGCAGCGACTATGTCTTGTGGCTTCGCTCGAACAAACAAACATGACAGCTTCTCCGTCGCTGTTTTGAAATGACTTATTAGGACAGTTTTTTCGAAACAACTTATTGGTTTATCGACATTCGGTTCATTCGCATAAACACTTATGCTATGATTAAAAGCCATTAACTACAGCCATAAACTATCAGTGCAGTTCAAAAGAACACCCATGCAAGTGTATCGATGGTCTGATGCGATGGATGGATTTTCCTGTTTGTAAAACTGGTAAAGAATTACACGAGCCCAGAAAGGCCCCAGTTACACCAGCCGTCATTGCAAATTAAGTCACTCATCTCCAGGTGAAATGAATTAATTTTCCTGTGATTGATATTCATTGGAAGTTGCTAAAACTGTTGTTCAATTTTTCGCGCGTGATTCACCCACATGTACGTGGGGGTAAAACAATCTCCTTATTATCACTTATGGTATACACGAGGAGAGCACGTACGTAAGTTTGGTCTGCCAGGCCTTATTACGAAAGTTGTGGAGCTAATGGCATTGCCCTTGGACGAGAAGAACTGCAAAGCTTTTGCTGACAACTCCAGGAACACGCGAGTTGTACGATGGTCTCCGCTTCAAGGAGTTTCTATATCTGGCTTCTAGGTTCTTAGTTGATGCTCAAGTTGATTTAAGCTTTTAGCTTTTAAGCTTTTTTTTACTGATTGGTGTTATTTGAAACTTTTTTATATTGTAACTGTTGGAAGATTTTTTTATGTAATTAAATTTAAAAATAGAAAAAAAAGGTTCTCTCATCACAGATAATGCAAAGGAATACGCGAAATAAAAGAAAAGGTAAAAAAGCCCAAAAAGCTAGAAAAAGATAAAATTAAGAAGTTAGAAGCTAAAAATTAAAAGCTGAAGCCCTTGCATTGTCCATGATGATATAACTTTTGTTCTTTTTTCTTTTTTTTTAAATTTAATTACACGAAAAAATCTAACAACAATTACAATATATTTTTATCCATTACAGCGAAAAAAACTAGAAAACTGAGTTTATAAGGCCTTTGAAGCACCACAAAACGGTTGCTCTGGCTTACATGGCAGGAGCAGAGCAGTAGAAAAAGGTGTGAGGTACACGATGACTCTCAACACTCCTATTTATTCCTCTGGTCACATAATAATATAATTTTAAAATACAATTTTGACCATACATTTATTTTATAATATATTTATAAAATTCAACAAAATTATAATATCATAAAATACTTTTTAAGATAAATTTATACATATAATTTTTATGTGTCTAATCTAAAGATTCAAAATGATATCGACAGTCAAAGTTTCAAAAGATTGACTTCAGGGAAAATTGTATCGACTCAAAAATTTTATCGGAGGGTAGCAATACAACTGTAACTGTTGTTTACCGGAAATTCTGGAGGTCCCAAAATACTCAGTGGGCTCCGACCCAGTGGAGTACATCCATGTGTACGAACCCGCCATAGCGGCAGTAGGAGGGGCGAAGTCATCATGGCAAAGAGCTTGCCCTTGGCCTCTCGGGAGTCGCTCAGTCCTGGTACCTCTCCCTCCCACCGTGCTCGGTGTACTTGTGGGAGCAGTCTTAGGAGAAATTGAGTAAGCACTTCCAAGGAAGCCAAAACAAGCGGGTGACATCCTCTGACCTGCACACGCTCAAAAAAATATTAGGTGAGTCCATCAAAGACTTCATGTGCCACTTCATCCACATCTACTGCCAAGTTTAGGGCATTTTCAACAAGAGCACCGTCGAGGCTGTGCATCGGGCTATTCATAAGGGGGAGTTGACTGACAAGCTGGACCAAAAGGAGTCGAAGATTGTGGCAGAGCTACTCTCCATCATAGAGAAGAACTCCAAGTTCGAGGGGTGAGCTCGTAGCGAGGTCCATGAGCCAACCCCATACTAGGTCCGGGGCAACTGCGAACCAAACCCCAGAGTCCCTCGGACATGGCGGGACCCGTGTGGCGCAAAGGACGAAGATACCCTTAGGAATATGTTAGGCCCTGAGGGCAAACTTGTAACTTCACTTGCCTCCTCTCCCACTCTATAAATAGGACCCCTTGTAAATGGGGAGGGTGAGCTATTTGTAAACCTAGACACCCATATTGAATACACTTGGTCATTCATGTGTGATTCTCATTGAGTCCCTTCACATCCTCGATGGTCCTTGAATCCGACCGAGGGCTTGCAAGTTTACTATCCGGTCTCATATCGATGACAAATACCATGATATTTTTTATGTTTTCAAAGTTCTACTCAACAAGGGTGGATCTAGGTAGGTGCATGGGGGTGCAGTTGCACCCTCAATTTTTGGCAAAAATCAAGTATATGGTAGCTATATTATGTATATATATATACACATACACATGCATGGTCTAAACACCAACATTTGCACCCTTCTAGTGTTTTCATTTCACATTCAGCTAGTATAGTGGCTGCCCACACGAGCTCACGGCCCATTATAGATAGGAATAGCATAGATAATCAATACTTGAATGATTGCTTAGTTACATTTATTGAGTGTGAGTTTTTTCCTACAAGTTAGTGATGATGATGTAATCAACCGCTTTCAAGGCATAAAGGAAGGCCGTCTGAAGTTGTAATTTTTTTTCTAAAATATTTGTGATTTCAGGTGTAGTCCAAATAATAAATGTAATTCGTTACATTTGAATAATTGAACTTTTATCCTATGTACTTTGAACTTTCATATTCGCACCCGATCGCTAGAATCCTAAATCCTCCACTGCTACTCAAACACTTTTTCGGGGGTAAACCAAACTCACGGCTCATGTCAATCTTCATGTGTATACATCTACATGTAGCTTTTAACTTTCTTCTCAACCATGTCTATATCCCAGTCCCTACGCATGTAGTACTCCCTAAAATTCTTGTTCATGTGCTTCCATCGCAAGGTATTAAAGAACACATTTGTTCTAGCTTTTCATGATATTTGTTTGCTGCAATATATAGATCCAAACTTGTACTTCCTCTGTCCATAATTGTAGGTCACCGTAGGTTCCGTGCGGTCAAGCTTTTCAAGCTTTGATCATTAATATATGCTAAAGTATATAGATTGACTACATAAAAATAATACCATTGGATTTGTCTTGCAAAATTCTTTCATAATATATATTTATAATATTTTGCTAGTATATTATAATAATAAATCATAGTCAAAGTCTTACATTGGAGACTGTAAAAAAAGTCAAAAACCACCTACATTTGTGGAGGAGGGAGTATGTATGTATTGGTCCATATAAAATATACCTATAACAAAAATGCACACCCAAATACAAGTAGTTACCATGAATTTGTATACAGTGGCAAATCCAGGATGAAAATAGAGGAAGAGCTCTACTGTTGAGGCTATAGCACAACATAAGCATACCAAAGCTATATCAACTAGTCTTTTGCCATTGGAATATCAAATCCATACATAAATAGGAAAAGAACAAATTGAAAATGTACAATACAATAAATTATGTACCTTGCTAATGGATAATGTGCCCCCCAAATGTTCACAAATATGTAAGTACCGATCTGTAGATAAGAAATATCAAATTTAGTGATATGATATTAAATTGTGAATGTTCATAAACATCAAAAATGAAATGAAAACATACCACTAAGTCACTAAATCTTATTACGACGCAATTTCACTTTACGAGTTTTCATGTCTTGAAAGCGTTGAATGATTCTTTTATTATCAAAGTTTCTAAATTTTTCTTACTTAGTGTAGCACACCATCAAGTCATTGAGCTGTTCATCTGATACTTTGTTGCACAAATTTGTTTTAATGATATTCATTGCTAAGAAAATTCTTTCAATTGATGCTGTTGCCACTGGAAAAATCAATGTGAACTCAATGAGGCGATACACCAATGTGAAAGTTATATTTTTCTGGTTTTAACCATCTTTTGAGCAACCTTTGCAAGATCATAGCATTCACGAAATTCAACACTTCTTCTAACATTGAGAATGAATGTTTGAAGCTAATTTCTTAACAACAAACAGTCAGCTATGGTGAAATCTGTAGTATAAATCTCAACAAGGCGAACTAGCTTTTATACATCAAACTTAGAGGAGTTGCTTGGATTAAGACAAGACATGCATACCAATAACTCTAAAGAAACTTCATTGAAACGATGACCTAACTCTACCATAATGGTATCAAGAGCAACATTAAAAATATCAATACGATAATAATGAAGGAGAGTAACCTTATACTTCTGGCGTGCAGATTTATCCTTTACTCCGATGTGATCATCCATACTTAGCACATCAATCACATTTAACTCACAAAAGCTTTTTGCTACGTTGAACAATAGCTCCCACCCATTGTCCCTCATGCCTTGCAAGCGTGTTTTCACATCCACAATTAAACTCATGGCTTTAATAATATCTTGATCCCTTCTTTGCAAGGAAAGCGATAACTCACGTGTAATGCTCAATAAGTCTATCAAGAAATGCATGATGAACACAAATTCAAAGCTGTCCATCTTCCGTATCAAATCTGCTGCTCCACCATGACCTGAAGGATATACTACATCTTTACATATCATCTCTAACACCACAAGCACTGACTCCCATATTTTGTATATACAAAGTAATGTTTTAAGATGTGAACCCCATCTAGTATCTCCAGGTCTAGCTAGGCTAGTTGCCTGATTCAAGCCTATTCTTGTTGAAAGCACACCATTCTCCAATTTCTCCAATAAGACTTCCTAATGCTTTTCCATTAAAACATCCTTTCTTTTGCAAGATGCACTCATAGTGGTCACTATCAAAAGAGCATAGTTGAAGAAATCAGCAATAGCACCGCTATAACTTACGGTAGTGACAACCACTAACTGCAACTGATGGGCGAAATAATAGACATAGCAAGCATACAGATTCTCATCCCGCATTAATCTCTGCAAGATATTAAATTACCCTTTTATATTTGAAGCTCCATCATAACCTTGTCCGTGTAGCCTAGAAATAGGTAGATCAACCTTAGCAAGTACACGAACCAAAGCTTCCTTTATTGCAATAGATGTACACAAAGTGATATGCTCAATACCAATAAACATTTCCATGATTTTTCCTTCTTTATTTACAAACCTACATAGTATGAATTTTACAAAGTTAAAACAAAACCACAATGTACAAATCATAAATGATACGACTAAAAATATTATATGTACAACTAACCTCACAATCATGGACATCTGCTCCTTTATTGATGAATCACGGGACTCATCAATAAGCACTGCGAAGTTCCTATCTCCATTCTCATCCTTAATTACATGTGTGACCTCCTGTGCACAATATTTCGCGAGTTCCATCTGTATATCTAGACAAAGCATCAAACAATTGCCACCACCCTCAAAGTCAAAAGCCTCCTTCACATCCGCCTTTTTTTATCAATATACCAATCCACCAACTCTTTAAAATTGCCCTTGTTCATGGAAGTAGAAGATTTGTCGTGTCCATGAAAAGCTTCACCTTGCTAAATGAGATACCTTACACAAACTAAAAAAACAGTCAAACGAATCTTGCATGCAATTTCAGACTCCTTGCTATAAGTATTTAATTTATGATCTACACTTGCACTTTGATTATGAAAATCACAATGCAATGTTGTGGACACTAGTAGGTCCACCAACATGTTGATTGAAAGATTCCATAGTACTTCTCCAATTCACATACCCAACTTTTGTGAAGACATCCCTCCCAAAGTGAGTGGGATGTGACGGCTTCTTAAAAAGAAAGCAATAGAAACAAAAGGCGACATCTTTTTCTACACTACATTCCAGTCAATCGAACTTCTTATACCATGATTCTTGAAAGGATCTTGAAATTGAACCTTGCGTTTTTTTGAAAAATCATGACCAATTGGTTGAGTTGGACCCATCAACAAGTATGCTCTCCTAACTTGAACTCTAATCTCATTAGGATAATCTTCAATTGGTTTGCGACATGCTGGATCGGCAATAATATCATCTGGATTAAATTCATACCAAACCTTTTTGCTTTAGTTCTACTTTCTATGGTCAGAGGGTTACTGCTAGTTGCATTATTTGAGAAATATTTGTGCAAAGTTCATTTCTCCATTTTTGTAAACAATTTGCATTAGTACAACAATTATAAATTGGGGATTCACTCATTCACAAATTGGGGATTCACTCATTCACAATTTGGGGATTCACTCATTCACTGCCTCACACCCTCACCTCGTCTTCTCTGATGCGGATGCGCCGATGCACCGCTCGGCCTCGTCCGCATGGCCGCACTTGCGCCCGGCCACCACCAAGTGGCCGACTGCTTCCCTTTCCACTCCGCATCGGACCGCCCTCCACACCAGGCCACTGACCACCTCTGGCCTCCCCCTCCGCGCTGAGTTGCCGACCGCCTCCCCCTCTGACCCTCCCCTCCGCCACGCCAGGTTGCAAACTCAACGGTGAGTCGGTGACGGTCCTAGAGACCTTATTTATTGTTCGGGCATTCTGCTGTTCCTGTTCATCCTTTTCGTCTGAATCTCTGATTGTATTTGGGATTTTGGGCCAGGATTCACCACTAATTTGGGCTGGCTGGGGCGCTGGGCCTTAAGACATTGACTAGGCCTCATGCTTTCTTCAATCTTCAACCACCGACTCCAGCTCTTCTTCAACCTCTAGTTCTTCAACCTCCGGGTTGGCCAGGTCTTCTTCAAACTACGATGGGAGGAGGGGTGCTCAAGCACCTACGATGGATTTGCCCTGTTTGTATACAGGTTTGATGAATTTTCGTAATAACAACTAGTTAATCTATGAGAGTCACTTCTTTAAACAAAATATTGTATTAATACTGCAATAGCTAAACATCGTCATGGTATTTCTAGATACTATGAACAACTGTGGTATTTCGTGCTCTATACTTTGAAGACCGTGGTTTTCAGATACTGCGATTTTCAAATAGTTTAACAACCAAAACAGGCCCATAGTGTTTTTTTCACTATGTTATGTAACATGAATTTTTTTCCCCAAAGGGGTGCAATATGTATCGACTGAAACCATCTCGAGGCAAATGAATATAGGGAATGCTAAACTTCAGTGCTTTTCGAGTTGAGGCCGTGAGAGTGAGAAGGGGTGAAGAGAGGCGTGCAGATTGCCATGAGAAAACGAGAATAAAATCCAGGGACTTCTACGGTCCACAATCCCCATGATTTCCAAAAGGCAAAACTACAAAACGAATAGTCCAAAGAAAGAAGAAAAGGCTCTCCAAAAAGGGAAATAAAAGGGAGGGGGGAAAAACCAAGCCACAAGACAACGGGCAATCCGCAAACCAAGGCCGTACCCTCACGTCCACTAGGCACCCGCGCAAGCATATTCCTCGCGAATCCCCGGGCCCACACTGTTCAAACGCCGTGCCAAGTCAGCACTCACGACGCATCGAGCCAGGCCCACCGGCCCAAGTGTCAGCACCCCACTCTCTGACACTCCGTCCCCACCTGCCAGCCTCACATGGCCCGAACCAAAAGCCCCCCGCCCGTTCCCGTCCAGCCCCCGGCGCCGTCGTCTTCTTCCCCACCATCTCCCGCCCCGCGCACGACTCGCGACTCCTACGCGCTTCTAGAACCCAAACCCTAACCAACCGTAGGTCCCAAGCTCAAATCCAAGCCGGGGACATGGGCACAAAGAAGGCGCCGCCGGGCTCCGCCGCCGCCGCCGGCGGTGGGGGCGGGGACTGCGGAGCCTTCGCCTTCGTCTCCAAGGGGTGGCGCGAGGTGCGGGACTCGGCGAGCGCCGACCTGCGGCTGATGCGGGCGCGCGCGGACCGCGAGCTGGGGCAGTTCCTCGCGTCGGCGTCGGCGCTTGCGGGGCCGGCTCTCCCGCTGCCGCCGGTGGCCGCGTGGGCGCCCATTGCGGAGGTGGAGTTTGTGCGGAAGCGGATCCAACCCAAGATTATGGAGCTCCGGAAGCAGTACTCGTCGACGGTGCTCGAGGGTTGGCCGCCCAAGGCCGGCGCCAGCCTCCGCGTCGACCTCTCTGGGATTTCGGCAATCTGCAACGCCATTGTGGCCGAGGGGGACGGCGGCGATAGGTGGAGGATCGCCTGGTGGAAGGGGGACGGGGGCGAGGAAGGGAGGAAGGAGTGGGAGGTGGTGAGGATGATACGGAGCGGGCTGAAGGAGTTCGAGCGCCTGAGCCTGTCGAGTGAGATGTTTGGTGGGTTTCATGGCCGCAGCGAGTTCGTGGAGAAATTTAAGCTGACCTTGGTAATTTCGACCATAGCCTTTCAAAATTCAAATGATGATGCACTCCTGTTTATGATTTCAGCCTTCCAACATTGAAATGATGATGTACTTCACTAATTTAGGATTTTTCTTAGTGACTGTTATAACTGGTGCAGATGTGGCTGACAAACAGCAGTAAAACTTTGGCATCAATAGCAAGAATCTATAATGGATTTCTACATTAATTTTAGATGTGTTATCCTAAAGTAAAAAAAAAAGAAAGTTGCAGTAGTTACATGAAATCTTTACATAGTATCACACAATTTATTTTGACATTTAATTTGGAATGGCAATGTTTTTGTATAACTAGCCCATTTTTGTAAAAAAAAATATTGGAACACCCATCTAAAATAAGCTAATTTTAATAACTGCTAAAATTAGCAAGTTCAAGATATTATATGGTTGACTATCTTTCTAGCAGGCAACAATCTGATGAATTATGTGCAGCACTTCTGCCTTTGAAAAAAAATAATAGTTGAGTGTATAGTGTCATGTGAGCATTGATGTTTGGTGTTGATTAAAGTACTCATTTGCACTACTCATTTTGTTGCAGAAATCACTGAACAAGGAGTCTCAGGAATACAAGGTAATGCCATAAGAAATTATGCTTAGATGCTGAAAACCTTATGTACAGTGGAAACATACATTAATTTCGGGTGGCAGAATGCTTTGTATATGTTTTCCTGACATGAACTTAGTGGGATTCCCTTTTCTTGTAGCCTACTCCGATGAAGTCAGAGTCCATTCATATAGATCTATATGATGCAGATAGCAGCACATACTGGATTAACCTTCAGTTGTTCCAGAATAGAATTTATTTTTGGAACATAACTGTCGACGATCTTGTGAGGTCTCTATCCTCGTCAATAACCTTGTCCCAGAAAAGAATGAGCTAATAGAAAGGATTTGATGCTTATAAAGTGGTATTGACATAGTTGATTTGCAAATATGACTACATTTAGATGGCATGGCAGCCAAATAACTATTAGAATTGCCACGCCTTCGAATTGTTACAGTGAATTCTTTATTTTTTTTAGTACCACACTACCACTAGCTGGTTTGTTTTTTATAAAAAGCAAACCTTTTTTGTTCAAAGCATTTGATTGTGACTGATAAGGCAATCTCTGGTGCTATTTGATCTGATTTTTCGCTTAAGGTGTGTTTTTCTAAACTGAATTTGGAATATAATGCAGGAAGTCCCCCCACTGGATCTTACTGAAATTCTGGCATATCTGGTTCGGCAGTCTGGACCTTTTTTGGATCAACTTGGCATACAAAGAGGTATGAAATGTCATTGTTGGTCTCCAATCCTCAAGTCTTGGTGCTTTTGTGATGACTATAATTATTGTTATATCTTGCTATTGTTGTGTCGCAGATCTATGTGATAAACTAGTGGAGACGTTGTACAGTAAACGGAATGGCCAGCTCACATACCATTCTCTTTCATCAGATGGATCCTTAATTGGAAATGAAAACAAAACTGACCTGCTTGATCTAAGAATAGCCAGGGTGATAGAAAGTACTGGCTATCACACAGAAGAAGGTTTCTGGAATGATCCTGCAAAGTACAGGATCTCAGACAGCAGGCGGCATGTTGCAATTGTCACCACAGCAAGCCTTCCATGGATGACTGGGACAGCCATCAATCCACTGTTCCGTGCTGCATATCTGGCAAGAATTACAAAGCAAAAAGTGACACTGGTGGTTCCTTGGCTTTGTAAGTCAGACCAGGAACTAGTTTACCCGAATAAAATAATCTTCACTTCACCAGAAGAGCAAGAAACTTATATAAGGAGCTGGCTACAGGAAAGACTTGGCTTTGAAGCAAATTTTAAGATATCAT
This sequence comes from Dendrocalamus latiflorus, assembly GCA_017311315.1. Classification (NCBI taxonomy): domain Eukaryota; kingdom Viridiplantae; phylum Streptophyta; class Magnoliopsida; order Poales; family Poaceae; genus Dendrocalamus; species Dendrocalamus latiflorus. The sequence continues at coordinate 20,865,965 of CM029637.1, forward strand.
TTTATCCTGGCAAGGTAAACATCCAATGTATATCACCCCTATGTTGAAGTTTTCAATCATACTCAGTTTTTTCCTAGAGATTTTATCGCCCATTTGAAATATTGTTATCCACAGTTCTCAAAAGAGCGGCGTAGCATTATTCCTGCTGGGGATACTTCACAGTTCATTTCCTCCAAAGAAGCCGATATAGCAATTTTGGAAGAACCAGAGCATCTCAACTGGTACCATCATGGAAAGCGTTGGACAGACAAGTTCAATCATGTCATTGGCATAGTCCATACAAATTACCTAGAATATATCAAGAGAGAGAAGAATGGCGCTCTTCAAGCTTTCCTTGTTAAACACATCAACAACTGGGTGACTAGGGCATACTGCCATAAGGTATTGTGTTTAGGTTAATTTTAGTGTTGAAATCCTGATTGCTAGAGTGCAGTAATAATGGGTGTATGTAGGTCTTACGTCTTTCTGCAGCAACTCAAGATCTACCCAGGTCCATTGTATGCAACGTTCATGGTGTAAATCTGAAGTTCCTCAATGTTGGTGAGAAAATAGCAGCTGATAGGGAGTGTGGACAGAAGGCCTTTTCCAAGGGAGCGTATTTTCTTGGGAAGATGGTTTGGGCTAAAGGTTATAGAGAACTGATAGATTTGTTATCCAAACACAAAAATGACTTGGAAGGCTTTAAGTTAGATGTGTATGGAAATGGTGAGGACTCACAGGTAGTCCAGGCTGCTGCTAGGAAGTTGGATTTGAGCATCAATTTTTTCAAGGGAAGGGATCATGCAGATGATTCACTCCATGGGTGAGAATCAAGCAAGCTGCTAGAATGAATTCTCTTCTATCTGTGCCCTATCTTTTGTTGATTACTGATACAGTGATCTTTGTTTTCTCTTGTTAAATTTCAGGTACAAGGTTTTCATTAATCCTAGTGTTAGTGATGTCCTATGCACAGCAACAGCTGAGGCTCTTGCAATGGGGAAATTTGTTATCTGTGCAGATCATCCATCAAACGATTTTTTCAAGTCATTCCCCAACTGCTTGACATATAAAACTTCAGAGGAATTTGTTGCCCGAGTGAAAGAGGCCATGGCTAGTGAACCTCAACCTCTGACCCCTGAGCAAAGATACAGGTTATCATGGGAGGCAGCAACTGAGAGATTTATGGAGTACTCAGAGCTTGACAAAGTTCTGAGTGATAGAAATGGTCAGCCTGGACGAGGTGGGAAGAGAAACAAAGTGAGAAAGATGCCTTTACTTCCTAAGTTGTCAGACATTGTGGATGGGGGACTGGCATTTGCTCATCACTGCCTGACTGGCAACGAGATCCTCAGATTGGCGACAGGAGCAATTCCTGGTACACGTGACTATGATAAACAGCAGTGCATGGATTTGAATCTCTTGCCTCCTCAAGTTCAACACCCTGTCTATGGCTGGTGATGTAATCTGCTAGCACTCAACTAATGTATAGTTGAAGGATGTTCCTCCATAGGTATGTGCATACTAGGTGTTATCCAGTTCCTGTACTAACTAGAGCCTGTACTCTACAAAGTCTTGTTAGGTTCTGTAAAGAATTTGTCTTGTTTATTTTCTTTGCCTGTAATTATATCCCCTTTTCTTCTCCAAATAGGCAAGTTGCATTAACTACGGTATTCCTATTATGTTCCCTTTTGAATCCCCATGGTTTACGAAAATGTCTGCCAACAGCACCTTCACTAATTGTTGTGAATCAGAATATAAAAACAGATGGTACAGTAGAAGAACAAAAAGTCACCACGAAACCTGTGTGCTAGTGTGTAACTGTAGGTGTGATTAGGTAAATAAGGAAATTTTAGCTTGCTGCAACTGACTGAAGTAATAACGTATGTACTGAAAACTAAGATTAAAGAGAAAAATAGGAAATTATTGAAACATGAATTTGAATATTTCTTCTAAGTGTCTTTTGTTTCTTTGCTAACCTGTCATACAATAAAAAAAATGGGAAATTGGGAATTCTCTGGCTCAAGGAAGTTGGCTTGACCGCTTGAGCTTACAAGCTATTATATCTAAAGTTGGTTCTTAATCCTAAAGTTTTCCTGGGCCATATTTTAGGAAGATAGATGTATGGGCTTGGGCCATACAAGCTATTATATCTAAACAGCACCAATCAAATTTTAAGAATAATAGCTAATTTGCTTCTAAAGTACAAAGTGAATAGTGCGTACAAATAGACTTACGGAGACTCTTAGTTTTTATTTGCATCTTTGGTAGTATGCCACTGAATGTGCCACGGAACTGCTCATAGTCATCCGCTAGGACATCGTTCTTATATAGCATTTCTTCATCATCATGACACATTTTGGAAATCATCGCATTAAATGCATTGCGGACCTTACCCGCTAATTCTTCCTATTGACCAAGATATCAAAGAATTTGCTTGGATTCAAGAATAAGGCAGCTCCATGTAACTTATGCCCCATTTGATCCTTCCATCGGTTTTGAACAATATCCAACACTTGGTGCATAAATGTTGCTTTGTAGTCGGCATATTTTCCTTATTTTTCTTCTTCGCCATCTCCATTGCCATGTATAGCTCCGGCATTGCAGGTTCCTCATCACTGTCTATAAGCCTCAACACAATGAGTAGCGGTTGCGATGCTCTTAAGCAATCTTCCACCGCATTCCAAAATTGCATGGACAACACAATTTCACTTACTTGCTTTCCGGTTTCGGATTTGGCCAATTTTGATCTACTCCAATCATCACTAAGAAAGAGCTTCCTCAAAGCATCTTGATGTCTACACGTACTCTGCAAAGTGAGGAAAGAAGTGGCAAACCGAATAACAGCGGCTCTCAGAAGATCTCTTCCACCAATCAAATTCTGCATTGCATCAAGGATTCTTTCATGCCTATAGATAAATGTGGTGACATGCTTGGCTTTGGCAATAAAGCTCTTGAACTCTGTCAATTTCCCAATGTCCTCCAACATTAGGTCTAAGCAGTGGGCAGCACATGGGATCTAATATAGCGTAGAAAACTTCTCCATTAGAAGATTTCCCGTTGCCTTGTTAAACCCATTGTCAGTGACCACTTGTACTACTTTGTCCTCACCAATCTCTTCAATTTTCTTCGCAAGTAAACTAGCCAACATTGGTGCATCATGTGCCAAATGTGACGCATTAACATATTCCAAGAAAGTTCCCTTCAGACTATTCACAAGGAAATTAATCAAGTGGCGCCCCTCTTATCTGACCATGCATATGACATGAGTGTACAATCATAGTTCTTCCAAGCCAGCTCATGCCTCTTCCTCACATCTTCAATGGTCTCCTTATGCTTCTCAAGAAATGACTCTCTCATCTCATGATAGCTGAGAGGCTTCAAGCCATGTTCATATTGCCCAATGGCCTCAACCATCTCCTCATAGCTCCTTGAATTTGTGGCATTAAATGGAATGTCATTCTCATAGAAGAACTTGGCTATGTAAAAGCATGCAAAGTCCCTTTCTTCCTTGCTCTTTCCAGTTATGTACAAGCTGATTTGATGTGCCCCTTTGGTATGTCTTAGCCGCACAACTTCTTCAGGTGGCTTCAAGATCATTGCCAGGATTGTCTTAGCTTGTGCTGCTGGTTTCTTGAAGCTAAATGCAGCTGCTGCAGCCTTCCTTTTCGCTGTTGTCCCAGAGCTTGGAGTTAAACTTCGACTTGGACGAGAGGACCTAGATGATGCAACTTGTTCTTCTGGCTGTGGCTGTGGCTGTTCATCCACTTCAAGGGCATGAGCATCATCATCTTCCTCTTCTTCATCATCTAGTTGGAGCTCTACTTTTCTTTTGGTCTTTTGCATGCATGCTTGCATCTCCCTCATGATTGCGGTAGTGGTTCCAGGGCATTTTCGGCAGTCACCAAATCCTCCTATGAGATGTTGTTTCAACCTCTTGTCCTCGAGTGCACCTAAGTGCCACATAGAATGCATTATACCAAATCCTTGTTTTCAGTCGGCCAAAATGCATACTTCCACCCTGGATCTTTGGACTTCGCTTTCCTCTTTGGATCAGTTGATGGATCATAACTTGCAGTTGCAGCACCACTCCCTGTACCTTTCTCAGGCTGATGAGAAATATGTAAGCAGTGTGGCAGATGATAGATCACTTAATTGCTGGCACCACAGCTAAAGATTTTGAGTTTCCTGCTCTCTTGTAGAAGAGACCACCAAAACCTGGTAGCAGAAAAGATGAACAACAAGTGAGTGTTGCAGAACAGACTAATGGCCGAGGTCATGCAGCTCTTAGTCAAGGACGTCTAGCTAAAAATGAATTTGAGAAGGTGAGTAGAATTAAGAGTAGTGAAAGTGTTGAAGGGAAGCCCTTTCTACAGATAGGGACCAATATAGTGCTAATGATTGTTAGAAATGGGACTAAAGAAACTAAACAAGTCATATAGCACTCACAAAAGTTGCTCCAAAAGACACTAAGCACTAGAGTACTAGGTCCAAGCAGTGCACCAGTCCAAGTAGTACTAAGCAGTAAGCACTAGAGCATTTACAGAACAGGGCGATAGGGACAGAGAGGGGAGCCGATCCAGGCAGAGGCAGAGGCGCGAAGCTGGGGCGGAGGTGTGGAGCCGTTGCCGGAGGCGGTGCGGAGTGGAGACGCAGGACACGGGCGCAGAGCAGAAGGTGAAGACAGAGGCAGCGGGGTGAAGCCGGGTCGGAGTGGCAACGGGGCAGAGGCGGCAGGGCGGAGTGGCGTCGGGGCGGAGGCGTGGAGTCGGTACAGAGCGGAGACGCATGCGCGGAGGTGGAGGCGGCGGGGCGAAGCCAGGTCAGAGTGGCGGTGGGCGGAGGCGGCAGGGCGAAGTCGGGGCGGAGGAGGCAAGGTGAAGCCGGCGCGGAGTGGCGTCGGGGCGAAGCTAGGGTGGAGGCGCAAAGCCAGTGCTGGAGCCCAAGACGGTGCGGAGCGGAGACGTAGGATGCAGCGCAAAGCCGAAGGCAGAGAGTGGCTCGCCGGCGCACGAAGCAAGCATCACGAGGCTGGATTTGTTTTCTCTCCTTTCCACCCCACCCCTTTTTATAGCCTCATCTCCAGGCGAGCGCCGCATTTTCCACCTAGACGCTGCATCTTCCGGCTGGATGCCTGAAGTGGCTAGTCGAGCATCTAACTGCGAACGACCTAGGCGACGGACCCTAGTGCCCACCCTGGAACGCCAGGCGACGCCTTGATAACATAGGGCTTGAGCTTACAAGCTATTATATCTAAAGTTGGTTCTTAATCCAAAAGTTTTCCTGGGCCATATTTTAGGAAGATAGATGTACGTGTAGAGAGGTAGAGAGATAGGGAACCACCACTCCTTAGGGGGGGGGGTGACCTTTCATATATATAGCCCAATGTGGCTTGGAATACAATACAAGGTATACAAGGACTATACATGTCTAATACCCGCCCGCAGTCGCAGCGGGAGGATCTTTGACGCAAAGACTGGACCTAAAGTCGGTGAACAACTGTACAGGTAAGCCTTTGGTCATGATGTTCGCGAACTGATGAGTCGAAGGGACATGGAGGACCCGAACCTGTCCCAAGGCAACCTTGTCGCGAATGAAGTGAATGTCGATCTCGATGTGCTTTGTGCGACGATGGTGGACAGGGTTAGCGGTCATATAGACGGCGCTAACATTGTCACAGTACACGACGGTCGTAGAAGCAATGGGCGCGTGAAGCTCCTGGAGAAGCTGACGAAGCCAGCAGCACTCGGTCACGGCGTGAGCAACCGCGCGGTACTCAGCCTCAGCACTGGAACGAGACACCGTCGGCTGGCGTTTGGAGGACCAAGAGACCAGGTTGTCGCCGAGGAAGACGCAGTAGCCGGACGTAGAGCGTCTGGAGTCTGGACAGCCTGCCCAGTCCGCATCGGAGTATGCGGTGAGAGAGTCAACCGGCCCGGAGCTGAGGTGGAGGCCGGTGGACAATGTACCCTTCACGTAGCGTAGGATGCGCTTGATCAGCGCGAGATGAGGCTCGCGGGGATCGTGCATGAAGAGGCACACCTGCTGAACGGCGTAGGCGAGCTCGGGACGGGTGAGTGTCAAGTACTGCAGGGCGCCGGCAAGACTCCGATACTGTGAGGGATCGGCGACTGGAGAGCCGTCGGTGGCGGAGAGCTTGGTACGAGCGTCAACCGGTGTGGCTGTAGGGTGACACTCGGTCATGCCCGCCCGTTGTAGGAGATCCACAGCGTACTGGCGCTGGGAGAGAAACAGTCCCTCCGGCGAGCGCGTGACGGAGATGCCGAGGAAGTGATGTAGGTCGCCGAGGTCCATCATGGCGAACTCGAAGTGAAGACGCGCCAGGATGCGCTGAAGAAGTGCAGTCGAGGACGCCGTAAGGATGATGTCGTCGACGTACAGGAGCAGGTAGGCAGTGGTGTCCCCCTCTTGGAGTACAAAGAGGGACGTGTCGGAGACGGAGGCGACGAAGCCGAGCTGCCGGAGATAGGCGGCGAAACGCTGGTACCAGGCCCGAGGAGCCTGTTTCAGGCCATAGAGAGAACGCTGCAGAAGACAGACATCGTCAGGGCGAGCAGGGTCGACGAAGCCTGGAGGCTGCTGACAGTACACGGTCTCCTCCAGATTGCCATGAAGAAAAGTATTCTTCACGTCAAGCTGGTGAATCGGCCAGGAGCGCGACGTAGCAATGCTGAGGACGACTCGTATCGTGGCAGGCTTGACGACGGGGCTGAACGTCTCGTCGTAGTCGATGCCGTGTCGTTGAGAGAACCCTCGAACCACCCATCGCGCCTTGTGGCGGGCAAGGGAACCGTCCGAGTGGAATTTATGTTTAAAAATCCACTTGCCCGTCACAATGTTGGCGCCAGGAGGACGAGGAACGAGGCGCCATGTCCCGTTGTCAACGAGCGCCTTGTACTCGTCAGCCATGGCAGCACGCCACTGAGGATTGGCCAAGGCACTCCGGTAATTCGCCGGTACCGGCGAGACGACAGAGTGGGTGACGGAGAAGCCGTAGCGCTGAACTGGACGAAGAGTCCCGGTCTGGGACCGGGTGACCATCCGGGAGGCTGGCGGCACAGGTGCTAGCGCTGCAGCAGACCGCTCCGGCGGTGCAGCAGACTGCTCGGCCGCCGGCGTCGGTGCCCGGGGACGCCGACTGTAGGTCAGGTGAAAGTCCCGGGCTGCTGGAGCTGGGGCGGCTGCTGCTGGTGGAGATGGTGCAGCCGCCGGTGGAGTAGGAGCGGCAGCTACCATATGCCGAACAGGGGCTACTGCTACCACAGGACCACGAAATAGGATCGCGGAGTCGTCCTGCATCTCCTCGAGGACCTCCTGAGTAGGGCGCGATTGCTCAACGTCGTCATGCGACGGAGCGACCGCGTGGAGGCGTGTCGGCACGGTAGATCCTGCAAGCAAAAAATCCAGGTCGCTGGGCGAAGACCCAGAAGTGTAAAGCCCGAAGGGAAAACAAGTCTCGTCAAAAACAACGTGGCGCGATATGATGATGCGCCGGGTTGATAAATCAAGGCAGCGGTACCGCTTATGCGAGGAGGGATAGCCGAGAAAGACACAAGCCGTCGAACGAGGAGCGAGTTTGTGGCGAGTCGTGGCGGTTAGGTTGGGGTAGCAGAGACACCCAAAAACACGAAGATGAGAGTAATCGGGTGTTTTGTTGTAGAGTAGAGCATATGGTATGGCATTGTGAACGGCGGAGCACGGGCGCCGGTTCAGCAGATATGTTGCTATGGCGAGCGCCTCAGCCCAGTAAGATGCAGGCATGTGCGCATGGATGAGCATGGTGCGGCTGATATTGTTCAGTGTGCGAAGAATGCGTTCGGCTTTGCCATTTTGTGGGGAAGTGTAGGGACACGAGAGACGTAAATGAATACCACGAGAGGCAAAAAGATTGTGGAGGGTATTGTTTACGAATTCAGTGCCGTTATCGGCCTGGAAGGCTTTAATGGCGAGGCTGAACTGCGTGGAAGCATAGTTGCAAAAATTAGTGATGTGGGCTGCAACCTCGGATTTGCGAACGAGGGGAAAAGTCCAACAGAAATGAGTAAAATCATCGAGTAAAACAAGATAATATTGATAACCTGAGATACTAGCAACAGGGGACGTCCACACGTCACAATGAACGAGTTCAAAAGGCATAGAGCTAAATGAACTAGAGTTTGAAAAAGGAAGCCGCACATGTTTGCCAAGTTGACACGAATGACATAGAGTATGCTCTACTTTATTGCAACGTATAGATGCACTATGGCGAAGGATGTCGATGGTGGCGGAACTGGGATGACCAAGACGGTGATGCCATAGGTTGGTGGAGGTGGCGATGCTGGCGTGTGGAGCGGGAGGTGTTGCGGGGAGGGTGTAAAGATCGCCAGCACTATTGCAGCGAAGCATCACGCGCCGGGTCGGGATATCCTTGACAGAAAAACCAAGAGCGTCAAATTCGATAGAACAGTTGTTGTCTCTAGTGAATTGACGAACTGAGAGCAGGTTGTGCACTAGAGATGGAACAACTAAAACATTATGAAGTGGAAAATTTGACACGGATGTATGAAGAATAGACTCGCCACGACATGAAATAGGAAGAGTTTGACCATTGCCAACGGTAATGTAAGAATGAGAGGAAGGATGGTGAGAAAGGAGTATACCATCCGAGGAGCTCATGTGAGAGGAGGCGCCGGAGTCCAACACCCAGGGATTCTGATCCTGGATGTTGAGCTGGTTGAGGGCGGCGACGAGGCCAGCCTGGTCCCACATAGGAGCCGGCTGGGAGACCTGGAGCGGCGCGAAGGTCGTGGGGGGCTGTACAGGCACAAAGGCCGTGTGAGCCTGAGGGGGCGCACTGAGGATACCTGGGCGCCAACCGCTAGGACCCTGCTTAGTCGGAGGGGGGCCCTGTGGAGCCCACGGGTTGTAGCAGATCCAGGGACCCATGGGCCTGTACTGGCCGGTTTGCTGGTACTGGCCGGTCTGCTGAGGAGCACCAGCAGCAGCACCTCCGCGCGGCTGGCCGCCGCCCGAGCCGCGCTTGCCCTTGCCCTTGCCTTTCCCGCCGCCGCCGCCCTTGTTGCCGCTGCCGTAGCCGCTGATGTGGGGGTTGTAGGAGGCGCCAGAGTTGGCCCCGACGGTAGTGGAGCGACACCCGCCCGGACTGGTGCAGCCAGAGCCAACCGCAGTAAGAAGGGCGGTGTTGACGACGGTCTTCTCGTCATTGGCCAAGCGGAGTTCTTTGAGAACCAGCATGTCGTGGGCTCTGGCGAACGTGGGAAGAACGGCGGAGTTGGCGATGTCGTCGGCGGTGTTGGAGAAGCGAGGATTGAGGCCACGCAGTAGGGCGAGGACGAGCTGCGAGTCCTCCACAGGATGGCCGACGTCGCGAAGGGCGGCGGCCTTGGTCTTCAGGCGCTGGTAGTACGCCGAGATGGTGGAGTAGCCTTGCACCATGGAATGGAACTCGTTGAGGAGGAAGATGGCGCGCGGTTCCCTGTTGGCGCGGAAGATCCCCTCGATGGCCACCCACAGATCGCGGGCGGTCGGATCGGCGTCGTCCATGGCGAGGTCGAGGACGGAGTCGTCGACGGAACCGGAGAGCCAGCTGCGGACGCAGCACTCCGCGGCGTCCCACTGAGGGTCATCGGGTTGGGGAGGAGCGGAGCCGTCGATGTGCGAGCGAAGTCCGAATTTGCCGCACAGCGACTTGAAGAAGAACGCCCACTTCGAGTAGTTGGAGTGAAGATCCAACGTGATCGGAACGTGGGACTTGACGTTGACTGTGGCGTAGGGGAGAGCCACAATCGGAGGCGGCGGCGCGGCAGGACCGGCGCCCATGGCTCCCGTGGTGGCACCGTCGATGGCGGGCGAGGTTGGAGTGCCTGCAGCAGGCAGGGTGTCGGCGCCCTCGGCTGGCAGGGGCGCCGTGGCCATCGGAAGGGAGCCGCCGGAAGGAGAAGGCGACGCGATGGAATCGCGGCGCGGTTTAGGGTTAGCAGGGGCAACGCGGGCGCGCAATCGGAAGGAAGAGGCGGAAGCGGGAATTTAGGATCTAATTGTGTCTGATACCATGTAGAATACAATACAAGGTATACAAGGACTATACATGTCTAATAGTACGGGCTTGTGCCTTGTGCCCATTTGTCATTGCTACAACCTGTGGTATTTTTTGGTCCTGAAACTTTCCCAGTGCTTTGGAAGAAAATAGTCCATTATACAAAGAAACATTAGGATTTAGGTAGCGGTCCTGCACTCTTGCTATTATATACTTCATTTTGCACATAGGAACCAAGGACATGAAAGTACAAAAAAAAAAAAGCTCAATGCTGATGCTGCAAAAGATTCAAGACCTAAAAGTAGAACTAATATGGGTTTAAGAATAAGCCACCTAGCATCATTAAAGTAAGTGCTAGGTTATTAGCATTTGTGAAGCTTACCGTGCTCCTTCACTGATTATAAGCATTTCTAGGTGTATTAGGATAATCTAGGGAAGGTAATCTACATAAAGGAAAAGATTTTAGGCTGTGCTTCACTGCAGCTGGCCTGGCCGTCATCAATATATGCTAGTCGAAAGTGGATGTCTTGTTAAAATTGTGATATCTTTGCTATAATTATGTCAGAAAATGATGACAGAAGAGAACAACCTTGCTTATTATATCATCCTCCTCCTTTGAACAAAGCCTACAATATAGCACATCGTTTGGAGCTTATTTGTCCACAGAAAGAAAGTAGTGCACTTCTGAAGGAAATTGCTATGGTTATGATATTATCTCCTTTCCAAAAGTTTTGTCCTGAAAAGGCAGTCTATACTTTTTCCATAACAACTTGGTTCCTAGTAGTAATTGACAGTGAAAACTGAAAACTACAAAATTCAACTAACTCATTACTTCGTCTATCACTGGTTTTCCACAATTATCTCTGTTGTCCAATAACTGAGTTGATTATGGAACGCACAGGCAATCACATCCACTTTATCACCTATCAGGCTTTCAGCAGATCATCTTCCAATTCAGCCATTTATCTAATTTCTGGAAGTACTTAGAAAATTGAGTTAAAGGGAAGGGCAATATAGGCAAACTTTGGTGAGTTGTGCTGATCATGTTTTTCTAAGTAGATAGGTATTGCCATAAAACTCCGGTTTGTTATTCCCTGCCTTCACGTTTACTCTGCTTTGAGAATTTCGGGAGAATATGTTATTGTACCATTACAGCTTCTAAGATGATATTCTAAAATATCCTATGGAGGATTGTTGGCTTAATGTTTTCTTGGTGCCGCAACACATTGAGAGGTACATCCTACCCCCCAAAGTCCAAAGATATAGGAGGCATTGTTCGTTTATATATATATATATATATATATATATATATATATATATATATATATATATATATATATATATATATATATATATATATATATATATATATATATATATATATATATATAATAGATTTTATTATACATCTGTTTGGAAGACTAATGCTTTATTAACACAAATCAGCATCATAATTACTTCTATAACATCGAAGAATTAATCACTTGCTGTATGCATAATATATAATTTTACACCATACCTATGTAGCACGGACACGGATACGTCGACACGACACGACACCGACACGGGAATTCGCCAATTTCCCAAAAAGACCGATACGGCGACACGACTATATATATTTAAATAATAAATTATATATATATATATATGTATTGTTTTCTATGTTTCCACATGCTTATTAAACTGCGAGTGGGGAAGAAACCGGCGGCGCTTGGGGAGGAAGCCGACGGGCGGCGCTTGGGGAAGAAGCCGGCGGTGCTTGGCGACGAATCCGGCGGCGCGCGGGGACGAATCCGGCGGCTCGCGGGGAAGAAGCTGGCAGCGCGCGGGGAGGAAGCCGACGACGCTTGGGGAAGAAGCCGACGACACTTGGGGAGGAAGCCGACGGGCGGCGACGAGGTGCAGGAGCAGGAGTGGGCGGCGCTTGGGGAGTGGGGAAGAAGCCGACGACGCTTGGGGAGTGGGGAGGAAGCCGACGACGCTTGGGGAGGAAGCCGACGGGCGGCTACGAGGTGCGGGAGCGGGAGCGGGCGGCGCTTGGGGAGTGGGGAAGAAGCCGGCGACGAGTGGGGAGGAAGCCTACGGGCGGCGGCGAGGTGCGGGAGCGGGAGTGGGCGGCGGCGCGAGCAGACGATGCGGAGCAGCACGAGTAGACGATGTAGAGTAGCGGGAATAACGCGTTCGGCTGCTCGTGCGTGCGATGCGTGCGTTAGGGTTAGGGCACGTCGTGCGTGCGTTATGGGTAATGGGCCGGCCTGGGCCGACCGTGTCTTGGGCCGGCTGTGACCAGGCCGTGTCCGATTCATGTATTTAGTGTGTCCGACACGTGTCGAGAATTTTACTAATTAAAATTAATTTTAAAATCGGTCGATACGTCTCCGACACGTGTCGAAGACGTGTCCGTGTCGTATCCGTGTCCGACACGGTGTCGGACACAGATACGGCTGTTTTGCCAAGTGTCCGTGCTACATAGCACCATACTAGTTTATCCCAGTTAGTGTGTAGTGTGTGTGTGTGTATATATATATATATAAAATAGATTTTATTATACATCTGTTTGGAAGACTAATGCTTTATTAACACAAATCAGCATCATAATTACTTCTATAACATCGAAGAATTAATCACTTGCTGTATGCATAATATATAATTTTACACCATACTAGTTTATCCCAGTTAGTATGGATGCTCCCGATGTGTTTATTCTCCGTATAGAATAACCACATGTCTGACAGAAGTTTGCCTCTTTGTCAACTCACAATGTTGATAACCACATCTTTCTGAGTTTTTTCAGGGTTTTTGAAGTGGGCAAATCGCGCTAGGTTATCAACTGATTCTGCAATTTTCTTTATTTGTGTAACCAAGTCTGAGAGTAGTGATGCAGTAACGGCCACATGCATCACTTGCAACAGAGCCGCGTCCTCTGATAATTCTCTTCTGAGGCCTTTTGCAGCTTTGATGGCTGCAGCCATGGCGTTGTTGGCTGGAGATGGTACGGTCATCGTTTGAATTGCTTTGGAGAGCTCTTTGAGCGCCTTAGCAGAGTGCGAGCTCATTTCACCGCATGCTGTTCGAACCTTAAACGATAGCTCTGGATTGGCTTCAGGATACTGTGATCCGGAGAATGCTGTTGGTTAATAACTCTGTTCTACAGTCTTTTGATCATGAAATGGGGAGAATTTGTTGTTACCTGAGATTTTGTGTGTATCGTGACATAGGAAGCAAGAGCCTCCATGGAAGAAGCGCACTGGCGGCAAAGAGCTCCAAGCTTTTGGTATTGGCTCCATGGGTGTCGGAAGCTGAATTTGCCATGACCAGGCTCCCATCTGGCAAAAGTGCACTGCAGTTTCGGCAATAATATTACAACTGCAATGTTTGTACGAGCTATCTTTTTTTAAGGTGTTTGTAGGTGCTTTGGCAATAAGCATAGTGTGTATTATCTGAAAAGTAAGCTTACCAGAGAGTCCTCAGTGGCCTTCGAATTGAGCACACACTTGTACACTTGGAGGAAGGGTTTGCCCTCCAAATTCTCACTCATAGCGTTTTCTCCAAAGCATTCAGATTCCATTCCTGCATACATGTATGAAGTTTTCAGTCTCCCAAACTCTGGAATCTGTTTTTAAGTCAGATGTGAGTGACTAGCATACTATATGATGGTTTACTACTCCTCCATTTCAAAACTTCGTTTTACGGGTCTGTTGGTCCCTGGCTTTATCAGCAATTTAGTTGATGTGCCTTGGTTGTCAGTAATTTTGTCCCAAGTTCCTCTGTACAATGCAGCACATATGACTACAAGTGCTAGTACTCTATCAACTATGTTGTTGCTACAGAGTATATGTATGACTAGGAGAACTATATTTTGTCCTGCCAGGAAGAGTGAAAAATGTAGAACCCACTGTTGTGTTTTGAGCCAAAAAGTTTACTGTTGTTCCTTTGGAGTCTGGCCTTCCATTTGAGATTAACCCCGCATCAAGTTGCATTGGACAATAATATTAGTGAAACCAGAATGACAAAAAACTGCGCGAATCTTTGTCATGGAATATTGGAACGTACTCATGCATGGCATGATAGCACATACTGACGTGAGGCCCTAAAAAAAAATCAATTTTCGACTTTAATTTATACCTTCGAGGAACTGTGCCAGCTTGTCGAGGTTGCCGGCGGCGAGCTTGTGGAGGTCCTCGCCGGCCCAGACGGGGAAGGCGAGGATGGTGGTGCAGAGGCAGGTGAAGACGCCGACGATGATGGTGGAGAAGCGCTGGTGCGCGAGCTGGATGAGCTCCTCGACGCGGTAGCTCGACACGGCCACCAGGCTGAAGGTCAGTATGAAGATGGTCACGCCGTAGTCGTACCGCGCCTTGATCTCCGGGATGAAGCGCGAGAACGTCGCCGCCGACGCTGCGTGCAGTGCCATGAATAACCAGCGGTAAGTAAGCGTCGTCGTTAGGTCTATGTATGTACTTCCGTTTCAAAAAAAAAAAAAAAGTCGGTGCATGGCTAGCAGCTGCCAGCGGAAAAGGCTTTTGCTTCGCATGGCGACATGAGGCATGCATATGGCAAGTACTACCTTACATGTACGTGCTGCAGTTATATAGAGACGAGCGCAAGGAAAAAGGGGTACCTAGTAAGAAGACGAACACGGCCAGCAGTATGGGCTCTCCCTGCGCACCGCACCGGTTAGCTACCTGATGAGCCCCGACGGCGATGAACCCAGCTACCAGCGTCGCGAAAGCTCTATTCAGGCCTTTACTCAGCGTGCCACCTGTCACGCACATACACATATATCAGACATGCATACGTACACTTATATATATATATATATATATATATATATATATATATATATATATATATATATATGGATAAAAATAGTCAGATTTTGAGCCGTTAGATAGAGATCCAACGCCCTAGATCATTTTTTTTGGAGGGGGTCATTTTTTTTGGAGGGGGGCTTATATGAGTGGATCCGTTGGATGGAGATCTAACGCCCCAGATCAATCTGACTGTTTTTGTCTAAAAAATAGTCGAGTGTTGTATAGACATTCCTATAAATATATGTGTGTGTGTGTGTGAGACGCTGAAATGGGCCACCAAGCCTCTCTACTTTTGGATTGCTTTTAGATGCGTGCAAATGCAACGATATATAATATATCAGGATGGAAAGTCTTAATCATGGAGCCTGAGCACTATGATATTCATGTTATTTATACTATATAGTAAAAATAACGAGTGCTCCTTGATGTCTGGGCACCATATTCTAAAATAGGCATGTATCGTGTGCGAAAAATTTTAGAATTTTTGGATGTCAAGTTTAACTAGTTTACTAATTAGTTCAAACAAGTTTGAACTAAATTTCGAATTGTAGTTGTCTTTTTATGATAGTTTGACTATACACACAGTATTCAGTGGCTACACGTAGAATAAGGGCGTGACCCAACAATCCACCAATTAGCCAGTCATCCCACCAACCCACCAATCGGCCAATCATGCACAAAAAGTTACCATCCATAATTCATGAAGTTACTTACAGTTGGTAAAGATATCATTTAGTGGGGTTATTGTTATGGAAAAAAATTACTATCTCCTGAATATAAGGTTATCATCTGTAATTTATCAAGTTACTTGTAATTCTCACGAGTGTTACTATCTCATACACATAAAGTTATCATCTATAATTCATGAAGTTACTTACAGTTAGCAAAGCTGCTATCTCATATACAAAAGTTATCATCTATAATTCATGAAGTTACTATCTCATGCACCAGGAAGCCAGGTAGTAAAAATGACACGAATTTCGTAACGTCGAAACATATTCAACATGCATCTTGTTTTGTTAAGTTCGTAATTTTGAACATAATGGTGCAAACGGATTGCAGATCGGACATTCGATGAAAGAGTTATTTTATTTTAATTTGTAAACAAGATAAAAAAACACACGTCAAGTGCACTTATTCCTTCTCTCTCATGCTGCATGTATACATGTGTCAAGTTACTATCTTATGCACAAAAGTTATCATATATAATTAACGAAATTACTTACAGTTCTCATGCGATAACTTTTACATTGCAATGCTATGAAAAGTTACTATCTGCTGAACATAAAGTTATCATCGGTAATTCATCAAGTTAGTTACATTTGCAAAATTAGTATCTCATGCGTCAACCGAGTTATGCACTAACCGCACCGGAAATCTAACCAACGACCCGTGCGTAGTGTGCATGCATGTATGTATATGCATATGTATATGCACATGTACATGTATATGTATATATGATGCTGAAATAGGGTACTATGGTGCTGGGCATCAAGCCTCTCTGTCTTTATATTGCTTTTAGTTAAATGCAAGTACAATGATATATAATATATTAGATAAATCTATTAACATATATTAATTCGAAAAACATCGATTTGGAATATATATCTTCATCTACAGCTTTATCACACGTACCGACAGTGTACTCCATGACAACGACGACGGTGAGCACGGCCCACAGGGTGGAGACCCCGAAGCCGTTGAACAGCGGCGTGACGTAGTAGAGGATGGACACCAGCGTGAGCGCCAGGCCGACCTTGAGCGAGTGCGCCACGCGCCTCGGGTCGTCCCTCGCTATCCTGGCCACCTTCCCGGCGAACCCGACGACCCAACACCCGAGCCTGTCGAGCAGAGCGCGGAGCCGCAGCCCGCAGCTGCTCGCGGAGCCGCCATTGCTGCCCATCTCGCCAACGTTGTTTGTCTCTCTCTGATGACCAGCCTCCATGGCAGAACGGCGTACGATGGCTAGCCAAGCTTTGTTGATGCCGGAGACAGACAGATACTGGATCAGTTCGTTTTGTTTGTGAAGCGAGGCAAGCTATGGAAGCATGGTGGCGAATTAATGGCTAGCGCCGGAGGGCTTATATAAGCCGAGGGGCGAGGAGATAGAGTGCCAGCTCAGCCGCATGCGCCGCTTTTGGAGTATTGTAATAAGACAGACAGGATAGTGGAACAAAAGCACAGCATGGCGCCTTTTTCGGAGAATGTGATGAGAGATATTGTTGTTGCGTTTTGTTTCTCCTCCTCCTCCTCCTCGTTGTTGTTGCTGGCTGCTACGCGGTTTTTTGCTCTGTAGCTACAAAGGGTTAATGATCTGATTGAAATGTGAAGCCACCGAAATATGCAAAACTTACTAGTATCTCCTACACACACACACACACACACACTCTCTCTCTCTCTCTCTCTCTCTCTCTCTCTCTCTCTCTCTCTCTCTCTCTCTCTCTCTGTGTGTGTGTGTTGGGCGTGCTTGTGTTTGTCCTGAAAAATCTGGATTGATCTTCTTTCGTTTGCAATTCATTAATTTTTTTTCCAACTTTCTTTTGTGGTTCATGCATGTAGAGTAAGATTCGCTATCTCTGTAGCTCGTAACACGTCATTTGTGGAGATAATTAGTGTAGTTACATGCTTTTGACCTTACATATTCACTTGAAAGATTGTCGGATAAGGTAAAACGCAACTTGTTCTTGCCTTCCAAAGGTTTGGACGACTTACTGCCTCATGATCTCTAGATGATGCTACATCCTACACTCTGACTTTTGATGAACCGACAAAGCTGAGCAATGCCAAAGTATTTTTTCATTTAAAAAACCATAAAGGATTTGGTGGCTTTATATCTACTCCATTTTATTTGTTTACCACTACTAGCTATCAAGATGTGCCTGACTTATCAATCTACTTTTCTGAATTTTAGGTAGATCTCGACTATAGCTTATCACATTGAATTACATATAAAAGCTTTAGTCCAACTGTCCAAGCACGCACTTCTATTTTCTGTCACACCAAATTCTATGAACTTGTTCAATGCATGTGGACAAATTTATCGTCTTTTCATCCTTCGTCAAACTCTTGCTCCGCCGCTGGGCTGACCACTCCCTTTCATCTCTTGCACTGCAATTTGTGAGAAATTAACCAGTCACAGTCTCAGGTGCAACCTGATCCACAGATTCAGACTAGTGCAATGGTTCAGAGTTCAGACTTGTTACAATCCTTACGATTGCTCCAGGACCTTTCCGACCACTACGACCGCTGTCTGCAGCCGTACGACTATGTACAAGAGGCTACGACCATCTCCCGCGACGTTACGATCGACCACTCTGTCGGTCTTACGACCACACAGACAGTCATTTCGACCACGTTATAGCCCCTACGATCACTTTGACTTCGTAGTCGTAAACTTCTGCTGAAGTTTCGACCACGTTCTCTGCCGCTACGCTGCCCTTCCTTCGACCTTGCTTGAATTACCGTAGTCGTAGCTCCCTACGACCACACATTGATTCTATCGATCACTGTTCATCATGGTCGAAACACCCTTTCGACAACGTTCACTTCCTCACAACGTGGTTGAAACCCCTACCGACCACGTTCAATGTGGTTGAAGCACCTTTCGACCACGTTTACCTCGTTACAACGTGATCGAAGCACCTTCCGATTACGTTCACTTCTCCACAACATGATCGTAACTCCTATCAACCATGTTTACCTTGCACTGCCGTAGTCGTAGCACCTCCTGACCACGTTCAGTCCTTGTTTGCCGTGGTCGTATCGCCCTTCAACCACGTCTACTTCTGGTTTGCCGTGGTCGTAATGCCTTCTGACCATGTCTGCAGATATTTTGCCGTGGTCGTAAGTCCTTCCGACCACGTTTGCTGTGGTTGTAAGTTGATTTCCCACGTCTGCGAGATCACACAATAAAGTCAATACTGAAGGTTTTTCTTTTCTCTTCTCTACTTCTTGCACTTTTTCTCGCCTTTTCGGTGCACATCTGGTTACATGACTCCACCCCTTTTTATACTCGGATCTACAACTTCTACTCGGGTTACGACTGCGATTACAACTCAATTCTGACTCCGACTCAATTCTGACTCCGACTACAACTCGACTTCGACTACAACTTCAACACGAGTTTGACTACTTGATTTCGACCATGACTAAACCTTGAATATAACTTCTAAACAAGATTATTTCCAACAAGACTTACAATCTGTCACCGCACAGCTCATAAAGCAATAATATGTACTTGATTGCAATACAGCGGTTCTTTCATTCAGTTCATGCTAGCTTCTTGGTGCAGCTAGCTGGAATCACTCCAAGTGAACCGAAGTACAATTCACCTATCGCTCAAAAGTTCAACCTGTAGGATTGATACGATATGCACGAAACAGCTGACACACACAAGCACAGAGTCTGAAGTTCTTGGTGACGATACAGGAACCAGCTGCTAGGAACGCTCCGCCGTTTGTTTCGCCTTTCTCATCTCCTCGGTAATGTTCTCCTTATCCTGGTTGACGCGACATGTGAATAACTGTTTCATCAGTAACCAGGCCGACGTAACACGGAGTCACTGACAATATTCCGAGAATATGTGCTGATATGCTCCCAAGGTTCCAAGTGCGCCTACCTGTGGTCTCTGAGGATCCCAGAAATCTCACTAGCTAGTGGGCTATGTCTAAAGCAAAATCATTACCACATTACCTGCTGACCATTCACTTCTTTTCTTTTTCCCATCTAGTTGAAAGTAAAATTTGCCGCGAAAGCGAAAGATAACTCTGATATGTATATTGGCATCTGTAAAGCAGCGTTTCTGCCTTGCATGTGCAATTGCAACCGAGGAGCAGCTAGTGACACTCTAGGCGCAATATGAGATAATGGGATTATGGAAGCCGCCGCGAAGCCGAGGAAAATGGCCTTAGTGGATTTGCCTTTATGGACAGAGAAGGGGCCTTTCCGACATTGATAGTGCTGTCCTCTTGACTTAAGCTTGGCCTCGTTGTATCAGGCAGGCATGGCCTGTGTGACGGTACGCACTTACCGTACAACACTGTCCTACGAACTTGGCCGTACTTCTAGGGCCATCGTTTTTTGGCGGTAGAATTCTGCTCTTGCAGCGTACCTTCTCTCATGACCTTTTCTGCGTGTCACTCCCCCATCTGTTCTTGAAGCGTTTCAGCTGCTTTCTGCAGGGAGCAAAACATTCTGCCGAGGAATTGGGGTGTGCATGGTCTGGGAAAAAAGAACGGCCGTGCTCGGTTTTGAGGCTGCACTTGTTAGGTCAGGCAGGCTAGCTGTTGTTTGTACATCATGCAATGCCCCTTGGAATAATGATCTAGGGGAACTAGGAACTAGATGCCACGACCATTCTCCTCCTTTTTCTTTTCACGAAGAGCAGCCCATCGCCGTCGAATTCGTGATTATTTTTTCACACCAAGTATCACGCAGACTCAGCTGTTCCTGAAATCGCACTAGCAACCAGAAGCGTGCGTGGTAGGGAAAACCTGCAACTTGACCGAAAAAAACCCAAAAAGTTTCCGACAAGAACTTGTGTGGTCATGGTACGGTGGAGAACTCGACCAAGAACTCACCCATAGAGCGCCACCAAGGAGCTCCGTGACAGGGTATTCGAATTTTATCTCAAATTCAGTCACAATTCACCTTTCAATCCTCTTCTTTTTCAAAGCTTTACTGAATTTGTCTGTACCTGGGCATTGTTCTGTTCCTTGCAGGATTGAGCCAAGCTGTAGAAAGGACAAGTTGTAACATAGCCTCTGGAGCCACAGACGTCACATCCTGGAGTACGCCTGAATCGCGCATGCATACAAGTAGTACGTGCTTGCGGCAGATCTATGCAACTAGTGATCGATGTCAACCTGAAATAACCCATGCAGGGAATAGAATGGCCTCTTTGCTGCGACTCGTGACTCATGAGCAATCGTTGGCATGGCCATGTTCATTTTGGTTTTTAAAAACCGTTTTTCTATTGTAAATAAGTTTTCTATGATACCTAATTTTTAAATATAATATCTTTTCAAGACGAAATCTACTAATTGATTATACTACACATTACAGTAACTTTATTTATATTGGCCGAAATCTCACGCAAGTGTCTCTATAAATTATTACTATTTATAAGCCAAAATCAAAAGTCAAAGCTAAAAACCTATATGAACAGACGCTAAAGGCAGGGACGGAACTGAGCCTCGGGCTAGGAAGGCTATAGCCTGAGGCCCAGAAGTCCTGCTAGTAGTACCCCTCTTTAGCACTAAACCATGATATACCTATTATGTCGGCCTGGCCTAAGAACTGAAAACTTAGCATCCTGGCAGTAGCAGCCCAAGCGCGTGCCCCCTCGGGCCTCACCGCCTCAGCCCACCAAAAGTGACGGTAGCCCAATCCCAAGTGAAAGGAAACCCTAAGACCTAAGTAAAATCCCCAATCCACAGGCCACCGCAATCAGCCCCCGATCTGCGCGACTGCGCCCCCGTCGGCGGCTGCCTCCCTCGCCTGCATGCGTCCCGTATCTATAGTTTGCCAGACACTACCCTCACCCCTCGTACTCCTGACGTTGCAGTCCGCCGGCTGCCGCCCTCACCTACACACGGTGCATGTCCGCCGGCCGCCACCCTCGCGCTCCTGACATGGTGATGCCTACGTAGCCCCCCTCCCGGTGCTGCCCCTACTGCACCGCTCCCCTCCCAGCCGGCCCCCTCCGGTCCTCCCTGCACCAACCCCCTCCCAGAATGGCGACGCCCCGCTGGCCCTCCTTGCGCTGCCCACTCCGCCGGGCCCCCCTCCCTATGGTCCTACGTGGATGCGCCGCCCCCTCCTAGTAAGATCTGAAGTTCTGAAATACTATCATGCTTAGTTGGAAATTAAGTTTGGATGATGGTGTATCTACTCAAGAACATTGAATTTATGAAATTGGGAGACCGCAATCTCATTTGCATTGCATCTTTTCAATTTTGATGTAGTGACATGAGCCAAAACAACCTTGGTGGTGGACAATCTATACAGTACAATCTTCCTACTATTAAGCTTGAGAGGCTGTAAGTTCCTCAAATGAAGTCATGCATTTGAATTTTTCTCTCAACTATTCCGGTGCCATGGCTATTAACTGATTCTTGTTTTGCAGCAATCTCACAGGAAACCAGTTCACTGGAAATTTACCCTACTCAGTTTCCATGATGTCTAATTTTAAGTATTTGTGAGTATCTTTGCAACCAGAAGTTGATTTTGCTTTGGAATTTGTATCATCTGGTAGGACTAAATGAAATTTTCTTGCTATATGCAGCAATCTTAGTCATAACCAATTACAAGGAAATATAACCGATGTATTTGCCAACTTTGATAGTTTGATAACACTGTGAGTACTTTTTCTGTGCATTATCAGATGGGTCTTAACTTGTGTCGTAAAATCCCTCATTTTTGTTCATATTCCTGATGCTTTGATTCTCTTGCTATTTTTCTATGTAAGGTGATATAGGGATCTCTCCTTTAATTCTCTTACCGATGACCTACCACAAAGCTTCATTGTATTGTCAATCCTTAAAAATTTGTAAGAAATGGATTTATTTATTTTATCTCCTAGACATGTCTTGTTAGAGTGTCATGCATCTAACCCATGTCTTATTCTTAGATATTTGCAGGATCAATGTACTGGTTATATCAATGTCCTGGCTAATCCGCTACTATAAAAGAGGTTATACTGGATGGCTCTATACTGCAACTATCACAGACGGTTCATACTAACAACCGTCTGTGATATTTTCACAGACGGTTATTTATACGAACCAACTGTGATAAAGTAGGACATCATAGACGATTCTTATTAATAACCGTTTGTAAAATATTACAGACGGTTGTTAGTATAAACCGTCTATGATAATGCAAGACATCACAAACGGTTCATATTAATAACCGTCTGTGATAATGCATTATCACAGACGTTTATTTATAAGAACTGTCTGTGATATGTGCATTATCACAGACGGTTCGTATAACAAACCATCTCTGATAATGCCACGACACCGACCCGTGGCATCTCCCCAATATTCTAATCTCATTCGTTCATTTTCTCCGCATCGAATGGCAAGCACCAGTTCCTCCCACCTCTTGCCGCTTATTAATTACTTCCCCTCTCCCTTTCACTCCGAGATACGTGAGTTCTATCAGCTACTCCGAGCTAGTTCATCCACTCCTAGCTTGTTCCTCAACGACGCCAACTACCGCCGTGAATTAGCACCTCCGTCGTAACACCACGGTCGACTGCACAACACACTCTTTTCATAAATGTCGTCAGAGTATCTCGTGCAGTCTCACCGTTGTGATACAAAAGGTGATGCTACCGCCGCCTCTCCTTCGCTACAAGGCACCGCGGAAGCAGGTAGCTACCAAGACGGTGCTCAAGTCGGCGTCAAGGACATCTAGTTCACATGCTGTTAGGATCTTTCCTTCTTCTATATTTTTGCCATGGGTTTGTAGGATTATGATATGTGTTTTTGCATATTTAAGAGTTGGATTCGTAGAATTAGGAGATGCGTTCTTGCCATATTTAAGAGTTAGGTTCGTAGGATAAGGATATGTTTTGCCATGTTCTTACTGTGTTAGATGGGTAACATGCTCATTATCTTGTGATGCTGTAATGGATGATTCTAATGGAATGTGCTGTTGTATTTGCTTATTTCCAAAGGGCATAGATAACATTTTTTGAGACTAACCAAAAAACCGAAAAAGAAAGGTATAGTATGAACTACCACAGACAATTTTGTGGTATAAATTGTCTATGAAGGACTATCACAGGCGGTTTTATATTACAACCGTCTGTGATACTCGCCCATCATAGATGGTTGGTAGCTAGAACCGTCTATGATATGTGAGTATCACAGACGGTTTTTGGTTCGAGCTGTCTGTGATAGTATTCTTCACAGACGGTTCTAGTTACAAATCGTCCGTGTTGTATTTATCACAGACGGCTCACAAACTGTCTGTGATAACCTTCGATTATCATTGATGCATAATTTAGATGATTCAAAAAATCGTCTGTGATGGCAGTTCCGAAACGTCTATGATGACTCTTTTTGTATTAATGATCTCTCCTTAATGATCTGTAAGTCTTAATCATCTCTCACATTTATGTTTTGCTATGTTTTCTTTATTATGTTCTGTGTTATAGCATTGAACTCAAGTTCTGTAACATCCTGAAAATTTAAATCTAGAAATGTGAAGTTTTTGAATTAATTTTTGCAATGAATTTTATTTGAATTTGGAGTTTATGGGATTCTCCTGAAAATTTTGATGAAGGTTCCAAAAGGAAGAAACAAACATGTTTAAATACTAAGAAGTTAGAATCTAAAATAAGAATATGAAAAGATGGTCCAGAAAAGGAGGGGAGAGAATTGGCCAAAAATATAAAACCCTAATTCTGTGAATATAGATAACAAGGAAGCAAATATGTTAAGAATGTCAACAAAAATATAAATACATATATAAATAAAGTACATGTGTACTTAATAAAATATGGCACCTATAAAGAAATTATGTTAAAAAGAGAGTACAGAAATTTAGAGGAGTAAGAAAAAGAGAGCAAATAAATTGAAATTATATATATATATATATGTATGTATGTATATAAATACAAATGCCTAAACAAAAAAAATAAAAGAAAAGAAAGCCGAGCCGGCCATCACCCCGGCCCAGCCCCTCTCTCCACGCACGGCCAGCGTGCGCACGCGGCCGCACGGCCCAGCCAGCACGTCCGCGCGGCCCAGCCCCATGCGCGCGCTCCCGCCGCTGCCATGCGGGCCCTCGCCCTCCCTCCGCGCTCTCTCTCTGGCGAGTGGACCCGGGCTGTCAGATTTGTCTCCTTCCCTCTTTGTCTTTTCCCCCGCCCGACCGAAGCCTCTCCGCTCATTCTCCTCCGTTCATCACTGGTCAAAAGCCGTAGGACCTGGAGCGCACGACACGAGTGACGTGCAGCGCAGCCTAGTACCGCGCGACCTCACCCCCGCCGCCCGCTGACGCCGCCGTCTGACACCGCCCGCTATCGCCGCTGCACCTGAGCGTGCGCGCACGTCTCCCGCCGCAATCGGCCGCACTCCTTGCTTATAAAATCCCGGGGAATACCTCTCCCGCATCGCCACTCCCTTCCTCACCTTTTCCCCGAAAGCAATCGGGTTTTAAACCCATAAAGCCCCGCAGGCGAGCCCCTCCTTCCCCGGCTCCGGCGACACCCAATCCACCGAGATACGCCGTGAAAACCCGATTCCCCGCCGCCACACCGTCTCCAGCCCACCGCGAAGACAACTTCACCCTCGCCGAGGCGCCTCACCGCCTGTAGCTCCCTGTCACCGGCGCTCCTCCCGAACCACCGCCACCGCTCGCCGCCAGCCACCCTCCGGTGCCCCTCGGTCCCCACCGACCGCACCATCGGCACCCTCTTCACACCGAGGACGCGTTTTGGAACTCACCCGGACCCCTCCGGCCAACCCTCGCCGTCGGTGCCACCGCCTTCTTCCACCTCTGCTCGGCCTCTCCCCAGACCCACCTTAAGGGGATTATTTACCCTTATATGGTAAGCAACATCTTGAGGTTCACTTGGCTAGCACCGTTACTCCCTCTCCCCCTGGCTCCCTCGGCGCGCGTTCGAGCCCCGGCTCCGCGTGCTGAGGTTGAGCCTTTCTTTTAATTTTTCCCCGCTAACAGCTGGGCCCCGCCCGTCAGCCGCTCTTGGCCAGTGGGCCGGCTGACCTCTGAGCCCCGCCTGTCAGTGCCGCCCGCCGCCAGATGGGTCCAGAGCCCCAGGGTCCCACCTGTCAGTGGCCCAGCACGCCCATGGCCACTGACAGAGGGGTCCCGCTTGTCAGTGACTGAGCACACTGAGATATGTGCCCCACTGGCCATAGACACAGAAGAAGATAATAAAAGAAATTGATAAAATATAAAATATGCAGTGGGTCCCACCTGTCAGTAATTTATTAATTTTTGGGATTTATCTGAACTGAGGTTTTCAAATGGGCAAAACTCATTCAGTTTAACTCCAAATTGAGTGAGACAAATTTCTAAATTCATCTAAATTCAAGGTCTATCCAATGGAACTAAAATCATGATTTTTAGAGTTCATTTGAATTTTTGGTGTTATTTGGTTGATTTGTTGTTCTTTCTTTTTATCCGAATTTACACGCACGCTAAAATAGCTTATGAGGCTCAAGAGGAAGAGGTCGAGGCAGCAGCACTAGAAGCACCAAATCACCAAGAACCAGATCACTATGACCAAGGCGAGTCAATACTTTGATCATGTTGAACCTATATTTTCTGCAAACTATTTTTGTTTAAAGTATCAAATTGCATGCTGTTATTTTATATGCAAATACATGTTTAATTTAATATTCTAGTTATATGCCCTTTATTTAACTTGATTAATCTTACACCTTCCTTGGAATATTTGCTTATGTGAACCTTGTCGCCCTAGCAAAAATTATAATAGTAATCTTTCGAAAATAAGTCCGTAATGATATGCCATGCTTAGTATTGCTTAGATACTCATGGGCGCGAGAGCTCCCAAGCAACACTTTTAATCCTGAGAAAAATTGGTTGGGCAGTCATGGTGGTAATGACTAGTGTATGTTGGATATGGTTATTTTATATTCCCAAAAACCTCAAATTGCTTATTTATCTGGGCGGATGGTTCGGGGGTATGGTGCAGAGGTGCACGAGAGTGTAGTTTGTGGTAGAACCGCCCAGATATCACTAAGGACTGAATCTTGTCATGACCTCCTGTGTAAAACAGTACAACCACAAGTCTGTAAAGTACAACTTGGCTTAGTAGATTTACCAGACCCTGAAAGTCATCCTCACAGGTGGAGGTGTGAGGTAGTGCAAGTGGCTGTCTGTGTGACGGCTTGAATGGGACACTCGCAGAGGGTGAAGTTCTGCTGTGGTGGGCTAGCAAGGGACGTAGCCAGCTGCTAGACGTTCAGAAGGAGAACATCCCGCACAACGTATGGCACCCACCGCAAGTGGGAGCGACCCATAGGGTGAGATGATGGAAGGGGCGAGGTACTTTGAACTATTCGAATAGCCGTGCCCACGTTAAGGGCGGACATGGGAACTTAACTAGATATTGTTCTATTTTAAAAACTTTGCGGGTGGGAATGGAAAAGTGAAGGGCAGTGGAAAGCCTTTATTTGAATTGTCCTGGGTGTCGTCCCAGTGGTAAGTTAAGCGGCTATAACGCTGAAAGATGCTATATGGTGCAGATACCATGTAACGGTGGATGGAATCTGGATCGCTATTATTATTGCATACTCTACACATTATGTTTTTGTTCAAAACTGCTAGGTCTCAGGAAATTTTTATGTATTATATTTCAAAAATAAAATATTTTCCCTTCTTATAAAATACAATATAAGGAGGAATAAATAGAATCATGAGTAGAGGAGATAGATGTTTGTAGTAAAAACATAAAGATATTGGTGGACTCATGTCGATCATAAAAAGCAAATGATAGTGTGGATTCTGGGAGAAATAAATTAGTGGAGTCTAAATGAGTATATAAGTTAGATAGATGATTTAAAAGATTTTTGGAGAATTAGGGAGTGTGAAGAAAATTGCTGGATTACGACATTGATAATAATATGAATTCTTGGAAGATGTTGACAATATTGGGATTAATAGAATCGATTACTTGATGAGTCAATTGAATTTTGGGAATTTGGAGGTATGATAACCATTCTTGGAGTATAAACTTGATCAATGGTATTCTTGGTGGATATATACTAGTAAATCATATATTTGATCGATGATATTCTTGGTGGAGACATACTAGTGAATTAGTTAGTGATAAATAATAGAAAAGATTGATTACTGAAAGAGTAAATTGTGGTTGTGGATCAATAACAAAAGGATTGGAATTTGGAATACAAAAGATATTGGTGGATTGTATAATTGATGATATTCGCTGTTTGGAGTTTTAGACAGCAATCATTATAGAAAGTGTATGATCGGTGGTTAGTTAAATGATGTCACTCGCTGTTTGGAATCTTAGACAGCAATCAATATAGAAAGTGTATGATCGGTGGATTAATTAAATGATGTCACTCGCTGTTTGGAGTCTTAGACAGCAATCAGTAAGAAAAGTGTGTCTTTGGTGGATTAAGTCAATTATGGCAATCGCCGTGTAGAGTTTAGGTAGAATTAATAACACTATGATTTAATAATAATGCTACCAAAAGTAATTTTTTGCAAATAAAATAACCCGAGCCTCTCCTTTGATAAGCCATGCATACTATTTATTTGCATCTTGTGTATTGGCTCGCGGAGCACGGTGGTTAGTGTGCTCACACTCGCTCTCATAACAAATACAGAAGTAGGAATCAGATCATTACGCTTCAGCAACACTTTTGGTTATGATGGAGGAGATGATGAAGTCCTCAAGGGCTAGGTCACGAACCTCCAGTTGGCTGCCTGTGGGCATGTCCTGAAAGTCCCACCTGTATGCTTCATTCTTCCGCTGCTGCAATTTAATGATTTCGGCCTAATCGGCCCATGAGTAAGTCTATTATTTTAATTATGCTTCCGCATGATATGTAATTTGATGTCCATTACTGTAACTGTGAGTTCTATCTACTGATACAGGGAATAGTGCAGCTAAACACAGTAGATTCCGGATTATAAAATCTGGGTCTGACAAGTTCTATATCAATGATGCATTTATGATGTATTTTTGTTATGTATATTAATTTATAGGTATAAATTAATATTAGTTTTAGGTGGTTAGAGTTTAGTCTGAGGCGTCGTCAAATTCTGATTCCATCACTGACTAAAGGGGTCGAGGCTGTGCTAAACTAGATAAGTTTTTAAAGATCAAGCGAAGAACCGTATCCGGATCAATGGAAATAACTCAAAATTTGGTTTTGCAGGGGAATGGCACGTTGTTGTTCTATCCACCGTGCATGCGCCGTGCTCGTGGCGGTGCTCACGAGTCACGATGCCGCATGAGGTCAGGGAAATAGGACCGATCGATCGGCCCAACCATCGATCCATCTGGACGTGTTATGGTCCTATATACGTACATGCGGCCTGCCACACTATCTCCTGTTGATACGTCCTAGCCTATGGCTGGCATTGACGGCAGCGGCGACCTGGCTCCGAGATCGATGTTTAGCCGGTGATTGCATCGACGGCGGTGACGAACACTGTGCTTCGTCACCACACGTGTCCGAGAGTCTGGCGGTCGCTGCGTATCCCGTGGGCACGCGTTTCGTACGTAGACGTGAGAGAGAGAGGGGCCTCTGTGTGTTATTCGATGAGAAGTACTGTTACGACCTGAGTACAATGGATATCGTAGACACAATCCTGTAATTAACCCATATGATATGACCAGGTACAATGGCTCCACGCAGTCACCTAGCTACATTCATACATAACAAAAATAGACACGCGTGGCTAGCTACTTACTAGTAAACAGCGAGAATTAGCAAGTTGATGTGGCGCACTGGATAGCGGTGCTAACTTGTGGACTCTACGGTGGCCTGAACGACCAAACGGTCACGACACAGCAGCGTCAACCGGCGGGTCTCCGGCCGGACCGCCTATGTATGAACGCCGCACAGGCCTAAAAAGATAAGTAATATTTATTCATCCTATTTTAAAAACTATATAAATCAGAAAAAAATATAAAAACACCTCTAGAGACAAAACAAGAATGTTCGGGCCTGCGAACGGTAAACCCAGTTTTATTTGGGCCTTTGTCATAGGCCAGATCAAAAGATTAGTGTGTTAGATAGCCAGCTAGGCCCGTTAGGCAATATCATAAAAAGAGCTAGGCCCATTTGGCAGGCCCGTTAATTAGGCCGTACTAGTTCACTTCACCCCTGCATTACAACTTGCAAGCTGCACAACCTGCACTTTACAATTGTACTCACGCTAGTACCCTACCCAGCTAGAGGATTTTCCGTCACCATGATTTGATTTATTAGGTCCTATTTAAAAGTATTATGGTTTTTAATTATTAGCTATGATTTTTGTGTAATTCGAGAGACATGAAGGGAATAAGGGGATACTCGTGTTGAGAAACCGGTCACCCTATTCAAAACAGTTATTACGGTGACTTCTGTAAATAATTTATCAAAATCACCTTCAAAAATCACTCCATTCAAAAATTAACTTCTAAAAATAAAAAACTGTTTACAACAGGGCTTTAATTTCGCGCCCTGGGCACATGGTGGCAGGTACTGAAGTTTTTTCTCTCTCTCTTTTTTTTTTTGAGATGGGGAACTGAGAAACTAACAGCACGTTTTTTTCTTATCTCTTGCCTCGAAGCTAAGGCACATTGTAACAGTGGACTCAAAGCTGTCAGGATTTTCCTTCCACATTGCGGCTCCGAAAATAAAAAATACTTTAAAAATCCAAAAATTGTAAAAAGTATTTTTTTAGTACTTAAAAAATACGTTTATTAAAAAGTAATTTTTTAGGTACTTAAAAATTCTTTTTAATAAAAGAATTTTTTTAAAAAAATACTTGTTAAGTATCCAAAAAATACTTTAAAAAATTTTTGAAGTATTTTTAGATCTTTTTGGATTTTTAAAGTATTTTTTTGATTTTCGGGGGACGCGTGTCAGCACCTGGACACCCCTGCACATAGTTATGTGTAGGGGGCACAGCACCTGAGCCGCGTCCTGAGCTATAGGGAACTAGGGCCCATAGGGAACTAGGGCGGCGCCGCGCCAGCACCATCACTCCGCGCGGCCGAGGCGCCGTGATCTCATCCCGCCGATCCCAGGCAATCGCAGAATCGCTGGCAATCTCGGTCTTCGGTCTTCGATCTTCTTTTCACGGCCCATAGGGAACTAGGGTGGCGCCGCGCCAGCACCATCACGCCGCGCGGCCGAGGCGCCGAGCCGCCGAGGTTGGCCTGGCCGTCGCCCGTCTGCCCGTCTCTACTCTCTAGACGTCTCTCCGCGACTCCGCCGCGCAGCCGGCCAGCCACGCTACGTGACTACGTCCCCAGCCGGCAGCCGGTAAGCATCTACAGAATGATTGAATCATCCGCTCATCCGGCTCAATCGCTCATCCGCTTTGCATCATTGCATGGCCTGCATGCTGCATCTGCATGAATGATTAATTGATTGCATTGCAGGCGCGTGTCCACATCTACAGATCTACTGTAGACTGTAGTTTGCATGATTGCATATTAAGAATTTTTTAATCAATAATTAGTGCTTTGTTATTTGTAATTTGTAGTTACTAATTATAAACTCTTTGATATGAATTTTTCTTTAATACAGAACGTATTTTAAGTGTTTGTTAGTAAAATTAGAGATATATATATATATATATGTGTGTGTGTGTGTATATATATATATATATGTATGTATGTATGTATGTGTGTGTGTGTATATCTCTACTATAATTGTTCAACAGCTCATGTTATCATATTAGCCTTGCTAAGTAAATACTCATCCCTTAGTGCTATTCTAATGGGAATCCCTTCGTACTAGATATTTCAATTCAATGAAAATAATAATTGTCAATACAGGTACGTAAAAATGTCTACGCCGAGAAATACACGCGAAGCACAACGCGATATGTCTACGCCGAGAGATACACGCGAAGCGCTAAGCGATATCACCAACGTCATAGGTATGCTTACAATATTTTCGTATGCAGCACTTTTGAATTTTTTTAGTATTTATTGGAAGGAACACCTGTAGTAATAGAGTTTTATCCCATTTTAGATGAGGCCTCACGGAGGAGGGAGGAAAGGAACATGCAGCAGCGCAAACGTCGAGCTGACATGTCCATCGAACAAAGGGACGAGATTAATCGGAAACAACGTGAGTACCGAGAACGGAAGAAGGCTGCAACCCAAAATAGTAGCACTTCCGTTGCTTTGCCTGACACGGTGCTGTTAACTTCAGCACCCACAGGTACTTAATCTCTTTGTTCGATGGACACTTATTACTCCATTAACCCGTATATGCAAACATAATTGGCGTGTTGGGGGAAAAATTCTATCAACAAATGCAAGAAAAATTGTTGGGGGAAGTTATATCGAACATTTTTAACATATCATTACTAAGATTATGCCTGTTAATAATTTTGAAAGCATGGCTACAGCATTGTGAATGACGCATAATTTTTACAAAATGCAATAGCAGATAAGCCTTAGCATTCCTTACTGATTACACTAATTACAGAAATGAAGCTTATAGCATTAATTGTGCAGAACTATTGTTCCACTGGTTACTAGATGGAATAAAGACCCAAAGAAGTCAACTGCATAGACTTTTTGCACTAACAAGGAGAAATCCCTACAATAAAAGAACTGTGGCTGTGTGGCGGCATGTATACTTCGATTGTGCAACTACATAATGCAAGCAAAAGCACCCTAGAAAGGTGGCAATTTACAATAAGCTCAAGTAACAAAATATGGGAATAATTTAGAATTATAGTAATTTAGATTTAATAGCATGCAGAAAACTCAATAAAATGATACAGCATACTTACACAAGCTACTGGATTAAGACACATCATCAACCATCTCCTATGTTTTGACCAAATAGCTGGACAGAGGGAGTGCACTCCATTCTGTAACAAAAATATCATTTTTTAGTATGGATTCAAGACAAATTATTAAGGAAATAGCAAAACAAAGAGACCACAAATTTCCATCAAGCATAAACCCAATCAAACTAATAGATAAAGCATGAGATAACGGACTCATAAAAGTTCACATGTGGGGAGAAGGCAATAGAAATAATACGCGTACCTTGCGATCGTAACCATACCAAAGCAGGTGTTGCTTTGATAGATGAACAGGTAAAAGAAGTGTAGAGTCTCAAACAAATAGTAAAGGTCCCAACTGAATTAGGTAAAGAGGCGAGCTATAATTTGCAGAAGTTGCACTGCCGCGTGATGCCTCCAGCCTCCAGAGATCTCCACGTGCAACAACAGAACTCTCAACGTCATTGTTCCTGGTATTGTATGTCGCTGAAATATTTACAGTACCCTGAATAATCAAGAGAAGAGTTAATTGTTATGTTATCAGTCGAGGTAACATAAATTCAACTTAGCTGAGGTGATGTAAATTCACATAAGCCCAACAAATTGATTTGAACGCAAGAATTTTACAGGGAATTTTGCAGGAATCAGTACGAATCCTATCAGATTCCTCTGTTCTAAACAAAGCCTTAACATTAATATTTCACACAAGAAACTTCAACCGATTGTACAAAAAAAACTTGCGTACTAACAAAGCATCATCTAACTGCAGATACAAAATAATGGCTTCGATATATGGATTAAGGTGTGAAATCCTTCCAAAGGATATCAAATCCATGATGAGAACAGTCAATCAGACTACAACTCAGTTCCCAAATCCCTCTAAGTATCATGGCCTTATGCAAATTTGGTAGAGACATGTAAACAAATAATACATCAAGATTCAAGACAATTATGACCTATACATGATGAAAACACGCCAATTATATTGGACAATGACAATATGCAAACAGATGCAGATGGGAAGCATACCCATGTTGGCGTTGGCACATCGACCATAAGAGACAGTGCACTATCTGTGGCCTACAGCGAGGATGACCCAGGTATAATTCGAGTTTATTGTGTAAAAGTAACATTCTTTTAATGTCTACACAAACCAACTCTACTATAATGACGTAAACATGTGCCTCTGTCCCCAGAAACGAGACCTGCAGACAGTGCTGATGCTACAAGGGAACAAAGGAATGCACGACAACGAAAACGAAGAGCTGAGATGACCGATCAGCAAAGGGAGGAGATTAATAGAAAACAACGTGAATACCGAGTACGGAGCAAGGCTGCAATGCAAAATATTACCACCACCTCTGTTGTGTCTCAAACAGTGCCGGCATCTTCTCTCGCAGGTGAGTAATATCTTCAACTTATGCATTTCCTCAACCATCTGATATACCATGAACTGTCGTCCATATGTGAAGGTGCGAGTTTTGGAACTGGATTATCAACTGTATTGGAAAATGATGAGTCAGCAGATCCCACAAAGTGGCTACACAGAAATGATAATTATGTTCCACGACCTAGAGGCCCGCATACGGTCCTTTCAGGTCCATTGCCTACTTCCGGCGAGTCAGGTGAGCACAACCTCATGCTATTTTTTATAAAAAACAATAAGGCATTTAGATATATGCTACTGTACTTATTACAAAAATATATTTGCAGAAATTCATTTACCTGAGCGGCGCCGCAACCATGTAGATGTCCAAACCAATGAAGATGAATTCGACCGTCAACTATTCGAACCAACGCATGATGGTTGGGCCGGTGATGAAGATGCCATGGACGGCGGCCATGGATTGCACAACGAAAACTTATACGATGATGATGGAGTCATTCAGCGGCATGCGCAAGGTACTACCTCGACATCTATACGTCATATTACAAATCCAACTTCAATAAATAAGTCTTTCCATAGAGCATATTTATATATAAAATTGATTACTACAATGTCTCGTACACAGGTCATGATTATGAGTCGTATCGCGTGCTTCCAGATGGTCCAGCTGCAAATAGTATGACAGATGATGATCCATATGACTTCATCTACCAGAACCTACCACAACGACATAAATTGAGAAATGTCCCTGACTGCAGTTACTGTGGTGCGATGAGGTTTCAGTATGAGACACCCGGGTTTTGTTGTAGAAAAGGAAAAGTACAAATACATATACCAGAGGTTCCTGCAGAGTTGAAAAGATTATTCACAAGTCAAGTGCATGATGATGCAAAATATTTTAGGAAACATATACGTTATATCAACTCGCATTTTGCCTTTGCAAGTCTAGGGGTTACCATTGACCGCAGATATAACAGTCCAGTAGGGACTGGTATTTATACATTTCGAGTTCATGGTGGGTTGTACCACCGTCTGGACCACCTGGTGCCAGGTGGCGACGACGCTCGGCATCTGCAGCTCTACTTTTATGATACAGAAGATGAGGCCTTATCACATAGAGTCAAAAGGTCCCCTGATCTTGATATCAACCTCATCCGAAATATCCTTGCAATTTTGCAGGATAACCCATATGTTCATACTTTTAGGAGAAATGGTGCTTTTCCAAACTTGGATGACTACCGGATTGAACTCAATACAAATATCACACCTGACCAGAGAAGGTACAATGCCCCAACAACATCCCAAGTTGCTGCTATCTGGATAGAAGGGAACGATCCACAGAGATGTTTTGATAGGAGTGTGGTTGTATATGGAAAGACCGATCGACGTCCGCAGTATATCCGAGCATACCATGGTTGTTATGACCCATTAGCTTATCCTATATATAACCCACGAGGGGAAACGGGATGGAACAAGTTTATGCCGTA
Organism: Dendrocalamus latiflorus; assembly: GCA_017311315.1. Classification (NCBI taxonomy): domain Eukaryota; kingdom Viridiplantae; phylum Streptophyta; class Magnoliopsida; order Poales; family Poaceae; genus Dendrocalamus; species Dendrocalamus latiflorus. The sequence goes on from CM029637.1 coordinate 20,901,182, forward strand.
CAGTGGGGGTCCAGTCACTCCACCATCTGCAACCCCGGCTTCTACTAATAATGTTAATTACATGGATGATGGGACTACTGGTGGTTATCAAGGTATTATCTCCTATATTATTTTCTGCTATAATACTGGTACTATTGAATCACTGCTATAATACTATATTATAACATGATCTATTATTTTATCTATCTTGCAGCTGATAATAATAACGAAAATCTGGCGGAAGAAGGCGACAATGACGTACAAGAAGGTGATGTGCTAAGAGGAGTTGCAGAGGCAGCACAATCCACAAGATATGTAACTGCACGAGAATACTACTGCTTCAAGTTGCAAGTTAGACGGGGACTTTTTAATATTTTATTATTTGGAGGACGTCTTTTTCAGCAGTGGGCTGTGGATATGTATATAAAGATTGAGTCTATGAGGCTAGATTGGTACTCTAATCCCAATAACCAAAAACTAATACGGGCAGAGCTATACCAGGTAACCACTCATATTATTTTATTTATTTATTATTTTGTTTATGAACTTTGCAACCTTGTTACTGCCTTTCGCTAAAATTATATGTGCTTAAATATATTATAGGGACTGGTTGATGTTATCTCTGCTGGAGAGACGCAGGGTTCTAGGGTTGGCAAGAGAATTGTGCTGCCAAGATCATTCCCAGGATGCGATCGAGACATGCAACAAAGGTTCCTTAATGCTATGGCTATTGTGCAGCGTTTTGGCAAGCCTGATTACTTCATCACCATGACATGCAACCCCTACTGGGAAGAGATAACAAGCAATCTCGAACCGGGGCAGGAACCACAAGATAGGCCAGAATTGGTTGCAAGAGTGTACAGGGCAAAGTTGCGGGATCTAAAAGATCTTTTGATCAAGAGAAAGTATTTTGGTGATGTTGCAGCATACGTCCATGTTACCGAGTTCCAGAAAAGGGGGCTGCCACATGAGCATTTCCTGCTGATCATGAAGTCAGGGAGTAAGTTGACAACCCCGGATGCATATGATCGAGTTATTTCAGCGGAGATACCAGACAAGGACAAATATCCAGAGTTACATGATCTGGTTATCAGCCATATGTTACATGGACCATGTGGCGTGCTAAACAAAAACTGCGCGTGCATGGTGGATGGGGAGTGCCGCTTTCAGTACCCTCGACAGTTCTGTGAGGCAACCCAACAAGGAAAGGACTCCTATCCAACCTACAGGAGAAGGGATGATGGACGTCGAGTCAGGATTAGGAGAGCAGAATTAGATAACAGGTGGGTGGTTCCCTACAACCCTGGTCTGCTCTTTAGATATAACTGTCACATAAATGTTGAAGCATGCTCAAGCATTAAAGCAGTGAAGTATCTATTTAAGTACGTATATAAAGGCCACGACCAAGCATCATTCTCGGTAAATGCAGACCAAAATGATAGAGATGATGGTGTCATCAATGAGATACAATAGTATAGGAGTGCTAGGTACATATCTCCACCGGAAGCTGTGCACAGGATATTCGGATTCCCAATGTTTGGAGTTTATCCGGCAGTATTGCAGCTCCAGCTACATTTGCCTGATATGCAGTCCGTGACATACAATGATAATGAAAACCTGGAGGATGTTGTGAGTCGCCCAGGTTCTAATAGGACCACACTGACAGAGTATTTCAATAAAAACCGTGAAGAAAGGGCAGCAAGAAAAATATTGTATAGAGAATTTCCAGAACACTACCGTTGGATCACAGGGAGAAAAGTATGGCAAGGAAGGAAACAAGCGTCAGGACAGATAGGGCGGATTGTCTATGCTAACCCTGCTGAAGGGGATAGATACTTCCTAAGAGTTCTACTGAATCATGTGAGAGGTGCAACATCATTTGAGGATTTAAGAACATTGGGTGGTGTAACATACTCTACTTTTAGGGAAGCATGTGAGAAAAGAGGGCTTATCGAGACGGACAGATCAATCGACGACTGCTTGACTGAGGCCACCACTTTCCAGATGCCGTGTGCCTTGCGAAGGTTGTTTGCTACCATTCTTGTATTCTGCGAGGCCACTAACATACGTGGACTATGGGATAAGCATAAGGACGCTCTAGGTGAAGACTTTAGCCGGGACAACACCAACACGTCGACATTGGAGCAAATGGTGCTCAGAGACATACGGGATATGCTTCACTCGATGGGTAAAGATATCAGGGATTATGGTCTGGCACCTATTTGCGATATGAGTCCAAGCTCCATTGACATGATGAAAGAGGTTAGAGAGGAACAGAATGTCTCTGTAGACCAAGAACACTTAGATATTTTTGATTCTCTTAACAAGGAGCAGAGAGAAGGGTTTGATGAAATCGTTCAGCATGTCTTTTCCAACAAGAGCCAAGTTTTTTTTGTGGATGGTCCGGGAGGCACGGGCAAGACGTTCCTATACAAGGCGCTCCTTGCTAGAGTTCGGTCCAAAGGATTAATAGCCATCACAATAGCCACATCTGGTATAGCAGCATCAATATTGCCCGGAGGACGCACTGCACACTCCAGGTTTAAAATTCCAATTAAAATTGGGGACAACAGCATGTGCAGCTTTACAAAGCAAAGTGGCACTGCAGAGTTGCTTCGTAGGGCGCCTTTGATTATTTGGGATGAAGTTGCCATGACCAAGCGTCAGTGCGTTGAGACACTTGATAGGTCCCTACAGGATATTATGGAATGTGCTTTGCCATTTGGAGGAAAGGTCATGGTATTTGGTGGAGACTTCAGACAGGTCCTTCCTGTGGTGACACGTGGGACAAGAGCACAGGTAACTGATGCTACTTTGCAAAGATCCTATTTGTGGGATAAAATTAGGAAGATAAGATTGTCACGAAATATGAGAGCACAGTCAGACCCATGGTTTTCTGAGTACCTACTACGAATTGGAAATGGAACTGAGGAAACGATTGGAGATGATTATGTTCGACTCCCTGATGACATTGTGATTGGATATACTGACACGGACGTGGCAGTCAACAAACTCATTCAAGATGTTTTCCCGTCACTTGAAGAACATGCAACATCAGCCACCTATATGAGCTCGCGTGCCATTCTATCCGCCAAAAATGAACATGTTGATAGGCTAAATGCAATGATGATTGAGAGGTTTCCAGGTGAGGAAAAGGTTTACCACAGCTTTGACACTGTTGTTGATGATACTCAGAATCACTTCCCTATTGATTTTTTGAACTCAATAACTCCAAATGGCCTCCCCCCGCACGAGCTAAAGCTAAAAATCAATTGTCCTGTGATTCTTCTCCGCAATCTTGATCCAAACAATGGCTTGTGCAATGGCACAAGGGTTATGGTCAGAGCATTGCAAGACAATGCAATTGATGCTGAGATCGTTGGTGGACAACATGTACGGAAGAGAGTTTTTATACCAAGGCTACCATTGTCTCCCTCGGATGATATTTCTCTTCCTTTCAAGTTCAAGAGAAAACAATTCCCAGTGCGATTAAGTTTTGCCATGACAATAAATAAATCGCAGGGACAAACCATCCCTAACGTTGGGATCTACCTTCCAGAACCCGTGTTCTCGCATGGACAGCTTTATGTTGGTTTATCAAGGGGGGTGTCAAGATCAACAACAAGAATTTTGGCAAAACCAAAAGAGGACTTGGATCCTACAGGGAAGAGCACCAAGAATATAGTTTACAAAGACGTCCTAAATTGGTGATTGACGGTGTGTATACTCAAATCGCAAATATCAGTCCTCATGTGAATATATATTGTTGGGCGTGTGCTTGATATTTTTATTTCTGGGCACCTTGGTAAACCATTTTATTTTTGCGGATTACTATTTATGATTTCTCGTTTGCATTAATACTCTTGCAGGTGCTGATGTACTGAGGATAAATGACATTTGGTGGACAGTGTTGATGTAAACGAGGATAAATGTCATTCACATAGTATAATATTTAGCAAGGTAATATGTTGTGCTTCTAACAGATCAACGGTAAAAGAGTCATAAATTCATGCTTCTAACAGATCAAGGGACATGACAAAATGGGAATACAATGGATAATTCAAAAGAAACTGAAAAGCAGCAGATCAACAAAAGGAGAGACAAGAAACCACACCGCTGGCTTCTCAGCTTTTCTTTTGGTTTTTGCCTTAGGTTGATCATCGTCATTGTTCTGATCATTTTGATAAGCATGTGATTCAGGAAGTTTGTCACCCTCCTCATCTGAATCAAATGTGAATCCATCAAGAGTACCTACAGAGATGATATACCAATATTAGAAAATAGCTATTGTGATTCGCGAAACTATGTGGTATACATGAATAATAAGGTGCAGTACACAAATAAATGAATTTCCTATGCTACTCAAAACATTTACCAGTCTTGGGGTAAAAGCAAGCACATCACCATTGAGAATGTTAATTGGCTCTCTGGATTTTAAAAGAAAGTATAATAGTGAAAACAGTTACCTGTAATGCGTATGTCAGACGGATGTTTTCTTCGATAATGTCTTGTCTGTAGGATAAAGCTTTCGATGCAGCATCAACCAAATCTTGTTGCTGCTGATCAAATGCCTGACAACAAAAGTATTGTAGAATAGCATGGTGTACTCCAAGAGAGTATTTAGTACCTGATAAGATAAAAAAAATACTTACCATGCGCATATATGCAATGCGTTTTTCCAAAACATGTTTCTCATTGAGTATTTGGGCTTCCTATCAAGAAACATAAGACGTCAAATACCACAGACAGAGGAAGTGACAGAAAGGAAATGATTCTTTGTATGCATAGCCACCTTCACTGAGTAATCTGCAAGATGCCTTCTCAACTGTGCAATCTCTTCTTCATGTTATTTAACCTTTGCAAGAAGATCCTGTGGAAGGAATTATCTTCATCAGGAAAAGCAGATCACATATGTGCCAATGACAGACCAAGCAAATTATATATACCTGCTTCAAGATGATGTTTGAGTTCATCTCTGAAACAGGCAATAAACCTTGTCCAGCTAAGTTGAACCTAGAATCATACTCTCCTTCTTTGCGGTGCCTGTTAAGGAAAGGCTTTTCTGTACATATATCACAGTTCTTCAAGCAAAAGATGCACACATTGACGTAAAATATTAGGTGATGTTGCATCGTGGAGGTACCTAGCTGGTGAAAGGGAACGAGATGATGGAGTAGAGAGGTGCGATGGCACTCCACTCTCAGCAGCACTCTGCTCCCCTGATAATTTCCTCAATATTCCATTGGACTGGTTGCCATCCAGGTACTTTAGTTTGATGGCATCCTGCAACATCTGCTCTCCACGCTCGACAGCTCCATTCTGATGACTAGCTAGAGTACTCTGAGGGTTTGGTGACGAAGATGTGGAACTAAACCATTTTGAGGCCTCTGTCTTATTCCCATGCGCAGCACTTGAAAAGGTGTTTCCATAGGCCTCAAAAATGCGATCCTGACCCATGCCCACCCCAGCAAAAGAAGTTCGATTCGTCGCCTCCGACCTCTGGCAGCAGATAAAAGTAGAGCACAGATCAAAGCTAGAGTGCAAAAGAACTAACACTGGAATATGATTCCTTTTGGAACATGGAAAGGGACATTTTATTTAGGAATCACAGCCAGTTGTGCAATATGTATGCATATCTGTCTCAATGTCATGTACAAATGAGCAAAATTCTGTGTACCATGAGTAGTGTGATAAGGTACCAACCAACCAATAGTGAGCTTTGTATGCTCTATTTTGTAGATGATGTGTCAATTGCAAGCCTGTTACAGTTTCAGGCGAAAGATAAAGAAAAGGTGTCTAGCCAGGTATGTCACCCAAAATCCGCTGCTGCTAATAAGTGGCAGTCAGGTGAAAGCGCAAATCTGGGAGGCTTCATCACCCATACAATTACAGTACTCGATCGATAAGCAGAATGTAGTGTGCATTAGCAGCTGTGGACGGTGACACGCAGCCCTTGGACTTGGGCACTTGGGCAGAGAGGGAGACGGATTCGGTGGATCGGGTAGAGGAATCTCATGAGTTAGAGGTGTGAAAGGAAGGACTTACGATTCTGTCGAGTTCTCGGATCTTGAGCATCAGCAGGTCCTTCAAGCGCCTGTTCTCCTCAAGCTGTGTGCGCGCGCGCCACAGAGAGAGAGAGAGAGAGAGAGAGAGATTCATCATTCATAGCAAGTGGAGGAGTAGTGAGCAATTAAGGAAGAATTCCTTCGAGATCGAGAAAGAGAGAGAGAGAGAGGAATTGGGGGAGAGAAATGGGAATGGAGAATGCAGAGAGGGAGAGGGAGAGGGAGAGGGGGGACCTTCTGGCGAATGGTGGCCTCGGCGTCCTCCACGGCACGCATCACCTGGAAGAGGTTGTTGGAGCTGCTGCTGTCGACGTCGGCGGCGAGCCTCCGGCCGAGCTCGTCAGAGTCGGCCATGGCGGGAGTGCGGATGTGGGGGCGCGCTGGATGGGAGATGGAAGGGGAATGCGAGGAGGCGAAACCCTAGCTGCCTCTGGCTCCGCTGCCCAGGTGGGGGGAGGGGAGAGAGAGAGAGAGAGAGGCGAGTGAGGCGAGGTGAGGTACTGAGGTAGGCTTGTTTGTTTCATTGTTTGACAGATCTGGCCAAATGGTTCGTGTGACACACCACACCACACCACGGGTATCCGATTAGATCCGGTATAGTTCCATTCAAATAAGTTACTGTACCATATTGTATTAGATAGACCATATTATACTGTTTGACCAGTTATCACACAAAAAGAGATAGGGCTGTGCAGACCAGTCTGAACATACTTTAGTCTAATGAACCATTGATGGTTCGTTGAAGACAATTGTAAATATTTTATTGATAATTATAGTAGAGATTTACTGCTAAGTCACTCGTCCGTGCTTATAAGAGCGCAGTAATCCTAACACAAATAAATTAACTGCAGAACAATTTTATTGTGCTACCATATAAGAGTTACCATGTCGTGCCTGGGCCGGCCTAGCCCAAATATGGCACGTCCGGTCGACTCAAACCGACACAGTCCATTTACTATTTGTGTTGTGTCTGAGCTGAGCTATTAGTATCGTGTTTCGAGTCGACACGAGTAGCCCCGTCCATTTCGCCAAATTACTTGTTGATCGTGGCACATCTTAGTCGAGGTTGAGTTCTTTTCGACTTTTAGCCAGTTTATTCTTGTACTGTCTATAGTAACTAGATTTTAAAATGTGTGTTTTTTCAAAACAGGGTCAACAGAAAAATTGTAGTAAAGTATACTAAGTTTAGTTGTATCAGTCAAGATTACATGCGACTATTTTTCTGTGCATACTACCTCTCACGAACCGTCAGAATTTAAATATTGTGTACAAAGATGTCCTGGACTGGTGAAAAATTGGTAAGTAAATTTCTTTACCCAAACTTTTCCTACATCATGTTCAGTTCAGACATGTGTTACTTCCATCATAGGACATCATGTGTTACTTCCACTGTGAGTATCCTCATTTCCCATAAATATAATGTTTTTTTAGTATCACCGTAGCGTTAGCACGGGTATGTTACTAGTGTACATGAAGTGGCGTCGTCTGATTTTTTTTTACTATTCATCATAGCAATTCTCATTTTATTTTACCTGTACTATGAAAATAGTCTCTAGTTTTAGCAAGTAAGGCCAATCTATCCCTGTAATTCGACGATAATTAATATTGTTTTATATCAACGTATTGATCTTCATCGATTCACGTCTATCTGAGTTATATCTGCTTGATATTGTTCCACATTAACGTATCATTCGGGACTGACTTTGTCCAAGTTATATATCTTGCTATCGATGATTACCGTCGGTTCGCATACCCTTAACGATTTCGGTCAAATCGGCTGGCACGCTGTAGTCCACTGTTTGCTTAACCTTTGCACGCTCATAAAGACGCAGTGCTACTGACCGAAAATCTCCCGGCGGCCAGAACCAGCATACACTATTAATGAATATTTCAGTACGTATGGCGGCATGATACGCGCATGTGGTTGCAATATCCTTGTATATATAATCGAATTATCGACTGCCAGTTGCTGAACAAGCTAGCTAACTAACCTATCGCTCTTGATTCATTGCAAATGAGCTAATTGAAGGACCATGCATATATATGTCACTACTATAGAAAACCTAATACTAGACACCAAATTACAGACGATTTTGTGAAACCGTCTGTGATGTACACTATTACAAACAATTTTAATTTAGAGACCGTCTGTGGTATTTGTGGCGAGAAAAAGGAGTATCACAGACGGTTTTATAATAAAAACCGTCTGTGATACGTTTCCCGCCTTGCAATCCCTTAAAATTTCATATTTTCCCGCTTAAGCCCGAATATGATTCAGTTTTGAGACACATTTAGTGAAACGGGCATAACTTTTGCATACGTTGTCCATTTTCGACGTTCTTGTACTTATTGGAAAGCTAACGACGAGCCCAATCCAAAAAAATGACCCGCTTGCGTCAGTCGCCCTCCAAGACCCCCAAAATCAGCCATCTTTGGACCTAAACCTGCGTCGCAAGTTTTTGGTTTCTGTTTTTGCCCTTTTTTTGGTCTTCCTTTTGGAATTTGGAATTTGCTTCAACTGAAAAGTTGTAGATCTCATCGAAACCTTTCAAATGAGTATATATAAGCTATATAAAACTTTGCTATTTTATCTTTTCAGACTAATTATTTATATTGCATAGGTATATAAAATTTGTGCTCTAATTCATAGACGGTTCTATATATAGAACTGTCTATGATATTCATTCATCACAGATGGTTCTATATATATATAGGAAAATTACATAAGGCACCATGGTGCCTAGGCACCAACATCCGATACACGTGTATGATTGATAATTTTTTTGAGTTTGGGTATGAAAATGTTTTATACTCTTGATATATTTATGGTAAGTAAGTTTTGAACTCAGTTCAAATTAGTTTGAACTACTTTTGAGTTCAATGCAACTACAGTGAGTATATACCATAAAAATAGTTCAAACTAATTAAACTGAAGTTGAATTTAAATTTTTTCGGAGTTTGACATCTCAAATATACTTTTTTATGGGTATATGAAGATACCCACATCAAACGTTGCGAATCTCGAAGCAAATCAACGGGTATTGATATTGGTGCCTAGGCACCATGGTGCATGAAACACTTGTCCTATATATATATATAGAGGACGCTGAAATGGGACACCTAGGTGCCCAGACACCTAGGCTCCCTGCCGTTAGATTGCTTTTAGATACGTGCTAGAGCAATGGTATGTATGGTATGTAATGTATTAGGCATGCTAAATCAATCGTGGAAGGAAAGTCTTAATCATGGATGGAAAGTCTCAATCACACTAGCACGTATCTAAAAGCAATCCAAAGGTAGGGAGACTAGGTGTCCAGACACCTAGGTGCCCCTGTTATTTATACTATATATATATATATATATATATATATATATATATATATATATATATATATATATATATATATATATATATATATATATATATATATATAGATTTCAATCGAGATCATGTCCCAGTTTGATTATTAGGTACTACATGATCGCCAAAATCCATATTCCTGCAGCTATCGGCCGGCCACAAGCATTTTTTTAAAAAACCGGACACAAGCTGTGAGGCAATTTTAATTCAATACGTAAACCTACATAAACAAAAAGCATCACGCCAATGATAAAATTTTTGTTGGCGGAATCATCAGCCAAATTTTCTCTTCGAAATGTACACTTGATTTGTAACCCGTATCTTGATTTTTGTAATTGTTCTCCCCAATTCAGAGAGCTAGTTATACATCAAGCCTCTCGGTTGTAACAATTAATACAAACTTTACACCCAAAAATAGCATTAAAAATGTAAAGAAAAAGGTTACCATGAAACCATATGTTCAGATGATGAAGACTAGAAGAAATTGATCAAATGCTAGCTCTTCCTTACTTGCATGTGATATCAAGAAGGGTAGGATGCATTCAAGTGCGACGTCAAGCACGGCGAGCCCCTCCAGACCCTGGAGTGCATCTTGAGCATCTCCCTTGCCCTCTCCCTTAGCCGATCGCCGCCGGTGCCAGCCTGCACCAGGAACAGCAGCCTCGCCACCACCCCGACCGCCAGCATCTCCTGCAGCACCGTCGGGGTCGCCGAGTGCCTCGCCACCGCGTGTAGCGCGCGTACCGCGCTGTCGGTTCCCGCGGCGGACAGCCGTGTCGCTGCCCTCGCCAACACCACCAGCCCTGCCGGGTGCGCCACCAGCTCCAAACGCCCTTCTGCGCAACCGCACAGATGGTCCATCGCCACCACCGCGAGCTCGCACGCCCGCTTGCCTCCGCTGCAGCCCTCGTCGAGGAGCAGATCCACGAGCGCCGCCACTGCGCCGGCCTCGACCGCCTTGACGCGGTTCCGTCCCCACGGGCAGAGCCGACACAGCACGTGCAGTGCCACCTTGACCGCCTTCGCCGACAACCTGTCCGCCACCCCCCTCACCACGCCCTCGACCAGCTCGGCACTCGCCGAAGTCAGCCGCGCGGGAGGCATCGCCGAAACCGCCGCTTTCAGCAGGTGGATGCCGTACGTGCGCGAGTGGTAGCTTGGCCGCCGCAGCACGGACGCCAAGGTGTCCAAGAAGTCGTCGCCGCCTTCCAAGATCCTCTTCAAGCTGTCCTCAGAGAGCTTCAGCGAATGCAGAATGCTCAAAGCCGCCTCCTCCGGCGAGCTCGCCTCTGGCGAATTCAGCACACCGCACCTCTCTTCTTGGGATACCAAAGGCTTGGACGTGTCCGCGGCGGCGTGCTTCTTCACGACGGACACGAGGAACTCCACCGCGCCGGGCGCGCCCTCGACGCACCGCCGGTTGCAGTCGCTCTCGGCGACGATTTCCGCGAGCTCCCTCAGGGAAGCCACCAGCTGATCCTCCTGCTGACCGCCACCCTGCCTCGCCGCGTCCATGATTCCCACGACGCGCGCCGCGTCGACGGGCGGGCGCGGGGTGGGGAACCGTTCGACGGCGTGCGCCGCGCACCAGCCCTGGATGAGCCGGCGGAGCGTGTGGTTCGGCGTGGGCTCCCTGTCGGCGGCGCCCAGCTGTTGCTTGGTCACCGGGCACTCGCCATGCGCGTCGGTGAACACCCACCGCTCTATGCTTTCCCGGTCGTAGGTGATCCCCGACGAGAGCGTCACCGGGTCCCGCATGATCTCCAGCGAGATCGGGCACACGAAGTACTTGGGCACCTCCACCGGCGCGGGAGACCCCTCCATGAATTCTTCTTGATCCTATCACTGCACGTATCGATCACACCCAGTGTGTCGTCTACGCTTAACTATGTCTGTATCTATGTACACATGAAGCTAGGAGAAGGTAGCAAGAGGAAACAAAACTTCTCTGGTCGAAACGGGAAAGCTTCTGGAGCTGAAAGAGACGGGAAGGAGCGTTTATAGCCGGCAGAGGGGAGAGAGAGGGAGGCCACGAAGTCCACGGCGAGAGGTGGTAGTCTTCGTCTGGTGGATTCTTTTATACGACTGTCCAATTGTGTTTCATTTATTCGAAACGCAGGTGGTGATTACCTTAAGTTGGCTGGTGTGGAACGTGAGGGGAGAAGAAATGCTGAGCTGAGGTCGATCGATCGATCGGGTCGTGGTTGCCGGACGGGCCGGGGCGGGCCACCGCGCGCGCGCGCTGACCACGAAACGTTCTGCAGCTTTGACCTTGCTGGTTTTCTTTATGATCCCGGCCGCTCCTTCCGTCGACTCTTCTCTCGTCCTCTCCTCTCTCCTTGGCTTTGAATATTTCACACTTCAGCGAGCTGCCCGTAGGACTTGAATTCCCGGCTACAGTATTCTACTCCACTTCTACTGTACGCTGTGCTCTGAGCTAGCTGCATCTTCGATCGGATGAGATGAGACCGTGGAATATAGCTTAATGAATAAGAATGCTATCTGTTCGGCAAATTCCGAAGGAACCATTTCTCAATATATAGACTCCTATTACCAATCAATTAATGTGAATAAGGATATCATACATTTAGCTATAAATAATTTAGATGCAGAGATAGAATGCTACAAGTCTATAACTAAAGAAACAGAACAAACCAATTAGTCATGTACTAACAAAATGTGAAGTGATGTGCAATTGGTACCTGCAAAAACCTATCAAATCCCAAAAACAAATCACGAAATCTCCTCAGATCTTTGCAAAATGTGGATGCCAGAGCCCGAATAAGACAAAAGCCTGCAAAACTTCCTCACAACTCGTTACACAACCACACAGCGAGGCCATTACCTGATCAAATTTAGAACAGATGCTGCAAGCAGGCAGGCAACCTACTCCCACCTAGAAACCCCACTAAATCCCAAACAAGCGTGAGATCCCGCGAGCCACCGCACGATCCCATCAGCCGTGGCACCATCGGCACGGAGAGATCCGTTGATCCACCGTTGCTACAAACCCGTTTCATTCGATCAATGCCAACCAAGAAGCGAAGATCTCGACGCAACATCCGACAACAACAAAATTGACTGAAGCAAAAAAAATTTGAGATGATTGTGCAATAGCAAACTCATTATTTATAAGGTGATTGATTTCCTCTTAAGTATATGTCGTATTTTTGAACCGTTCTACAACCCATTGCACAGCGCAACGGAGATTGGAATCTTGTTTCTCTGTCTAATGATCGGAGTTCGTTTCTCACCAATTGTGGGTTAGGTGCACTATTTTTGTGGACTTTTCTATGCTATTTCGGGGATTTTTTTTGGAGGGGTAGACTCAAACGCATTTCGAAGTTAATCCAATGGCTAAGAAATTCATTGTATGCTTGACAAACAATCATGCAACTTACAATTGGCAAAATTATATTTTGAAAAGGCTAAATTTGCTCGTGACTGTAGGACCGATGCCAACAATTAGAGGGAGATGAATAATTTTCAAAACTTTTTTCTCCCAAAGGTATTCAAAATTTTCACTCAAGTGACTATGCTAGTCACCTAGTTTAGATGGCACCAACTACGCTAAGCAAAATATGGCTAGAGACTTGAGGCAACAAAATCAGTCATCAACAATACAAGGTTGATCAAACTGCCATGGATTAGCTGGTCTAACCACAATGTCTGGTCCAATTGTAAGTGCAACGGTGGTCTGACCGCAAGTGCAACAGTGGTTTGAACGCTGAGGCTGGTCGGACCACAGGTCTAGGGTTGATCTGACTGGTCCTCTATTGTCAGACCTGAAAGCCTCTCACGACAAAACTCAAATATCAAGAATTTGCTCTATTATTATCCAAACACTTTCAAGTATTGCATGAGACTTGTTCAAGGCAATAGGAACTTGAACCAATTAAGAATCACAAGGTTCTTGGGCTCAGGATTACTGAATTTGAGAGAATCAAATCTAGAGTATAAAAACACCTGTTAAGCCTACCAATGAACCCGTCATCCCCACTAACATGGGTTTTACACACTTGTACATGCTTCTCAAAGCATTTAAAAGACTCAATCCGCTAACCCTTTAGCGATTGATCCACTTATTAATTCTAGCTCTCCTAATCTAAATTGCTTCTCTTTTGCGCCTCCACTCGCCATGGTTTTGATCAAGACATCAACCCAGTATTTGACCAACTATCAAAATACTATTGACGAAACTTTCGAGCACTTTTCCTTGACTTCGTTTTTACCTTCACCTCAAAATAGCTTCATATGTTTTGACACGCAACCCATAGTGCCCAGTGACTAGCCGCTACGTCTTCACGCATTTGAACTCCCCGAACCATCTCTATGTGTATCGGTCTCATTACTTGGCGCATTATATGCACCAACTCACTTCTTCATGATACTTATCTTCTTTATGCTTCTTTTTTAGTCACGTAATCTCACTCGGACTTACACGATCGCTCGGACTTTAGCTCCCTAGCCTAGTCCCATCCGTTGCCATTGACCACTAATATTCTCCAAGCCACCTGCACATTCAAAGACCAAGTAACCATATCGAGTATAAGTTTCATGCACTTGACTCACGTTAGTCAAAATCATGCATCATGCAACACAACACAATCAACCAACGGCGCCTATGCTGTGCACACACTCATCCAACTCAAAAACCATTTTACTATTTTCTGGTTGCACTCGTCGGTCTAACCGCACTTCCTATGCTGGTCAGACCACTGACCACTGGCTGGTCTGACCTCTTAGTAACACCATAAAATATGTTATTTGGAATTTCGATTAAACTCTATCTAATTCAGTTCCACTTTTTAATTCAAGTGGCATCTAGTGCAAACTTATCCCCAAACAAGACTCCTATAAGTGTTTGGTGGTTATTATCCCAAAAGAACATGGCTGGTCTTATCATTTGTCCAATGACAATTCGACCACTAACCATCAGCCAGTCAGACCACTGCCCGTCTGAATCCTCACAGCACAATTTGATATCTGAATTTTTTGAAACTTTTGTAAAATTGAAATTTAACTCAACCAAAGTATCAAGTGTTCATCATAAACATATACTAGATCTTGTGCATGGATAAAACTTCTGCTAAATCAAACTATATATACTTAGAGGACGAACTTTTTCTTGGATACAGTATAACATTTCTGTGGTTGCGGCCAAGAAATAATCATGCAAACTGTTACTATAGGCTAACTAACGGGTCACATCCTTTTCTGTAGGCCCACTTGTCGGCAGGGTACGCCTTTAACCCTCCTAACATTTCAACGCACCCGAGCATTCGCTAGCGGACTTTCGAAGCGTGGTGTGCTGGCTCGTAGCCTCGTACCCGTCACCTGCCATCTCCTTGATTACCGTTTACCACGTGTTCCAGTACTACGTAGTAGTTCCATTCCAACTTAATTCTGATTTAACCATATAACCTAACCTAACCTAACCGGGCTGCGTCACAATTAATTATAATTAATCTGGTCGTCGTACGACTGCAATTATATAATGTCAAAGTTTAGTGTTAACAAATTCGTAGTTAAAACTTACAACAATCAATATCAAAGACCGTGCTTGCATGTACTAATTGGATATGCAACGTTGAACACGTTGCGCCTAAGATATATGTCTAGCGTGCGTGCAAGTTTCAAAAAGGCCAAAGGCCAATCAATCAAACATCGAGAGTTTCCGCACGAAACGAAAAGGCAGTGTAAAGTGTAAACGTATGACACTACATTTACGCACGTACCACGTGAACATCGATGGTATATTTTGGCTTCTGCAATATCTTTCTTAAAAATTAATAGCCACTATAGTATAATTTTAATTATAAACTAAAAATTACAGCTATAAACTTATGCTAAACAGATGGAGCGGGGCATTTGCTTGAGAGTGGCATGCAACAAGGCCGAGGATATATATGTAGTTAATTTGGTAGGTTTACCTCTCCGGATCTTTCTGTGAGATCCAAGTCATATCATACGCCGGTGCGAGTCAGGTGTGATCATTTGGGCTTCACCTTCTGGCTTTCGGTTTATTTTTCACTATTCATAAATTTCATCTTTTTATGAACTTTTGGCTTTTTGTTGAGCTTTTTTGCCGGTTCTTTTTTCCGTATGTGTTTGTATTATACGTAATGGGCTAACATATTTTTTAATTTTTTTAAATTTAATTATGCTAAATAAGCCTCTGTCAGCTACAGTGTTTTTTCAGCCAGCTACAATGCTTTTCAGCTATAAGCCACCAAAAAAAGTCCAAATGATCACCACCGCGCATCAGCCGGATTTGCTAGCTTCGTCGTAGTTTTAGGGCTATGTTTTAAAATACGGTGGCTTTTAGTTTTTTTACAAGAGAAATTAAGAAAGTAAAAAATAATAGTGTTGAGAAATTACTTTATTCAAAACAGCTCCTAAAGTAACTCCTACAAATAACTTATAAAAACTAATTTAAAAAACTGCTTTATTTAAAAATCCGTATCTAAAATCTAAAAGATAAAGTGTTTAGAGCCTGGCCTTTGGTGTTAGCTGTGCGTGCTCGATCGATCGCGTGGTGGTCGCGTACTGGCGTCGGTCGGTGATGGGAGGTGGTCTGGATTGCTCCATCTTGCAGCTAGCCCTTGATTAATTCGGCGAGCTGATTTCTTGCGTGCATACTCAGGCTCTTCTTCTATTCTTTATGTTTTATTTGTATCGATTAAAATCACATATAAATATTTTTTCTATAAGATTTTTTACAAGTGTTACTATTTATAAATCAAAACTAAAAGCCAATATAAATAGACCATTCATCTTCCAATCTTTCTATGAGATCCAAGACATTTCATTCGCCGACGCGAGTTAGCAATAGTCGGATTCGCTAGCTCGGCCAGACTCTGCTCTAATTAGTTTCAGCTTCTTTTTTAAAAATTTTTGGCTTATTTAAGTTAGAAACCACTTGAAATGTATCGATTTCTATTTTTGGCTTATTTTTTTCTTATTTCTTTGCATTTTCCGTGATGATATAACGGTTTTTTTAAAAAAGCTAACAGCCGCTTTAATATAATTTTAGTAAAAAATTATAGCTAGAAGATTAAACTAAAAACTAGTTAGAGTACCGTCTTACTAGTGTGGTGTGAGCTCTACGTGCTCAATCGATGGCGTGGTGGTCGCGTACTGGCGTTGGTCGGTGTGGGAGGTGGTTTGGGTTGACTCCATTGCAGCTAGCCCATGATTAAGTCGGCGAGCTGGGTAGTGATCATTTGGGCTTTTTTTGATAGTTTATGGCTGAAAAGTATTGTAGCTAACTGAAAAAACACTGTAGCTGACAGAGGCTTATTTAGCATAATTAAATTTAAAAAAATTTAAAATATAAAAAATATGTTAGCCCATTACGTATAATACAAACAAATACGGGAAAAACGAATCAGCAAAAAAACTCAACAAAAAACCAAAAGTTCATAAAAAGACGAAATTTATAAATAGTGAAAATAAGCCGAAGCTAAAAGCTAAAACCAAAACGATCACAACCAGATCTCTTCTCCTTTTTCTTATTACTCGGAATCGATCCACAAATCCACATTGCTAACCTGCCATTTAGCTTCATGAATTAATTTCCCAGCAATCAGTTCGGCATTTCGGCCGGCCCTACCAATAGATATATGGTGTACTCCTGTAGACCTGTGTAGTGAATTCATAAGCAAGCTCTCTGCTCTAACTAGAACAGCTACGATTGAATTTGTCGATTTACACAGCCTACTCGTCAGGTTTGACATTTGCCAGTCCAACGAAGGATAAAGGGCCTGTTTAACAACGGCTGCGGCTTATGGCTTTTGGCTGAAATTTTTGAATTTTGACTGTTTACGGTACAGATTACGGAGAGATAGATACTCACTTACGATTTTGGATGGTACAGATGTTGGGCTTTTAACGTGTACATCGTTTAACTTGTAGACCCCGTCTTGAGAAAATACTCCGTTTGAAAGTTTGGTACTGTAGCAAAAGCCAAAAGCCGCTAGCTTCGGAGGAAAAGAACATGCCCAAACCCATGGGAATTGGGAAGCACTAACAAACCTAATTCGCGTCCAACGTTTGCTCGGTTGGCAGAGGTTGGCAGAGTGAGGCGGTCGCCAACTCGCCCGTCTGGGTTCGTGCCCAGGCGACCTATTTTTAGGGTGCGCTATTTATATGAAAAATATCCTCTGAGTATATATATATATATATATATATATATATATATATATATATATATATATATATATATATATATATATATGTGCATATGAATATATTCAGTGGTCAAAGTATATGCCCATGCTCTCAGAGATGTCGAGTCTCCATCTACTCTTAGATATGTGTATTAAACATACCCATATAGGTGTGTAAGTATAGATATGATTTAAGTGTGTATACGGTTTGGTTATACTCACGAACTCAGAAAAAAAAAAACTTAATTCGAAACGCAGCACAGGCAACGGCTGAAAAGGGAATTGGTTTACTCCAAAAGAGAGAAGAAAAGGCAATTGGTCCAGAAGCCAACCGTGCCATTAGACAATGGAAGCCCAAATTAGAGCACTACGAGGGAGAGAGAAAAAAAAAGCCCTCTACAATTTGTCCTTGAAGTTCGAAGTGAACGCCCATTGAACTCGGGCCCAAACTGTTGGGCCTCTGTGCTGATGATCCAACACTCCCAAAAGCAAGATCGTATGCGCAAAAGAAGTTTCAACCGCCCAGAGCGCGGCCGCTGTTGGTATCAACGCCTCAGCTGCGGGCCATGTATAGTAGTTTTTATCTGTATTTTTTTATATGGTAGTGGATATTAAAGATATCAAACAGAAGGTACATATAGTTTTAAGCTAAAAAATCGTTTGAAATTTTTACTTTAAAGAATAGTTCTATTTATTTTGATTTTTGAATAAGTTAAAAACTAAAAGCCAAAAATAGAACCTTAAATCTAGATTGCTTTAGCCGAGATTTTTCTCGGGGAAAAAGACATCTCTCTTTCCTCACTGTCAGTGCACCTGTGCTCACTGCATTTCTCTTTCGTGTTACACGTGAACTCCGTCATCTACGTGACTCAATACAGTACATTTTTTCAGAGAAATGCATAAAAAACTGTAGTGCCATTCGCCCCCTGATGGGGCGATGTTGACGGGCGGCAGGTGGCAAGCGAAGAGGCAACGAGACACCGAGACGGTGGAGCGGAGGATGATCCAACGGTTCCTATCATTGTAGAGGGTGGGCCTACCTGTCAACCAGACAATTAAACAACAAATTACAACTAGACACGTTTGGACATTTGTAGCACTATGTACCCTAGAAATTCCAAATGTAGCTCCCTAAGCCTAAAAATTTCATTTTTAGCCCCCTTTTTGACCGCGGGACTCTGAGACACCGATACGCAGGACTGCACGATTAACACTGTAGTTAAATCATGCGGTCGGAGACCACACGATTACACTGTAGCAAGAAATCGTGCAGTCCAGTACCGTACGATTAAGCCGCACAATATACAGAGCAGCAAAAAAAACAGCCAGCTTAATTGTGCGGTCCCCGACTGCACGATTAAGCTACAGTGTTAATCGTGCGGTCCGAGACTGTATGACTAACACGGGTCGGCTTCTCGGAGTCCCACGGTTGGAAAGAAGGCTTAAAATGGTTTTTAGGCTTAGGAGACTATATTTAGAATTTCTAAATTATGCAGTGCTATAAATATCCAAAATGATATTGGTTAAAAAGGCCAACGACGTAACAGGCTGTTACTTGTTTTTTTTTTTTTGAGCTCCGTAAGAGGCTGTTACTAAAAGCACGAAAAGCAGATGTCAATCACCAATCACCGTTCCCTCACGCCCTAGTATCTGCATGGGCAAGTGCGGCGGTGTATCTATGGCTCTCCTTGCATTGGTTCCTGTTAAGAAAAATTAAAAACCAACTAGCATGGTGGCCTACATATCTAGACGGGTATCATTTTTAGAGTATATTTAACTAGTTTAGTGGTACATATGTAATGATAATAAAGAAACTACATTTGAAAAATAAAGAATTACAAATCACATGAAAGAATTAAAATATTAGAATTTTAGAGCGTTATGAATTCGATTTAATTTTTATATTTGTATAATTGATTTCATTTATGATATTAATGTATAGTAGTATATGTTAAACTCTTTCTTTTAATCTAAACTATTATGAGCAAGCCACATGAATTTACTCTTTCCACATATATCGGTACTATGAGTTATAGCTAGGCATAATCAAGATGGACAACAAACTCATTAGAGCAAGTATAATAAGAGGTTGTTAGTAGGTTGTATGCTGAGGTGGAGGAGAGAGAGGAGGAGAGAGAAGAGAGGTGGGCTGTAAGTTTACAGCCAGCTGAAGCACAAGAACCAAGAAACTTTGTGAGAGAAAGGGGTAGGTCATACAGTCTTCAGCTAGCTGTAAACTACTATATGAATGGATTGATAAGTGAGCTGTAAGTGTCCATACAGTTAGCTGAAGGCTGTATTATTAGCCTTACTCTTACTCCTTACCAACGCAACAAAAGGGGAAAAAAGTGAAGTAATTGATTTGGTGATGGCAGTAGCGCTACGAACTCACCAGGCCAATGCCAGGTGGATGTGAAGGTGACTACTCGGCCGCTATTGGGCTTGACGTCAAACCCCGGCCGGGCAGGGCCAAGCCGGGCCTTGACGTGATCGGCAATGTCCTGGCCCAGCCGCACGGGAGTACGGGACTGAACCCTGCCATGCCGAACTGGGCACGCCACTTGCCGAACACCTCACACCGCTCCACCCGGTCCGAGCCCTCCCGTCCCACTGCATTGTCCACCTTATTGGCCAGGGCCGCCCAACCCAGGCCTGCTCCGCGCAGTTGCGGCCCATTGTCGCATCCAGCGACTCCAGCACGGCGTCGTAGTGCGTGCACGCATATGAGAAGCGCGCCACTAGCGGCGCTGTGTTCATGTTCAACCCCTGCTCCACCAGGGTCACGACATGGTGGCACAGAGCGTGCACGTAGTGAAGGAGCTCGCCGCGCGGGTACGTCGGTGACACTCTCTCGTCGGGCACATGTGAGAGCGCGAAGGCATGGTTCACGACGAGCACCTCCCCTGGCTCGCATCCTATCCTGGATGCCCTTATCTTTGTTGCTCGGCAGCTCACTGCTTTTAAACGTAAGTCCAATTTGGCTTGCTGGGCGATCTGCTTTGGCCGCTCGTTGGTGGCTGCAAGCGCTTGCATCAACGACAGCGTGAATGGTGAGGTTGGGTCCATGATGGCGGTGACCTTGAGGAAGGTGATGGGCACACGCCGGTTAACGAGGGCTTTGATGAGGGCGATGTGCTGCGCAGTCGCTGACATTTGGATTGTACTATAAAGGCGATATAACTTGGGTCCACCGAATTAAAAACTACGTGTTTTGCTTTTTTATGAGAATTTCTCATATATTTCTTTTTTTTTCTTAGCAACTCTAAAAGATATATCATCGACTTTTAGTAATAAATAGATATGAATACTTGATTGTTCAAAGTGACTTCTTTACTTCTTTCAGTATCGTCTCACTCCAGAGATAAAGCAAGTGGTCACGGGTGCATCAGGTACCTCACTTATCTTGCTCTTGTCATGTGTCGTATCTCTTCCTTATTTTTTGCATCGTTCATCCTTATTTTCTAAAATTTATTTCTTTTCATC
Organism: Dendrocalamus latiflorus; assembly: GCA_017311315.1. Taxonomy (NCBI): domain Eukaryota; kingdom Viridiplantae; phylum Streptophyta; class Magnoliopsida; order Poales; family Poaceae; genus Dendrocalamus; species Dendrocalamus latiflorus. The sequence goes on from CM029637.1 coordinate 20,922,241, forward strand.
ACATCTTTATTTTTAACCAAAAACCATGGTAAAGAATTAAGAACCATGGTAAAGAACGCTCCTAGATAGATTAGATAGAAGGAAGGGAAAAGTAGCTCTCTCATTGTCACAACAACTCTTTCTTGTCTTTCCAGTCGCTGATGCTGATGCTGATGCTACGTCTAATTGGTTCCCTTGTCTTGCAGTGTTGGTACGTCGAGCCAAACCAAACGCAGATATATTGGGCCAGATGCATGCACGGAAGGACTAATGCCTCTTACCATAATGATCGACCCCACGAACTGTCAATCCCTCATTTCATTTCGACAATATTCCATCGATTTTTTCAATTGCCAGACATTTCTGTGGTGGGAGTAATAGCATGGTTACGAGGACCTTTACACTGTTGCATCGTTGTATGTTACAGACATCGGATGGCTGATACACGCCAAAAGTAGTAGTCTAACGAGGATTCTGCAGCGGGCAGTGGGAACTTCCAACCTTCGTATGTAGAGGCCTCTGAATTAGGGCCAAACAACAACGAATTGGCCATCAGACTTCTTTTTTTTTTTTTTTGGTTCGACCGGCCATGTGTGCATCTGCCCCCGGCCAAAATTACTACCCAAATTCATCACAAAAGTTTAGCAATACATGAACAAATATGGGTGTACTTTACACGACAAGGGGTCCACTAGGTACTCCGCTCTCAGCTTATATTGCAAGCAGAACCAGCAGACGGGACTACTCGACTTCAAAATTGTTACACTGTGGATAGATCATGAATTTAGTGATGATAAATAATTGATATTTAGATTGTATTGAAATTTATGTTTGCAAAAGTTTCAGTCGATGCTTTTTGGAAAACCGGAATTGCAGGATTATTCAAAATAAGTGGTCTAACTGCCTTGTATTGGGTGGTCTGCCCGGCAGGTTTCAACCACGGACAGTAGTATGACCGGCTGGCTTCAACCATGATCGGTAGTCGGTAGTCCCATCGGCCTTGTGATGGATGATCCGATCGGTAAATGTTGACCACGGCAGAACGACCATGACAAATCGACCATGGTAAGTCGACCATGGCAGGTCGACCACAGCAGAACGACCACTGCAGAATGATCACGGCAAGTCGAACACAATAGAACGACCACGGCATGTCGAGCATGGTAGAATGACCAAGGCAGGTCGAGCACGGCAGAACGACCACAGCTGAATGACCGTGGCAGAACAACCAAAGATGATCTAAGTAACAGTGAACCGGCCGTAAACTATAGTAAACCGGTCATAGCTACAGTAAATCGGTCGTAAGCAACAGTGAATTGGTCGTAAGCAATAGTGAACCGGTCGCAACTACAGTGAACCAGTAGAAGGTCGTAAGCTCGTCTACTATAATAACCGATCGGTGATCGGTAGTCTATGCTACAGAACCTGGTCGATACTCAGTGATCGGTAGCTGTGGACTTTGTGATCGGTAGTCGTAAGCTTCGTGATTTGTTGTCGTAATCATAGGTTTTGCGATATATTGTCGTAGACTTTATGATCGGTAGTCGTAGACTTCGCGATCTGTTGTCGTAGTCATAGAGTTCGTGATCTGTTATCGTTAACTGTGTGATTGATAGCCATAAGCTTCATGATCAGTACTTGTAGGCTTTGAGTGTTTTAATTCTTGTGATCTTCGAGTATCTCGAGTACTCATGTCTAATGGGTTAGCGGTCTGATTGGCCTTTACATGGCGGTCAGACTAGTCTTACTAGATGGTCTGAGGTTGATTTTTGGAGAATGTGAGATGGTCATGGTCAATGATGAGGAGGACCGGGACTAGGAGGGGAAAATCTGAGGTCCGGGCGGTCGAGAATGTCACAAGGTGATCGGGCTCACACTGGAGCATACGGAGATCAAAGGTGGATGATGTGTGGACAAGCTACGAGAGGTGCAGTCCTAGAGGCTTCGACATGTGATGAGGTGGATGATGCGTTGAGAAGCTATGAGAAGTGCGGTCCTAGAGGCTTTGACACAAGATGAGTTCGAAAGGTTATAGAAGGTGTCCATAACTGGAAGGTTTTGGAAAACCCATGTTCGGAAGGATTTTAGGTCCCTTGATTTTTAGAATCGGTTAGGATTTCGTATCCATGTTGATGAGGACATGGTTTGGGGCTCTAGCATATAAAAGTAGGGAGTGGCTAAGTCTTTAGCCACGGCTTTGTTGTTTTTGCAGGGCTCTTGGGAGAAAGTTTTTAGAACTTTTGTGCTAGAGTTTGAATGGTGCCGTGAGGGCACTTTATAGCCACATAACATGTTTTAGAAATAAAAGATCAGATTTGTTCTAGAAAAGTTAGTCGGCGTCGGCGGCATGTCTTCTAAGCGTTGTCTTTGACTTGTTCTCGTTTTGACCAGAGTAGTACAACGCAAGATAGCTTTCCTTCATCGAATATCGTTCGTAGAGTCGTCCACTCAATTACTGCCATCAACATCGGTAAGGAGAGTAGACCAGAGCATGTCTTCTTGAAGGCGCTGTTTTCTTGAAGGCATAGGTGATCAAGAGGTTCTGATGCCGGTGTCGTAGCTTTCGAGTACATGTAAACCAATCGCAGATGAAAGTATGAAGCGGTCATAGTTTATGACTAGTAAGGAGTTTTTGACAACTGAGCGATCGAGTGAGCTGTCGAATGCTGAGCAGTCGAAACCATCATCGAGCACTAAGAGATTCCAAAAAGCGGAGGCAATCATTCATCTCTTCTGATTGCAGTATTCGATCCTACAAGTGATATTAGAGTAAGGTTGCTATGGCATTAGAGGAGTACATGAACCATCCCCCATGCTAGATGGTACTGATTTTGCTTTTTGGAAGTGCCACATGCAAGCTTACAATGAATCTCAAAGTAGTGATGTTTGGAATAAAGTTTCTAGACCATACGAGATTCCTGCTACTGTTACTACTCTAAATAAAATAGATGTTGATTTAAATGCTCAAACTCAAAACTTGATGTTTCAATGGATTTCTCGCAAAGAATTTGATCATGTAGCTCATATTAATTATACTCACTTAATATGGAAAACTCTTTGCGATTATCATGAAAGAACCACTAAAATCAAGAAAATGCATAAAAATCTTTATAAAAAAGAGTATTTTGATTTTGCTATGACGCCTGGTGAATCTATTGACGATATTCTTGTTTTGATAAAATCTTGATCAATTTGCATGTGGTGTTAATATTATTTCTGCTGATGAAGATAATGCAAATAAAATTTTGAGATATTTAGGTTCTAAGTGTTAATGGTTGTCACAACTATTAATCAAATTATCGATCTAGATATTTTAACCATGTTTAATCTTTATTCTAGATTAAAAACCTATGAGATAGAAGCTTTGCCATCTAAAATTGATAAATTTTCATATATATCACTTATGACTAACCCCGTGCCGGTTGCTTCATCGAGTTCTTTATCTGGTGTTTCTTTGTCTACGTTGTCTTCTTTTTCAGAAGAATAGTTCAAGCAGCTCACTAAAGAGGACATGGTGTTGATTTCCTCACATGCATACAAGTCACTCAACAACGTGAGGATGAGAAAGTGAGGTAGCATGTCAAGTTCGATAAGATGTTATGAGTGTGGCGAGCTATACCACATTAAGATGGATTGGCCCAAGCTTAAGGGGGAAGGTGATCAAGGAAGACAAGAATTATCATTGTCGGCTATCCAAGAATAACAATGCTATGGGTGGCAATTTCCGTCGTAAGTTTGCTGAAAAAATCATATCGGCTATTGAACGTCTTAATTTGTGTGATGTAGAGTATGAGAGTTGCAACGACGACAAACATGATAATGATGCTAAAGGTTAGAAGAAGAACAACGATGACTTCATGTGTATGTGCTTCATGGTAAAGAGTGACGATGACTACAGTGATCCTGATGAGGTAAGATCGTCGTGTGATGAGCTTGAAGATGGTTTGGTTAAACTTGCTATTGAATTGAAAATGACAAAAAAAATTGAAAGAAAATAATTTTGTTGTTGAAAATCTTAATTCAGAAATTGTTAGGTTAAGAGCTTTGGTTCCTGATGATGATTCATGTTCTTCATGCACTAACCTATTAATTGAGCTTAATAATGTTAGATCTATTAATATAAGTTACATGGATAAATTTGACTTCCTTAATACTGAATGTAAGAAATTGCATTCATGTTCTTATTGATTTGCTTGTTACCGAGAAGAATTTGAAAAACATGAAAGTTGCTCTTATTGCTAGTTCGCTAGTTCAATCTTTGTGTGCTAAGAATCTTAAGTCTAGTGAACCCTCTCCATGTGAAAGTGTGAATTGCTAGAAGCTAGACTTAATTCATCTCATAAATCAAATCAACAAATACTTTATCGTGAGACACTTTCTTACTCTAACTGTCTTAAGCTTAACATTGAAATAAAAGCATTGAGTATACAACTCAATGATTTTGCCGAAAAAGAAAGATTGGATCAATCTAGTGCTTGCAAGGATCTTATGATAGAACCTATTAAGTGCACATCTTGTCCTTCATTGGCTAAAGAGAATGAGTATCTTAAGGAAATTTTAGTGAGATTTTCTTTTTAACAAGAAGAATTTGAATATCATCCTAGATAAATTAAAAACAAGTGTAAAAAAATCATGGTTTAGAATTTAATTATGTTGAGCATACCAAGAATAATCCTCCTAAGCTTATTAAGCTTCTTGAATCTGAAAATTTTCAAGTAAAATCTGAACCAAGATAAATTATCTTTAAATCTATCGGTATTGTGAAGGATTCCTCTACCAAAGTGGGTGCTATAAAGGCGATAGATATGACTTCTTATTAAGTCAAGTACCAATGCACTCATTGTGATAGAGATGATCATTTAATTCAATTTTGCTTTTGAAAAGCGAAGAAAGGAAAGAGAGACGAGTTAAGGAAGGGTTCTCGAGTGGAGTCTGTACAAGCTCCTATTGTCGCTTTACTCCTTCTAATCAATCTTCTACAGATTCGGGAGTTTTTTTGCAATAGGACCAGTCGAACCGGGTTTTTCCATGCAACCAGACCGGTCGATGATCTAACCAGCTTTGCAGAGGCGATCGGACTGTCCCATGGTTGGACCAGCGTTTCGACCAACGTTTTCCACTCGATTAGACCGGTCGACGGTTAGACCAGCCTTGCAGAGGTGGTCAGACCGTCTCGTGGTCAGATCAGCATTTTTCACACGATCAGATCGATTGTAAGATCAAGGAGGCCGGCTAGAGGGGGTGAATAGGTGGTTTTAAAATCTTTTCTAGGCTCTGACCAATTCTAACAATGCAGAAGAGTAAGCTATTTGTTTTCATAAGTAGGGCCTAAATTATATAAATTTGACTAAGTGCACCAACAATATAATTCTCAATCAAGATAAGCACAACCGATCCACTATGGCAATGTGATAAGGCCATGTGGATAGGTCATGAAGTTAGTGATGATGAATAATTGACATTTGTACTGCATTGAACTTTGCGTTTGTGAAAGTTTCGGTCGATGCTCTTTTGAAAAATTAGAATTGCAGGATTATTTAGGATAAGCGGTCTGACCACCTTGAATTAGGCGGTATGCTTGGCATGCTTCAACCACGAACGATACTTTAACCGGCTGGCTTCGATCATGATTAGTAGTCGGTAGTCCGATCGGCCTTGTGATGAATGGTCCGATCAGCAAATGTCAATCGTGATAGAACGACCACGTAGGTCAAGCACGATAGAACGACCGCGGCTGAACGATCGCGGTAGAATGACCAAGGATGATCTAAGCAACAGTGAACCAGTCGTAAGCTACAGTGAACCAATCATAAGCAACACTGAACCAATCATTGCTACAGTGAACCGGTCATAAGCAACAGTAAACCGATTGTAAACAACAGTTAACTGGTCATAGCTATAGTAAACCGATCGGATGTCGTAAGCTCATCTGTTACAATAACCATTCAATGATCGGTAGTCTATGCTAGAGAACCTGGTCGGTACTCGGTGATTGGTAGCTGTAGACTTTGTGACCAGTAGTCATAAGCTTCGCGATCTGTTGTCATAATCATAGGCTTCACAATCTGTTATCATAAACTTTATGATTAGTAGTCGTAGACTTCGCAATTTGTTGTTGTAGTCGTTGGGTTCGCGATCTATTGTTGTTGATTATGTGATCGGTAGCCATAGGCTTCACGGTTGGTACTCATAGGTTTCGAGTGCTTCAATTCTTATGATTTTTTGGGTACCTCGAGTACTTCGTGTCTGATGGGCCAACGGTCTAACCGGCCTGTGCATGGCGGTCAGACTGGTCTTACTGGGTGGTCTAAGGTTGATTTTTGGAGAACATGGAAATTGAGGTCGTTGATGGTTTGGTTCATGTTTATGGATGGACAAGGGTTGTGTTATGCGTGTGTGGACTGATGTTGGTCAAGTTAGAGGGACCTTGTGCTAGAAAAAAGTTTTTGGTCTTTGCATTTGTAGGTTGAGCATGGAGACAGTCATGGTTGGTGACGTAGAGGACTAGGACTAGGAGGGGGAAATCTAAGGTCCAAGCTATCGAGAATGTCACGAGGTGATCAGGCTCACGTTGGAGCATATGGAGATCAAAGGTGGATGATGAATGAATAAGTTACGGGAGGTGTGGTCCTGGAGGTTTTGGCACATGATGAGTTGAAAGGAGTTATGAAATGTGTCCATAACTGGAAGGTTTTGAAAAACTCGTGTTCAGAACAGTTTCAAGTCTCTTGATTTTCAGAATCGATTAGGATTTCATGTCCGTGTTGATGAGGACACGATCTGGAGCTCTAGCATATAAAAGCGGAGAGAGGCTAAGTGTTTAGCCGTGGCATTGCGGTTTTTGCAGGGCTTTTGGTAGAATGCTTTTGGAATTTTTGTGCTAGAGTTTGAGCGGTGCCGTGAGGGCACCTTGCAGCTACAGAACTTGTCTTAAAAATAAAAAATCATATCTATTCCAGAATAGTTAGTCGGCGTCAGCAGCGTGTCTTCTAGGCATTGTCTTCGACTTGTTCTCGTTCCGAGAAGAGTATTACATGGCAATATAGCTTTCCTCTGTCTACTAGATCACACGTCAAGTCGTCCACTAGATTGCTGCCATGAACACCGGCAGGGTGAAAAGACCAAAGCACATCTTCTCAAAGGCATCTGGCCTATGTAGCGGTACGTTTTTTCCAGAGAGACACTTGTGTGGAGTCTTCTCGTCCCTGAGGAGATCGGTAGTTTCGCACGAGTTCTACGGTACTTTCGATGATCAGTAGTACCGGACTTTGCACGACGGAATTATCGGATTTGCCTGCAATGACTAGTTTTCTGACCATTGCTGAGGGGAGCGGAAGTACCAGTTGTTTTCCTGCGGTACTTCCGAAAATCCTATTTTTCTGTCCCAACGGCTAGTTTCGACGTGTTGGGTATATATACCCCCTTGTAGCCAGTTGGAGGACTTTTGGCACTAGATTTCACTCCTTTGAGCTAGTGTGAGGTCCTCCTCTCAATTGTGCATGTGTTACACCTTGTGAGTAAGGAAGAAGGCTCTAGATTGCATGTGTTGTATCTAAAGATGGATTGTGTATTCACTCGAGTTTATGCATTTGTTGCACGTAGTGAGAGTCAAGCGAGGACGCTTAGAGTTTGCTGACTCCTAGATGGTGTTTTAGGCGTCGTGTGTAGTAATATTCTCAAATAAATTTGTGAAAGACCTGGCAAAATTGTAAAGGTTGGAACTCACCTACACGGAGTGGAAAAGAGCTACCACTAATGGATTGAGGTGTTTTGGCTTAATTCGTAGAGCCGGTCCAATTTGTTTGGACTAACCTCAACATGGACTAGGGGAGACCGGCAAATTTCTAAACACCACAGTAAAAAGCAGCCGTGTAAATCGTGGTTTGTTTTCTTGTGCTCAATTTACATTGAAGCAATTTAGTTTCATAGAATTAAATTGATTGATTGTCATTCTAGAATTGCAAATCTTGACATAGGCTTATCTTGTTGGTGAATTTAGGTGAACTCGGTTATTTTAGGCGTTATTTGTGCTAAACCTTTTTGTTTTAAGTTTGCGTATTATTTTCTTGGTTTAGCCAAATAGAAATTGATAATTAATTGGAAAAGAAATTTTTTAGATTGGCTATTCACTCCCTTCTAGTCAGCATCATCATCTAACAACGCTGAGTGGTCTAAACCATCATTAAGTTTATGACATCTGAGCGGTTGAGCACCAAGCGGTTAAAGCCTTCATCGAACGCCAAGAGATTTGAAAAAATAGAGTCAATAATTTACCTTCTGATTACAGTATTCGATCCTACAATCCTAGCCGAATCAGCCATGGCATATAATGATGATGCTGTGATTTTGCTCATGCACGAGTGAAACATTTGGCATTCCTAGGAAAAAACGAGTGAAAAATTTACCGAAGCTATCGAAACGACCAAATTCTGGCCAAGTAGCGCCCTGGACTGGACATCAAAGTTTTCCATGCCGGTCTTTGCTCTGCACGGCCACGGCCCACGGACCCGTTCAACCCTCCGTCACTGCAAACTCAGCAGGGTGAACCATTAGTAACAAGGAGAGAAATCATAGCATACCTCTTGTTTTCATCTTCTAAAAAGTTGTTTTTCAGTTTTTCTCCAGTAGCTAGAGTTTAAACAGAATATCTTTTTAAAACAGTATCTACAAATTAATTATAGTATTTTATTTATATCATCCAAAATCATACATAAATTTTTATTACTCCATTTTCTCTCTTATAAACAGCCTAAAAACCGTAATCCAAACAAAAAGAACATACCCTGAAACACCCATCACGCAAAGAGAGAACCACCGGCGACGCGGAACCGAAGCGAGCCGAGTCCACTGCCGCTGCCGTCCTGCCGCAAAGACCCCAAAAAAGAACAATTCCTCCACGTCCGAGTCCGACGCCGCGCGCGGAACCAAATCCAACGGGTTAAAAAAAAAACAAAAGCAACAACGGAATCGGCCGTAAAAAAATCCGCCTCCGTTTTGTAAAACCCGCACGTCTCATTGACTCTTCCCTCCAACTGTGACTGCCTTGCCGAACTCACACACCCCACACCACACGCGCTCCCCCACTCCGGCTGCCTCTCTCATGTTGAACCCCTCCCATTCCCGTCCCGATTCCCTTTCCCCCCTCCTCCACGTCCTCTCCCGCGCCGCCGCCGCCGAGAGCTCGTCGCCGTCTCCGCCCTCGGAGCACCGGACCCGGGTGACGACCCTGTCGCGGATGGACACGCCGTCGCCGTCGGGGCGGCCAACGACGCCGCGGCGGCAGCTGCAGGGCCAGCGCCCCCCGCGGCTCAACGTGCGGATGGAGTCGCACGCCATCAAGAAGCCGTCGGGGGCGCCGGCGCCGGGGCAGGCGCAGGCGCAGGGCCGCCGGGAGCAGCAGCTCGGGACGCCGCCGCGGGAGCCGGTGATCATCTACGACGCGTCGCCGAAGATCATCCACACCAAGCCCAGCGAGTTCCTGGCGCTCGTGCAGCGGCTCACCGGCCCGGGCTCGGGCCCGCCGCCGGCCGAGGCGCAGGCGCAGGCGCAGGCGCAGGACTACCAGATGGATGAGCCCGTGCTGGGGCAGTCGTTCCTGCCGCCGGAGCTGCTGCTCTCGCCGTCCGCGGCGATGTCCCCGGCGGCGAGGCTGGCGACCATCGAGAGGTCCGTCCGGCCGATGCCCGCGACGGCGCCGGAGTACGTGGACGCCGCGGACGGCGGGGCCGACGACGGCGGCCTCGCAGCTGTTCTTGCCTCGATCCGGCCCGGCATCCTGTCCCCGCTGCCTTCGTCGCTGCCGCCGGCCGCGGCCTCCGGGCTGTTCTCCCCGCTCCCGTTCGACCCGAGCTGCATCAGCTGGCTGAACGAGCTGAGCCCCATCCTCCGAGCCGCATCCACGGGCACCGCCTCGTCCGGCAGCGGCGGCGGCGGCGCCTCCCGGGCACCACCATCCTACTACTCCGACCCCTTCGTCCCAAGCCCCCGCAACCTCCTCGCCACGCCCACCGTGCCGTCGCCGGCGACCTGCGCGGAGCTCTTCAGCAACCTGCCGGATCTCTAGCCCGCCCCCGCCGCGTCCTCTCCTTTCCTCGCATTCTTTTTTTTTCTGGTAGGCGCGCGCAACGTAAGGTTGTGGACCCCACACTGATGATGATAATTTAATTAGTGCTTCATTTCATCCTTCGGGTTTTCTTAATCGTTTCTTGGGCAACCACCAGGCAGGGAGGGAGAAGAAAAGAACGGATAAAAGAAAGAAAGCAACGGCAAAGATACCCTGTAGATGACTTGGAAGAAGAATCCGGTTCTTCGGGTTTTCTTACAACTCGTGTGAGCTGATGAGAAATGATTGTTTAATGGATCATCAGTTTATTCTTTAGTGCTGCTGTGTCCTTGATTAGGTCATGCTGACTCGGTGCATTACAGCAGAACTGGTAAATTAATGGTTGCTAAGCACTGTGGCGGAAGGCCTGCTCAGGTGGGCTTAATGCAAGCTTTTTGAGAGTTTTTTTTACACCATAGCTGTTAGTAGCCTTTTCAGCGTAATTAAATTAAAAAAATTATATCATCATGGATAATACAAAAGAATAAAGAAAAAAAAAGTAAAAAAGCCAAAAAAGACGAAATTAAAAAGTTAGAAACTAAAAGCTTAAGCCCACTGGAGCACCTCCTAAGATTTTACCACATCTTGGGCTAAATTCTAATAAGCTAATATCCTAAAACTAACGTCAATTTATAATGACACCATGGCATTACAAAAGTAAGCCACAAATACATCGTTGATATGAAACTTTAGTTTAATGCTTCAACATAAAACATAATAAAGAAAACAGTGGCAAATATAAACAATGTAGTATGGTAGAGATGTAATTTGAGTACCTAAATAAAGACACCGGGAGGCCAAGGCACCAAGTTGTAGGCCACATGGAGGTGTAGGGCCGCAGCTGCGCAACCACATGGTGCCATGCTGGGAAACTGGTCGTTGTCGCATGTCGACCATCGTTGAGGGTTGAAAACCTGGAACCTGGAGGGGGGGAGGCAGGAGGTCGGAGGTGGCGCTGTAGTATAGCCGCGCATGGCTACAGGGCAAGCACGCAGCCCACGCGGTGCCGTGATGGGAAGCTGACCGCCATCGCCCATCGCTGAGGGCTGGAATGTGGAGGGGTAGGACCCCAGGAGGACAGAGGCAACGCCTTGCGAGTAGCAAGATGGGGATTGGGGTGACTAGGCGAGTAGTGAGTAGGGTGAACCGGAGTTGGGCCGGCTGTAGGGGGTGATGATGATGTGTTGTGGTCTACTGGTTGGGTAACCTGTAGGGTTAGCCTCATGCTATAGCCTACCTAGTACGAGGCCCAGATCTGCCCCAGAGTAAGCACTATCAAAGCTGAATTTTTGTTTTCTTGTGCTATGGTGAATCGGTGATGTTCTCGTGTGATCTGATCATGTCAGTGTTGGCAAGGGCAGAGGGAGAGCTGGGCGGCCTACCCCCTCATGGTATTAAAATTTCTAACGTAGCCCATTGATTTTTAGCGAATTTCATTTGTAACAATACTTTTTTTGTTCCTTTTATCAGATATCATTACATTATACAGCTTATTTGATCCCATAATCTAAATCTCTGGTTCTTGCCCGTTCTTGCATGTTCTTGCCCAGCAGAAAAGGCGAGAGCGGGAAAGGAAAAACTGTGGCTGAATGTGGATGGCGGATGGGGCCTTCGCGTGTGAACGCAAGGGGTTTGGAGGCTTCGTTTGGTCGCTCGCACGTGCTTTGGGGAAAAGCTTCGGTGTAACGGCGGAAAAGGGACCACAGCCACAAATGCCCGAAACCGAAAGAGCTCCATCTGGAGTGCTCCTGCTGGAGTATCACGGTCATGGCTCATGACTGGTCGTTGGTCACACTGTGCCTATTCCGGCCTAACACCGAGCTTGATTCGAGCATACACGCTGGAGGTTGTCTAAGCCTTGCCAATTGTCTGGTTATAGTGCAATCGAACGTTTCGAGTTGCTCTCCATTCGGCATAAGTTCTAGCTCTGGATAGACGTTTTTTTTTTAAAAAAAAGGACTCTTGATCTTTTGCTGTGTTGACCCATTCTCTGCTCTCTCTTTTTTTTTTTAACGAACTTGACCCATTCTTGTAGCCAAGCTCAGTCTAAATTTTGCCTGTTAGCGTAAACTGAATTGAGCTCAAGGTTGGTTTGACCTCAGAACATAACACCCTTTTTAAGGTAAGAGATCCTCGTGCAGCCGCTCCGATGAGAATGTTCGTCCTGGCCTCCTGCGGTACATTGGTCCACTCAAAGGAAAAGTGCCGGGATTACGGTGGTACTTATTCAGTTATTTGGGTTCAAAAGTTTAGAGTTATAGGCATGTTCTTAACGGTTTCTAAAAGTGGCTTTTGACTTTGCTACAGTACCTATCTTTCAACACAGAGTATTTTTTCAAGACGGGGTCTACAAGTTAATTATAATACACGTTGAAAGCCTAACATCTGTATCAACCAAAATCGCAAGCGAGTATCTCTCTTTCCGTAATCTCTATCGCAAACAGCAAAAATTCAAAAATTTCAGCCAAAAGCCATAAGCCGCAGCCGTATCAAACAGGCCCATAGTTTTTTTACTAGAGTCACTGAAAATATATTGTACCTGCTGATAGCATTTTAGCATAATTAAATTTAAAAAATAAAAAAGTCATATCATTACGAACAATGCAAAAGAATAAAAGAAAAAACGCAAAAAGCAAAACAAAAAAGAAATTAAAAAGCCAGAAGCAGAAGCTCGAATGAGCAAGCCTAATTGCTGAACAAATGACTACTATGAAATGATGAGTTAAGGAACTTGTCTTAAGTCCCATTCTAAACTGACGTGGTTTTGATTTTTAATGTAGTTTTTGGGTTTTAGTTGAAATACCACTATAGCGGTTGTTAGTTTTTTCTAAGATATTCAGTTAAAAAATAAGAAAAATAAAAAATATCATTATATCTTCATAGATAATAACTGAAAAGAAAACTACATTAAAAACCATAGCATTGAAAACGGCTTTTGTCTTCAAAGTGAGAAGCTCTCGTTGTTTAAAATATATAATCAGCTAAACATAGGTCTAGGAACCGTACTAGAACATCACGGTGTTATTTCCGTAGCGTGTCAATGAGCTAAGGGACTGTTCTTTTTGGCTGAAGCTTATAGTTTTTAGCTATGGCTTATGATTTTTAGGTTATTTGTGTGAGAGATTATAGAGTAACAGAAACTCATATGTAGTTTTTGCCGATATAAATGAAGTCAGTATAGTATGTAGTACAATTAACTAGTAGACCCTATTTTGAAAAGATATTTCGTTTAAAAGCTAGTTACTATAGGAAAACCGAAAAGCAGCTTTTAGAATCTGAAAAGAACAGACCCTAAGTTCTCCCTCTAAGTCAAAGGATCAAACCAGAACAGTCTGAACAAAAAGGATCAGACTAGGGTGTCACTCGGTTGGGCTGAAATAAGTTGGCTGAAATTGTACTATAGCTGGCTGAAATTACACTGTAGTTAATGGTGGCTTATTTGGTATAACTAAATTATAAAAAATTTAAAAATAGAAAAACAGATTAATCCATCACAGACAATGCAAACAAATATAGGAAGAAAGAACCGGCAAGAAAGCTCAAAAAATCCAAAAAACCATAAAAGAACAAAATTTATGAATAGTAAAAAATAAACAAGAAGTCAGAAGATCAAACCAAAATAAGCGGAGCCTAGAATTATTTTTGAGGGGTACTTCTGATCTTAATTGCTCAAGAAGTTCAGCGTGGCAGTTTATTCCAACTGTTGGCCTAAAATTACGACAAACATCGTCACCACATTTTAAACGTCACTCTTCGGTCTTTTTCCTCATTCAGTCAAACCCAACCTAAATAGACTGTGCAAACTTCGTTGGAAGCACCTTTCCGCTTTCCCAATGGAGAATGTCTCTTGTCAGAGAGAAAAAAAATCAAGAACAAGGAAGTTGGCCCTTATACTAGGGGGCGGCTCAGGTGCTGTGTCCCCTGCACATAGCGCGGTGCAGGGGTGCCTCAGCACCTGTCACGTGGCCCACCAAATTCAAAATAATTCTGAAAAATTCAAAAAAATACTTTAAAAAATCCGAAAAATTGTAAAATGTACTTCTTTAAGTATAAAAAGTATATTTTTTTAAGTACTTAAATTTTTTTGATTTATAATTTTATTAAAAAGTATTTTTTAAGTACTTAAAAATACTTTTTAATAAAAGTATTTTTTACAAAAAAGTACATTTTACAATTTTTCGGATTTTTTAAAGTATTTTTTTGAATTTTTCGGAATTGTTTTGAATTTGGTGGGCCACGTGGCGGGTGCTGAGTCACCCCTGCACCGCGCTATGTGCAGGGGCACAGCACCTGAGCCGCCCCCCTTATACTGTAGTGTTACATCACTTGGTTATGGTCGAAGACGTCATGTTCCTTTCTGAAAAATCACATCTCCTTCTGTATTTATCGGGGAAAAAACAAAATGAATTCCAAGTCCAACCATCGCCGGCTAAAGAGACGACAACGCATGAGAATCCACGTGGTGGATGCGAGTTATTGGCTTTACTGCATTGCATTTCGGAACGTGGAGTGCTTGCATTGTGCTTGTCATACTGTTCTCAAGTCTCAGCAACTGAAAAACATCACCACAGGTACTGCAGTGCATCCATATGCGTCCCGCTCGCCACCGTGGACCTTGGTGTGCCGTGTACGTGTGGGGCCTATCAGGGCTGTTCTTTTCGGCTGCGCCTTATGACTTTTGACTGAAACTTTTGATTTTTAGCTGTTTACGGTACAGATTACGGAGGGATAGATACTCACTTGCGATTTTGGCTAGTACAGGTGTTGGGCTTTTAACGTGTAGATCGTTTAACTTGTATTCCCCGTCTTGAGAAAATACTCCGTTTGAAAGTTAGGTACTGTAGCAGAAATCAAAAGCCGATTTTAAAAGCCCAAAAAACAGACGCTCAGCCACATCCTGTCAAGCTCGAGAAGAGCCAGCAGCCCAGCACCATGGCTAGCCCCCACACTGTTCGATTGTAACCGCAAGAAAACAGGGGCAAAAATCTCTCTGATATTCTCAAACATTCTCTGAGCGTATGGTTTGGCAACATGGAGTGCAGGATCAATCATCAAACAGGGACCGTTATGCGTACAGAACTCTATTCTGAAGGTAGAGGTCTCGAGCAGGCGAACGCAGACCACGGTGGGATCCTGGGTGCAGGAGGATGATGTCAGAAACTCCGCAAGCTGCCAGGTTTAAAATAGCGGAGCCGAGTGACGGCTGCGAGTGACGCCACCATTAGCTGAGCTTCGAAATGTGCGTCCCGGCTGCGTTCCGTTGGAGCTTTTCCTGCCACCAAGCTAGACGCCGTCCATTCCAACAGTGCATCTCTCCCGGACGGACCTAGCCATCAGAGGAACCGTTTATATCTAAAATCTTAAAATTTTATCAATTCGTGTGAAAGAATACGGAGAGAAAGACAATCGCGTGCGGTTTTAACCAATATAAATGAAGCTAGTACTATGTATGCTACAATAAACTATTAAACTTTTTTTTAAAAAAATACTGTAGTGAAACTGAAACCGTAAGCCCAAGCTGTAGAAGTTATTTTGCCGAATAGGCCTTAGTACAGTGAAATAAAGGGCATGATCCTGACGATAATTAGTGGAGTCCAGGAAAGCGCCAGTCCCAGGAGCTGATGCAGAAAGGAGTTGTCCTTAACTGGCCTGACCCGAAGTAGACTAAAAATGCAGACAAAACATCAAGACTAAATAGTTTGGTCTACATAGAGTGAAGGATGAAAAGTAGACAGGGATAGCAAGACGCTGTCCTGACATCAGCTACACCAATTGCACCAATTGTGAAGCGCCGCGTTTCTACACTAACCATTGTGGCTAGCCTCGCAAGTTTAGCACGAAATTAACCATGTAATTAATAAAGTCATCACAACCATTCCAAATATTAAAATTTTACAACAAGTCAATGAAAGTAAAAGACGATAAAGTAAAGATATATAATTTATAACATACATCAGAGTTCAATATTATTACATTTCTTTCCATCATCTAAGGAATATAGTAATTACATTTTCAATTGAGCTCATCACATACACAATTGTAATTAACCAGATATTACAGAACAACCGACAATATTAATTGCGAGAAAAGCAAATAACAAGATACTAAAAAGACCAAACAAAAGAAGAAATTAAAAGCCAGATTGTTGTTCGAACCCTCGTTAGGTTATCAAATTGGATGTTTCGCTCATCGAGATACCAAACCATCTGGGGCTAGACGATATTTCTCGTAGCCGTATGATTTCATCATTCAGCGTTTCAAACAAACCTGAATCCATTCCCAATCCCTTTTTCACTAAAAGCCAATAAAGAAAAACCAATTTTTACCGAAGTACCGTAACCAACTCCACTATGGAGGTAAAAATCCCACAACACAGTGGCAACACAGAGAGAATGGGATAAGGCTGAGGGAGCGACCAAAGGAAGAGAGAGTCCATTTTCACCCAAACCACAGCCAGCCGAACCACAGCCGACAAGCACATTCCACCAGATCCATTCCATTTCCCCAAAATCCAGCAAGCCAACCGAGAAGGAGCATGGAGTGAAGTTCGGCCACCAAGCTAGATGAGGAGAAGGCACAAGGAGGAGAAGGAGGAGCCAGTGAAGGAGGACAACCCCCCTAGGAGGAGGCAAAAAGCAAACCGAGCACAGTCAATCGAAGGATAGCCAAGCCAAGCACAAGCAACCAAGAAGATAAAACCACGGTTCTACCCAAATCAAGCCAACCGCATCCGACAAGGTATCCCCCGCAACCCATTTTTGATCTTGCCATCAACATTATAGGACCACACCACATGCATCATCACAATCACAATCATCTCACCGAATCCAGGGCATACATAGAGGTAAGCTAGAGGTAGAAAGGGGAGAAGATAGGGAGGGGAGTAGAGTATACCAGAGGAGAGCCAACCGCGGCGATGGCGTGCCATGATCGGCCACCGTGCGCACTCGACGACCACCCACACTCCCCGGCGTGTGAGAAACCTCGAGCCCCGTCATATCAAACCAACCAGATCCACAGCCATCACCACCTCAACCTCATCTTTATCAATAACAACTCTAGTCAAAGATTAAATCGCATGCAAAAGCCAAGAACTAGAGGTAAATTAAAAAAGGGAAATCGGGAGTAAAGGGAGGAGCTTTGAATCCCATAGTCGGAGTCGAATCCATGACGCCAGGAGCTAGATCTGGCTAGTGATGAGCCGAGGAGGTGCCAGGGCAACCGGTGATAGCTGATTCGGGCTAGGACAGTGACTGGGTAGGAGGAGAACTAAGGCATAGCAGGAGAGCATGAGGGAAAGGGAACTAACCAGGGAGAGAAGCCAGCGGTGCAACTGCAAGGGCCAGTTGACTAGGGAATCGGCACAAAGGGGAGTGGCGGCGTTGGCAGGGAGGCGACAGTGTTGAGGAGGCATCGACTAGGAGAGAGAGAGAGAGAGAGTGACCAAGAGAGGAGCGGAGTGAACGAGAGATAGGAGAGGAGCCAGGTTAGTGGGCTAAGGCCCAGTTAGCCGATCGATTAAGTGTGAAGAGAGAGATAGATAAGAGAGTATATGTTCGTGTATTGTTATATTGAGTACTTTGTTGCATGCTTAATCATTTAAGTAGTATTTAACTTGCAAAACTTAGTTAATAATTGTTAGTAGATATTAAACTAAAATAATTATCATTAGTAAACTAACTTCACGTGGTGGTGTAAGATAGCCTTTATTAATAAATTCTGAAATCAGTTAATTCGACCTAGGGAGTCGCATGGGAATGCATCGACATAGCTTATCCTTTATATCTGTAAATTGAATTGTAGCGTATGTGTTAAATGCAGGAAAAGAATCGGGTCCGGAGGAAGGGTTTCACCCAAGCGAACTTGAGACTAAGACTTTCGATCAACTCACAAGCAAGCATACCTTTGAACATGTGATCAGATTATCTTCAGTTAAAACAAGTATTTACCTAATAAAATATTATCACCCTATACAAAATGAAATCGTGTTTTAATCCAGATGAATGCTATGATGGAGAAATGAAAGAGGTATAGCAGACGTAACTAATGGAGCAATTGACATGCAGTATAAGTAAATGGTAGGCATTGGGTGCCTTGGGGAGGTGACAATGTGAAAGGTTGGGGCCCTCTGCATAGAGTTAAAATCTAAGGACTTAAACACTTCACCCGTATAATGGACCGTATCGATCGTATCAACCATTGTTCTGTCAAGGACAGGTAGGGTCGGTAACTCTATCAAAATTATTATTCACTCCACAACTAGGAATGTAGATTTATCTAGGAAGAAAACCGAGCGATGCCTCAACTAGAATTTGGGCCATAAAGGACAACCCCGACGCATATTGTTGTAGGGGTGGCCCCCACCTAAGCCTAGTAGGCCTGTTAGGAGGATGTAAGGTCCGAAATAGGACATATGTAATGACACGAGTGCCCCTGAGGGGAACACTCACGTGTAAGGGTATTGCTGTACAAACACTCATCATTTGGGTATATAGATATGTGGCATAGGCCACGGGGAGGGCCCGAAGCCATTCATTTACTCAACTCCCCACTACCACACTCTCTCTCTGTTTGGTCTGTAACCACAACAGTTGGCGCCGTCCGTGGGGGGGGGGACAAGAGCAAGCCTCCATATCTGGAGGATGGCACCAAGGAAAACTTCAACGTCGGTAGCAAGGGAAAATAAGGTGGAGGCGGGGAAATCTCGTGTCAATATCAAGGCTTCGGCCCTGGTGGCTGCAGGTGCGGATGGCGGCGCGGATGTGACGATCGTGAGCACCGGCATCCACGACGCGGCGCCCGTGAGCACTGGCGTCCACGACGCGACGCCCGACCCCGCCACCACTACCCCGACCACCAACCCCAGCAGTGACAACGCAGGCGCGTCCACTTCTTTACTCGGCGCGGGAGCGGTCGGCGGTCCCGGCAGCGACGCGGGCTTCGCCTCCACCTCCGGGATCCTCCGCACCAGCGCTGCGGGCAGATCCGGCGCGCGGACCGTGCTCACCGCTGTCCCAGTCGTGTCGTTGAGCGCGCCGACGGCCCCAACCACGCCCACGGTGGAAACAGCCCTACTGGCGGCTCTCAACGCATGCCAACGGGAGCTATCGGACCTCCGCGGAGCCGTGCGAGACATACAAGAGGCTCGGAGCCGACGCGCAGCACCGGGGGCGGCGTCTCAGCCCACCTCGGAGAGGGCGAATAGCCGCGACGCTATTGCGCCCAGTCGCGTTCCCCTACGGCGCATAGACCCGGAGTCCCCGCTCTCCGCGGACCTGCAGCAAGCGACGTGGCCAGAGGACTTCAAGTTTCGGAGCGTCATCGAAGCCTACAAGGGTGACTCCGACCCACGCGAGTTCGTATGCGTGTACGAGACCGCCATCGAAGCCGTTGGCGGAGACGACTCTACGAAGGCAAAAGGACTCCCCCTCGCGTTGCAAGGAGCGGCGCTGTCCTGGTTCTTCATCATCGAACCACAGTCCATCTGCGCGTGGGAACAGATCCGCGATCGGCTCTACAACAGCTTCCACGGAAGCTACGTCGAGCGTATCGATGCGGACCAGCTCTTCGCAGTCAAACAGAAACCCGAGGAGGGGCTCCGGGCTTACTTTAAACGCTTCGCCAAGCTACGTTGCCAAGTCAGGGACGTTAGCGAGGCAACCGTTATCAACGCAGCGGTACAAGGCCTCCGCCCAGGACCGCTAGCTGAGTATAGCGCGCGGAAGTCGCTCAAGTCGGAGGCAGAGCTCTTCGACAAAATGGAAGCGTACGCCCGAGCCGAGGAGGACGCGCGGGGGTGCAGCGGCACCGACTCCGACGCGGGGCAAATAGATGACTTGTCGCAAAGGAGCAGCACAAGAGACAGCCTAAGGACGAAGCACAGGAAAGTGTCCGTAGGCGACACCCGCGAGCCCGTCGACGACGGGGTACACCAAACTTCACCAGGCGACAGCCGTCAGCCCCGGCGTAACCGGCGAAGACCCCGCAAGGCCTGCCACGTCCTCGCTGCGCAAGGCGTCCCCCGGGAAGCCGCGCTACGCATCGGGGGGGGGGGGGGGCGCGAAGGAGGCTGCGATGAGAAGCCGCGTGCGGAGCAGGAACTCCTAGAATACGGCAGATGGTGCGAGGTGCACGGTTATGGGAGCCACTTCACCCGGACATGCACCAAGGTTGCGGCGTTACGGCAAGCGGTGGCCCCTGTACGGGCCTCGGAGACACGGACCCCCGCAATAGCCCACGTACAGCGTACGCAAGACAATCCCTTGCGTGCTGGGTCCCCCGGAGAGACCCAGTGCCGGGGTATTCATCGCTGGAGGCTCTTCGTCGAGCACTTCCCCGACGCAACTACCTCTGCGGGCGTCCCATTGCAGCAACACCTTCACGTCAGCTGATGCCCAGGGCGTGGAATTCCCCCACCAAGATCCTTTGGTCATCCAGGCCGACATTGCAGGTTGCGACGTCAGGCGTATCCTCATTGACGGAGGGAGCTCCGTAAACATTTTGTTCGCGGAGGCCTTTGATCGTATGGGAATACCTCGGAGCCTGTTGAAAGCTTCGGAAGCCCCCCTCCAGGGCCTCGGAGGGCAGCCTTTGAAGGCTCTGGGTCAGATTCGCCTCCAAGTCTCCTTGTGCCAGGCTGACAATGCCAGGACTGAAGATGTCGTCTTCGACGTCATTGACGTCTCGTACCCGTACAATGCCATCCTGGGCCGGCCTGCCATCAACTCCTTCGAAGCGGTCCCACACTACGCATTCTTATGCATGAAGCTCCCAGGACGGCGGGGTGTTATCACCCTCTTCGGCGATCAGGATATGGCTCGGAGCATCGAAACCGAAGCGGGACGCTTGCACCGCAAGGTGCACGCCCTCACCGACAAATACCAGGCAGACACGCCATCCGCTCCAGGATGGACACCCAAGCCCCACCCGAAAGGAGGCATGAAGAAGGTGCCGCTACAGGTGGGGGGGCAATTCGTATCCATAGGCGAGGGTCTCCCTCCGGACGTAGAGCAAGACTTGCTCCGAGTCCTCCAGGCCAACATAGACGTCTTCGCGTGGTCCCCGGAAGACATCAAAGGAGTGGGCCGCGCCCTCATCGAACATAACCTCGCGATCCGCCCTGACGCCAAGCCCGTCAAGCAGAAACTTCGCCGTATGTCCATCGACAGGCAGCAAGCGGCCAAGGTGGAGGTGGCAAAGCTCCTTCGCGCGGGGGTCATCCGCGAGGTTCAACATCCGGACTGGCTCGCCAATCCGGTGCTGGTCAAAAAAGCCAGCGGTGCTTGGCGCATGTGCATCGACTTCACCGCCCTCAACAAGGCATGCCCGAAGGATGATTACCCTCTGCCGCGCATAGATCAACTAGTCGATGCTACCGCCGGATGCGAGCTCATGAGCTTCTTGGACGCCTACTCCGGCTACCATCAGGTCTACATGGCCAAGGATGACGAGGATAAAACCAGCTTCATTACGCCGGTGGGGACCTTTTGCTTCGTAAGGATGCCCTTCGGCTTGAAGAACGCGGGCGCAACCTTCACCCGCCTCGTGGCGCTGGCCCTGGCCGTCCAGCTAGGAAGGAATGTGGAGGCCTACGTGGACGACGTGGTAGTAAAAACCAGGCAGCTCGCCTCCCACGGCCGGGATCTTCAGGAGACTTTCGATAACCTCAGGAAGGCCGGCATCAAGCTCAATCCGGACAAGTGTGTCTTCGGTGTACAGGCGGGCAATGGTGGGTTTGCTTCTTGTTGCGCAGAACCAGACGGTACTCCGCCGGTGGGGGCGTCAGGCAGCGCTGGCTCGACGAGGCGCTCTCGCTAAGGCGGCGCGCAGGATCGTCAAGGGCGGCACCCTTGTTAGCTGGGAGGTCGTCGTGCGCAGCCATTCCTACTGCGGCAACGGGCAAGCACGGATGCAAGAGTAGCAGCACGATGCGCAGGGAAAACGGGAAGGAACGCACAAGCAAGCAAGCGGCCAAGGGGAACGATTGCATGCCCACAGTCGCGACTTATAAAGCCCCCCGTCCCCCCCCCCGCAGGCAGAAGATCGAGCGACAGAATTACAGCGGTTCGGCTACCCACGATCGGGCAGTGCAACCGCTGGCAATCACGGCAGGCGGCGGTAGGTGGGCGATCAGCGCGTAATGCGCCGATACGTTCCCGCCGCGTGGTCACTTTCTCTAGGGAAGAGGCGAACGGCCGTGGTCGTGGGAACGCTGACATCCCACGACGCTCCAATTACAGCCGGACGCGTGCCCCCACCCAGTGCAGGGCAGACGGAGCAGCCGTGACAGCCTGCCCCTGACAAGGGCCGGCGCGATTCCAGGCGTCATTAAAGCGCACTCCCAGGTCTCCCCGCGCTGGCGTTGCACCATGCGGAGCATTCCCCGAGACTCGGCTGCCCGGGGCAGCCGGCTAAGTTCGCCTCGCGCCCACAAATATCCGGAGCGCGAAGTAGGGCACGCCTGGACCTCGGCCCCGTCGAAGCCTTCGGCTTGCCCGGGGCCTTAGGCCTCGAGGCCGCGCCAGCTTCGGGACCCGAAGACAGCCCTCGTGCAAGCACGAGTGGACGTGCGAACTATCCAAGTCATCAAGGATCACAGGCCGATGGGACGGAGGGGGCCAAAGGGCTCAACGGCATGGCTTCGGCCCGTGAAGCCCTTCACCATGAGAGGCTCCTGTTGTAGGGGTGGCCCCCACCTAAGCCCAGTAGGCCTGTTAGGAGGATGTAAGGTCCGAAATAGGACATATGTAATGACATGAGTGCCCCTGAGGGGAACACTCACGTGTAAGGGTATTGCTATACAAACACTCATCATTTGGGTATATAGATATGTGGCATAGGCCACGGGGAGGGCCCGAAGCCATTCATTTACTCAACTCCCCACTACCACACTCTCTCTCTGTTTGGTCTGTAACCACAACACATATATTTAGTGATGTGGAGTGTCGGGTGAAGGTACATCCAACCCGATCAACCACTAGCTCATAATCGGGTGGGTGCTGAGTAATAGTGAGAAACCACCTCAGGCCAACGATTATGACTAGTCGGGTGGAGATATAATATACTGAGATAAAGGTAAAAGTTCTATGCTCTAATTTAAGCATTGTATATAAGGAAATGTGAATATTCATTTGCTATAAAAATCAGGGTGACTATAGGTAAAATGCTACAAGGTTGTGCAGTGCTATATAAATTATGAATTCATACCTATCTTCTGGATTGGAGGCTACGTGAACCAATAGAGGTTTTATCTATTTATACGAGTATTCAGTAAATTTCTAAATTAATAATATGAAATTCTTTATCAACCTAAAAAATATTTATTTTTGAGATGCTATGAGAATGAGATTTGATTCGAGGAAATGTTGGCTTATAATCATACAAGTGCATTTTTGCTATTAATACTTGTTGAGTACTCTATACTCACGGTGTTATTATTCTCCTTTGTTTATTGGTTAGTTATCCTGGGATTTCACTCGGTGTGGATGAGGCCTACCTAGAGGAGTTCTATACCTAGCGAGAGAGATGAATTTGAGTGTGACCCATTCTCCTTTGTTTAGAGATTAGTTGGCCTGGAATTTAACTTGGTGTGGATGAGGCCTACCCATAGGAGTTCTATACTGAGTGAGAGCGAGATGATTTTGAGTATGACCTACATAAGGTGGACACCTTATACGAGATCTAGGACAACTAGAGTATTAATAGTAGATCGAGCATGATTCTTAGGGTATATGTAAATTAATGCGATGTTTTATATTTTTTTAGTACTTGTGTAACTGTTAGTTGAACTAGAACGGTTTCCGTTATTATTGTAATATTCAGACCCTGGTGGTTTTGTAAAAGATTTTAGCCGTGCCTATATTTATGTAATATTATGTTCAGTCTTTAATTATTGTTCTACCGCAATATTTTAATGAACTCATTATTCGTTAAAACAATGTTTCGATGAATAATAATTTATTGACCAGTATTATTACACCTTGGTAATGATATGGGTCGCCACACCAATGCCATTGCATCAGCTGCTAGTTACCTTGCAGGGAGGTAATGCTAGCAGGCAGAGTAACTGGTGCTAACAAATTAAAACGGAATGAGTGTGAATATAAAAGCTTATTTACGAAAGCATTTGGATTGACCATCTCTTGTCCAGAAGTTCAGGATCTGAACTCTTGGGTACAAAAAAAAAAAAAAAACTCTGTCTTGATTTTTACCACCCCTCTTGGCCTCCACCACACTCCTAACACTTTCTGACAAAATTTCACGTTGTTAATAGGCTATCATCGAACTTACAATTGGCTTCTTCAGAAGACACACACACACGGTCAGACTACCAACCTGATCAATTTGTCTTTGCAACTCATAATCTCAGAGGCAAACCGTAGTTGTGAAACGATCGGATTACTCCATCGCGACTTGCAGTCACTATTACCGTGTTCCATGCAGCCGATATTGCGGAGAGACAATCAGCAAGTTGGGGGCCATCTGCAGACTCTGAAGAACGGAGCTTTTCCTCTGGCCATGTCACAGACCCCCTCGTACAGTCAGGAAAAAACCAATGGCCAGGGGAACGGCATTCCCCATGACGGCGCAAAGTGGGAGCACTATCAGATTTCTCAGTCAAGCAGGAAGGCTTGACGTGCCTGTCTTGATGCACTCCCGGCCATGGTACCGCAGTTGTCACGTCCTTGGAGAAGAACATCTCACAAGAGCAATCTGATTTGGCTTCTCCTTTATGCATGGTGCTGGCTGAAATATCGAAGTTCCAAATATAGACATGGGAATCCCTGCCGGCAGATATGAGATATCTACCATCTGATGTTAAAGATGGTGATGATAGAGCCTTCGATTTCCAAGGTCCTGCATTGAACGTAGAAAGGGTGAGGTTATCAGTGGTGAGGCTGTGAAATGTAAGAAGGTTAAACAATGACAGATTTCTAAGCAAATGGAAGATAACTTCTACACAAATATACCTTCGAACTTTTTGATGATATCAACACCATCAGCAATTCGAATTTTAGAATCTGTTGATGAAACTATAATCCTAGGGGAATCACTTGTACATAACTGCAAAATGACGATCACAAATTAGTGTATTGCTTTAACAATTACAAGGACACTATTGCTTCCCTAAATCACTAGGAGAGAAATCTTAAATGAACCAAGACAGACATCAACCTGCAGACTGTTGATACTACTGGCAGCAGACTTTTTCTTCCCTTGCATAAACAATTCTTTGTCTAGTTGGATGTTTTCACCTAAACATTAAAATGAACTGCTCAGTTGGGAGTACTGAATACTGATACACCAAAAGAGACATCCTAAGTAACGGAAACCACACAGATGATAAAAAATAAAAATGAGCTCTGTACCTGTTTGATCATAGAAGCGACATACTCCTGCAGCCGTGCCAACAATAAAACCCTGATTTACAAATGCATGAATTAGCATCCAATGATGCAAAATAATCTGTAATAGCATTTTGATCAGATTCAAACCTTTTCGTCTGGTTGGTAACTAACAGCAGTTATGATATTCCGTGTATCAGCCCAGTCGACTACTCGCTTCTCTACAACATCCCAGATGCGGACTGTACCATCTATTGAGCCACTGATGAAGTATTTTTCATCAGCAGGGTTGAATTGAACACACGTCACTGTTGAAAATTTCAAAGGAATGAAAAGCAAAGTCAAGTTCTTATCCAGGAAAATATTAGCAAAGTCAAGTTCTTATCTAGGAAAATATTGAGACTGTCATGGGTCGAAGTATGGAGAAAATCATAAGACTTTCTCATCATCACAACAAGGCTAGTACAAAAAAAGTTATAAAGCAACACTGAGCAAGTCATTAGGATAGTTCGTTAATAGTATTTATAATTACCATAGTCTTTGTGTTTGAATACTGCAAGACAACCATCATAGCCAACTTTCCACAAGCGTGCTGTCTTATCTTTTGATGAGGTCAAGAGATACTGGAGTCGAACAATTCAAAGCAGGTAAGCAAATGTAACTCCAAAAACAAACTAATATATGTTTATTGTCCATGAAAACATATTAATACATAGTTGCAATTTCAGGTAAGTGAATTGAGTATGAATATGCCACATATACATAATCAAGAGCACAACTTACATCTGACTTTGACCATGTCATATCCAGGATATCACTTCTATGGCCATGGAATTCACGTAAGGGAGTCTCTGAAATACGGAAAGCCTTCTTGGGCATTACTGCAAGGGCATGGTTCTGCCCCTTCGCTAGCTTTGGCTTAAGAACTTTAATTTTCTCCATATATTCATGAGGGTTTTCTCCCCCGTACAACTTATGAGATGCTTCCACTTCTGTAATCTGCCATATTCGTACAACCCAGTCCTCACCACCAGTTGCTAAATACCAGCCAGATGGACTGAACTTCATGACTCTAATTAAACCCTTGTGAGCTTGGATTTCTTGACCCATATAGACAGCAGAGAATTCGACAAATTTTTTGTTTCGATGCTGAACTCTTGTTGTTCTGGATGGCATGCCTGTTGTGCAGTTTTTTACATGAACATCATACTTGCAAATTCCACGAAAACTCCTATTTTTCACGAAGCTCTTCCACAAGGTCTTGATATCCTTTTTCTTACCACAAAAGGATACTTTTGTCTCTCCTTCAGGACTGGTATACACCCTTCGCAATAACTTTGGAACAGGTCGAGAAAGGCCAAGTAAGCTTTCAAACTCCATAAGAGACATCACCTTATCTGATGCAACCTCCTGAAGCATGCTAGTTAGTCCACCATGCCCACCACTGTGAACTACATATCTCTTTCCACTGTCAAGATCCCTTATGCAACAGGCACCATCAAATACTGATTCATTCCTGGGAACAAATGAATCGAAGGAAGAAATGCCACTGAGAGTTCTCTCCTCCAAATCAGCGGAAGGGTCAATTGTTGTTATTTCTCCCTGGCGTTGAGAAAGATCCACTCTACTAGCAACAAAGTCATGAAATCCCATTCCCTTATAGAATCTCTGTCGCCTTTCTTGTACACTAATTGGCTCGCTTGCCCAAATCTCATACTCAAGTTTCATTGGTGCTAATCCATCATCACTCGTGCTGCAATCATCTGACGATGATGGCTCCCTTGCTGATCTAATATCATCAAATGCATCGAAGAAAATATCATCCCTATCTGAGTCGGGTCTTGGCATATTCCACTAAATTGCTTCAAGACCAAGAAAAACAATCGACACAGGGCTTCTCACCCCGTGTGAAGGCGCAAGGAGTAGTGGTCAAAATGTCATCTGAAATTGACAACACAAATGTCAGCCTCATGATATTCCTAGAGCACAAAAAATGCCGAGATCATGAGAGAAACATGAAACAGCGTGAAGAAAATGATTTGCACTAAAAAGAAAGCCACATGGACGACATTATACCAAGTGATTTATCTCGAGCTTTGGCAGTCCTGTTCACACCGAAAATCTCATAACATGTTTACGTTACGATTCCACACGCAGAAATTCATCAAAACTAAGTAAAGCAGGAGCAAAGTTGTTTAATTACTCCATGGAACCGGCGATCGTATCACCCATCAATCATCAAAGTATGTGCAAATAAAGAAATATACATCAAAATGGCACTGTGTCAAAAAAAACAATGAAACTTGACAGGGTGAATTTAATGATCAGGCGTGCATCGTACGAATCAAACCTAAAGGAAAGAAAAGACAGAGTAAATCCGAATCTCATCACCTTCTGCGTGAGGACTCGCGGCGAGGTAGAAAGAATCTTCACGGCTTCGCCGCCGCCGCCGCCGCCCGTCTCCAGCGGTCCAGCCACGACGCCATTGCGAGCACGCGCGCGCGAGCGACAGGACCCCGATTCCCAGCCAGGTGGAGGGTTCGAGGGGAATGAGGACTCGTCCCGGTGCGAGCTTGGGATTGTGTTCTTGGACGCTTCCGACTCGTTTTGTTCTCCTTCCGGTCTTCGTTCCCAAGGCGTTGCTGTTTCGTTCTAATCGAGCTCTAACGCTAATCCCAGCGCAGCCTTAGAAGACTTCAAAATCGCTCTCATAGCTTTCTCCGGGCCGGGCTTTGGACTGTTAATTTGTTAGTATTATAAGGAAATTCTTGGTCATGTTTGGAAAACGAGTGCTTTTGCGGAAAATCCTATGTATTTTCAGTGAAATTCTCACCTTCCAAATTAGCTCTGTAGATGCTGTGTTCCGTAAGTACAGGAATTTGTAACAAGATTTTCCATTTTGTCTTTGCTCCATTTCAGAAAGAGCTCGAGACTTACCTGGTAGGTCTTATTTTTTTCAGTTTATAAATTATAATTTTTTAAATAAATAAATAGAATAATTTTTTATTGTTTTTTCAAATGACTTATCAAGATATATTTTTGAAGCGACTTATCGACATTCGGTATATTCGCGTAAACACTCACGCTAGAACTAAAATCCATCAGATCATAAGCAATCAGCTGTAACTGAAAAGAAATCAGTCACTTGTACGTAAAACATATCCAAATTGTCGCACACATCTATTCTCTTTTTTTTTAACCATTGACTAGTTCTTTGTAAGTGCAATATAAATGGATAAAGGCACTGCTCGTTTCAGTTTGAGCTTCTGACTTCTGGTTTATTTTTCATTATTCATAAATTTCATCTTTTTCTGACTTTTTGGCTTTTTTGAGGTTTTGTTTCAGTTATTTTTTCCCGTATTTGTTTGCATTATCCGTGATGGACTAACCTGTTTTTTCTATTTTTATTTTTTTAAAAAAATTTAGTTAGGCTAAAAAACCCCAATCAACTACAATAAAATTTCAATCATAAATTACTTTTTTTTAATCCAATCAAACGGCATCAAAGAGATAGTAGAACAAAGATGCATGGGGAAGGGAGCTAGTGGCCTGGATTAATTTAGCCCCCATCTCCTCCTGCAGGCTGCAATTGGTTGCTTTTCGATCCTCTCGATAAACCCAGTACACTACACTTGGCTCTACGTCTTAAAGGATGATTCGACTTTTAGACCTTCTGATCACGGAACAATATCCACTATGTAGATTGTTCTTCGTACCATTTTGCCTGTGTTCGCATGTTGAGAACCACGTACCACTTCACAGGAGAATGGTCCATGCTTCTATAGCATTTTCAGATGCTATGATGTAGTAGTTTCCTTTTTTTTTTTAGAAAATAACTGTGCTAGTATGCTGTAGTAGTAGAAGCATATGCTCCAGAACTAAAGCTCTGAACCGGGCGGCTCAAACGGACCGGACCGGGTCCGGTTAACACACTTTCCTTGGTTATACGATGCTTTCGCAGAGCAAATATTCCAGGCTACACATTAGCAGATCTCTAATCTGGCTCAGTTAGCTCGCATAATATATATAGTTGTGTATTGTTGACAACTTATGTCTGTGCTAGACAACTTGGTTTTATTTCTACATGTTGGCATTCACCTTTTGAAGAGGGTACAGTTTGCCATATAGCTGTACCATTTTGGGTTTTGTTTACAAGCATATACTCCTACAACTTAATTATTTTTTACTTGAAAAGCGCTAGAGGAATAATGACTATTTCAGACCTCGGACTCCTGAGCCGCGACAAAGATATGCTGCCAAACTCCTCACACAGATAAACGCGCCTCAAATCAGTGTGTCAGTTCCTTCAAAAAAACAGTGTCAGAATGCAGATAGTTAAAAAGAAATTCAGAAACCAAACTGCAATGAAGGCAGCTCTGAACGCTGCAAACCTAACTAGTTTGAGACAGCGGATAAAAAAAAAGCAGACTAGCTACCAGGCTGGGAAGACAGAGAACAAGTAAATTCACCGTTCACAGGATGATGATAGTTAAACAAACAAGTAAAGCACATTGGTTAGGAGCACAAGTATGCACTTAATCTTTCGCAGACGAGCAATTCGCCACCAAAGAACTGCAAGAACAGAAGCAAGATGCTGTGGCCAGGAGCCAGGAGGCAGAGGCACTGCTTAGTTGTGCAGTTGCGCAGTTGCAAAAACAGAAGCAAGTTGCAGTGGCCAGGAAAGGATTCGAAGGCAGAAGCGACACTTCAGCTATGCAGTGCGTCTTACAGAAAGAAGCAAACCCTATTGTCGCCATTTACTGGCAGTGTAAGACTAAGCCCTGTTCTTTTCAGCTTTTAAAAGCTGCTTTTCGGCTTTTCTACGGTAACTAGCTTTTAAACGGAGTATTTTTTTCAAGATAAGATCTACTAGTTAATTTTAGTACATACTTTACTGACTTCATTTATATCGGCAAAAATCACACGTGAGTTTCTGTTACTTGAAAATCTCTAGTACAAACGTCCAAAAGCCAAAAGCCGCAGTCAAAAGCCACAAGTCGCGGCAAAAAAGAACAGGCCCTAAAGACGACAAATAAATTAACAAAAGTACCAATGATCAGCCGCAAATGGCAAAGCTTTTAGCACTGCGTACTAGTTCAGCTCGGCTGTGGAGTCAAAAGCTCACCTCTGCAGATATTGGCGAAGCTAGGAATAAAATTGAGGGTAGACTGAATCATTTATAGGATTAAATTAAGTTGACATAATATAGTCTTTTACTTTTATAGAATTTCAAATTCATACAAAAGTTGCACAATTAGAGACGAACAATGAAAACAGAGAAATATAAACTAGGTATCTCGATAATAGAAAGCGTATACCTAAAAATATATAATTATTCTGCCAGGAATGCGAAGTAGCGATAAGTCACCTGTGTATGAAACATATCAAAATTAGTGATGTAATAGAAAATTATGAATAGCAAGAGATCATATGAAACATACCACAAATAAGCTGATTTGAATCATGGGGCAAATGCATTCTACGGGACTTCATGCCTTGGAAGCGGTTTATGATGTTATTATCATCGATGCTCTAAAGATCTCTCGCTCGGTTCTACTTGAATTGCTTGTGAAATAGTTACATAAAATTCATTTCTTCATTATAACAAAATCTATAAATAAATTATTAATTTTTGTCAATACAAAGCTATAAATCTATAAATAAATTATAAGGACTAAACTATCTATATATATTGAAAGTCTAAATTTTAAAGTCTAAAATACTAAATTGAGGAGGAAGTAAGGAACTAAGAAAGAATACCTCAGTCAGTTAGTCCAGTCCAAGTTCGGACTCACTTACTCACTGGCTCAGCTCTCCTCTCCTAAATCCTAATATCCTCACTTCAAGTGTCTGGGAGTTCACTCTCAAGTCACTCTCTCACTTAAGTCTCAAACTCCACTAGTCCACTTCACAGTCTTCGCTTCCTCATTCCTCTTTTCGACTTCTCCAGTGCAGGCCATGCAGCTTTAGCAAGGGCGCACGGTGGCACGGTGCTCCTACCGTAATGCCGCCCACCCTTGCCGGCAGTAGCTTGGCCCTCACTGCCCTAGCTCAGTTCCCCCTCGCCGCCCCAGTCTGGCTCCCCCGCCCGTGGATGCGCATCCCCTCTGCCGGTGACTCGGCCCTCGTTGCCAGATCCAGCTCTCCCAGTCCCGATACCCCGTCTGCTCACCGCCTCGCCCCGACTCAACTCCCCCTTGCCACCCCGCCCCTCCCCCCACCACCTGCGAATGAGCCTCCCCTCGACTGCCAGCTCGGCCCTCGCCGCTAGATCCGGCTCCCCCGGCCTCGATCCCCCCTTCTGCTCACCGCCTCACCCTGTCGCCCCCTGCTCCCTCTGTGTTGTGCGCAAATGAAAAAATCCAATAGATTTAGCAATGCTGACTAACTAGTGGTGCACCTACACGTGGCAAGTATGGCGATTGCTTACAGTGGTTGGTGGTGACTGAGTCAAGAAGGGTATTTTGGTACGTTGACCAAAATACCGGAAACCATCATAGATCAAAATCGCGATGCATGGGCGATACGTTGGAGAGCGGTTTAGGTCAAGGTAGAGCTAGTTTGATTAGAACGGATCAAGTATAAGGATTTAGCATATACACATTTATGCACTTTGAAAAGCATGCAAAAGTTAACTTGTGTGAGCAAAACCTATGTGTGTTGGGTTATTGGGTTTTTTCCATTGTAATAGTGGATAATATCCACTAAAGTGAATAGGTGGCTGGTTGCCCACTTATAAAAAGGGGTTGGGATGAGGACATATAGGGTTAACCATCTAACTCATCTCTTGGGCTCTCTTCTCTAGGTTTAGGGTTAGGATTTGAGAGTGAGTACCTTGGGTACTCTTTGTCTTCCAAGGTGGAGCGGCTGTAAAAGCTACATTCACAAATAAACAACATATCAATCTTTATGCAACTCTTGAGTCCCTCTTGTTTTTGATTGATGTGCTTAACTTTTGGTTGGTTTTGATTTCTCTTCTTTCCTTTTTGTGATCTTGCTGTGTCAAAGATGTGCAAGTGAAGATAATCATTAGGAATACATCTCCACCCATCTAGACATTTTGATAGCAAGATTCATAAGAAATTTGGTTTTGCTTAACTTTGGCTTCTTTGGTCCATTTCTTGATCCGAGAGTTTTTGGCTTGGTTTCTATGGTGATTTAACTTGTTATGACGTATGAGAAAACATCTAGACCCTTCTTGGTCATCATCTATCCACGAGCAAGCTATATTCATTGTTTGGGGTTTTGGCTCGATTTTAGTGCACCTCTCTTTCAAACTGGAAAATATCTTAACTTTGGTCATGTTTTTCATAATCGTTTGTTAGAATAGATTCACAATCCCCTAGAGAAAATTCCTGCAAAAATTTTATATCATTTGGATCTACGGATCAAAAGTTTTCTCAATTTTGATTTTTGAAATCGGGTTGAAAACACTATTTATTTGCCTGATTTTATTGTAGCAGCGGTCTGACCGCCATTGAAGTAGCGATCAAATCACGCGGGACCAATCAGACTGTCATTTATATGCCGGTTAGACCGTCGGGAAGTGGTTAATTGAAGGTTTTGTGTTCTTGAGCCATTTGTCTTGAGTTTTTGTATGAAAACTCTATTTTCTGCAACTTTATAGTTGTAAAAGAATAGAATCTTGAATATTTAGAGAAAAATTCAAGTTGGAATTATTTACCCCTCTCTGTTGCCATCCAGTCCAACACTATCTATCAATGCATTTACCCTTTTTTAGGCCTAATCCCCTTTTCTATTCTTGTAAAGTGATTTTGCTACAAAGTTACTGTGCCGTTATGAACAGCTGAGGCCAATCATCACTATATTAGAGCCAGGGGCTCTCCGGCCTGTGAGGCGTGCCACATCACCCTTTTTGCAAAAAAAATCCCTACGTTTTGCAAAATCGTGTAAAGGTCCTCAGTTCTCGTAAAAAGGTCCCTGCCAGGTTTTTTTTCGGAAAAGCACCCTCCACTTCACCGAAATTGCGTATTCTTTGTTGGGTAGCGCCCCGCGGTTTTTCAAAATTACGTACAGGTCCTCGTTTAGTTAAGTACAGGTCCTTACAGGTCTTCAGTTGTTTTGCGAAAAAGTCCTTCGGTTTTCTCGAAATTACGCATGTGTCCTCGGTTTTTTTTAGAAACTCCTCGCGAATTACCGTCTCTTTTACTTCGGTCCACACGGTAGCTAGCGCGGCGCGTTGCTAGTTGTAATTGGGGGGGGGGGGGGATTCTGTCAGAGGGTTGCCTGATTATTTTCCGATCTGAAGATACAAACAAACAAAACATAATTCATTAGGTGCGTAGACGCCAAACTCTAAGTACTAATATAAATAAACAAACTAGCTGATACTATCATTTAAGAAAGAATAATTAGAACCAAGCAATTTTCTGATGCTGACAAAAGTATGAGGCAGACCTCTGACTGGTTGCACAAGGAAAAGGTGCCAAGACCCACCTTCTCCCCGCATGCATGCATACGTTCCATTTCGTTCTAGTTCTTTTTTCTTTCCGAGCTAGTCAAATCATGTGTGTTGGTTTAGATGTACCAATCGCTGCACCAACCAACACGTCAGGATTTGCATACGATGAGTCCTCTCCGAGGAAAAAAGCAGCATGCCATGTCACACCTTCAGCCTTCTCGTCCACACTCGGCCTGCCTTTCCATCCATCTCTACACCAAATATCACAGGCAAAAGGGAGCAAGGGACCAACTGTTTTCACGATGACATGACATCTTAACACCAATAATTGATTAGCATGTCTTGTTAGGAGCTAACGATAACATCACTTTGCACACATCAGTGCACATATACAGCAGCATTTGAGCTTGTGAAGATAAATATGATTCGGTTGCAAAACATTTGTGATAGTATATATCTACATGGAGTACTTGATTTATTTAGAAGCGAAAACTGGCTTCGAAGTGACTTACATCATGCATGATTTCTCTACAAGTTATTCTAAGAAAATAAATAACAGTATGTACTCCATAAAAAGAAAGTTCTCTATAAATAGAGAAGGTAGTCAAAGAAGTGCATCATCTGTTGGCCAAGGGCGGCTCCGAACTTCAACATTTTGTCGAAGTTGGCCCTGCATCTCTGCCCCCGCCAGGTGTGGCACCAAAGTCATTAGCCGGCCAGTATCAGACTTTCAGTTATCCTAGCGAGCGCGAAAGAGAATGTCATGGGCAGTGTGTAGAATGCAAACGGATCGAATACGGACGGATAATGTCTTTATCATATTTGTTTTTATATTTTTTCTCGGATACGGATACGAATATGGATACCTCAGATACGAATACAAATACAAATAATATCAAATACAGATACGGAGTGAATACAGTCACGAATATTTATCGGAACATAAAAACCCCTTAAACTATACATCCAAAATAAATGAAAACACATAAATAGTTTATCTTGTCAAAATATTAATGAAATATAAACAAGTATACGTATTTTTATCTACAATAGTCATACCATTGTACAGATTTTAAATCTTCAAATGGAAGTTAATTCTTTCTAAAGTCCTAAATAATTCTTAATGGATTTCTACCATTTACATGTGACTAATAAATTAATTAAGAATTTAAATTTGCATCAGAATGATTTAAACGGTAGTACATCAATTTCATCAGTACAAATTTTAATCTACCGACAATACTAAATTTATTTTTAATAAACATAAATATTTGCTAGTGGGCTGGTTGCAGGGGAGATGAGAGAGGCTGGCTTGGGCTGGGCAATGTTGGGCTGAAATCTCGGATATCCGAATCTGTATTATCCGAATAATCCGTATTCGCCGGATATTAGGCCTCCTGTATTCATATTCATTTCTGATAAAAAAATCCGTATTTGTTTCCGATCCGAAAATTATCTGAAGAAAATCCGATCCGACACAATCCGTATTCGTTTTCATCCAGAACGGTCGGAAACTATCCGATCCGTTTTTACCCCTAGCAGTGTGTGTCTCTCTATATATATGACGCTGAAATTGAGTACTACGGTGTCTGGCCATCAAGTCTTCTTGTCTTTAGATTGCTTTTAGATGTGTACAAGTACAATGATATATAATATATTAGGATGGAAAGTCTTAATTATAGAGCCTGGATACTATGATGCTCCTGTTATATATCCTTTAACTTTACTAAAGAAATTAAAAAGAGATGGAGTTTAGAAAAGAAAGAAGCATAAACATCTCTGCACCAAAGGTAAGAAACGAAAGAACTCTCCGAGAAAAGTTGTTACGGTCAGGTTTTCAAAACCGGTTTCAAATTTTTTAACGGGTCCAATAAAACCAATATCATTGATAATTAGAAAATTCAGATCGAAATTTTCAAATCAAAATTTGAGTTTTAAAAAAGGTTTCCCAAATTAGCTACGAACTGGCTTCAATTCAAATTTGTTCAAAATTATTTAATCGGTACCTATTTTTACCAGGATTCACCGATAAAACCGATATCGCTGAAAATTGGCCGATCACAACCCTGGTTACAGTTACCCACCAACCTAGTGCTCTCTGTCTCTCTAAAATATGCAACTACTTCTACATGCTACAGGCTACAATAAACCATATCACACAGTATGTACCTATGAATATGATATATCCTATTCTATGCCCTTCCTTTCTCTGTCCATGCACATCTCTATTCTTCATGGCTTCTGCAGTTGGCTCTCAAGGTCGACGGAGTTGTGCTGCCGCGACGGGCCGGACGGCGGCACCGGGCCCCTCGGCAAGAACCCGAAGAAATGGTTGGATCCCCCCCTCACCAATGGCCTGCCCTTGAAGGGCTGCATGCCTCTCGAAGCATGGCAGCTTGACACCAGCACAAGGAGGACAAGCAAGAACCACCAGAGATGTAGAAGAACCCTCCTACTTCTTGTCTGTCAACAGCACCCCATGGAGAGAGAGAGAGAGAGAGAGAGAGAGAGAGAGGATGAAGAGAGAGTCGATGGCAAGTGTGTGAAGGTTTGAGAAATGATGAAGGTTTGGTGAGTGCAAATGGGGGAGTGGAGAAAGAGGCAACCCCTGATATATATATATATATATATATATATATATATATATATATATATATATATATATATATATATATATATATATATATATATATATATATATATATATATATAGAGGACGCTGAAATGGGACACCTAGGTGCCCAGACACCTAGGCTCCCTGTCGTTAGATTGCTTTTAGATACGTGCTAGAGCAATGGTATGTATGGTATGTAATATATTAGGCATGCTAAATCAATCATGGAAGGAAAGTCTTAATCATGGATGGAAAGTCTCAAACACACTAGCACGCATCTAAAAGCAATCCAAAGGTAGGGAGACTAGGTGTCCAGACACCTAGGTGCCCCTGTTATTTATACTATATATATATACACACACACACCCCCCTATTTTGTACTTTCAGAAGTGCATACTCACAATTCTAATATACTACTTAAACGAATATTTTATACCATTTTATCACTTTTATATATTTAGATACTAATTTTAAGATACTCCAATAGAAACTCTTTATTTTTGCTATACTAGCTAAATGCCCGTGCGTTGCTACGGATTTTTAAATTTTATCATACTACATATTTTAAAACTCACGGGTGGTAAACATTTTTAGAATATGCATAAAAACATGTTCTAAAAGCTTTTAAATCCGTCAAGTAAGTCGAAAGCCGTCGATCACACCTCGTGGTCATAAGTCGGAAGATATCGACCACACCTCGTAGTCGTAGGTCAGGAGTCCTCAAGCACACCTCGTCGTCATAAGTTAGAACCATCACACGTGATCGTAGGTCGAGAGCGGTCAACCATCGCTGGTGGTCATAGTTGGCAGCGGTCGACGACCGATTGTGATCCTAAATTAGGAGCCTTCGACAATGGCTCATGGTCGTACATTGAAAGCTGACGACCATCGTTCGTGGTTGTAAGTCGGAAGCCATCGAGGATACCTCGTGGTCGTAAATTGGAACATATCGACCAGCGCTCGTAGTCGTAAGTTGAAAGACATCGACCACACCTCTTGGTCATAAGTCGAAACACATCAACCAGTGCTCATGGCAATAAATTAGAAGCCGTCGATCACACCTCGTGGTCGTAAGTTAGAAGCCATCAACCATCGCGCGTGATCGTAGGTCGGGAGTGGTCGACCATTGCTGGTAGTCCTACATTGGCAGGCCTCCGGTGTGCTTGTGCCCTGTCGCCCGACTGCCGGCGCCAGCCTGCTCGGCCTCGACTTCGATCACGACCCTAACTAAAACCACTGCTCTCTTCGACTTCGACCACTGCCCCTTCGACTTTAACCACTGCCCCCTTCGACTTCGACCACTTCCCCTTCGAACACGACCCTTCGATGTCGACCACTTCCCCCTTCGACCACGGCCCCCTTCGACCATGGCTTCGACTTCGACCACCTTGTGGGTCTTGCCATCGAGGGTGGGGAGCTCAATCTCGGGGGTGACCTGGGGGTAGGCGACGAGGATGTCCAACTAGAGGGGGAACTCGTAGCGGTGGAGGTTGTGGACAAACCAGCATGTGCCCTCCGGGTTGGCGCTACGACTACAACCATGACCGCTACGACCATGTCCATGGGCGCTACGACTACGACCATGATCGCAACTTCGAGCACTATCCCCTTCGACTTCGACCACTGCACCCTTCAACCATTGTCCCCTTCGCCCACGGCCCTTCGACGTCGACCACTTCCCTCTTTGACCACGGCTTCGATGACGATCACAAATCTTCGACTTCGACCACTGCCCCCTCAACCACTATCCCCTTCGACCACAGCCCTTCGACGACCACATCCTTTCGACGCCGGCCACTTCCCCCTTCGACCACGGCCCCCTTCGATCACGGCTTCGACTTCAACCAACGATCTTCGACTTTGACCACGGATCTTCAACTTCGACCGCTATCCCCTTCGACCACGGCCCTTCGACGTCGACCACTTCCCCCTTCGACCACAGATCTTCGACGTCAACCGCGGATCTGCAACTTCGACCACTATCCCCTTCGACCATGACCCTTCGACGACCACAGCCCTTCGACGTCGACCACTTCCGCTTTCGACCACTGTCCCCTTCGACCATGGCCTTTCAATGTTGACCACTTTTCTTTTTGACCACAGCCCTTTCGACTACGTCTTCGACTTTAACCACGGATCTTTGACTTTGACCACGGATCTTCAACTTCGACCACTGCCCCCCTTTGACCACTGTCCCTTTCGACTACAGCCCTTCGACGACCATGGCCCTTCGACGTCGACCACTTCCCCCGTTGACCACAGTCCCCTTCGACCATGGCCCTTCGACGTCGACCACTGTCCCCTTCGACCACGGCCCTTCGACGTCGACCACGGGTTCGACTTCGACTACTGTCCCCTTCGATGGCCATGGCCCTTTGACATTGACCACTTCCTCCTTTGACCACTGCCCCTTCGACCACAACATAGACTTAGACCATGGATCTTCAACTTTGGCCACAGCCCCCTTTGACCACAGCTCCAACGTCGACCACGACCCCCTTCGACCACGGCCCTTTGACTTCGACCGCAGATCGACTTCGTCCATGGTCCTTTGACTTCGACCATTGCCCCTTCGACCACTGTCTGCTTCGACCATGGCTAGGACTTCGACCATGACACTTCGACTTCGACTACAACCCTTCAACTTCGACCGAGGACCGACTTCCTCCATGGCCCTTCGACTTCGATTGCTGCCCCTTCGACCACTGTCCCCTTTGACCACGGTTTGGACTTCGACCATGACCCTCCGACTTCGACCACGGCCTGACTTCAACCACAGCCCTTCGACTTCAACCGCAGACTGACTTCATCCATGGCCCTTCGACTTCGATCACTGCCCTCTTTGACCACTATCCCTTTTGACCATGGCTTGGACTTTGACCATGACCCTTCGACTTCAACCACGGCCTGACTTCGACCACCGCCCCTTTGACCACGGCTTCGACTTCGACCACGGATCTTTGACTTTGGCCACAGCCCCCTTCAACCACGGCTTAGACTTCGGCCATGACCCCTCGACTTCGGCCATGCCCCCTCGACTTCAACCACGACCCCTCGACTTCGGCCACGGCCCCTTGACTTCGATCACGACGCCATTCAACCACGGCACCGACTTCGATGACCAGCTTGTGAGACCAAAATTGCCAGACAACGCGACGAGCTACGAGCGAAGAGTAGGAGGAGGTAGAGAGGTTCACCGGGCAAGCGACCGCTGAGTTGTGGTGGCGGGGGAGAGCCACATGGGCGGGCATAGTAAGAGGAAGCCGCCGCCATTGCCGAGTGCCCTTCTCTCTAATCCACTGGCCGCTGCCGCCGAGCACCATTCTCTCCAATCCACCGGCCATTGTCACCGAGCGTCGTGCCGCTGGTTGGAGTGGCGATGGGGATGGAATTGGTGGCGATGCCCTGGGGAAAGTTGGGGGACTGCGACCAGACGCTGCCGCGCGGAGAAGGAATCGGTGGCGATGCCGAGGAGGAGGAAGAGGCATGACACAAGGGTTCGGGGGAGAAGGAGGCGGCGATTGCGGGAGGTGGAGGTGGGGAGGCGACGGCGGGGCCATATATTGAATGTTATAGTAACTATAACATTCAATATATGGCCATCTAATTACCATGTGCCATCTACTAACCAATCCCCAATTTTAGATATGCTATTTCAGATATTCCCAAAGCTCGAGGATGTTGCTATTTGCATCTTCTCTTCAAAAAATCAATAGCTCAGTAGGGTTTAGTATTCTCTCAAGAAACACAACATTACACCATTTATCACCATCTTCCATCTACTAACCAATCCCCAATTTTGGATCTGACTCCATCACGCTGATTTCAGAAATTAGCAAATACATTATTGACCGGGAAGAATCGAATCGGACTTGTCACATACCTTCAATTCTGGCGAGAGGAGTCGAAACCCAATCAGAGCGCTTGGGGACGCTGAAGACCGGGACGGACGAGGGAGTCAGCGGCGGCCTCGGAGGATTGGACGAGGAGGGGGTGTTGGTGGCAGGCGCAGAGATGGTCCACGGTGGCGTAGAGGGCGGAGGCGGAGGGAGGTGGCCCAGGGTGGAGGACGACAGTGGCGGCATCGCTCGGAAGCAAAGGGAGGTGGGCCGAGCTGGAGACTGAGGTAGCGGCATCGCTCGGAGGCGGAGTGAGGCAGTCCAGGCCGGAGGCGGAGCCGCAGCGTCAGTGGAGACTTGGCTGGAGGCGGTGGAGGCCGAAGAGGGGGTGACGGACGGCGGGAGGCGTAGGGATCGGAGCAAGGCGGTGGCGCGCAAACCCTAGAAGGCGATGACAGAACTGAGGTCGGGAAGGGGATGAGCGAGCGGGAGACTCGGGGGATTTGAGGCAAAAGCGAGAGGTTCAACGGTGGGTTATGTGAAAAATTGCATAAGTGGATTGGGTGCTTTCACCCTCAAGGATCCAGGCCGTAGGAGGCAGATCTAACGATTCTGAGCGGTATTAGCATGTTAGCACCCAAATGGGCATTAACACTAGATATGTTCCCCGTCATTAAATTTATGTAGGTGCAAGGACTCGTTAGTCGTTCACAGCCAAGAGAGGGAAGAAGGTAAATGTAACCCACATGCATGACGTCATTGTATTGCTGGACCTGTTTGCCGTAAATTCCTGGCTGTTGTGTTGCAAAGCACTCCTACAGTAACATGATAATTAACCATATGATCAAAGAAGGTAATAAATCAAATTATTATGTACTGCCACTGTTTCTAAATAGATTCTGTTTCCGCATCGATGTAGCCTCCGATACACATCTTTAACTATTGCTTTTTCTAATTATATATTAGAATAAATATGAAAATATAATGTTATGGAAGTTTTTTAAAGATTAATCTGTTAAAACAATTTCCATGAGACAAATGTAAGTATATCTATGTATATTAGTGATCAAAGTTTTAAAATTTTGACTGCATACATTCTAACACGACATCTATTTAGAAACATCGAGAATAATTATCTTCTAGCAAATATTCATTTTTGATATACTCTTTCACTGATTAATTTATTTTTGAGTTTAATTTTGCTAACAGATAAAGTGACCTGTCTCTTCCTAATCTTTTTAAGTATCTTACCAGATTATTAAGGCCAAAGTGCATGGGGTCTAAACAACGATGTACTGATTGATCCCAAAAGTAAATAAACCAGTTCTGTGCCTATTTCAAACATCTAAATTCCACATAAATTTTTATAGAAAAATAACATTTCATGTTCTAGATGGGATCTAAAGAAGCTCTATTAATTACTCCTAGATTTAGGGTGCTACATGAGGATAATTACGTGTGGATGCAACTATAGATCCACCGAGTTGGTGCATTGGTTGGAAATAAATGTGCTCATCAGCCTCATCTACCTCTAAACATGGCCTAAGATGATATAGTTCGAGTCTAGCTTGATGAAGTACTACTATACTGCATTAATAAGCTAGAGAGGTGCTCCTATCAGTGTACTGAGAAAAGAAAATGGAAGGAAGAGAAGAGATGCAAAAGGAAAGGAGAAGGCAGGAGCAGAGAAGGCTCATGGCCGTAAGGAAGAAAAGGAGGGCTCTTGTCTCCTCTCAGTAGGTGAGAGCGCTGCCCCACATGGAATTCAATGGCCGGCTGGGTATTGCATAACCGTTTGCATTGTACCTACAACCATGAGCAAGCGAGCAGGAGTCCTAAATGCAGGATACAAAACGAAAGGGTTGCTCCCTGGATGGGGATCGACGCAGTTGGTTATGCCTGAAATCATGGCTTATGGTCTCCTAAATGCTCCTACATTAGCCCACCGTAAGCCTGTTTATGTCTACAGGCTTTTGGGAGTGCATGTGTGGTGTATCCAACACTCAATACATTCCCCAAACCATGTGTAATTAAACTATGTAGCTTCACTTGGGCACATTGTCGTCAACAATCATGCATGCATACAAAAGTATGAACGTAACATCAGACTCAACGATCTGCCAAGCGTAAACAAATCTAGTTCACCCTCTTCCCTACGAAACTACGATCCCATTTTTAGTAGCTCTATACAGTTGCATCATGTTCATATTAGATAAAAGTCTAGTAGAGATGCCATGCATTATATTGCGCCCCTGAATCCAGGATGAAGCAACGGAGCTATAGTCAACTGAATGAAGCATCTAGTAGCGTTAACCGGTAGCTGAGAGCTACCGAATTAGCAAGTCAGTAGTTGCGATGTGACACTTGATCGTAACATGCGTGGCGATCAAATTCCAAGATAATTGTGAGAATCAGCGGCTGTCATTAGAGTTTGGATGGTTTGTAGACCAGTAGGACGCACCTGTAGCTACGTTGTGTCGTCGCTTTCCATTGACGACGACGTGCAAACACCGACGAGCTAAATTATGACGACGCATGCCGGCCGGTGCTACAGTGCCGTGGATTCGATCGGCGGTTGGGTTTGACACGATTGCACACGGCCACTTTATCCCAAGAAAGAAAAATATACATATGCAACGGATCAAAGTCTTAGTAGCACTTATCACAGACGGTTCGAAAACGTCATCACAGACGGTTTTGTGAACCATCTGTATTTATGGGTCAGTGATAATCGAAGGTCATCACAGACGGTTTTGAGTTAAAAACCGTCTGTGATACTTATTATCACAGACGGTTTTTGAGTGAAAACCGTCTGTGGTAGCTGATAATCACAGACGGTTTTGAGTTAAAACCCGTCTGTGATACTTATTATCACAGACGGTTTTTGAGTCAAAACCGTCTGTGATTATCAGCTATCACAGACGGGTTTTACTCAAAAACCGTCTGTGATATTCCCTTCAACCCCTAAATATATTTCTGTTTATTGGCTAGCCTCAGGAAATGTTAGTCATGCCCTCTGAAACAAGCAGATAATCACAGACATAAAACATATACAATTCACACAACTCATTTCATTTCAGATACATTTCACATCTCAATTCATTTCACAGACATAAAACATCCAATTGACAAGGCACTTCATTTCACAAACATAAAGCATCAATTTCGCAAATCAATTCATTGAATTGAAATAAAATATCCATTAACAAATACACAATTGTAAAAGATCTACACTGCATTTGCACTTAGAATTACAATAAAAAATCTTCTGGGCAGTGGAACTCTCCATCTGATCTTACGACTTTACTCCACAAAAACCAAATGAACTCTCCTCGAATTTTTGCAAAATCCGGCTGTTTCAATGCAGATGTAGAGATGGGCGCAGCCTGTCGATAGGAATATCAACGCGCGCACATATAAAACTTGACATGTATGAAATAAATGTGGAAAGATTGACAAACCTTAGGAGTGGAGATCTTGCTGGAATCGAGTAGTCTCATATGGTGGCACACGTAGTATCCACACGTGTTGCCCGGCTGCTGCTGGTGGCACTGCAAAAAATAGAATGTGTTAAATCAAATGGCATTACTACTAAGTGTTGTATATGATTAATTAATGTGTAGCTAGCCAATACCCGAAAATTGCGATCATGTTTCAAGGGCTTGGCAGCTGTCGTCGAGCCACTTGTTTGTTGAACGTATGTGACGAACGACCTTCGTTATTCGAAAAAGTTAGATTAGTCATTCGGAAGGAAAGAAAGAGTACAATGTACAATGTACTTACCTATCGAGTATTTCGGCGATAGCTGTGTAATCGAGGGGAGGTGGCCGGCGAGGGGCTCAACGAGGGGCTCGGAGGAGGCGGCCGGCGACGGGCTTGACGAGGGGCTCGGGGGAGGCGGCCGGCGACGGGCTCGACGGAGGCGGCTGGCGAGGGGCTTGGGGAGGCGGCCGACGAGGGTTCGGGGAGGCGGAGGCG
Organism: Dendrocalamus latiflorus; assembly: GCA_017311315.1. Lineage (NCBI taxonomy): Eukaryota > Viridiplantae > Streptophyta > Magnoliopsida > Poales > Poaceae > Dendrocalamus > Dendrocalamus latiflorus. Next base: position 20,966,519 of record CM029637.1, read on the forward strand.
ACGACGGGCTCAGGATTTAATTAGATCTAGATCGAATAACTGCGCAGCGCACAGGGAAAACCCTAGCCAGAGGGTATATATAGGGAGGTTATCACAGACGGTTCTAAAGTTAGAACCGTCTGTGATAAATATCACAGACGGTTCTAAAGTTTATAACCGTCTGTGATAGTTATACTATCACCGACGGTTTTAAACTTAGAACCGTCTGTGATATTGATATCACAGACGGTTCTAAGTTCAGAACCGTCTGTGATAAGCCTTTGCGACTGTAGTTATTAAGACAACACCAATAACCACAGCTGCATTCATATCAACCATCACATGTACATCACACATACACATCACATATACATAAATGCCAATACACATATACATTTTGTCACACATTTTCACATATACATCTCAAAATTGACTACATCACACATTTTCACATATACATCTCAAAATTGTCACACATTTTCATATATACATCTCAAAATTGTCACACATTTTCACATATACATTCTTATTGTACTTGCTTAATTATTTCCTTTAAAAATTAGCCCTTCATCATGATCAATGCGTACGTAACTAGTTTCGTCACGTTGTTCATCGTCGACCCTTATGCCATTTCCAAAAGGAGGTAACTCGTCAAATTCATTGTATTCCTCCTCGTCCACTACATTCTCCACTCCGACAATTCTCCTTTTACCATGAAGAACTACATGGCGTTTCTTATTTGCCGGGTCGGTTACATAGAAAACTTGAACAACTTGATTGACGAGTACGAATGGTTCGTCTTTGTACCCGACACGTTGGAGGTCCACGGTCGTGACACCGTACTTGTCAACCTTCACCTGTGGGAGATGCACCCAACGGCAGCAAAATAAGGGGATCTTGAAAACCACATAGTCGAGCTCCCAAATCTCTTCTATGAAGCCATAGTACGAGTTTCTCGACCCATCGGTACAGAATGCATCTATGCGGACACCACTGTTCTGGTTAGTGCTCTTGACATCCTGAGACTGCGTATAGAATGTGTACCCATTTATGTCATATCCTTGCCATGTCACAACTATAAATGTCGGCCCTTTTGCCAACCATGTCAGCGTCTCACTCGGCGAGCTCCTAGCGATTTGTTCCTTCAACCATTGGTTGTACCAATGGTTGTGTTGTCTCATGATCCAAACATCCGGCCGCTCAGGATTCTGGTGCCGAAGCACATCCTTGTGCTGGTCCACATAAGGCGTCACTTCAGTCATGTGTTGCAACACCGTGAAATGGGCTTGAGTATACGTGTCCATATCTGGAGTGATTGCTTTCCTTCCGATAGTTCCGAGACCCTTCAGCCTCCCCTCATGACGAGATTGAGGGACACCTATCGGTTGAATCTGAGCCATATAATCGACACAAAACTCAATGACCTCTTCGCTTGCATAACCTTCGACGATGCTGCCCTCCGGCCGAGAACGATTCCGTACGTAGGACTTGAGAATTCCCATGAACCTCTCAAATGGGTACATGCTACGTAGGAATACGGGCCCGCACATTTTTATCTCCCACACAACGTGAACAATGAAATGGACCATGATATCGAAAAACGAAGGAGGGAAATACATTTCAAGTTGACATAGAGTCATCACCACCTCGTCCTGCAGAGCATCTAGTCCTTCGGGATCGATGACCTTCTGAGCAATTGTGTTAAAGAAATAACATAGCCTCATGATTGTCTCTCGGACTTTGATCGGCAAAATATTTCTAAATGCAATAGGGAGCATCTGTGTCATCAGCACATGACAATCATGAGACTTCATGCCATTTAACTTCAAATCTTGCATCGAAATAAGTTTCTTCACGTTGCCGGAGTAACCAGACGGAACTTTGACACCATGCAAGCACTGGCACAGTTCTGTTTTCTCAACCTTGGACAGAGTGTAACACGCAGGGGGAAGGTACGTTCGTCCATTATCAGTGCTTGTCGGTGCTAACTCAGGCCTGATATCCATGTCAGCCAAGTCAAGCCGTGCGTTGACACCGTCCTTTGTTTTATCACGGATGTTCAGTAAGAGACCAATCAAGCTGTCGCACACATTCTTTTCTACGTGCATGACGTCGATGCAGTGCCGAACATCTAGGTACTCCCAATAAGGTAAGTCCCAAATATTGATCTCTTCTTCTAGGTGTTCTTCTCATGAGCCCTCAATTTACGTCCCTTTCCGAGGACAAAATCTAAATCCTTAACCATATCATAAACCTCGTGTCCCCTTAAATGCCTTGGAGCTGAACCGTCTTCCTTCTCTCCGTCAAATTGTTTCTTCATCTTGCGGTATGGGTGAGCCCTCCGAAGGAACCGACGGTGACGCATGTAGAAGGTTTTGCGTGAGTGTCTCAGCCACACACTCTCGGTACCATCTAAACAGTGAGTACAAGCTTTGGCACCTTTTGTACTATGGCCCGATAGGTTACCAAGGGCAGGATAATCATTTATGGTGCAGAACAATAAGGAGCGCAGAGTGAAGTTCTCTCGTTTGTATGCATCCCATACCTGTACCCCTTCGTTCCACAGTACTTTTAGATCTTCCACCAACGGTGCTAGGAACACATCGATATCATTTCCAAGTTGTTTTGGCCCTTCGATAAGTATCGACAGCAAAATGTACTTTCGCTTCATACACAACCAAGGAGGAAGGTTATAGATGCAGAGAGTCACGGGTCATGTGGTATGTCGGCTGCTCACGCTACTGAAAGGATTCATTCCATCTGTACTCAGTCCAAACCTTATATTCCTTGGTTCTGCACCGAACTCTGCAAAACTCCTATCGATGTTTCTCCACTGCACGGAATCAGCAAGGTGTCTTATCATTCCATCCTTCTTGCGCTCCTCCGAGTGCCAACGCAGCAGTTTTGCCTCCTTTGGATTTGCAAAAAACCTTTTCAAACGGGGAATTATAGGAAAATACCATGCCACCTTAGCAGGAGGTCCTTTCTTCGCCTCTGTTCCCTCGCCATCATCTGATTGATTGTTACGTTTGTATCGGGATGCGTTGCACACCGGACATACATGCATGTTTGCATACTCTTTACGGTAGAGGATACAGTCGTTCGGGTATGCATGTATTCTTTCTACTTCCATTCCCAACGGACAAAGAACCTTCTTAGCTTTATACGTGGTTTTAGGCAACTCATTTCCCTCCGGAAGCATGTCCGCTAAACGACCTAGCAGCGCCGTGAAACTCTTGTCGGACCAACCGTTGCTTGCCTTCAATTTCAACAGTTCAAGCACGGCCGACAACCTCGTGTACTTGCAGCCCGTGTACAAAGGTTTCTCTGAGTCCTCCATCAAGCCACGGAATTTAACATACCCTCTCTCATCATAGTTCTCTTCTACATCGCGAAGCATCTGATCCAGATTATCATCGTGCAACCTATCCGAATCCGAGCCACAATCGACATCAGCCGGCAGCATGTCATTCACTTCACCGGCGATGTCATCCGGGGGCATATCATTCACTTCACCAGCGATGTCATCCGGCGGCATATGATCATTCACGTTGCCATGACTGGTCCAACACGTATAATCCTTTTTTAAACCCCTCCGAATCAAGTGCGCTTCAATTTGCCCTCGGTTCTTAAACATCTTCAAATTCTCGCAGTCAGTGCATGGACAGCACATATATTCCACCCCCTTATTCAACATATCCTCCTCGGCGGCTCTTATAAAAGCAGAAATGTCATTAATGTACTCTTCACTCACACGGCTCGTGGCATACATCCAGCTTCGGTCCCACGTTACGTACATATATGACAACTTAGTATTAAAATCTAGATTAACTAATTATAACTACATATATACCGGCCACATTTATTATATTGAGACTTAATTTGCTAGCTCAATTCATATTACAAACACAACAGCTATTATATAACCAACAATTTTGCGAATTAACCATCTTCAATAACCACTCATGGATTACTTAGAACTAAATTGTAATGCAATTAAAGAAAAAATAAATTTCATTACTAACCATATCTATAGCAACCAGGAAAGTCTGAATCTTAATTCAAAGCTCAATCTCTGCCTCTTCCCACCAAATTAACTGGCCTGAAATCGCCTAGCTTCCTCCCGAGTGAAAAAGTGCGCAGCAGTGGCTAGATCTGGATCGAAATGAAGACAGATGCGGTCTGAGCAGCGCAATAAATGCCTTACTCATTATCACAGACGGTTTTTAACTAAAAACCGTCTGTGATAACCAGCTTATCACAGACGGTTTTTTATTAAAACCGTCTGTGATTAATATTATCACAGACGGTTTTTATAAAAAAACCGTCTGTCATAAGCTTCATGCCAGAACGCTTCGCGCGTGTTTCCATTGCCAGAACGCTTCGTGTTTCGATTGCTAGAACGCTTCGTGTTTCGATCATCTAATTAACGTCTCTCGATCGTTATACGAAGCGTCTATATCATTAATGTTTGGGTATACGAACCGTCTGTGCTAAAGGCTAAATATGCGCGCCTAATCCAGGTCTCTTCTACGTACGTCGTACAATATGGCTTCTACTATTCTTGTGATCATCTCCTTCCTCTCATCTGTTCATCAAGAATTGTTCGGCTGGAACCTTACACAAGCGGCCAGCAATTTGCATCTGGAGCAGCTTCTCCGCACACGCCCTGCTCTTTTTCCCCGACTTTCTTGCATCCGTCAGCTTGACCTGATCATCCGCCGTCGACGGAGGCGTCTCGCTGCCGCTCAAGAAAGGGAAACAACCCTCACCTTGGTTCTTCTCCACAGTGTGCACAATGCGGAAGAAGCTCTACACGCATTGGAGAGACTGATGGATAGCCTTGCCGATCAAGCAAAAACGACATTATGGATGCTGTTGATCATTTGCCCAGGCTGGAGGAGGAAGTGCTGAGGACAAGGGCAATCTTAACGGCGTTCGAGAATTCAGCCGCTGATCCTCCAAGTCCCAAAGTCGAAGAAGAAGCGTACAAAGCCCAAAAGATTACAATCTGGGAAACTCTTTACCTGTGCGACATTTGTAGTAAATTTGCATCTAATTGAAACTAATAAATTTGCCTTTAATTTGTGATCTCTTGTCTCAGTAGTTCTGTAGTTAAGTTATTAGAAGCAATGTGTACTTATATATTAACCTCTGATCATGAACAGAATATGACAGACAAAGGGACATCACAGACGGATCTTGTTAAAAACCGTCTGTGAACATTAACAGACGGTTCTTAACAACAACCGTCTATGATAGTCTACACAACACAGACGATTTTTAATTAAAAACCGTTTGTGATAATTCCAGATTATCACAGACGGTTTTTAATAAAAACCATCTGTGATACTTTAGTATCACAGACGGTTCATCGGTAAGAACCGTCTGTGATACTCCTTTTATCCGACGCCACTAACACAGACGGTGTCCAAATTAAAACCGTCTGTGTTAGTGTCAATCACAGACGGTTTGACAAAACCGTTTGTGATTGGCCGTCTAGTATTAGGCTTTCTGTAGTAGTGACTGTTCAGCATGGGCGGATGTACATTGAGCAGTATGGGGGCACAAGCCCTCAGACTAATTTTAATTTTTATTATTTAAAGTACTAGTTTACATAGTGTGCGCCTCTATATATTGAAACTAGTGTCCCCGTATGTCAAGGACTATATTTATTTAAAAGAAAGAAGATTTAAACACATTGACAAACAGAGGGAGAAAACAAAACAAAAACATGCGAAATGTTGATAAAATAAGACATTTCAAAAAAATACGTGTAAGTTGAAGTTGGCACGACACAGCATATCAACTGACCGTGAAAAAAGAATAAAATAACATAGACTACTTGAACCGATCGAGCATAGGCCACCAGTTGGTCTAGTCCCAAATCAACGCCAGCTTAAGGCCCAAGCTAACACCGGCTCCAAGCCAACCAAGTAGCCAACGCCATATTCAGACAACACTTAAACTACATTCCCTTGTTCCCCAAGCGACACGCCATGCACGCAACCTTTCGTATGCAGCGGTGATGTGCCCAGCGTGTGGAGCTGCCCTCGTTCGGGAGCACGCCGTCTACTCCTCACCTGTGCTTGCATGCATCGGATAGTAAGGTTAGATTTCTAGATGTGTTAATCTCACTATGCTCACATGCAAATGGAGTAACTCTCGGTGTATGTATGTTGTATGCAGTATGTCCGACGGTGACGGTAATAGGTAAGGTCGTCCACTCATCGTCTCATCCTGGCTCCTTACTTTCAAAGTTTAAATGTTCAACGATTTTTATAGCTAACGAAGTAACGATCAACCAACCAAAATAGGTACTAAATTTTGTGATTTAAATTTTAGGATTTCAATTCTATGATCTTTAAAATATTTGTGGGTTAGGGCTTTAATATTAGAATGCATTGTTTTGATTTTTGCAGCTGTTAAATTAGGAAATTTTTTAATGTGTTTCAATATCTAATTCAGTGTGTTCTAACTTTCAATAATTACTATCTCCTCATGGCAAGTGGTCCGTAGTCATGGAACTATTTCTAAAAAGAAAGACACTAGGTTCATGTGCAAATGCTACGAATATAGAAAGTCCCAAAATTAATTAGGAAGAAGAAATTCAGTTTGATCCAAGGAAAAGTAAAAGAATATATGTCTGTCTCTCAAATCAGGAAGATGTGGTAAGAACAAAGTACTTCGATAATGAATTTTGTTAACCTCGTACATATGATTTTTCATAGATAATGTTTGGAAAGAAAATAAAAAAGATTTAACCCTACACGGTTTAATCAGTATGGCAGTTAGCTTAAGTATGGCAAATCCAAAATATAAAATTTAGAACGTATTATTATCTACTATACTATTGATAGATATGTCGATAAATATATACGTAAAGTATGAGACCCTGTGTTTATTTTATTCTAGATCTGTCACTGCTTTCAGTTCCACTACTGTTCAGCTGCAGCCATCCAGTCATCGAGAATGAGAGCCAAATAGACAGCAGACAACATGAGTACGGTCCTACGTACTGAACAGTGTATTAGTGCCTCATTGCTCACACCAGGAGTATGCCAATGGGCTATACGGGCTCTGAAAGGACAAGAACGAAAGGGAAGCACATCACAAGGGGATTGAGGCCCAAGTGCCCAATCTACTGGAAGATATCATATATCAATGAGAAAGATTGGATTGATTTATTATTACTCATCATCCTGTTGAGTGTTGCGCACTTGAACTTGTTGATTATTTTGTGAATGATGCAGATTAAGCTAGGAAAATACTAACAGCAGCTCAGCTGCTGAGCTACTGCATCTCAGTTGTCACATCAGAATCAGGCTGCCAGACTTTCGCTGCGTCCTGTCGACATAGTAATAGGGAAAGCTTGATCCTATATGTTTGTAAAGCCCAATTCAGGCCCAACTATAAGCCCATCAAGTTTCAAGAGGCATTCAGAGTGAAGAATGCACAATCGAATGACTCAAGACTCCAACTTGTAGTCTTCAGGTACCATGGCAAGAATCTCCACAAAACTTTTCGATCGATCGAGAGAGAGAGAAGCTGAACAAAACTGAAAGTCCTTTGCTAATTTCGAGCAATTATGGAATTCTGTATGCAAAGATGTGAGTTTCCGGGACACGGCCAAACAAGTAGTCCTAACTAGGCAGTTCAAGGGGGTTCCATCTAAGACTCAGCTCGATCTGTTCTACCTCAGGATCTGCAACATACACCTTTCGTAACAAACGCGATGGACCATTCAAAAGCTCTGATTATGCTTGGATTTCAATCATCTTAAGAAAAAGATGAAAGATTAAAGATTACCTGCTTGCATGCTACACAGAAGAAAATCGAGTAGCACGTACAAGTGTGGAAAGAAATTCGCGCGGACGGATCAACCGATCAATGATATAACCGATCAAGAGAGAATATCAAGTGCATAAAGTTTTCTAAAAAAATGTAGATATAGGGGGATTGTATGTTCTATAGCTATGCAAATTTTCAAAAAGAAACTAGTTCACATTTAGAAGATGTGAAAAAGATTCAACGCGGCCGTTTGTCAATTTCATACCTTCCAAATACAATCGAGTTTTATCTTGAAATACTGTAAGGCTATAGCCTGTTCTTTTGGACTGTGACTTATGATTTTTTGTTATAGTATAAACACTCGTGCGAATGAACCGAAAGCGGATAAACCCTTTCTAAAAGGTTATCCCGATAAGCCGCTTTGAAATGGCGGCGAAGAAATCGTCCCATTTATTCATACGAGAAAAATCAAAAGCCATAATCCATAAACTGAAAAGAATTGACACATAGAATGTATCATCTCCTATATCTACAATTTTTTATACTTTTTTGAAACTTATATGAGATGCACGAAAGATGCCCGGTAAGGAAAGACGCAATGGATATTTTCCCATAACCGATCGATACCTTTGTAGACATGCGTGCCTACGTGGTTAGCAATACTGTCGGGAAAACTCGACAACTAGGACTTACCAGTTATAGCATTACGGCATAATAACACGTACCGTCAAATTGAGCGATACACTCCACCGAGATACGGAATGCATTAGTCACACCGGGAAGCTACACCTCCCTTTAAACACGAAAAGCAAACTAACACGTTATACCTCCTAAATACATAAGCTCTCTCCCTTAAACACGTTATACACACCTCTTAGATAATCCAAAAGAATTTCGAAGGAAGACATACACAAGATCCCTACAGAAATTTTCCTAAAACCCCCCGTTTCGAACACGGCCTTAATGTCTACGAACTCCGTACGAGGTTGCCCTGGCCGGCCGTCGACCGGCCGGGCCATCTGCAGGCTGCAGTTCACAGCTTCACACGGATGACCGATCCCACCAGTCAGTCGCTCGTACCACCCACGTACGTTCGAATCGTAGCCATGCAACAGAATGACTTCGGCACATTGCACGCATGGACCACTGGCTCCTCGCCGTCGCCATGCATGGTGCTTTACACCGGGCTCCACTGCTAATCCCTCTCCTCTCCGTTAGACCGGGTTACGTCCATCAACTCGCGGCCTCTAGGCTCGCCGCACGTACGTATGTCGCCGGCTGGCCGGTGCGTGCGCGCAAAAGGCGTCACGTTCTTCCACTTCACGGGCCGTGCCGCGGGCGCCGCGCTGCGCTCGCTCAACGCGGCACGGCACGGCTCGCCGATAAGGTGTGGGCGCGTCGGTTTCGTTCCCTTCACTCCAACACCATTACCATTAGGGAATGTATACATGCATAATGATACATACAAGCTATCTGCAAGCTTATATCATATAAAATTTTAGATGATATAGAGGATAGAGTGTAGGACCGAAGATGTTAATAGAGCGAGTGGATGATGGCTTAAAATTTCCTCTAAGTATTTACTTATCCCCTACTTTGATAGTTATAAAGCTATAAAGATCGGGATATCAATCTCACTGGAAAACCAGAGACTCTCAGAGCTAACCAGAGACTCTTAGAGCTAAACAAAACCAGTCAGAAAACAATGTGGTCGAACTTCAACTATGTGGTCGAAAGTCCCATAAAGCTAAGTGCAACCTGATCAGAAATCAACATGGTCAGATTTTGACTATGGTGGTCGACGACCAGACAACGGTCCATAACCAACGTGGTCGAAAACTAACGTGATCGTGGTTGAAAACAACGTGGTCAAAATTCCACTCGAGTGGTTAACGACCAGAGAGTGATTGAAAACCAATGTGATCAAAAATCAGTGTGGTCAAAACCAGCGTAGTCAAAACCAGCGTGGTTGAAAACCGACATGGTTCATGTCCAGTGTGCGATCGAAAGACCAGCGTGGTCGAGGACCAATGAGTGGTCGAAAACCAACGCGGTCAAGACCGATGTGATCGTAACCTTCGCGGTTGATGACCAAGAGCCACAGTCAGAAAACCAATTGTGTAGACGATGACCAAAGTAGTCGTAGCCGTTCGGAATATGACCCGAGTGGTCTACAACCAATGAGTGATTGAAACCAAAGTGCTCGAACCAAACCAAACCTCGACCAGTGAGGTCGAAAACCAAAGTGGCCGAAGAACATGAGTTGCGGTACTACCGCTACACAGCTTGCGGTACTACCATATCTTTCATACGAATAGGGTTTTCAGCCGACTACGAGAATCAAAATCGATAGAACTTTCGATCGACTAAACCAAAAGGCTTAGCTAACCTTCTCAAACCCTAGCTCTTGCCTCCCCTCACCTTTTATAGGCTCGCAATCTAAACCAAAATCTATTGAATCCACCCATTAGGCCAAGCCGAAGATAACTCGTTAACCCCCCTAACACCGGGTTTTACTCTCTTACGCACACTTCTCAAAATGGCTTACAACCATTAACGCATTAGTAAATCAACACTTGATCTACTTCACATTTTCAGCACATACAATACCTAAACCACTTAGACCAACGTCGCGGTTTCACACACCGCCACTTTTTCGGTATTGGGATATTTACTAAAATGCCCCTCTAACGCCCTCCACGAAGCTTCCCGCAGCATCACCCATGCTTCTCCATTTTCCACATGGCCCCAATGGCTGCCGCCAAGCCTCTCACGCGTCCAGATCCCACTGAACCATCCTCGCTTGCAAACAACCCAAGTCGCTTAGCGCACCATATGCCTCTTCTCGCACATGACAGCACCCCGCTTCCTTGATCGTCTGGACCTCGACTCCTCCCTAAGCCTAGTCCCGGTTCACCTTGTCGTTGCCCGTCATGTCCACCACCGGTAGCTCTCGCTCTGGTTCCGCGTCATCCCAGCTTGCAACCACTTCGCAAGCCTCGGTCATCTTCAGCATCTCCCTGACCGTTCTGGACCTCAGCACCACTCTATGCCTAGTCCCGGTCCTCCTACACCTCACCATGACCTAGCTCTGAAGTCCTGCAACCAACACCAACAAGGAAACCGTCATGTAGCACCGCATGATACACAAAGACATCAATTTGCACAATTCATCCATACAATGCATAATGCAAAATGTATGCATCCAAATTACTGATCCTAAACGTATGACCAAATAATAAACCCATGTACACACAAGCAACGACACCTAGGTCAATCCATGACCCAAATTCCAAGATTTCTAAACAACAGTTTCAAACCATCGAGAGAAGTCAGTCTGATCGCCAAGCACATGTTGGTCAGACCGCTGGTTGGTCTAACACGATTACTCAAGACACTCAGAGATCACAAAACTTGAAGTACTTAAAGCCTATGAGTACCAACCATGAAGTCTATGACCTGCACAACAAATCGCTACCACCGATCACAAAGGCTTACGACTACCGATCACAAAGGCTTACGACTACCGAACATCGACCAGACAGTAAGCTACAACCATTGAGAATCGAGACCTCACGACTACTAGGTACGGAGTCCTCTCAACTACAGAGTACCTTCGGACTAGCTCTTCAGACTACTCAACAAAAGACCATTCGGACCGCCCAATTACAAAGTTGAGGACCACGCCTCCGACTACTATCAACGGTCAAAGTCTGTCGGTCAAACCGCCAAAACAAAGCGGTTAGATCGCTTAACCTGAAGATTCCAGCAAACGGCCCAACCAGAATGCAGTCTTTTGCAAACCCTCAAAAACCAAACTTAACCTCCACAGAAACTCTAATCTAAAACTTAATTACTTATCACAACCATGAGGGGACCTTCACATGGTCTCACACAGAGAAAGATGTCATCTACCATTTAACAGACAGTTTTATAATCAAATTTCTACTATTTATAACATTGTATAGAGAATTATATAGATAACTCATTAATTATATAAGGTCATTATATACAACACATTATATAAGTTGTCTTTAATTCTATCTATAGATGTTGTAGATGTGTATTATAGATAATCGTCATCTATATTTTGTTCGTGCCTTTAAGGTCCCGCTTTCAGCTTCTGGCTCGAAATGAACACATCGGCTTCTTAATTTTCCTTTTTCATTTTTTTCATATTCCTTTGCATTGTTGGTGGAGATATAACGTTGTTTTTTTATTTTTTAAATTTTTAATTAAATGATTCAGAAAAAAGCTAACAAATGTTGTAGTATAATTTCAATTAAAAACCAATAGCTCAAAAGCCACATCCACTTAGAGTAGGACCTAGATCGCGTATGTACATCTTAGAGGCCACTCGGTTGAGTTGAAATAAGCTGGCTTATGGTATGGCTGAAATTACATTATAGCTGATAGTGGCTTATTTGGCGTAACTAAATTTTAAAAAATAAAAATAAAAAATAGATTACCCCATCACGGACAATACAAACGAATACGGGAAAAAAAACCGACAAAAAAACTTAAAAAAACCAAAAAATCAGAAAAAAAAAACGAAAATTTAGAAATAATAAAAAATATGCCAGAAATCATAAGGTGCGAGCCCTTAATCTGTTTCTTTTCTTCTTCTCCTGCCACCGCCACTACTACTCAACTGTACTCACGTGGGGAATGGAATGGATTGTTGCTCTGGTGGTCTGACTGGACTAGACTGCGTTAGTGGTAGGCATCGTGCAATTGTGGGTGCTGATTAGTCTTAGCGGCGATATTTTTTTTCTTTATTTTCGCTCGTTTTACGGGCGCACACACGCACACTACTCGCATGCCCTGGTCAATAATTGCACTCGCCGGCATAATTCAAAAGCCATTTAATGGTCAGCTATGGGGCCGGTTCATGTGGAGAGCACCCGGCTCAATTGCTCCTTACCACAATCTGGTTTTAGATGCATAGTAGGAAATGCGATTTCAGGGTACTGTTTTTGTGGTTCGTGTGTGCAAGGACATATATTAGGACAGGAACAGGCCTTCCATTACGGGATACTGGGTAATCGGCATGGTTATTATAGTTTAACTACTAGGGTGATCGGTTGGGCTTTAGTTTTTAGCTTCCGGCTTATTTTTCACTATTCATAAATTTCGTCTTTTTCTGAACTTTTGGCTTTTTGTTGAGCTTTTTTGCCGGTTCTTTTTTTTCCCGTATTTGTTTGTATTATATGTAATGGGCTAACATATTTTTTTAATTTTTTTTAAATTTAATTATGCTAAATAAGCCTCTATTAACTACATTATTTTTTCAGCTAGCTACAGTGCTTTTCAACCATAAACCACCAAAAATAAGCCCAAATGATCACCACCTTAAACCAACCTTGGCTAGTTATTAAATCCGGATCGAACGGCCAACGGAGTGTTTCCCACGTAATGTCAGAGGATGGCATGTACGTAATGACAGAGGATCACATGTGAGACCCGGGTTTCATGGATGCGAATATGCGATATAAAACTCAAAAAGACTCTGTGTGGCATAGTTGATGGATTACATTAGCTAACTTATATATCAACTTATACAAGTCTAAACTCACATATCAAAATTCAAATCTATCCAGACCAATATTTAACGAACATCTGAGAGAAGAAGGGAAAAAACTGACGACACATCCAAGGACAAGTTGAATTGGGAGTTTTAAGAGCGGTTTTATACACAAGTACTGGCTACAAGTGGTTTTCTGAATACTTCACCGATGTGCTACTAGCAAAAAAACGCTTCTTTTTTAGCTAAGGCCATATATAAAGCTATGCATGAACTTTAAAAACTAAAGGCACTTTAGTGCTGATTGGGGTTGTGTTGGATGATCTTTTGAACTTTCTGGTCAAAGTGCCCGTCAGAAGAGATTAGTATGACACTGAGGTAGCTAGCCGCGTTGCTTGCTTGGGAGACAAAAAATGGATGGACCAAACTACTGGGCGCAGCTCCTCAACCAAAAGTGCACTAAGTCACCAACACTCTCTCCATTTTTTTTTTACTTTGAAATATTCGAATTGCTCATGATTTTACTCAAAGAAACGTCAACATAATGGTGCTTATGTTGGTTAGCTAGCATGGGCCTTATTTGTAGCACCACTAGGAGGCGGAGAGCATCTTCTGCATGATGAGAAAGATCAATGTTTTTATTAACACAATTATGGTTTTTTGGATATTTTGTGCTGCCATATATATATATATATATATATATATATATATATATATATATATATATATATATATATATATATATATATATATATATATATATATATATATATATATATATATATATATATATATATATATATATATATATATATATCCGGGTGTAATTACACCCTATATTGTATTTCACAATGTAAGGAGTATCTCGCTTAACGGAGGGTATGTACATGTAGTATACGAGTATTTAAGACCATCTAGGTAGTATGAACAATTTTTTAAGGTGGTATGTACATTTTTTGACATACTTCTTTTTATATGCGTATATGAAGTTATTTACAAAACACGCTAAAAACTATGAACTCCTTTACAAGTTTTTCATGTGGTTCACATTAGAGTATCTTATAATTAGTATACGAGTATACTTAAAGTGATAAAGGAGTATTTCAAGTTTGTTTAGGTGGTATATTAGAGGTAGGTGTAATTACACCCGGGTGTAAAAGGTATTTTTCCTATCTATATATATATACACCACCTAAATAAATTTGAAATACTCCTTTATCACTTTAGGTATACTCATATACTCCTTTTCACTCTTAGCAGTGGACCTACATCGTAAAGTACGACGAGATTTATCGTTTCACAAACTAATATATCATTTTTCAACCCTAGAATTATTGAGGTACCGAAGGAGTAACAAAAAAAATGAATCTTCTGATAATAACTATTCATTTTAGAGTGTGGATAATTAGCCAGTGCAGTAATCTTAAGACTACTCCGTATTGAACACAAGTTTAAATCCCGAAATCCACACAAATAACCTATACAACATGTGATTGGTGAGAATTTAACTGCAGCCATCAACTAGAGATCAAAGATGGCACAGTGGCAGATCCAAGACTAGATTTTAGCTAGAGCAGAATCACGTCTAATTAGCCAATAAGCAAGATGTGATCTCTTGCGCATCCATTAAGCAAATAGTGCACAACATGCGTTATGGTAGTTAAAAACACCCGACACAATACTGTCAACATCCCTAAAAATGCTCACCGTAATACCCAAAAGAGATATAAGCATCTAATATCAGTATGTAGCATGAGATATACGGCTTTAATACTTTACCATCAAGTATCAACAATACATCATAAGGGTGGTGCGAGAAAGATGACGTCTCATCTTGGACGTTTGCTTTGCGATAGATGGTAGGATGAGTGACCTCCTCGTGCCTTACCGTCTGACTGCTACTTTGTCGTAGGCCGTGGACAACATAAACAATCCCAAGTAAACAAGCCTCCCATGAATTGGACCATGAGTGGCTCCACAGCCTACTTAACCTTTTTTCAACCTCCAGCCATGCACTATTACTTCAACGCCTGCAGTAGATACTCACCTCTATACACTACTCTCAACTCTGCGCTGCCTCTATAAGTGTTTCCGCCCAACGGGGTGCCTGACTATTGATACGCAACATTTGGCGAAATATGACTATTGATGTATAGATAGATAAATTCCCTTGGTCACTAGTAGATGCTCGCTGGCCACTAGCACACACATGCGATGCGCCCATTCTAAGATCTTCGTCCTACTATTGTAACCTAGGCAACTGGGGCATGCCTTGACTAGAACAACGCAATGTATGGCCGAACTCAACTCGGTTTCGGCTTCTAGCTTCTGGCTTATTTTTCACTATTCATAAGTTTCGTCTTTTTCTGAACTTTTGGCTTTTTGTTGAGCTTTTTTGCCGGTTCTTTTTTTTCCCGTATTTGT
Organism: Dendrocalamus latiflorus; assembly: GCA_017311315.1. NCBI lineage: Eukaryota > Viridiplantae > Streptophyta > Magnoliopsida > Poales > Poaceae > Dendrocalamus > Dendrocalamus latiflorus. The sequence goes on from CM029637.1 coordinate 20,982,237, forward strand.
TTGTATTATACGTAATGGGCTAACATATTTTTTTATTTTTAATTTTTTTTAAATTTAATTATGCTAAATAAGCCTCTGTCAGCTACAGTGCTTTTTTCAGCCAGCTACAGTGTTTTCAGCCATAAGCCACGAGCTTTTCAGCCGAACCGATCACCACCTAGAGTCCTTCCTTCCGGTTGGAGATCTGACTGGAAATCCCGAGGAACACGTTTGTGTTGGGAGGAACTGATACGAACGTAGTCATAAAAATATCTGACTATGGCTCCTTGCCATTCACGTTTTCATTAAACTTTTCTGTCTTCAATTTGATGCAGCTATTAGGACCAACAGATCGGCGTGTACTAATGATATTTGACTATAGATCCTTGCCGCTCACATTTCATTAAACTTGCTTGTCTTCATTTTTTTTTCTTTTGAAGGCAACCTGTTTTTTTATATGATGCAGCAAATCCTATAATACTCTCTCAATTCTATATATCGTTTTGGGATGCAATTGGTTCCCATTGACTGCAATTAGTGTTTTCGGAGTGTAATGCGCAACCCGTCTAGAAAATGGACCTCTATATTACAGGTCGAAAACGCAGAGGTGCTACAGTGTTGCGCTTTAGGAGCGTTCCTTGAGCATTCGATCAAAATCCAATGCTCCAGATCGAAGTGATACGGATCAATGCTACGGAACTTGAAATAGTGTCGGTGTGATGGAGAATGTCAAGAGATAATCTTGTCTTCTGAATTCTGATCCAATGCTACATATCAGTTTCATCGTGTATTGCAATGCCGAGGAGGATCTAGGGCCTGTTCTTTTCCTCCGAAGCTGACGGCTTTTGATTTTTGTTATAGTATCTAACTTTCAAACGGAGTATTTTCTCAAGACAGGGTCTACAAGTTAAACAATGTACATGTTAAAAGCCCAACATCTGTACCAACTAAAATCATAATTGAGTATCTCTTTCTCCGTAATATGTACCGTAAATAGTTAAAATTTAAAAATTGCAGTCAAAAATCATAAATAGCAGCCCGACAGGCCCTAGTTCGATTGCATCCGAACTCTGAAGCCTTTCCACTACGAGCTTGTGCTGCCGGTGCAAATGACTGAATCAGGTGTACCGGACTACTGTCAAATAACAGGCTGACACTACGGGAGATTTTGGGAGTAACGCAGAGAGGAACACGGTGTTGACAGGATCGGATTTTCTCGCGGCAAGGACCCAGCGTATCTGCATGTGGGCCCCAACCACCGAAATCCATTTATTTTCGAAAGGGAAAAGACCAAACGCAGGTCCCCAACATCACATTACGCTTCCTCGCGGAAACACACACGCTATAATACACCCAATCTCTCTATTATTTAATTTCTTACACATTATTTCTTCTTTTATTTATTATCCATGTGCGCACTGTATAGTTGCTAGAAATCTTTAGAATTTCTGGAAGTGGTACTATGACTCTATTCTTTTGGATTACAGCTGATGGCTTTTCGCTGTGCTTTTTGAGATGATATGCGGACAGTGGAAACATTGACGCAGACGCCGCACGTGTCGGCCAGCTCAGAGAAGCCAAAAGGAATACAGCTAGTGCTATCTCAAGTGCTTGTTTGTAAGATGAAGAAATTAAAGGGCCTGTTTTAAAAGCGCTTTACCTTAGGCAGTGGAATACTCCGTATATTAAAGATGGGGGACTCTCCGGCCGGGGAAGGCGTGCCACGTCAGCGTTTATGCGAAAAATCCCCTGCGTGTTGCGAAATCGCGTAGAGGTCATTCGTTCTCGCAAACAGGTCCCTGCCAGTTTTTTTGGAAAGCATCCTCCACTTCACCGATAACACCCCGCGGTTTCTAAAATTACGTATAGGTCCTTGTTTAGTTACGTACAGGTCCTTGCAGGTCCTCAGTTTTTTGCGAAAAAGCCCTTTGGTTTTCGGAAATTACGCATGCGTTCTCGATTTTTTTTAAGAAACTCCTCACGAATTATCGTCTCTTTTACTTCGGTCCACACGGTAGCTAGCGCGGCGTGATGCCGCGCTTACGTAGCTAGTTATTATCAACCTAGGATCAATTCCTCCCCCCTAACAAAGTATAAAATATAATATTGCACCGGCAGGGGGAAAGGGCACTGTCTGATCAGTCAAACAAGCAAGCTAGATGAAGATGATTTGGTGCTAGTATCATCATCCAGCTAATTGGAGGTTAGAAATTATTAGCATCACTACATGCCGCCCCAACCTCCATGGACCAAAGAAGCGATATATGGAATATAATCTTGGGTGTCATGTTCTTTGTAGAATGATCCCGTTATATGCCTTGCAAACAAGAGAATCATGATGTGAATTTTATTGTTATTATTGTTGCTGCTGTTATTGTTAACCAGTGGCTATGGAGCATGGAACACCTACTAATGAAAAGCATGGTACTTTTTTGATGTTGTAACTTGCTTTTTTGAAGAACCATTTACGAGAATATCATCAGTTTATGTGTGTTGAACAATTAGTAATCGTATCAAGTTGAGATTTGAGTTTACAAAAGTTTACAAGTTTTTAATTCTTACAGTCAGTTCTCAAGTGGTAGTACCGGCTTGGTGTTGCCCGTAGTAGCGACATGGGTGCCGAGATACTATCACACATGTGGTGCGACCGGGAGATAGTTTGTGGTAGCTATTTTTCAAAGATGATCGTTTTGGGCTATCTCCAAGGCAGTAGTACTGTGTACTGCTTCGGCATGGGTGCCATGGTACCACCGAATAGAGCAGTTGATCGGGTTTAGAACGGTGATACTATTGGAGAGGTAGTACCGGCTTGGTGCGAGTGGTTATACCGTTCCCCTGTTGTCAGGGTTTGACTAACGCGGTTTGATAGACCAGTACATAGCGGTCAAATCGGCTATGTCTAGAATTATCCAATGGGTTTTGATAATTGTGGGATTTGGTTATGGGTTGAGTTGTATAGCCTAAGTCGTTACATTCATATTGGACTAACATGGGTCAAGTTGTGAAGAACTTATGTCTGAAAATAATTTCTTAGTCTTTAATATACAGGGTGCTTGGAGACAACCATGGTCGACGGCGTGGACCAAGACTAGGCTTGGGGATGAGCTGAGGTGCGATCAAGGAAGCCGAGCAGAATGGTTGAGCTCAAGAGGAACATAAGAGAAGACGAGGGATGTTGAAGGGGAGATTCAAGCAATGGTTCATCGAATGGTGACGGTACAAGTGAGACGTGGTCGGAGCGAACCAACACAAAGAGACTTACCGATACACGAGCCATTGGTGGACCTACATATTGCAAACATGGGGATTGCTTTCAAAGGAAGAGATGACTGTGGGCTCAGCTCAGAGAAGAGGTGAGGTCCATGCTCAAGGTAAAAACATTTTAGCGAGGAAGCCAAAATATCGGAAGCGACAAAGGGACCAAAATTGTGGCGCTTGGAAGACGTTTAGAGAGCGGTTTAGGTCAAGGAATCGCTGAGGAGGCTAAGTAGATGGAAGCTTGCTCCTTAGCAGGTTTAGACTTATATGCTTTAAAAAATGTGCACAAGTCATGTGTTGAGTGTTAAACCCAGTGTGTAGAGTTAACGGGTTTCTCCAGTTGTGTTAATGGATAGTATCCATTAGAGTTAGATGTGGGCTGGCTGTCTCATTTATTTGTAGTGGGTGTGCTTGGTGGCTAAATATAGTGAGGTGTGAGAGGAAAGCAACCAACACACCTTGTAGGGTGTGTGAGTGCTCTTGGAAGAGAGAGCTATGTCCTCCATAGTGGAGAGGTTATAAAATATTCATTTATAAGTTGCAATCATCTTTATGTTCTTGCTGGTTTTACACTTGTTTTGGTTGGAGTTTTTGCTTCCTCCTCTTTTCTTTTTATCTTGCTAGTTCTATGGACGTGTAAGAGATGGTGATGCCTCTTGAGTATCATATGCCATTCAACTAGGAACTTAATGTAGCAAGATTTATTAGCTTGCCTGGTTTGACTTGATTTGGAGTACTTCTTATGAAATCATGATCTAAGGGTTTTGGCCTAGAATATTTGGGTGATCTAGCTTACTGTCACATGTGGAAACATATCTAAAGTTATCTTAGCCATCCTTAACCCATGAGCAAGTCGTAAGCCAAGTTCTTGAGTTTTGCCCAGTTTAGTGCAATCATACTTATTTTAAGGAAATGTTGGAACTTTAACAAAAATCCACGCGATCTTTTGGATTTTTTTGGGTTTTGGCACAAGCTATTTTCTATCATGTGAACATAGATGCGATCATATACCGCCCTTAGCCTGTCGTACTACTGTTCGCCAGTCGTATCGGACTTGGACCTGCGGTACTACCGCTCCAGTCGTATGACATGTACTCTGCAGTAGTACCAGCTCTAAAGTTTGAACTTAGTTTTGCTTCTACTCTTGTGTGAGTTCTTTGGTGATGGCCTAAAATGATCTTTCTAGCTTCCAATAGCTAGTGGAGTGAAAGTTTTAGAATATGATCTAGGGAGCTTGAAATTGAAGGCATCATTCAACCCTCCCCCTCTGATTGCCATATTGGGTCCTACAACTGGTATCAAAGCCCAGTTAACTCTACTTGATAGATCTTAACCGGTCTAAGAGCAATGACATCGGATTGTTATTCTACCAAGATACCGATCTTTGAGGGTATGGATTTTCTTTATTGGAAGGCTCGTACAATAACCTATATTTAGGCCCAAGGGCAACCCGTTTAGAAGAAAATCAAAAAGCCTTATGTTGTGCCTGCCGATGACCAGATCACTTCGGCAAATACTATGGATGTGGAAGCAAACAATAAGGCACGTAACTTCTTGATTCAGTGGCTTGGTAAATCTGAATTTGATCGAGTGGCTCACTTGACTTCTGCTTACAAGAGCTGGAGGACCCTAGTTGATTATTATAAGGGCACCACCGCGATTAATAAAGTAAGACAGAACCAATTCAAGAAAGAGTACTTCAAGTTTGAGAAAAAGCTCAATGAATTTTTAGATGAGTTGTTTGCTAAGTTTACTAAAATTCTCAGCAACCTTCGTGCAGTTGGTTTGACCTATTCTGAGTCTAAGAATGCACGCCATGTGCTTGGTGCTCTAGATGTGAAGTTTAGGGAGCAAGATTACATGCATCAATGACAACACTGTCACGAGTAAGCTTACCTTGGATAAGCTCTACTTGAGATTAAAGACACATGAGATTAACTTCATCTTGCGTCTCCCAAGAGCAGAGTCAATGGCACTTGTGGTCGACCCCGTGAAGAATATTTCTTTTCAATCTTTGGATTTTGGCTCTTCTGAATTTTTCTTGTTCACTTTGTATGAAGTGAACTATGAGCAACTTGAGAAGCTATCTGAGGAAGACTTAGCACTTCTACTCACAAAATTCACAAAAGTCTATTACAATATAAGGAATATAAAGATAGGAAGTCTCTTCTTCTGCTATGAGTGTGGTGAGTCAAACCATATTCGGGTGAAATGCTCTAAGCTGAAGGACAAGAGAATGTTAAATGATTTTATTGCAAAAATGCCAAACTGCATTCTTTCTACTACAGCATCAACTTAATTTAACATAACAAGGGTAAATGTTAAACACTCCATCTGTTCTTTTTAAAATGATTTTATTGGCGTACTTTGACCATTACTTTTTTACCTTTGTATTACTATGAATTAATCCGTAATATTATAAATTAGAAAAGTACTTTTTAATACAAACCATAGTGTCATAGTGTCCATATGATCAATATAAATAAATTGATGGTAAAATTTTAGAAAGTTTGACTGCATGCAGGAGTTTTAAGCTATCATTTAAAAGGACCATGGAAGTATGATTTATGCCTAAGTATAATCCCATTAAACATTTTTCCCAATTTATGGAACTCGATCACTTAACAATTTAATTAGGTCTCTTATCCTCTGAACTTTGATACACAAGTAATAAATTTTGACAATCGAGGGTATATGAACACACACACAAAAAAAAATAGTTCAAGGTCAAAACACGTGCAATGGATAAAGGTCAATTTTCCAACTTATATACATCCAAACAGATTCCCATCACTGTTAAAACTTGTACAAGGAAGAAAGCAGCGACTTCTGCGCCTTTATCCCCATCACTGTTAAAACTTTTACCGACTTGTCAGAATAGCTTTCACGTGCCTGTCAACAGCCCCGATTCACCTGAACCTTTTTACATGGTAAAATTTTTTAAGGGAAAATCTAAAAAAACCCTAGAGGTCGATGTCTTTGTAATTTACCTTTTTATAAGTTATTTAAATTTTTTAAATAATTAAGTTTTTATTTTAAATTACAGTACCTGTTTTTTTATTTTTTTATAGTTTTAACCATATATCATCATATAATTAGACTAATCGTATAACCGTTAAGTAACACATAAGCAAGTCATCTAACTATTGAGTGACTAAAACCTATCACTCAACTGTTACGATAAAATCTTAGTCACCCAACAGATCTATACCACAAATGTTTGACCGCAACGTCAGTCTACTTCGATCGTGCTACCACGGGGAATTTGGACCATGCATTTTATCAGAGGAGCAGAGATGTGAGCTGTTCTCTCCCACCTATACAGGCTTCCCAACTGTCATATGGCCTGTTCTTTTTGGCTAAGGCTTATATTTTTTTTACTATGACTTGTGGTTTTTGATTTGTTCGTACGAGAGATTACAGAGTAACAGAAATTTATGTGCGGTTTTTACCGATATAAATAAAGTCGGTACAGTATATACCACAATTAACTAGTAGATCCCATCTTAAAAATACTTTATTTAAAAATTAGTTACTATAAAGAAATAAAAAACAGAAGTCAAAAACTAAAAATAACAGGGCCCTAGTATCACCCCACTAGCTAGTTCGTCGACCATAGCTAGTAGTTGCTGGCAAATCGGTTTGTAGCAATGCGATAGAATGTAGGTTCCGTACAGGGGTAGACCATGCATCATAGGTGACCATCAATGTGTTGCTTATTTTAGCCAAAAAATAGCTTATAACTAAAATTTTATTATAGCTAATTAAAATTACACTATAACTGATGATGACTTATTTGGCATAATTAAATTTAAAAGATTTTAAAAATAGAAAACATGTTAGTCCATCACGGACAATGCAAACAAATACGAAAAAAGAACATGCAAAAAAACTCAAAAAATCAAAAAGCTAGAAAAAGATGAAATTTAGGAATAGCAAAAAATAAGCCACAACACAGAAGCTCAAGCTGAAATGAGAGGGATCCAAAACGCTTTGAGCTACCTATACTGCTGGTCAAAAACGTTGGAGTACTGCTTAAGGATGATGAAGTCATAGGATGGAAAGAACCATTGGATCCATTGAGACCGAGGCGGGGAGGGTATACTTTTTGTTGTCTAACGGTTGAGTGATTAGGGACGTGTCGTCTAAGCGTTGGGTGACTAGGGGTCTTATCATCTAACGGTTGGACTATTTGATCACGTATCGTCTAATGGTTGGACGACTAGTTCAAATTATCTAACTGTGTAGCGACATATGGTCAAAACTATAAAAAAACACACATATATATAATACTATAATTCAGAATAAAAATGTATTGTTTTAAAAAAATCTAAGTTATTTGGTACATTGGCATCCGTGCAAGTCATTTTACCGCCCAGATACACCCCTGTAAGTCCATTTTGCCCATATTATCATCAATTTCTTGCGAATTTTTCATCAAATTACCACACATCAACCACCATCATGTTCATGGCTACTAACGTGTAATGATCTCATAAGAAATTCAAGACAAATTAGTGAAAACACGGGAAAAAAATAGAAATGATTTGTGAGGGTGTCAACGAACCAAAACGACTTATACGAGGCAAGCGGCAAAGACCTCAACTTAGCTCTATACGAGTTTTTGGATTTACCCCCCAATTTTTACGGGAAGTCCAACTTCACACGGAGCGCTTCGTAAACGGCGACAAGAGAAGGGAGACGTCTACGGAGGCAGCGATCGGCGCCAGCCTGCCTCAACCTGAAGCGTGGGTTTTTTTTTTCAGTTTGTTGTGGAGACCACGACATCGATCCATATCACGACGCCTTTGACCATTGACCGGAGAACGTAATCCGGCAGCTTGGCCAGAATAATTCCAAAGGAGAAGCGCTTGCATTTTCCACTGGAATCAGAGAAAAAGAGGGGGAGAAAAGGAGAGGAAAGCAAGCACCCAAAGCAGTAGGGAAAGCGACCCCTCACCCCGCCCCATACGTCACCTCGTTTTTTCCTTTGACTCCTCCCACTTTTGCTTCTTCGAATACCCTCCGTTTCTTGTATTCCGCACCCTCTTCGCGATGCAGATACGCACCCAACGAAAGCCAAATTTGCATGTAGACGAGGTAGAGTGTGGGAGGAAATCAAAGTTTTAGGGCCTGTTTGGAACAGAGGAATTTCACAGGAATTTTGCAGGAATTTTACAGGAAACAGTTCAATTCCCGCAGGAATCGAGAAAAATTCCCGCATTCCAAACAGGGCCTTAGGAGGAGGCCGGCAATGGAACTTGTCCAATAATTTGACATAGTTTGATTTAAAATTATTTTATTTATCGTGTAGGTGACTATTTTAAAATTAAGCTAACGAGCAACTATCGAGACGAGCCTCATCAACTTTTTTTCATTCAAAGTGGACTCATTTTAATTTTAAATCAATTAAAGAATATAATCAAAATAATTTTGATTCGAGCCTAAGGAGTTTTTTTTGGTCAGCCCTGGTTGATGTACACAACAGGCGCTGATGAATCATATGGTATGGTAGGGTTACCGTGTACCAATTAAACTCCTACAAACGATGATAAATTTGTGCAGTAATGCAAATTCAAGAAGCCAACCTATACGTGTCAATAGATGTATGTGAAAATATCAGTAGAGCAACGTGAACTCTATACACAATTTCGGTTTACCAACTTTTTTTTTTGCGTCCTGAAGAGTAAAGAAGATAATCATGCATCTAGAAGGATATAACAATTATGTCAAAAGCGTGGAAGGACAGACCGAAAGCTAGCGGTGTTTGACAGGTTTTGGGTGCCATTGAGCTATGTAACCACATAACATTGATGTCTACGAAAGAAGTTCAAGAACAACTACTAGTGATAGGTAGCTCAAATTTCCAAGGTACTAGGATCCAAGAAGACTTGTCAATGACTGATCGCAAAGGTTTGGTGAAGTCTTTTCAATAATCCAAACCAGAATTATAAGACCTGTTTAAAATACGAGAATTTTTCTCATTTAGTTTCTGCAAGAATCGGGAAAATCCCTACGTTTCAGATGGACCTAATCATGTATATGCTATCGGCAAACTTATCAGGTGCATTCTTTTCAGCTAAGGTTGTGACTATGACTGTGGCTAATGACTTTTAGGCCTAGAGCGATCGCTTGTGCAAACGAATTGGATGTCGATAAGCCGATAAGCTGCTTCGAAAATGCTATTATAATAAACCGCTTCGAAATGATGACGGAGAAGCCATCCCATTTGTTTGTTCGGGAAAACTATAAGCCATAAATTGGACCTGTTCTTTTGGGCTTTTAGCGTTTGGATTCTGACTTCTCCAAAAGTCGAGACAAACGGATGGTTTTTTGAAGCGGGTTATCTAAACGGCTTCGCGAGCCTAAAACCATGTCCACTGTCCACGTCAGCATATCCCCTGTCCACTGGTGTCTCAAAAAAAGCATACAAAAGCTATCAATAGTAACCGAAAGACATCAACCGCTGACTAGAAGAACATAGCCAAAAAGGAATAGCCATCTTTGCACGATACTAAGGGTTATAAAACCCTTGCAAATGAAATATTTGTTAGGGATGCACACAAAATTTTCTTGTGAAAAATTTGTAACGGTAGGGGGCATTTCACACGAGCTCGGTAGACCAGGGCGCCCGGCGCAAAAGACCACTCCACTTCTCTTCCATATACCACCACCCCAGCTCCTCCACCCTCTCCCTCCTTTCCGTTGCGTTCCCTTCTCCTCAGGCATTGCCAAGAACGGAGCAGCTAGCCATGGTCAGGAAGGAGACGACCACGAGCATGAGGCTCCCGCCGCAGCACCAGGGGCTGGAGGTCAAGATCCCCAGCTTCTTCCTCTGCCCCATCTCGCTGGACGTCATGCGGTCGCCGGTCAGCCTCTGCACCGGCGTCACGTACGACCGCGCCTCTATACAGAGGTGGCTCGACTCCGGCAACACCACCTGCCCGGCCACCATGCTCCCGCTCCCGTCGACAGACCTCGTCCCCAACCTCACCCTTCGCAGCCTCATCGCCCATTGGTCCACCTCCGCCGCCTCCTGCTCGCCCGCCGCCGGCTCCGCGACGTCTTCCGCGGGACCGTCCCCCGCAGGGCTCGTTCGACAGGTTGCGTCCTCCGACGCCGACCCCTCCTCCGCTCTCCGCGAGCTGGCGGCGTATCTCTCGGACGATGACGCCGACGAGTTCGAAAAGAACGCGCTCGTGGGCGCCGGACGCGCCGCAGAGACCGTCGCGTCGGTTCTTAGAACGAAGGGTGAGAAAATCAGCGTCGAGGGTTTGGAGGCCGCCGTGAGAGTGCTCGCAACGATCGTCGCGTCCGATGGCATCGATGACGCGAACAAGAAGCGGGTAGCCTCCGGCCTCGCCGTGGACGCGGCGGCCTCGGCCGCGTCACTAGCGCGCGTGCTGCGTGGCGGGAGCGGCCTGGAGGCAAGGATCGACGCAGCGAGGCTGGTGGAGTTCTTGCTCGCCAATGCTGCCGGCGAGGCGAAGGCGGCGGTGGCCGAGTCGTCCGAGCTTGTGGCCGAGCTGATACGGCTCATCGGCCCCGTCGACGAGAAGGGCAGCCTGGACAAGAAGGCCGTGGGCACCGGCCTCTCCTGCCTGGCCAGCATCTCCGGGTCGCGGCGCGCGGCGCGCGCTGACATGGTGCGCCTTGGCGCCGTCCCGGCCGCGGTGCGCGCGCTCCACGCCACGACGGAGCCGGGCGAGTCCGCCAAAGCCCTCCGGATCCTCGAATCCGCCGTCGGCTGCGCCGAGGGCCGCGCCGCTCTATGCGAGGACGCGGAGGAGGCCATCCCGGCGGTGGTGGGCAAGATGATGAAGGCCGGCCGCGACGGCGCTGAGGCCGCGGTGGCCGTGCTCTGGGCGGTGTGCCGCAAGGACCGCAGAGCCGCGGACGCGGCAGCGGCGTCCGAGGGCGGGCTGACGAGGCTGCTGCTGCTGCTGCAGAGCGGCTGCTCGCCGGCGGCGAGGCAGATGGCGCTGGAGCTGCTCAAGATATACAAGGTGAACGCCAAGAGCTGCCTCGCCGGCTACGACTCCAAGACCACACACATCATGCCGTTCTGATTCTGAGCAAACAACAAATGAATATGGCTTGCAAGCTTGGAGCAGTGGTGATCAAACGGAGTCGAATGGCATGGAACAGGGGATCAAGTTCTTGCTCCTTGTTCTTTCATGTGTTTCTTTCTTCTTTTTAATGTAAGTTGATAGAGATACAGAAGGATTGATTCGTGGAGAGAAGATCAAAATAATTTGTACATTTGTAGAGAGTTTTGACAGGAAAAGAAATGCAAGGGGAAATTAACCAAGGAATTGTTGATTTGTGGGCCAAAAAATTGCAACTGAATGCTCAGGATGATGAATGACGGGGGATTCTGGAATGACAACCTTCCAACTCCATCTGCATGGAATAAGCACACATACCATGATGCTCTGATCAAATTTTACCCGAACTTGAACAAGAACAGACGAAACGATTCCATTTTTTCCTTTGGGAATTCTTATAGATTTCCTAGCGATGAACTTGATAATTTGTTGAATAGTACTACTAGAACTTTATGAAAAAAAATTGCATCCCCTCATGGCTGATCAGGGGCAAGTTCTATCATGCTTACAAATACTCCAATTCAGTGTGTTGTAGCCTGGAATAGATTACACATCCGTAGTTTGAAAGCAACATGCGTGCTTATTTTAGAGGATAAGCCCAATGTAACATCTCCACGTTGGCGGTAGATTAGGGAAGGGAATTCTATGGACACGAGGCCACTTGATTCAAGGCTGGCCTAGACCAGAGCACCTGTTCGATTTGACCATCGAGAATCATGTCTAGTGTTCGCACCACCCACATGCTAGGAGAGGAGACGTCTCATTAGGTAACCATGGCATCATGTCTGAACGGACCGAACACTGGTCTCTCGACTGTACAAGAGCAATGGGCTTGTTTTTTTCAAGTCGGCTTATAATTTTTAACTACAACTTATACTTTTTAACTTTCTATAAGAGAATACAAAATAATAGAAACTTAAATAAAAGAACAGTTGCCTTTCGAGTTACCGTGAGATTTATGAACCGACTGATTCACTTCAAAAATTAAGCTAATACAGAAAGATAGGTGATATTATGGCCCTGTTCTTTTCAATTTCTAAAAGCTGCTTTTTGGCTTTTCTACAGTAACTAGCTTTTAAACGAAGTATTTTTTTTCAAAATAGAGTCTACTAATTAATTGTAATACATACTTTACTGACTTCATTTATATCGGCAAAAACCGCACGTGAGTTTCTGTTACTCTGTAATCTCTCGTACAAACAGCCAAAAAGTCACAAATCACACCAAAAAGAACAGTCCATATTTCAACGTATTGAACCTCCACCGACCACAGTCGATACTTGTACTCCAGTTAGGCCTCCAAAGTTCATCGAGGTCTAACCCTAGCTAGATTTGTGTACGGTTGGGATTGTTTCCCGGCAATGGGCGGGAGGGGGTAGCCATCAACGGGAACGCATATATATTAGGGTTTGCAAAAATCTTAAGCGTAATCCAATAGCTAAAAAGCGCGACTAAATTTTTGCTAAACAATACGATCTCTAATGTAAAACATCTATTGCATTGTTCCACGCTGTAGTGTACTCGAATCCGAGCCGTCTATCCCTCCGCTGTAGTTGTTTCCACAGCCGCAGCAAATTTGGCTGTGATCAACTCGGTTTATGGCTTCTGACTTCTGGCTTATTTATCACTATTCATAAATTTCGTCTTTTTCTGAACTTTTGGTTTCTTGTTGAGCTTTTTTGCCGGTTCTTTTTTTCCCCGTATTTGTTTGTATTATACGTAATGGGCTAACATATTTTTTATATTTTTAAATTTTTTAAATTTAATTATGCGAAATAAGCTTCTGTCAGCTACAGTGCTTTTTTCAGCCAGCTACAGTGTTTTCAGCCATGAGTTTTTAAGCCGAGTTGATCACCACCCTAATCCAAAGCAGGCTCATGCCTACATAAAACTGGTTTTGCACAAACTTTTCACATGAAGTGACCTTGTAAAGATCTCCAAGTAAGAAAGCGGGTGCGTTCTTTTCAGTCGCGGCTAATGACTTTTGGCTCTAATACGAGTGTTTGTACGAATAAATTAAATACTGATAAATCTTTTCGAAAAGACTATCTCGATAAACCGTTTCAAAATAACGATAAAAATTATTTTATTTATTTATTTTAAAAATTATAAGTTATAAAGTGAAAAGAAGTGGATTCATAGCCAATTCTACCGGTCCTACCACGAGGCTGAAGGAGTTTTTTGTACGGATTATCCTTTTTTTATTCGAAATTACATAAATATACCCGCGGGAAATTTTTTTACAAAAATAGGCTCCAGTTGCCTAATGGTTGGGCGACTGGAGTCTTTCGCCCAACCAGACCGCGACACAATTTGTGTCGCTACACAGTAGAGCGACTGCATCCAGTCGCTCTTCCGTACGGCGACTTACATGTAGTCGCTTTTCCGTTAGGCGACTAGCATGCAGTCGCCATCCCGTTAGGCGACTGCATGTAGCCCCCGTGATTGTTTTAGATTTTGTGAATTTTTGTAATGTTGAACTGGTACAAAATACGGTGAAGTTGTAATAAAAGTTTATGTTCATTGTATATTGTAGGTGCGTAAAAAGTTTTTTAAATTTTTTATGAAAGATTGAGTAGAGAACGATCGATACATACACTGTTAAGTGAGATAGTTTATGTGCGGAGAAGAGATGATAGACTTATGTAAATTTAAATAAACTTCATAATATAATTGTGAGTAACATGCGACATGTTTTTTCATTACATGTATAACATATATAGCATCTGCAGCACGCCTTAGTCGCCACCCTGGTGTGCCCCGTCACCGCGCCCGCGTCCTCCCATACGGCCTCACTTGGCCCTCCTCCGGTGCAACGGGTTAGGACGATCCGAAAAAGTAAAACGAGTAGGAGGGTGTCTATCCCGCCCCTGCGCTGGTGGAGTCAGCTGCACCTCTGGCTGTGTGCCCTCCGGTGCACCGGGGAGGGCACTGCCAGAGAGAACCTCCGGTGCTGCGTCGGAGAACTGCCTGGGCCACGCCGTGCTGCTGGTAAGTACCTGCAATATTAATATCGTTAGTTCTTTGCATGTCGTCTTCGGATAAACACGATATAAGACCCTCTGCGTACTCGTAGCTGGCGTCATCGAGGTGGGAAAGACAGGGGTGTGCGTAGGAGGCGTGAAGTGAACCGGTGTAGGAGGCCCTGCCCAGGATGAACCCCCTGGCTGCTCCGGGTGAGGTGGTGGAGGACGTGTCCACATAGGTGCACCGGAGTAGTGCCACGCTGGTCGGGTGGCACTGGTGGACGAGCAGTCCGAGCGGTGGGCGTGGAGACCGCCGGTAGCCTCGTGCAGGACAGTAGGCTAACAATACGTTTACACCCCTCGTGCATCCGACGCGCAAAGCTGACGCCCTCCTCATGGGTCAGCTGCGCACCAGTGGCGACCCTCTCCAGTAGTGTGCCGGAGTCGGCCCATAGGGCAGCACCGACGTCAACCTGGACACAAAGACATGAAATGGTCGATCATCGAAACGACATTACCATTTGGGAATCTTTGAAATGACATGTAACGTACCCGTCGGAGCGGCGACGTGTGTGTAGAGATGGCAATGGGTACCCGATACCCGAATACCCGACGGGTTTTACCCGATAAAGAGACGGGTATGGAAAATTTTATGTACCCATGGGTACGTTATTGGGCGAAATCCTCTACCCGCCGGGTAGGCGGGTGCGGGTGTGGGTATATAATACCCATACCCGCCTACCCGCGGGTAATGAATACCCGCATTAGACAACTAGACATCCTACTCAAATGTTAATTTTATTATCTACTTGTTGTTGATTGTTTATTTGTTTATCATATGTTGATATGGTCATGTCAAGTATGTTTATGTGATGTACTAATTTTGATCATTAGACGCTTTTGTGCTTGGCATGTATGATTAATGAATGTCTAAATTGATGATATTTCTTATGTGTTGAACCGGGTATGCTTGCGGATACGGGTTACCCGTCGGGTAGTAATACCCGCGCGGGTACGGGTAAATTTTCCTACCCGCGTGCGGATACGGGTAACCCGACGGGTAAATTTACACCTAGCAGGTACGGGTATGGAATGGCAATACCCGATGGGTATTTACCCGTTGCCATCTCTACGTGTGTGGCAGGCGGGTCTACCACATATACGAGCCTAGTACGGGTTCGCGGCCGGTACCAGCGCGGGTACTCCGCGTACTCCCTGCTGTCGTACGGGTGGTCCTCCTCCACGCGGTCGTTGAGCGCACCCTCCCACTGCTCGACCCAGGGCTGCATCCTCGACGACCAGTCCGTGCCTCTTTTCACTCCCTTCGCGTTGTGCCTGCGTATAGAACCATTACGTAATGTGAGATACTTGCGAATGCAGTAGTAAGTATGTACATATTTAGCAGAAACGATCACTCACCCGTGCACGTGCCGCGGAAGCGATGGTCCGACTAGTACAGGAACCGGCTGTCGTAGCCCGAACTGCCGCATCACCCGCTGGGGTGCGTAGTCCTCCACGTAGATGAGGTACACGAGCTTCCGGCGGGTGAGCCAGAAAGCCCGGTCACGCCAGCAAAGTGAGGACAGCCCGCCAGGAGCATGGGCCTGCACTGCCATATCTGCGTACGGCTCCCAGCGCACGTCGTCGGCTGTGATGCGGTCGAGCTGCTCCACAAAGTCCCGATACGCCCGCGTGACCTGCACGTGCGCGAACTGTACCTGGAAGAAAGACAAGTTGTTTAGAATGACGATCGTCAATAACAAAGAAATAGTTGACTGTGATAATACTTACTCGACGACGGCACCAGATAGAACCCATCGTCGGCCGGTCGACGTCTCCCCCTGGATACATCTCGGGCCCGTACGGACCCATGTCGTCTAGCACAGGTCGTCCGAGGCTTAAGCGCTCGAACGACCACAACTGCAGTAGCAGGGGACAGCCCGTGAGGATCGAGTTCACCTTGATCCTCATGCACGCATCGCATAGCGCGTGGTACATCACGGCAAGTACGGCGATCCCCAGCTGACCTGGTGGGGCTCGCCGTCAGCGATCACCCTCGCATAAGTGATAAGGCGCGCATTCACCGAGTTGCCGTGGCTGGTGGTGAAAAGCACCCAACCAAACAGCCACAGCACGTACGCCTCCAAGTGACGCGACACCTGGTGATCGTCTGCCTGTGTATCCATGCGCTCCACCTGAATGCAAACAAGTTGTTATTAGTACGTAATACCACAAATAAGAGCTTCGAAGACACGATCGATTGTAACCACGTACCCAGTACTGTGCGAGTCACCTCAGTGTCGGCCCATGGGTCTGATCCTCTTCGAACATGTGGTGGTCATCGGCCGGTGGAACGACACCCTCGAATCTGCCTAGCAGGTCAGCGCGCCAGTCGGCCGGGGCCTGCGGTAGGAAGGCAGCGTCTACCGCGATCGGAAGCCCAAGAAGCAGCGACACATCCTGCAGGGTCGGTGTCATCTCCCCGAATGGGAGGTGGAAAGTGTGCGTCTCGGGCCGCCAACGGTCCACCAAAGCCGTCAGCAGGGAACGGTCGAACGGAAAGCGTCGTGATTGCTCCCCGCCCGCCTCGTCCCCGCCAGCAGCTCCATCCTCGTCCGTGGCCTGCACCATCCGGGCAAGAGGGAGTAGCCCGGCATCCCGCAGCCTGCAAACAAAGTGAAGGTCAGCACGGAACGAACTTACGGTCGCACTAAACGCTGGAGTAGTGCAAACCTGGCAGTCCAACGAGGATCGAGTCCCCAGGCCACGCGAGGTGTGCGTGTCCGGACCACTCCCAGCTCAGGCGGCTCGTCCGTGCTCCCCGGTGGCGGCACTAGACGGGAAGCGCGATGAGAGCGGTCCACCAGCTCGTCCAACAGCGCGTACGGCCACTCGGAGTCACGTCCAGCACGAGTCATACCTGCAAAATTTGTACAATAATTTCAACATTAAATTTTGTACATCTAAATTTGTACAATAATTTCAACATTAAATTTTCTACATCTAAATTTTTACACTAAACTTTCTACATCTAAATTTCTACACTAAATTTTCTACATCTAAATTTTTATACTATATTTTCTACATCTAAATTTGTACAATAATTTCAACATTAAATTTTGTACATGTACATTTAAATACTATATTTTGTACAATAATGCATTATAAATGGTATACAAAATTTATAAAGTAAATTTTCTAAACTAAATTTCTAAACTTAATTTCTAAACTATATTTACTAAACAAAATTTGAAAATTAAATTTCTAAATTAGATTTCTAAAGTTAATTTCTAAACTATATTTCTAAACTAATTTTCTAAACTAATTTTCTACACTACATTTTCTAAACTAATTTTCTAAACTATATTTCTAAACTAATTTTCTACACTACATTTTCTAAACTAATTTTCTAAACTATATTTCTAAACTAATTTTCTACACTACATTTTCTAAACTATTTTTCTAAACTAATTTTCTACACTACATTTTCTAAACTAATTTTTTACACTAACAAAAAATATAACACCAAAAAATTACCTGAAAATCGCACACTCACTCTCCTCTTCTCCTCCTCTCCCTCTCTTTCTCCCCCCTCCTCTTCTCCTCCTCTCCCTTTCCTTCTTTCCCCCTTCTCTTCTCCCTTCTGCGCGCGGCCGAATGAACCGAATGAAAACAGTGCGACGGTGGCCGAGCGCGGTTTTATATCCCACCTCCAGTCGCCCCACCGTTCGGCGACTGAATTTCAGTCGCCCAACGGTTCGGCGACTGCATGGAAGTTGCCCAACGGTGGGGCGACTGCAGTTAATTGCTGAACGGTTGGTAGACTCTTTATGTGTCGCGGTCTGGTTGGGCGAAAGGCTCCAGTCGCCCAACCATTATGCGACTGGAGCCTATTTTTGTAAAAAAATTTCCCGCGGGTATATTTGTATAATTTCGAATAAAAAAAGGATTATCCGTAAAAAAAAACTCCGAGGCTGGTCGCCCACCACATGTAAATATGCTGCAAATCACACAAGAAAGCGCACACATATTATCTTTTGCCTTTCTTCCTTGGCTTTTTTTGTTTAATTGATCAGACGCGCGTGTAGGCAGCTGGCCGGACAAAGTTTCCGGCGGGGTTTAACCAGAGCCATCAGGAACCAATCCTGCGTTAATTGTTTAATAGCAGATACGGGCGGTGGCAATATAGACGACTCACGAGGACGTATCACCCTTTTGGGCTTTGAATCAAAAGCGGAGAGGAGCGAAGGGGAGGCCGAGCCGCCAAGGAAGGTGCAAGGAGTGGTGGCATGCATGGTGGGTGTTAAATGCTCTTTTGACTGCCCCGATCCCTACGCAAAAGTTGGCCGCTGTTTATGGCATCAACTCCCCACCTTTCTACCTGCAAGAAAAAAAGAAGACGACGACTAGTATTTCAGCCTTGTTTAAGTCCTATCTGTTAAGAAATTTGGACCTGGGCCGGCAGCCCAGGGCCCATGATGGGTACCTCATTGTAGTCTATAAATAGAGAGTCATACCTCCTCATTATGTACACATGAATGAAAGCAATGAAGAAAGACCAGGAGTTCTCTCTATCTCTCTGTGTGTTCAATCTATTCTCTCTATGATTGATTCGTTCTTGTTCTAAGCAGAGAAATCCCGGCTGTTGGGAGGCGGGAGCAAGTGGGCTGAAAAAAAAGGCCTGATGGTTGGGCCAGAATGAGAAAAGCGCGGCCGAGGGTGGCGCCGGGTGTTTTACAAAAAAAAGGGGCCCTGAAGTTATGAATATTACCGAAAAGCCCTTAAATATTGCATATGAGTCCTGATTTTTGCAGATAAGGCCTCGCAGTTCCGAAAATTGCGAATAAGCCCTCAATTTTACGAGTGGGTCCAGAATTTTGCAGAAAACCCCTCTGTAAATCAGAAAATTGCGCGAATTTTTCTCTGAACTGGAAATTTGCATAAAACCCCCTGGAATTGCAGAATTTGCTGAAATTTCATATTTTAGCATAAAAGGGCCTCGAGAATCTGAATTTTGCATTATTTTTAGCATTTGAAGCTTATTGATTTATGCCATTATTATTCTCTGTATTTTCTGTATTTATTTTCTGTTTTTGGTTAATTGTAATTGTTTTAATTGCTTTTAATCACTGAAATTAGCAGTAAAATTATAGAAAATGCATAGAAAATTCTGGAACATTGCGAGAACCTTTTGTACCATTTATTTACCCGTAGTGAATTATTCCGTGCATGTCTACCAGCAGTAGACTTATACACATTTAGATGACTAGCATCACGAACTGGGAGTTTGAGGAGCTGGCCCAGCATGGCCAAAACTATCTGATGTTAGCATCCAATGTCGAGATTGTGCTTGGGGCCAGGAAGCTCCGCGCTACTATTGGGATTGGCGGACTGAATGACGCTCAACCCAAACCTGAGGAGAATGATCAGGCACTTCATTTTCTCAGGCACCACCTCTGCCTCATTCTCAAGAATGAGTATATGGCGGAGAAAAGCGCACTCGCACTCTGGACCGCACTCAAGAAGTGGTTTGAGAGGCTGAAGTACACCATTCTTTCTCAAGCAGAGCAGGAGTGGATCAGACTGAGGTTTGTCGACTTTAAGACGGTCGGGGAGTACAATTCTACCTTGCACAAGATTTGTACACCAATATAGAAAATTAAGAAAATCCTTCCACCCCAATGTAGCACAATCCGCACGCAACTATCATCAAGATGGCTATGAGGAATACGCCGAATTGACTGATATGATGCAAGTTGCGGAGGCTCAGGACAAAGTTCTTCGTAAGAACTACGTCACTCCGCCACCTGGGAGCTCCGCTGGCCGTGAAGCCAACGCCGGGAGCTACAAGGTGCGAACAGCTCTTAATGAGAGAAGGGGAAGGAAGGACAAGGCCGCAGCCCAGAAAGTCAAATCAGATGCTCCACAAGAGAATAAGGCCAGCAAGCCAAAACGGGATGGCAAAGGGCAGCATGAAGCCCACTTTGCATCGGCTGAGGGGGAGAGTTCGGAGTAGCTGCCTGCACTGGTGAAGGTTGAAACCATCACGATAGCAGCAACCCCTTTTGACCTAGAAGCAGCCGACGCTATGTTTTCTCTTGAAGAGAATGTCAACCCCGAGAAAATAGCAGAAGAAGTCTGATGCACTGAATGCATTTCGACTTTAATTGTCATTTATTTTGTGTGGAAGAATATGTTAGAATTTGCATGGACGGTACTTAAGAATTGTTATTTTCTCGTGATGGTTGGATGATATTTGAAGAATTCATTCATTTATTCAGTTTATGATGGCATGATATGTTCTGATATTGGAGTATTTTATCTATGTGTTGATTGTCTTCTCATGCATATTAATAAAATACCCTATATTAGAACACGTGTAGTGCCCTATGAAGGAAGTGTGCTTAGCCAGCAGCGGCACAACGCATATCATCTTAAGAGAGATTGAGTATTTTCAGTCGATTCGTAAGAGCACTGACAGCCTTACGACAATCGCCAGAAGCGATGCATGTATAACTGGTTCGGGAAGAGCCACAATGGGCACAACTTTGATCATTGAAGAAGCCTTATTGTACCCAGAATCGGCTAGAACTCTCCTAAGTTTTAAGAATATCCGCGCAAATGGTTTCCACGTTGAGACTGACGAAGAGTACGGTAAGGAATACCTGCTCATCACAAAGCGCGAAGAGAATGGCAAAAGAATATTAGAAAAGCTTCCTTCACTTGAAACTGGGCTATATTATACCACAATTAAAGCGCCTGCAGCGTACACTGTTCTGAAAACAGTGTTTAGAAGCTCTGAACTCTTCTGTCTCTGGCATGATAGATTAGGCCACCCAAGTCTTAGGATGATGAGAAACATAATAAATAACTCACATGGGCATAGTATTAATGTGAAGAATTTCCCGAATCATGAAGATTTTGTGTGCCCTGCATGTGCCACCGGGAAACTAATAACTAGACCCTCCACTCTGAAAATGAAGGATGAAGTCCCTGCATTCCTGGAACGCATCCAGGGAGACATTTGCGGTCCCATTCAGCCCGTCTCAGGGCCGTTTAAGTATTTCATGGTGCTCATTGACGCTTCTTCAAAGTGGTCATATGTGGGTTTGTTGTCCACAAGAAACCACGCTTTTGCAAAATTGATCTCGCAGATCATACGCATCAGAAATGTGTTTCCTGATCATCATATCAAGTCCATTCGAATGGACAACGCCGGAGAATTTACTTCGAAGGCATTTGATGATTATTGCATGGCGATGGGAATTGCAGTTGAGCACTCGGTACCGCATGTCCATACCCAGAATGGTTTAGTAGAGGCTTTAATTAAAAGAATTAAATTTATTGCCCGACCCCTCTTGCATAAAAGTAATTTGCCAGCTACATGTTGGGGACACGTAGTCCTTCATGCAGCGAATCTCATCAACCTTAGACCTTCGGCCTACAACATCCATTCACCTACGCAACTAGCGCAAGGGTCACCACCGAAAGTTTCCCATCTTATGAGGTTTGGATGTAAGGTTTATGTACCGATACCACCTCCGCAGCGAACTGCAATGGGCCCACTCCGCAAGACTGGGATATACGTTGGTTATGAGACTGCATCCATAATCAGGTATTTGGAACCCAAGTCGGGAGATTTGCATACTGCCCGCTTCGCTGATTGCATTTTTGATGAAGATAATTTCCCGTCATTAGGGGGAGGAAATCAACCCGTTGATGAAAAATGTCAGGAAATTACGTGGGAAGCCACGGGAATTCATGCACATGACCCGCGCACTAGTGAAACTGAAAAAGAGGTCCAGAAGATCATCGACTTGCAAGCATTAGCAAATCAACTGCCCGGTCACTTTAGTGATTTGAAGAGCGTGATTAAGTCGCATGTGCCTGCACGCAATGCACCGAAGAGGGTTGAAATACCAAAGAAAATTGAAGGTATCCCTAATCTCGTCCAGAGGCCTCAGAAAAATAATAAAGGACGAGAACTCCGGTTCCTTGAATCCTTAGTAACCGGGGACGCCTGGTGAAAAAGGATAAGAGAGATTTATCACAGCCGATCATTGAAATCCCCCAGAATGAGAAGGGGAGCCAGTTGAGACCTGGCACAAGTATGACACCTTCAGAAAAGGGCATACCGGATCTGAATATCCCCATCGGCATGGATGTGTGCGCACACATCGGAGCCGAAAAACTAAAGTGACTTGCCACCACAATTGAAAGAAGCGATGTGCAAGGTAAAGATCTAGCAGAAGCAATCGCTCCAGAAGATGCAACTCATGAAGAAATAGCTATAAATTATGTGCACACGGGAGAGTCCCTGAATAGGACAACAGCTAATATCGATATCTACTTCGCAAAGAAAATTGCCACCATCATCGATCTTGATCCCGAGCCTGCATCGCTCGCTGAATGTAAGAAAAGATCAGATTGGGAAGATTGGAAGAAGGCAATAGCAACTGAATTGCTATCTCTGAATAAAAGAGAGGTATTTGGGCCCGTATGCCGCACACCTCCCCACATACACCCCGTTGGGCACAAGTGGGTATTTGTTCGAAAGAGAAATGAAAGAAATGAAGTAGTGGGATACAAATCAAGGCTGGTAGCCCAAGGTTTCACTCAACGTCCTGGAGTTGATTATGAAGAAACCTACTCCCCAGTCATGAGTGGAATTACCTTTAGATACTTGATCTCAATGGCAGTGAACTTGAACTTGGAAATGAAATTGATGGATGTTGTGACTGCATACCTTTACGGTAACTTGGATTCGCAGATTTATATGAAAGTCCCTGAAGGAATCCCTCTCCCGAACCAAGACAGAGCAAATAGAAATCTGTATAGTGTGAAACTCAGAAAGTCACTGTATGGACTGAATCAATCTGGAAGAATGTCGCTTAAGCGACTTTCTCTGCAAGAAAGGCTACACGAATAATGAAGACTGTCCTTGTGTATTTATACGGCGATCCTAGAATGGATTCTGTATAATCTCTGTGTATGTAGATGATCTGAATATCATCGGGACAGTCGAAGACATAAGAGAAGCAAGCTCCTACTTGGAGTCAGAATTTGAAATGAAAGATTTGGGCAAGATCAAGTTTTGCTTAGGCCTGCAGCTTGAGCATGTCCCTAAAGGAATCTTGGTACATCAGTCAACCTACACCCAGAAGGTGCTTGAAAGGTTTGGCTTCGAGAAGGCATTTCCCTCGAAAGTACCAATGATCGGTAGGTCTTTACAATAAGAAAAAGATCCTTTCCGACCTAGGGAAGGGGGGGAGGAAGTCCTGGGACCGGAATTCCTATACTGTTAGCAAGGTACAGTGCAGAGCCCACCAAAAGGCATTGGCGAGGCATAAAGGACACCTTCCGATACCTCCAAGGAATGAAGGGCCTTGGATTGTTTTGCAGAAATAATCAAGATCTGAACTTGATTGACTATGCAGATGCTGGGTACCTATTAAACCCGCATACTGCAAGGTCACAAACAGGCTATGTGTCTTCTGTGTGGTTGAACTGCAATTTCCTGGAAATCGTCTGAGCAAAGCCTTGTAGCTACTTCGACGAACCACTCAGAAATTATAGCACTGTATGAAGCCGCACGAATGTGCGCTTGGTTCCGATGAACGATTCACCACATCCAGCAGTCATGTGGAATGAACATTGTGCAAACCCCCACAATTATCCATGAATATAATGTAGCTTGCGTTGCACAAGTGCAGACGGGCTATGTAAGCATATCAACCCCAAGTTCCTCTATGCTCATGAATTGCAGAGATGGACAAGATTAAAGTACTATACACTAAGTCATGTAGACTTGTTCACTAAGTCACTCCCCGCATCTAGCTTTGAAAGGTGCGTGCGTGGAATTGGAATGACGAGACTTAGAGAAGTGCAGAATTCAGGGGGAGAATTCTCACAAGCCCGCTAATAAATCTTGATCATGAAGATTAAGTACCCAAAAAATAAAGTTCTGCAGACCAAATGAATTTGGGTGAATTGTACTCTTTTTCCCTTGACGAGTTTTCCATGAAGTTTCTCAACCAAGGTTTTTAATGAGGCAATTTGTGCATCGCAGCATCACATGTATCATGTGCTCTTTCTCCAAATTTTTCCCACTGGGTTTTTATGGAGTTTTAGTGAGGCATGAATGTGTCGGATGAGTGCCCAAGGGGGAGTGTTAAGAAACCTGGGCTTGGGCCGGCAGCCCAGGGCCCATGGTGGGCACCTCATTGTAGTCTATAAATAGAGAGTCATACCTCCTCATTATGTACACATGAATGAAAGCAATAAAGAAAGACAAGGAGTTCTCTCTATCTCTCTGTGTATTCAATCTATTCTCTCTGTGATTGATTCGTTCTTGTTCTAAGCAGAGAAATCGCTCGGACTGGTCGCCAGCGACGGTTTCTCAACACTATCATTTCAAGCAACGGACTGAGTACTTAGCAAATGCTACTGTCACCTCCGGTTTTCCGTAGCGTTGTTTTAGGTGCTGTCGGTTTATTTTTCGCTGGTTGATATAAAAGACATGTTAGCTCATCATAGACAATGCAAAGAAATACCAGAAAAAAGGAAAAGACAAAAGCCCCAAAAAAACTAGAAAAAGACTAAATTAAGAATCTTATATTTTAAGAGGGGAGATTTTTTTTAAGAAGGAGGGGGCAGAATTCGAGGGGAGAGAGAGAGAGAATTTATGGCTATTAGATCTTTAATCCAACAGTCTTAAATTTAAATGATAGTTAGTAAGAAAATATCCTGATGATATTTAATAAAACCCAAATAAGAAACTAGAAGCCGAAATCTAAAATCCAAACGAGTGAGACCTTAGAACAGGTGCGGTTGCCTTTTTAAAACATTAACAAGTAATATACATAAAAGTGGAAATGCTGTTACTAAATTTATAGAGTAATAGAAATACTTTCATCTTATTATATTTTCATTCTTTCAATAATTTCTGTTAGCGTATGTTAATGATGAAAGGTGTGTATCGAAAACTTTCCATGTCTAAAACAACACACGAAGAAAAGAACAAATACTACGGTAACCGATACACAACACTGTGCAGTGGCGAGCTGGCGAGGTAAGATAGAGTATACATGGCACAAGATGATGAGAAAAATATAACGTCTCATTTAGACTGTGACTTATAATTTATAACTAAATTTTTTAAATTTTAGACTGTTTGCGGGATGCAATATATAGAGAAAAATAATCTCATATGATTTTAATTAGTATAGCTGAACTCGGTATAGTTTATACTACAATCTACCTGTAGACCCCGCTTTAAAAATATACACAGTTTAAAACTAGTTACTGTAGCAAACATAAGCCAAAGCCACAGCGAAGTCTTGCCAAACCCATCCATTCTTTTCGTTTATAATTTATAGCTTATGATTTTTTTAATAAACAAATAAGATAATTTTTATCATCTTTTTAAAATGGTTTATTTAGAAAATTTTTTAAATTGACTTATCAATTATTGATATTTAATTTATTTCCACAAATACTTACTCTATAAATGAAAAAAACAATTATTGTTGTAAACTATCAGCAGCCACGAGAGAGAGAGAGAGAGAGAGAGAGAGTAACGTCTCGCGTGTAGCAGAGGAAGTGGGACAGGTAGCTAAGGGCATCCATAGTGTATATAACCCAAGGGGCCTTAAGGTAGGTCCCATCTAAACCTTAAGGCCGACTCCATAGTGTATATAACCCAAGGGGCCTTAAGACGGTCCCACTCGGCAGATAAAGAAAAATTGTATTTTAATGCTTGTGACCAGATCTTTAGCTTGAGGACCAGCCTTAAGCCTTTTTTGCTTATAGCCTGCTTAAGGTCACCCCTGTAATGTATAAGGTTGACCTTAAGGTGGCTTAAGACCCTCTATTTTCATACAGTACAGATGCCCTAAGCTCATGTGATTTTGTGGACGCGGTTACGGTTAGGGGTGGAAAAATAGCTTGAGGCTTGTGGCTCGGCTCGAGCTCGTTACGAGCCGAGCCGGCTCAGCTCGAGCTCGTTAAATTTCGAGCCGAGCCAAGCCTCCTTTCTAGCTCGTGAAAAAACGAGCCAAGCACGAGCCGCTCGCGAGCCAGCTCACGAGCTATTTGGCTCGCGTCTCCCGTCCATCTCCCCACTCGCGGTCCTATCTGCTGCCTCCCCCCACTCATGAATCTCACCGCCGTCATCTCCCCATTATCCATCTCTCCCCCCACTCCCAGTCCCCACTCCTGCGGTCCTGCCTGCTGCCTCCTCCAGCGCCGCGGCCTCCACGTCCCCGCTCACCTGCCACCAGCTCGGCCTCGGCCTCCTCCCCCACCTCCCCTCCCTCTCCCTCTCCCTCTCCCTCTCCCTCCACCGCCACTCCACGGCCGCCTCCCTCTCATCCAAACCAATCTCCTGCTCCCACTCCCACCCCAAAGGCCCAAACCCCTAACCCTAGCCCCCACCGCCACCGCTCACCGCCTCCTCCCGCCCGTCTCTGTGGCGGCGACATCTTCCCTCGCGCCGGCGTCACCACCACCGAAGCCAGCGCTGCAGGGTGCCGCTTGGCGCCGTCGCGCTGCTCGGCCTTGGCGCCGCCGTGCTCACTCGAGCGCTCACCTTCGCCGCCGCCTTCTTTGCCTTCGGGGACCCCATCCCCTGGCTCATCGTGCTCGCTTTCTTCTTTGCCCGCGGGTTTATCAATACGGGTCTGGGAAGCCGCGTCGCCTACGCCTTCGTCTCCGCCTTCGGGGGCTTATCGCTCGGTCTCGGCTACGCGCTCGTCTTCTCCGAGGCGCTCCTAGTCCCGGCCATCCCCTCCATCTCCGCCCACGTCGGAGGCATCTTTGTCTATGAATCTGTCTGTGAATGATCTCTGTAATTTGCTGCTCTGTTATCTGCGAGCCGTTTTGGCTCGTTCGGGCTCGCGAGCCAGCTCGAGCCTCGTTTTGAGCCGAGCCGAGCCTCTCGCGTAGCTCGTTTCGGAAACGAGCCGAGCCGAGCCTACTGTTCACCTGACCGAGCTTGGCTTGAGCCGGCTCGGCTCGTTTCCACCCCTAGTTACCGTTACGTGCTGGGCGCGCGCTTGGACGCGCGCGTGTTCACAACGGGTAAGAAGCCCAACCATCATCCAGAAGCAGCAGCTCGCCTCTTTCACAAGTGGCTCCGTAATCCAACAAGCAAGGACGGCTGGAGGAGGTGACCTCGCTCTCTAACCACGTAACCCGCACTACAAGCAAAACTAAGGGTGTTTTTTGGTTTATGCTACAGGTGAATGGGATGATCTTGTTCACGATAATATAGTTTGACTTAGTTGAACAAACTGATACAATATCTAGATAGAATGTTCTATGTCAAACTTTATGAGTAGAATTATTTTGTGTAGAGTTTATTCTTTCCATTCATTTAACTAAATATAAAAATAAGATATCATCCAAAATAGAATGGGCCATCTACCAAACCAAACACCCTGTGAGACCACGAAGAGGGCTCTAGGTGTCGGAGTCGTCGTAGTCACAGTCACTACCGTGGGAGTAAAGTCCATTACCGGTCCTTAAACTTTTTATGTTGTGTCATCCCGGTCCATAGACTTTTAAAGTGTGTCATCTCGGTCCTTAAACTTTCAAAGTGTGGCAATATCCTATGTAGTTGTAGCAGTGAACTTTTTATGCTGTGTCATCCCGGTCCATAGACTTTCAAAAGAAATTGCCACACTTTGAAAGTTTAAGGACCGGGATGACACACTTTAAAAGTCTATGGACCGGAATGACACAGCATAAAAAGTTTAAGGACCGGTAATGGACTTTACTCCTACCGTGGCGTAGGCTGGTCGGTGCAGTACAGTTGTACGTACAGAGTTTACTTTTACCTCCTGTTATCAGCTATGACCACTCGTTTCACCGACGTACGGCTCCAGGATTTGGCGTACGAATTCAGGGCCTGTTTGGATCCACCCAGATTTTAAGAATCTGACTTTTAGAAACTGGGTGGGATCCAAACAGACCAGTTTTTGGGGCAGTTTTTAAAATCTACCTACCCAGATTCTTAAAAACCAAGAAGCTGTTGATACCTAGCTTTTGCCAGTTTTTTTTGCACAAATACCCATTTACCCTCATTAAAGACCACGCATGGCTGTTTAATGTGCTGTTCAAGAGCAATAAATGTAAGGGTATAATAGTCTATTAGCACCAATCATAAATGAAACCAGCTTTTAAAAACTAGGGGATCCAAACACCTCATCTGTTTTTGCTTAGAAACTAGCTTTTAAAAACTAGAAGTAATAGCTGGTTTTTAAGAATCTGAAACTGATCCAAACAGGGCCTCAAAAGAAAAAGGACGACGTGGACTTTGGCTCAGTTTTCATTTACGCTCTCACCGGTCAACTTGCATTTCGATAGCAATTACTGTGCATTGGTTTCTCCTCCACCTCAGCAAACACCTGGGTATCGACGCAGATGGTACAGTGGAGTACTGGGCTCCATAGGAGCTAACAAATCTTGGAAGCCTGGACAGATCAGCTGGCCGACTGACCAGTTGGGTGACCTAAAGTGGTTTGCCTGCAATCGCTGGTCGAACAACGACAAAAATACACAAAGGGTCAACAACTGCTCACTGCCGAGCCTGGGTAGGGATAGCCGTCAAGGGTCGTCGGATGGTGGCTCCGCATCTAGTTGGTCTATGAGAAGGACATTGGCACCATATGTGGAAGTATTGGAGTCGTTCTTTTCGGTTTTCAACTTATGATTTATATTACAGTAACTAGTTTTCAAACGAAATGTATTTTTAAATTAAAGTCTACAAGTTGATTTAAGTGTACTGACTTTAACTATATTGACTAAATCACACATGAGCATCTTCATACTCTCTCACGAATAATTAAAATTCAAAAAAAATCAGTCATTAAACACGGCAAGCTATAACCCAAAATAACCACTTATTAGCTACTGGCCCCTTGCGGATTAGACCGTAGCCCCACATCTGGGCCGATTTCTGTCGGCCTTCGGGCCGCAAGGATGGCGACCATATTGCCAACCAACTCCGTTCAATTTTGTGCCTCGGTTGGCTATGGGCCGAAACCCTCAAGGGCTAGCTGCGTTGGCGGTGAGGCTGTACGTAGAGATGGGCCGGATATTGAGCGCTGGAGTAGTAAGGTTGGAAAACATCACATCACACACTGGTGCAAATGCAATGGTGCTTATTGCTCAAGACTCGGGAGCTCGTGGGTACAGAAATCTCACCAAATTTTTTCTATTTAAGCCTTTTTTTTTTGAAAAATACTCACATTTAGACCCCTGGTAGTTTTAATTCCGTTTTTGGACCCAGGGGGCCGGAGCCGTGACCCACGGCGCCGAGGTAACACGTCTCGGCGCCGTGGTCCATGGCTCCGAGGTCGCAGGCCCACTCCAACCTGGTCGCCTGCGTGGCGCTGACGTGGCAGCACCTCGGCGCCGTGGATCGTGGCTCCGAGCTCGGAGCCGTGGGTCGTGGCGCCGAGCTCGGAGCCGTGGGTCGTGGCGCCGAGCTCGGAGCCGTAGATCTTGGCGCCGAGCCCTGGCCACTTATGCAGCGCCGAGCGCCCGCGTGTTCATTTCGCCGCTCGACTCCTCAGCGCCCCGCCTCCCCGGCCGCCCACCTCCCCTGCCGCCACCGCCTCCCCGACCGCCCGCCCCCTCCCCGGCCGCCCGCCTCCCCTGCCGCCACCGCCTCCCCGGCCGGCCGCCCCCTCCCCGGGCCGCCGCAGACTCCCCGGCCCCCGCCGCCTCCCCGGGCCGCCAGCGCCGCCCCGGCCCCCGCCGCCTCCCCGGCCCCCGTGTCTCCGGCCGCCGCCCTCTGGTGCCGCCTGGCCTCCCGCCTCCCCGCGTGTCCGGCCGCCACCCTCTGGTGCCGCCCGGCCTCCGGCCGCCTCCCCGCGTCTCCGGCCGCCGCCCCGCGCCTCCGGTCGCCTCCCCCCGTCTCCGGCCGCCGCCCCCGTCTAAGGTCAGCATCCTTAATCTTCTGAAATTGAAATTGCGTGTTTGCGAAAAAAAAGAGAGTTTGCTAAGAAGTTGTGTTTGTGCAATTGTACATTAGTTAATTGTGGGTGGATGGATGATGGGACTTCTTGTAATGATAGATTTGTAGCTATGGTGTTGTTCGTATTATTTGTTATTAGCTCTGTCTACCATCGGCATTTGTGCTGCTGCCCAGTCTATGATGGATGATGTAGCTGTCTGATGCTTGACGACAGATCTGCCGAGCGGCAAAGCTTTTACATTTAATCTTCTGAAATTGGCACTGCCAAGTAAATACTTTTTGTTGGCGAAATGGATTGAGTGTGGCACATGGTAGCCGTGGGGAATACTGCAGTCCGAAATCTTTTTGCTACGTGTCTTTATCAACCATTGTCTTTGAAGCATTTAATGGGTTATCTAGATCAGATCAGAGTAGCAAAATTCTGCCTCTGAATTGGATTGCTCCTACCAATCTTTCTTCCTTCAATAGCTTTGTAAGAATTGGACTTGCTGATCATGGTAGTTCGGGTGCATGCATCGTGCATGATATTATCAATAGTTAGTTTATGTTAAACATGTAGCTAATGTTATTTAAGATGTACTGCCCCTTGTTATTCCTTTACCATGCTTCCCTCTTTGTCAAAAGATGCTCACCATGTTTTCTGTATGAACTAGATGGACAACCTAGTCACCGTATATCATGGAGGCAGTGTGACAAGTGATGATTATGGAAATGTTCGATTTGTTGAAATGCAAAGGGTGCCTATGATATGTAACATCCTGATTTTCAGAGCCTTTTTGAAGCTTTTAAAATAAAATTCACCATTTGGATTTTTCTGGAATTAATTAAAGCTTAATTGGAATTTTATGAATTAAAAAGATTTAATATGATTAATCTGAACATGATCATTTGCCAAAAGTATTTTATTTGAGTTTCTTGTGTCCCAAGGAATTTATTGGTATTTTTCTGGTTTTTTCTGAATTTATTTGCTATTTTCTAGAGCTCAAAAGGATTTATTTGAATTTCTGAAAAAAGAAAAAGAAAAGAAAATCCCAACCGGCCAGTGGGCCGAAACCCACCAGCCGGCCCAGCCCAGCAGGCCGCCAGCCCGCACCGCCCCGCCGTGCCACGCGTCGCACATCGGTGCCACGCCCGCGCCCGCCTTGCCCCTGCCGATGGTCGACGCGTGTCGCCATCCCGGCCGCCCGCTCACGCCCGTGCGCCATCCTCGCCGCTCGCCCGTCCGAGCCGCTGACAGGTGGGGCCCACCTGTCAGGCGTATCGTCCCCGGCCGGGACTCCCGTCTCCGTATCCGGCACGACTCCGCCGCCGCCTCGCCGTCTCCGCCCAGGACACCTCCGCCGTCTTCCATCCGGACACCTCGACGGCCGTGTATAAATACGGAGGCCGCCCCCTCGACTTCCTCGTCCCGCAGCCGCCGTCGCCGCCGCCGCTTCTGCCGCCGGAACCCGAAGTCGCCGCCCTCGCCGACGTCGTTCGCCTCCGCCGAAGCCGCCGCACGTCGCCGCCGTCGTTCGCCGTCGTCAGTTGCCGCCGGTGAGCCCCGCCAGCCAGATCCCATACCCCGCCGCCTGAACCCCTCGTCGCCGGTCAGCCGTCCGCCGCAGCCCCGCCGCCCGGCCATCGCCGCGGACGCGCCTCGCCGCCGCCTCGGCCGCGCCCCGCGTCCCCTCGGTTCCCGCGCCGGCGAGCGTCAGCGCTGACGCAACCCCGCCGCTTCGTCTTCCCGTGCGCCGAGTCCGCCGTGAGCCGTTCCGCTGACAAGCCGGGCCCACCCGTCAGCCCTGGTCCGTAGACCGAGCCACGTCAGCCAGCCACGCAAGCCTAGCCACGTCAGCCTCGGGCGCACACGTGTCGCCTCGTGTCTGCCACGTTAGCCCTAGCCGCTTGCGTCAGCAGCCGCCGCCCGCACTGTTCCGTGAGCCGAGCCCACCGTAGACCCAGCCTCCCGTGCACCCGGTCCACAGCACAGTGCGATTTCTTATTTTCCCCGATTTTCTTTAGATCCAGATTTTCCAGAGCCCCGTTCTCCCTCGTCCTAGCTCCGATCGACCCGATTCTTCTTCCTAAATTCGTCTAAAATTGAGCTCTATCTTTTGGTTCTGGTTTTGCAGTTTTTGGAGTTCATTTGAGTTTTATTTGAATTTGTTTTTGTCTTTTCGTCTCGTTTTCTCTCTCGTTAGATCGCGTGTTCGAGGGAGCGGAAGTTGGATTTGAAGATCAAGAGCCCTCAGCTGAGCAAGGCCAAGGCAAGTCGTGTCCTTTGATCATGTTGAACCCAGTTTGCAATCTATTATTTAATTATTTTGTTTTAAATTATCATGCATCGCTACTTTTATTCAAACCCTTGTATTGGTAGTTATCGTCCCAATTGGTTATTTCCCTCCTTGATAATTCGAATGCCCTGATTCCATTGTCACCATAGAATGGGAAATTACTTAGTGATGCAATATTAGTTGTCACATGGGGTGTGCGTTTAATTGCTTAGCCATGCTTATCACTAGTACGTTGGGTTTATCATCACATGTGGTTAATTAATCTTGACTTAATGATATACTTGAACGTGGTGGTCAACCACAGCTATAAAATTTGTGTGCCATGACATGGGTAGTGTCATTGGTGTTGGTTATACAAAATTGGTTTTCACTTGGGCGATTGATCGTGCAGTAAAGGGGGTGCGAGAGGCACATGGGATGTGGATGTTTCGCCCGGGTAACTCTTAAGGACTTAACTTTGTGCGCCATTGATCTGAGCTTTATCGTGCAAACCACATGTCTAGTATGGGATAGACCTGGCATAATAATTTGTGAAGTCTCCACTTTGGTTTTACTACTGATGTTGTTGTGGCGCAAGAGGGGGTGAGAGGCGAAACCTTAGCGGGTGGGATCAGGTGGAGATGGACCATTGTAAAAGCCTTGTTGTGATTTCCTTAAGCTGAGGCTAATCACATCGTGTGGGTACAGTTGTGCAACCTCTGCAGAGTGTAAAACTATTCGAATAGCCGTGTCCTCGGTCATGGACAATGCTCGGTGATTTCACACGAGGGGTAGAGTTGTTTATGAAATCTGGTTGGTTTGAGCTGGGAAGTGAATGGTTAATTCACTTGTGGATATATTCAATTCCTTCAATTATTTATTTAGTGTCTTTTATCCAAGTTGCTTTTCAATCTATGTATGATAATTACTTCAAGTTGTTGCTTTATGCAAAATTAACCTTTCAGCCATCCATTGTTAAGCCTTGCATACTATATTGCATTCATTTGTTACAAACGACTTGCTGAGTACCAATGTACTCACGGCTTTATGCCCATGTTGCTCAGTTGAGGAGGAGGGACCAGATCAGCAGGAGTGGTTAGAAGGAGGCTACTACGAGGACTTCACGGATTAGGACTTCGTTCTCCACTCGATAGCCTGTGGGCGTGTCGATTGGCTGCTGCGCTTTCTTTTGGATTTCCGCTGCTAGTTTTTGTTAAGCCCTTCGGGCTAATTTATTGTAAGCTTGACCATAAGGTCGCACTCTGATGATTATTAATAATATTTGAGTCTTTTCTTAGTAAATCGTGATATGTTCGATATTTCATCTTTGTTTATACTGTGTGCACTAGCGTGATCCTGGACTAGTGCGGAATACACAGGAGAGTCCGGATTTGCATATTCGGGTCTCTACAGAGATGGTATCAGAGCTATATCGACTGTAGGACGAAGCCCTAGTTAGAATGGTCGAATTAGTCAAGTTTTCAAAATTTATTTTCTAAATCAAATCAACCAAATGATTATCTAGTAATTCTTGATTCTTACCTCATCCTTAGGATTTTTACTCCTTGCCTCCTCTGAAATATTGTTTTCGAAATTCAATTTGACTTCTTACCCCCATAATGTCCATAGATGTCTCGAGTGTCCCTCCATCAAAGTGAAAGCTGGTATGGAATTCTTCAAGCTGTGCTGTGAAGTTCAGATCAAGGAAGCACCCCAATGTTTCAAGACAAGATTGGAGATTTCCGTGAAGATTAGGAGCCATTAGATTTCAACCTTGTTATAGTTTTAGCATCGTATAGATCGTCTTGCTTCTTATTTGCCGTTGGGTGTGATGTGAGCTGCAGTTTTGCTTCTAGCATTATGATGCAGTCATGTCAAAAGTCTTTTTGTGGAGTTTATTGCTTCTTTTGTTAGCCTTTTCGGCTAAGTGTTTGCTTAGTTTTAGGTTGCCATTAGTTATCCCCCTTAGACGAGTTTACCGCTTACCTCTTGCTTTTCCCTCTTACCTATTGAGCCTTCAGAAGTCAGTTCTCAGCAAGTGATCTTACTTTCAGAGCAGAGCAGAAATGGTTGACACTCGGAGCACCGCAGGACGCAGCCAGATGAACCAAGACCCAGAGGGCAGCAACGCAAACCAGGCAACTCAGGATGACCGCATGGGACATCGTTCTTCCACAATCCATAATACAGATAGAGATGTTATCTGCTACCGTTGTGGTGGGGATGGACACGTAGCCTTCCAATGTCCTCAAAAAGGGAAGCCAGCACAAGATTTTCTTTGTGCCAACTGCGACAAAACTGGCCACAAATTTGCCAGATGTCCTACAAGGAAGGTAATCCAGCACGAAGCCCACAATCGTTGTGACAAGGAAGAGCACTGCATCCAACAATGCTACTTAAAGAATAAGTTTAAGAATTGTGCCTGTACTCGCTGTGGAGAGATAGGACATTATGCTAGCGAACATGAAATCAGTTGCTCCAGTTGCGAAGGAACTCATTTTCTTGAAGAATGTCCTATGAGCAAGATTACTTGTTACCTATGTGAAAGCCAGGACCATAGCCCAGCTCAGTGCCCCTTGGATTCGATATTGGCCTCAGTATTGCAGCAGCAACGAGAGAAACTCCGAGCTACTACCATGAGTGCATTGACAAAAGAAGGCAGGACTACAGGTACATTTGCCAAGATACCATCAGAAGATGAGGCACAACAATACAACCAGGACAATTGTGTGGCCCCATCAGACAAGACACTCCCACTAGGTGAAACCCAATTCCGAAAGAGGAAGATGGTCCAACAAGGAACTCAGTTGCATCGGTCACAAAAAGAAAGAATCAACACGTGTCAGCCAGAATGTGTACCACACCAGGGGAATTCCAAGACTCTAGCTTCAATACCTCGATCGGATATTTTGGGCCGACGCCCTATCAATGCTAGCAGTGGGCCACACAGAAGTTTTAACCCTACAGCTTCAGTTACTTGCTTCAGGTGTAAGGAGCCAGGTCATTACGCTCGCAAGTGTCCGCAGAAGCGTAAAGCAATCATGCCAACTCCGTTCAACCTTGGAAATACCACTGCCAAGACTCCAGGAGCAAGCCATGGATTGTCATCAGAACAGGGAAGTCAGATACCTCAGAGCGTTACAAAGGGAAGCCTCAACAACGTCGTCTCCAACGTCGCACCTTGTAACCTATTCTTTTAGTTAGCCTGAATCTCGGGGACGAGATTCCGTTTAAGGGGGGAGGTTTGTAACATCCTGATTTTCAGAGCCTTTTTGAAGCTTTTAAAATAAAATTCACCATTTGGATTTTTCTGGAATTAATTAAAGCTTAATTGGAATTTTATGAATTAAAAAGATTTAATATGATTAATCTGAACATGAACATTTGCCAAAAGTATTTTATTTGAGTTTCTTGTGTCCCAAGGAATTTATTGGTATTTTTCTGGTTTTTTCTGAATTTATTTGCTATTTTCTAGAGCTCAAAAGGATTTATTTGAATTTCTGAAAAAAGAAAAAGAAAAGAAAATCCCAACCGGCCAGTGGGCCGAAACCCACCAGCCGGCCCAGCCCAGCAGGCCGCCAGCCCGCACCGCCCCGCCGTGCCACGCGTCGCACATCGGTGCCACGCCCGCGCCCGCCTTGCCCCTGCCGATGGTCGACGCGTGTCGCCATCCCGGCCGCCCGCTCACGCCCGTGCGCCATCCTCGCCGCTCGCCCGTCCGAGCCGCTGACAGGTGGGGCCCACCTGTCAGGCGTATCGTCCCCGGCCGGGACTCCCGTCTCCGTATCCGGCACGACTCCGCCGCCGCCTCGCCGTCTCCGCCCAGGACACCTCCGCCGTCTTCCATCCGGACACCTCGACGGCCGTGTATAAATACGGAGGCCGCCCCCTCGACTTCCTCGTCCCGCAGCCGCCGTCGCCGCCGCCGCTTCTGCCGCCGTGCGCCTCGCCGCCGGAACCCGAAGTCGCCGCCCTCGCCGACGTCGTTCGCCTCCGCCGAAGCCGCCGCACGTCGCCGCCGTCGTTCGCCGTCGTCAGTTGCCGCCGGTGAGCCCCGCCAGCCAGATCCCATACCCCGCCGCCTGAACCCCTCGTCGCCGGTCAGCCGTCCGCCGCAGCCCCGCCGCCCGGCCATCGCCGCGGACGCGCCTCGCCGCCGCCTCGGCCGCGCCCCACGTCCCCTCGGTTCCCGCGCCGGCGAGCGTCAGCGCTGACGCAACCCCGCCGCTTCGTCTTCCCGTGCGCCGAGTCCGCAGTGAGCCGTTCCGCTGACAAGCCGGGCCCACCCGTCAGCCCTGGTCCGTAGACCGAGCCACGTCAGCCAGCCACGCAAGCCTAGCCACGTCAGCCTCGGGCGCACACGTGTCGCCACGTGTCTGCCACGTCAGCCCTAGCCGCTTGCGTCAGCAGCCGCCGCCCGCACTGTTCCGTGAGCCGAGCCCACCGTAGACCCAGCCTCCCGTGCACCCGGTCCACAGCACAGTGCGATTTCTTATTTTCCCCGATTTTCTTTAGATCCAGATTTTCCAGAGCCCCGTTCTCCCTCGTCCTAGCTCCGATCGACCCGATTCTTCTTCCTAAATTCGTCTAAAATTGAGCTCTATCTTTTGGTTCTGGTTTTGCAGTTTTTGGAGTTCATTTGAGTTTTATTTGAATTTGTTTTTGTCTTTTCGTCTCGTTTTCTCTCTCGTTAGATCGCGTGTTCGAGGGAGCGGAAGTTGGATTTGAAGATCAAGAGCCCTCAGCTGAGCAAGGCCAAGGCAAGTCGTGTCCTTTGATCATGTTGAACCCAGTTTGCAATCTATTATTTAATTATTTTGTTTTAAATTATCATGCATCGCTACTTTTATTCAAACCCTTGTATTGGTAGTTATCGTCCCAATTGGTTATTTCCCTCCTTGATAATTCGAATGCCCTGATTCCATTGTCACCATAGAATGGGAAATTACTTAGTGATGCAATATTAGTTGTCACATGGGGTGTGCGTTTAATTGCTTAGCCATGCTTATCACTAGTACGTTGGGTTTATCATCACATGTGGTTAATTAATCTTGACTTAATGATATACTTGAACGTGGTGGTCAACCACAGCTATAAAATTTGTGTGCCATGACATGGGTAGTGTCATTGGTGTTGGTTATACAAAATTGGTTTTCACTTGGGCGATTGATCGTGCAGTAAAGGGGGTGCGAGAGGCACATGGGATGTGGATGTTTCGCCCGGGTAACTCTTAAGGACTTAACTTTGTGCGCCATTGATCTGAGCTTTATCGTGCAAACCACATGTCTAGTATGGGATAGACCTGGCATAATAATTTGTGAAGTCTCCACTTTGGTTTTACTACTGATGTTGTTGTGGCGCAAGAGGGGGTGAGAGGCGAAACCTTAGCGGGTGGGATCAGGTGGAGATGGACCATTGTAAAAGCCTTGTTGTGATTTCCTTAAGCTGAGGCTAATCACATCGTGTGGGTACAGTTGTGCAACCTCTGCAGAGTGTAAAACTATTCGAATAGCCGTGTCCTCGGTCATGGACAATGCTCGGTGATTTCACACGAGGGGTAGAGTTGTTTATGAAATCTGGTTGGTTTGAGCTGGGAAGTGAATGGTTAATTCACTTGTGGATATATTCAATTCCTTCGATTATTTATTTAGTGTCTTTTATCCAAGTTGCTTTTCAATCTATGTATGATAATTACTTCAAGTTGTTGCTTTATGCAAAATTAACCTTTCAGCCATCCATTGTTAAGCCTTGCATACTATATTGCATTCATTTGTTACAAACGACTTGCTGAGTACCAATGTACTCACGGCTTTATGCCCATGTTGCTCAGTTGAGGAGGAGGGACCAGATCAGCAGGAGTGGTTAGAAGGAGGCTACTACGAGGACTTCACGGATTAGGACTTCGTTCTCCACTCGATAGCCTGTGGGCGTGTCGATTGGCTGCTGCGCTTTCTTTTGGATTTCCGCTGCTAGTTTTTGTTAAGCCCTTCGGGCTAATTTATTGTAAGCTTGACCATAAGGTCGCACTCTGATGATTATTAATAATATTTGAGTCTTTTCTTAGTAAATCGTGATATGTTCGATATTTCATCTTTGTTTATACTGTGTGCACTAGCGTGATCCTGGACTAGTGCGGAATACACAGGAGAGTCCGGATTTGCATATTCGGGTCTCTACATGATATTCAGTGATCGGCCGTCGTTTAGTGAGTTGGTTGCTAGGGCTCGGGAGGAGCTACATTGTCATGGAAACGAGGAGAGCATCACAGTTGAGGGGTTACTTCACTACGGTTCGAAAGACATAATTCTCAGGCGGTTGATCTTAATTGGTTGTGAGGATGAGTGGGACAAATATGTCAGATTGGTTATGCGGAATGAGTTAAAATGTTTGGACCTTGTTGTGCGGAAGGTGTCCATTGATCCCACCCCTCACGGTTATTCACCAGAACTAGGTGATCAGGCACCCTTTGACCCTCCGTTACCGGATCTTGCGGTGGATGTGGAAGAAGAGCCTGAGGTGCCCGATGCTCTATCTGCCCCGAACGAGGTTCAGATTTCTCAACCAGTTCGAGTTGAATGTCGGACTGATGATGTTGTGGCGGCCCCTCAGGATCATCCCAATAAGTGTCGAGCCACACTTTAGCCTTTTCCCGTCATTGTTGTTTTTTTGTCTCAATCCCATCGTTTTCGTGCTTATGATGCAGGAGACATTCCTGATAATATTGGTGTTCCTCCCGTTGCTCCATCTGGCAACGTTGAAGAAGTCTGCAGGGACTCCAACAGTGTGGATGTTCAAATTGTGGATGATCTGCAGCCTTACGAGATCGCAAGGGCCGTTGATTCTGACGATGACCGCCCTTTTGGAGAGCTGACCGAAAGTGATATTGAGCTGATCAGGCGTTATTGCCCTGGCCGGGATCCATCAGTTCATGAATTCAGCGATCTTAGGCATTCTCATGGGGCTTATGCAGAAGGAAGGGATGACGAGCTGCTAGATGCTCCTGAGGCCGGTTCAAGCATGACAATTGAGAAGGGCATGATGTTTGAGGACTTGTCTGCATTGAGGTGGCTGCAGGAGTATTCAGTGATTCGTAAAAGGCCATTCAAGGTGAGGCATTCTTATGTGGAGCGGAGATACACAGTTGTGTGCGAGAAGGAAACATGTGAATGGAGGGTTTGTGCTAGGAAACAGAAGGACACGGGAAAGTTCAAGATCACAAGAATCGTTGGCCCACACACTTGTTCCGAAGCAGAGCTCAAACAGAAGCATCGGCAGTTGACCTCTACCATTATTGCCAAGTCACTGTGTCACATAGTAAAGGGAGAACCCAATATGAAGGTGAAGACACTTGCTGGGATTGTTAAGGAGAAATTTGGATACGAGATAAGGTATGGAAAAGCATGGAGGGCAAAGCAACGCATCTGGAAGATGATATATGGGGACTGGGAAGATGGGTACTTGCAGTTGCCAGCACTCTTCAATGCAATCAAAGCGGTTAATCCAGGCATGCATTATGAGTACGTCCCGAAACCAAACGAATGGACTCAAGATGGGATGCAGATATTCTTCCGTGCTTTCTGGTGCTTTGCTCAGTCCATCGAGGCCTTTCGGCATTGTCGTCCCGTCTTCTCCATTGACGGTACGTTTCTTTTTGGCAAGTACCAGGGCACACTTCTGATAGCCATTTCCTGTGACGCAGACAACGCGTTGGTTCCTTTGGCGTTTGCTTTGGTTGAGAGGGAGAACAAAGACAGCTGGGGATGGTTCTTGCGGCTCGTTCGGAGGCACGTGGTCGGCCCAGGTAGGGAGGTGGGTGTCATATCTGATAGACACCAGGGCATACTCGCTGCCGTACAAGAGCAGATACCGGGGTATCCACCTTTGCACCACCGTTGGTGCACTCGGCATCTTGCCGAGAATCTACTCCGTAAGGATGGTACGAAGGATAACTTTCCTCTGTTCAAGGAGGTCGCTCGAATGCTTGAGGTCAAGTTCTTCCAGGAGAAGTTGGAGCAGCTTAATACTGCAACAAACGCAGAAGGTAGACAGTGGTTGTCGGGATTGATGAGAGATGTCGACAAATGGACAAGGGCTCATGACGATGGTGGCTGGAGGTACGAGTTTCAGACAAGCAATATGGCCGAATCCTTCAATAACTTGCTTAGGGGTATACGTGGTATGCCCGTCAATGCTATAGTATCATTCACCTTTTACAAGCTTGTTGCCTGGTTCAACGAAAGACACGCATATGCAATGGCGCTACAGAGTAAACAAGAGAGATGGGCGCCAAAACCGAAGCGCCACCTTGAAAAGGCAAAGGCGAGGGCTGAGGCACATGAGGTACATTGTTTTGACAACTCCACGGGCACTTACGAGGTTGTAGAAAGGGGTGGTACAACGACCGATGGAGAGCTCCGGCCGACTAGGAGGCATAAGGTTGTCCTTATTGATTTCTCATGCACATGTGGTAAACCGAGGCAGTACCACTTTCCATGTTCTCATTATGTGGCAGCAGCAAGGCATCGCAACTTTGACTACGAGAGCAAGATACCTCGGGACTTCAGTGTTGACAACCTTGTGCTTACGTGGTCTCCCCGTTTCGAGCCTTATCGGGATGAGGGAGAGTGGCCACCATACACCGGGCCCAAATACATTGCGGATCCTGGTAGCCGTTGGAACAAACGTGGAACCAGGAAGAGGACGAGACACAAGATGGTTATGGATCAGCTTCCAAGAAGAACGAGGTGAGGGAGAGCAACCCCCTTTCTTACTGACCCCGAGCAGAACCAGTGTAGCAGATGTGGTAGACTTGGCCACAATTCACGCACATGCCATTGGCCACTTAGTCAGGTACGAGTGCTTGTTGTTCGTTATGTTTCATAGTTCGTCTAGTTGTTTTTCCCATATGCAATTTGCTATGTTTATTGTTTAATTTCTTATTCTTTCCATATTTTATGCATGTTCAATTTGTTGTTTACTTATATGTTGGACTGACAAATTCAATTTTTGTTGTAGGATGGCGCAATTCCACCTGCTAGACGCGCACTACGAGGAGAACCACCGAGGACGGCTCACCGCGGAGGGGATGGTACTGGCTTCATCACTTCTTGTACAATTAATTATTTATGTTGATGCATTAACAAAAAAAGTGTTCTATTCTATACAGGAGCTGCCCATCCTTCGTTCTCGAACCCATGACGGGTTTCTGGACATGCAGTACGACGAGAGGTACACCCCCTTCCTGGAGAGGGCTGGCCTAGACGCCATCTCTTACCAGGTTCACCGTGGGTTGCCCACCTTCAACCCCCCGGCCATCACTGCACTGATTGACAGGTATTCTCCTAAACCATTGCTCCTACATGCCAAACGAGCCTCGTGGCACCCACATGGAGAAATGTTGAGGGGGTCGCCTCGGACGTGGTTGTCCATCGTGGTAGTGGCATGCACATATGCAGCTCGGGTTCGCGCAGCAACATGTGGGATCATAAGAGCTTCCTATATTCACGACCTCCTCGTTGCCCCTCTCGCGTTGCATCTGTTCGCGGAGGTCGTTGTTCTCCTCAGTGAGACTCTCCATTCGGTACTCCAAGTCCCATATTCGAGCCCATAATGTATCCACATAACGATCAACATACCGTTCGTGAGGAGGGTTGATCCAGTGGGAGAAGTCGCATTTGGCCATCTGCACAAAAAATGACGGTAAACTTCGAGGGTCCATAAGCAATACAAAATGTAACATTACTAATTTGTACCCCAGAGCGTGAGCATCGGAAGAAACGTCGCCCGCCATCGTTCGGGGAATCCAAGATCTGGACGACCGCGTACTCATTGTGTCTGCATTTCGGCCACGGTGGTTGAGCACGCCGGCTTGGTATCAATCGGTACTGCGGACCGAACATATCCCTCGTTTCTAAGGGAATGTCGTCCTTCGGTGACCCAAATCCCACTGGCCCCTCGCCTTCAGACATGGTATGTTTCACCATGAAAGAGAGGGTACTACTTTGTTCGATTCACAATGTCATTGGACCCCAACCCTGCTACTTATAGCAAAACGGGGCAGCTTAATGTAGTGACCACCAAAAAAAGAGGCTTTTGCTCTGGGACATGACAACACGCCCCAGCTTTGCTCAAGGACATGACACAAGAGGTCAGCTTTTGCTCAGTGAGATGACAAAAGATGGCAGCTTTGCTCTGACATGAGAAAACGGGGCAGCATATGCCAGCTTTGCGTAGTGACGGAGTAGGCCTTTAGCCTGTACACATATAGGGCGTAGGTCTTTAGCCTTTACAGGAGTAGGCCTGTAGGCCTGTACACATATAGGGGCGTAGGTCTTTAGCCTTCTAGGCTTTGAATGGTCCAATCTCTGAAAAGGCTACAAACTATGAATTTATTACGAGACTATAGTCTCTGAAAAGCCTACATAGGGTCATTTATTGCTACACTGGAATCCAGGAAAAGCGAAAAGATCCTCTCCATGGACTATGCCCACTGCACCAGATAACCTGCCTACATAAAGGCCTCCCTCCTATGTCTTCCATACCATATCTCCTCCTCAAGGCATCACAATACTACTACACAACAATGTCTTCCTGGAGGTCCGACCCATTTGGAGTGCCGGAGTGGCATGAGCGCCCGAAGTGCCATTGCGGCTTTAGGACGATGTTGGGAGTCTGGACTGATCGAGTACAACGAGCCAAATACGGTCGTAGGTTCTTCAAATGTCCTGACCTGCATGACGACTTCGTGGTAACGACCACAACTAAATCATTTGTTTCTCGTTATCTTTTTTCAACTTGATCGATGACATCTACCACGCCACACATAGGCTTGCAGGTTCATCGAATGGGTGGATCGGGTGTCGCCGGCATGGCCAGATAACCGGGCAGTGGAGGTGGAAAACAAAGCACAATACTTTGTCAAGATGACTCAGGCTCGCGAGGTGGAACGACAGATGCGGCTTGAGCAAGAGCGCCGCGTGAGGGTGGACCAAATCCGTCTGAAGGGCAAGGAGGATGAGCTGCAAAGGAGGCGGGAGCAGTTAAGTCTGCGTGAAGCTGCCATCAAGCGTCAGGAGGAGGAGCTTCAAGCTCGGGAGGCAGCTCTCAAGACCAAGAGTGACAGAAAGAAGGATGCAGCGGAGCCATCTTCAGGGCGTGACAAAAAGGGGAAACTACCACGCTACACCCAGTAGACAAAATGTAATAGACCCAGCAAGTTATTTTCCCTAAGGCATGCATGTTAGGACTAGTGGTGGAATTCTGAACATTAGAAGTACAGAGTTGCACACATGCCTGCCATGTCAAAATATCACTAACCTTCGAAATATCACTTACCACTATATGCATCGATATTTCTACGCTCAATCCTTCGGCAAAAAATTTTAGCATAATTTGGTTTGCATGTCCAACTTGCAATGAACATAAACTTTTATTACGACTTCATCAGATTCGTTCCCATATTACAACTACAAAATTAGCAAACCTTGCAAAAACCACGGGAATTGCAAACCCTTAAAACATACCAAACCTTAAAAGTCACTTACCATTTTATATATCGACCGTTCTACGCACAATCGTTCCTAAAAAAATTACCATATTTTTTTATGCATCTACAATGAGCCAATCAACATAAACTTGTTTTACAATTTTATCAGATTGTTTTGTAATTCACAAATACAAAATTAACAAAACTTATAATCATTACAGTTCTTGCACACATTCCCACATGTTCAATATCACTTTCGTTCATTTCGTCTAATTGTTCATATCACATTTGTGCTCAAAAAAAATTTCATTAAATTGTACTCCACATCAAAATTTTATGTTTCAAAAACCATTACCAACGTACCATAATATTTTAAAAAAATCTACAACAAATTTTCTACATGTATCATCTGCAACATAACGAATTTTCAAAACATATGTCGTATTTTTTTCTCTATAAATAAATAAATATATTACATAATATTACTAAAATTAAATAATCAAAATAAAAAATACAACTAGTAATTCTTTTTGCGACAACGTAAAGTCTGATCGG
This sequence comes from Dendrocalamus latiflorus, assembly GCA_017311315.1. Classification (NCBI taxonomy): domain Eukaryota; kingdom Viridiplantae; phylum Streptophyta; class Magnoliopsida; order Poales; family Poaceae; genus Dendrocalamus; species Dendrocalamus latiflorus. Next base: position 21,026,825 of record CM029637.1, read on the forward strand.
TGCAAACCCTAGACGCCGAGTGTCTCCAGACGTGGCAGGGAGCTCGGCGCCACGTGGCAGGCAGCTCGGCGCCACGACTCACGGCTCCGAGCTCGGAGCCACGATCTACGGCGCCGAGGTGCTGCCACGTCAGCGCCACGCAGGCCACCAGGCTGGAGTGGGCCTGCGACCTCGGAGCCATGGGCCACGGCGCCGAGACGTGTTACCTCGGCGCCGTGGGTCACGGCTCCGACCCCCTGGGTCCAAAAACGGAATTAAAACCACCAGAGGTCTAAATGTGAATATTTTTCAAAAAAAGGGCTTAAATAGAAAAAATTCGGGAAATCTCACATGTTCCAGGTGAGTTTGAAAAACAGTACTACTACGGTTGCTTGTCAAGATGAGTAGTAGCACCGTAAGATTCTCCAGTACAGGCACCCCGTCCGTCCAGCTGCTCGGCGCGGCCATTTTTGTCCACCACTACTGCTGCATCCCATGTCGCCGTGTCAGCGCGTAGCTGCAGGGAATACATTTTCGAACCCAAAGTCACGAATTTCAGTGAAAATTGGTTTTTTTTGGGGGTCATCTCGAAAAGTCCATATCGGCCAGATTATTCCGCCCGTTTTGTAATTTTTTCGGCCCAACAGATAAGACATAGCCCCCGAGTCCAACACTACCCGACTCCTTTGGTCCGTCCCAATCCCCCAGTCAGTGACAGGCTGACAGCGGCTCAATCTTCCTCCCTTCGTCAACTCAATTCCCCTCCAATCAGGCACGGACCTATAGTAGTACATGGGTGTTCAGCTAAACACCTAAAATTCTTGGCAAAAAACCCACTATATACAAGATATAATATATATGTATATACTTAATTAGACCAAATTACCTATATTTATACCCGTCTGGCCTCACGGCGTGGGCCTAGCCCATTTGCAACGTTTTGGGCTGATCAGTCCGACCGTGGCTGTGTGGTCCTATGGTAGTGTGGTTGATCCCCCAATTCCTTTTGTGGCTGGCTAACCCTAACTAACAGCTCCACCTCCACTCCACGCCTCCACCGCCGTCACGCCGCAGCCTGCTGAAAGATCAAGCTCCATTTAAATTGGTTGGTTTTAGTGATAATGACAAATACCATTATAAGATTTTGTTGATAATGACAAATGCGTTTGAGAGACTAACTTTATTTATTTATTGTAATATTACTTAGTCTCACACGGTTAAAAAGGTGAAATCATTAAGGTATGCATTCAAAAGCATATTCTCATATATATTAATGCATTCATTAGATCCAAAATATAGATTGAACTCCATAAATAGTCCAAATTGAATATGTGTATATGTCTTCATTATACACACATGTATGCACACATTTAGGGGAAGCTCTCTCTATATTTTGGGATTTCATAAGTATTGATCCATACTTCCTTTAATATGCATATTTAGGATCTGTACTTTGAAATACTTTCTTGAGTATATATATAGCTTGTGTAGTTTATATATATTTATGTGCAATTAGGTTGTCATTTAACCTTTCCATTATGTATTAATGATTGGATGATTAATGACAACCGGATAAGTAAACTTTGCTTAAAAAGCTTACCTTAGAGTATACATTTGTTGTGTACATATTGTATACTCAAAAATCAATCTTTATCTCATTGTTTGTTGAGGTTGGTCCCTCTATTATATGTTAATGGTGAAGTTTGCTAATTGATGATAATTGTTTTGTGGACTAACATTTTTCATGAGTTGAATGAATATGTTATGTTTCACAAAAAGGATGACTTGAGATAACTTCAAGTGTTGAAGATCATTAAGTATAGATGGAAGATGATTTCATGTGTTGAAGGCCATTAAGAAAAAATGCATCATGAGTTGACGCATGTCCAAAAGGAGATGATCATGTGTTGATCATCAAGTCAAGTGAAGACCATCATATGTTGATAGAGTTGAAGAAAAAGGATGCATCATGAGTTGATGTATATCAAGACGATGACCTAAGGTAAAGGTATGACTAGCTAGGGCTAAAGATATGTTCCTAGGCTTTTACCGATTTTGGTATTTGGTTGGAGGATTGGATTGCTAGTGTAGGTTGCCGTACTATTAAGAGGGTCATGTCTAGTAGTTTGAGTCTTATCATGTATTGATAGCTCAACCTTACATCGTATAGCTCATTTGGGCATGAGGTTTGCATTTGCGAATATGTTTTACAAATAATTGAAACTCATGTGTTGAATCCTTGTAACCTGGGACTATGCATTGCAAATGTGTTTTGCAAGTGCTTAAAGTCCATGTTTCCATTCTTTGTAATATGAGGCTTATATTTGTAAATGTGTTTTGCAAATAGTTGAAACTTATACATAATCCTTGTAGTATGTGACTTAGGTTTGCGAATGTGCTTTACAAATGTGAGAAGTCTATGCACCTAATCTTTGTGTCATGATTCCAAAAATGTGCAAATGTGTTTTGCAACTTGTTGGGAATAATGTTTGATCCTTATGTGCATGATACTATAGTTTACAAATATGTTTTGCAAAATCTGTTGAGATATCTGCACCTGTCAGGAAAATCAGAACTACCACTGTGTGTGTAGCGGTACTACCAGAGGTCGGAAGTATCAGCTCTATGTGAGTGGTACTACCAGACATCGGAAGTACCGACATGTGTTGCGCGGTATTACCGGATGCGAGTGGTCTAAGCGGCTCTGCGTGAGCGGTTTGTCCAGCCGTCGAAAGTACCGGCTCTGTGTGAGCGGTATTACCAGAAGGCGGAAGTACCGGCATGTATTGCGTGGTACTACTGGACGTCGGAAGCTCCGGATTTTCCTACAGAACATTTTTCCAGAGAGCACCCACTTCTGGCCTCGACTCAAATGGAAATACTGCACCGACTTTGCAGAACTTCTAAACATCGGAACTACCAGATTTATAACGGCGGTAGTTCCGCGCCGACTTCAACGGCTAGTTCAGAAGCTCTAAAATATCCATTACTGTTGTGTCAGAATAGATGCAGAAGTACCAGCCTTTGCATTGCGGTACTTCCGCCCGGCCTGATTTTTTAGGAATTTAGCTCCAACGGCTAGTTTTTCGTGTGGAGTATAAATACCCCCTTGTGGCTGATTGGAGTGTATGTTGTTGAACCCATTCTATTCTCTTGAGCTAGTGTGAGGCTCTCTACCCAATTGTGCATGTGTTGCACTTTGTGAGAAGAGAGAAGAGATCTAGATTGCATGTGTTGCATTTAGAGGTAGACTTAGTGTCCATTTGAGTTTGTGCAATCGTTGCACGTGGTGAGAGTTAAGCGAGGAGCTTGACTTGTTACTCTTGGAGTTTGCCAACTCTTAGACGGTGTTGGAGGCGTCGTGCACGATGATCTTCTTAAAGAAGGTTGTGAGAAGACCCGACAAAGTTATGAAGGTTGGAGCTCACCTACCCAGAGTGGGAAAGAGTTACCACTAGTGGATTTGTTGTGGAAGGCTTAATTCGTGGAGCCAGTCCAATTCGTTTGGGTTAACCTCAATGTGGACTAGGGGAGATCGGCAAGTCTCCGAACACTACGGTAAAAAGAGACCATGTCAATTGTGGTTTGTTTCATTGTACTCAATTTATATTCAACCAATTTACATATATAGAATTATATTGATTGCTCGTCATCCTAGGATTGTAAACCTTGACATAGCTTTAATGTGTTGGTACACTTAAGTGAACTTATTTGATCTAGGCGCTATTTGTGCTAAACCAAATTGATTTAAGCTTTCTTATTGTATACTTGGTTTATAGAAATAAAATAGGTCTTTAAATTGATATTAATTAAAAGAAGAATTTTTAGAACCGCCTATTCACCCCCCTCTAGTCGGCCTCCTTGATTCTACAAGTGGTATCAGAGCTTAGTCTCTTATCTATTATGCTTCACCACCTAGAGAGTATAAAGGATGGCAACTAGTGGTATAGTGCACATAGATGATACACCTCTATTTGATGGTACCAATTATGATAATCGAAAAATCCACAGGACATGCTATTTTAACGCTATGAGCCCAAAAATATGGCGGATTGTAGATATGGACTTTTCTCCTCCGTTGGATCCTCTTGCTCCAACAATTGAGGAGGAGAAATACTTGTTGAGAAACCGTCGCTGGCGACCAGTCCGAGCGATTCCTCTGTTTAGAACAAGAACGAATCAATCACAGAATCACAGAATAATAGATTGAACACACAGAGAGACAGAGAGAACTCCTGGTCTTTCTTTATTGCTTTCATTCATGTGTACATAATGAGGAGGTATGGCTCTCTATTTATAGACTACAATGAGGTGCCCACCATGGGCCCTGGGCTGCCGGCCCAGGCCCAGGTTTCTTAACACTCCCCCTTGGGCACTCATCCGACACGTTCATGCCTCACTAAAACTCCATAAAACCCAGTGGGAAAAATTTGGAGAAAGAGCACATGATACATGTGATGTTGCGATGCACGAATTGCCTCATTAAAAACCTTAGTCGAGAAACTTCTTGGAAAACTCGTCAAGGGAAAAAGAGTACAATTCACCCAATTTCATTTGGTCTTCAGGACTTTATTCCTTTGGGTACTTAATCTTCATGATCAAGATTTAATAACGGGCTTGAGAGAATTCTCCCCCTGAATTCTGCACTTCTCTAAGTTTCATCATTCCAATCCCTCACACGCACCTTTCAAAGCTAGATGCGAGGAATAACTTAGTGAACAAGTCTACATGACTTAGTGTGCAGTACTTTAATCTTGTCCATCTTTGCAATTCATGAGCATAGAGGAACTTGGGGTTGATATGCTTACATAGCCCGTCTGCACTTGTGCAACGCAAGCTACATTATCTTCATGGATAGTTGTGGAGGTTTGCACAATGTTCATTCCACATGACTGCTGGATGTGGTGAACCGTTCATCGGAACCAAGCGCACATTCGTGCGGCTTCATACAGTGCTATACTTTCTGAGTGGTTCGTTGAAGTAGCTACAAGGCTTTGCTCAGACGATTTCCAGGAAATTGCAATTCAACCACACAGAAGATACATAGCCTCTTTGTGACCTTGCGGTATGCGGGTTTAACAGGTACCCAGCATCTGCATAGTCAATCAAGTTCAGATCTTGATTATTTCTGTAAAACAATTCAAGGTCCTTCATTTCTTGGAGGTATCGGAAGATGTCCTTTATGCCCTACCAATGCCTTTTGGTGGACTCTGCACTGTACCTTGCTAACAGGTTCACGACAAATGCAATGTCCGGTCTAGTGCAGTTTGCTAAGTACATGAGTGCTCCCATTGCACTCAAATATGGGAATTCTGGTCCCAGGACTTCCCCCCTCTTCCCTAGGTCGGAAAGGATCTTTTTCTTGCTGTAAAGACCTCCCAATCATTGCTCTTTTGAGGGAAATGCCTTCTCGAAGCCAAACCTTTCAAGCACCTTCTGGGTGTCGGTTGACTGATGTACCAAGATTCCTTCAAGGACATGCTCAAGCTGCAGGCCTAAGCAAAACTTGGTCTTGCCTAAATCTTTCATTTCAAATTCTGACTCCAAGTAGGAGTTTGCTTCTTTTATGTCTTCGGCTGTCCCAATGATATTCAGATTATCTACATACACAGAGATTATACAAAATCCATTCTGGGATCGCTGTATAAATACATAAGGACAGTCTTCATTATTCGTGTAGCCTTTCTTGCAGAGAAAGTCGCTTAAGCAATTATACCATATTCTTCCAGATTGTTTCAGTCCATACAGTGACTTTCTGAGTTTCACACTGTACAGATTTCTATTTGCTCTGTCTTGGTTCGGGAGAGATATTCCTTCAGGGAGTTTCATATAAATCTCCGAATCCAAGTTACCATAAAGGTATGCAGTCACAACATCCATCAATTTCATTTCTAAGTTCAAGTTCACTGCCATTGAGATCAAATATTTAAAGGTAATTCCACTCATGACTTGGGAGTAGGTTTCTTCATAATCAACTCCAGGACGTTGAGTGAAACCTTGGGCTACCAGCCTTGATTTGTATCTCACTACTTCATTTCTTTCATTTCTCTTTCGAACAAATACCCACTTGTCCCCAACGGGGTGTATGTGGGGAGGTGTGCGGCATACGGGCCCAAACACCTCTCTTTTATTCAGAGATAGCAATTCAGTTGCTATTGCCTTCTTCCAATCTTCCCAATCTGATCTTTTCTTACATTCAGCGAGCGATGCAGGCTCGGGATCAAGATCGATGATGGTGGCAATTTTCTTTGCGAAGTTGATATCGATATTAGCTGTTGTCCTATTCAGGGACTCTCCCGTGTGCACATAATTTATAGCTATTTCTTCATTAGTTGCTTCTTCTTGAGCAATTGCTCTTGCTGGAGCTTCACCTTGCGCATCGCTTCTTTCAATTGCGGTGGCAAGTCCCTTTAGTTTTTCGGCTCCGATGTGTGCGCACACATCCATGCCGATGGGGATATTCAGATCCGGTATGCCCTTTTCGGAAGGTGTCATACTTGTGCCAGGTCTCAACTGGCTCCCCTTCTCATTCTGGGCGACTTCAGTGATCGGCTGTGATAAGTTCTTCTTACCCTTTTTCGCCAGGCGTCCCCGGTTACTAAGGATTAGAGGAACCAGAGTTCTCGTCCTCTTTTTTATTTTTTTTGAGGCCTCTGACGAGATTAGGGATACCTTCAATTTTCTTTGGTATTTCAACCCCCTCCGGTGCAGTGCGTGCAGGCACATGCGACTTAGTCACGCTCTTCAAATCACTAAAGTGATCAAGCAGTTGATTTGCTAGTTCTTGCAAATCGATTGTCTTCCGGACTTCTCTTGTCTTCTGGACTTCTCTATTTGTTTCACTAATGCGTGGGTCATCTGCATGAATTCCCGTGGTTTGCCATGTAATGTCTTCTGGACTTCTCTAGTGCACGGATCATCTGCATGGATTCCCCAGGCTTGCCACAAAATTTCCCGACATTCCTTATCAACGGGTTGATTTCCTCCCCCTAATGTTGGGAAATTTCCGGTGGTGACCCTTGCGCTAGTTGCATATGTGAATGGATGTTGTACGCCGAAAGTCTAAGGTTGATGGGATTCGCTGCATGGAGGACCGCGTGTCCCCACCATGTAGCTTGCAAATTACAATTATGCAAGAGAGGTCGGGCAAAAAATTTAATTCTTTTAATTAAAGCCTCTGCCAAACCATTCTGGGTATGGACATGCGGTACCGAATGCTCAACTGCAATTCCCATCGCCATACAATAATCATCAAATGCCTTCGAAGTAAATTCTCCGGCGTTGTCCATTCAGATGGATTTGATATGATGATCTGGAAACACATTTCTGATGCGAATGATCTGCGAGATCAATTTTGCAAAGGCGTGGTTTCTTGTGGACAGCAAACCCACATATGACCACTTCGAAGAAGCGTCAATGAGCACCATGAAATACTTAAACGGCCCGAAGACGGGCTGAATGGAACCGCATATGTCTCCCTGGATGCGTTCCAGGAATGTAGGGACTTCATACTTCAGTTTCAGAATGGAGGGTATAGTAATTAGTTTCCCGGTGGCACATACAGGGCATACAAAATCATCATGATTCGGGAAATTCTCCACATTAATATTATGTCCATGCGAGTTATTTATTATATTTCTCATCATCCTAAGACTTGGGTGGCCTAATCTGTCATTCCAGAGACAGAAGAGTTCAGAGCTTCTAAATACTGTCTTCAAAACAGTGTACGCTGCAGGCGCTTTATTGTTGGTATAATATAGCCCAGTTTCAAGTGAAGGAAGTTTTTCTAATATTCTTTTGCCATTCTCTTCGCGCTTCGTGATGAGCAGGTATTCCTTACCGTACTCTTCGTCAGTCTCAACGTGGAAACCATTGGCGCGAATATCCTTAAAACTTAGGAGAGTTTTAGTCGATTCTGGGTACAATAAGGCTTCTTCAATGACCAAAGTTGTGCCCATAGGAAGTATAATTGTGGCTCTTCCAGAACCGATTATACATGCATCGCTTCCGGCGATTGTCGTAAGGCTGCCAGTGCTCTTACGGATCTACTGAAAATACTTTGTCTCTCTTAAGATGGTATTCGTTGTACCGCTGCTAGCTAAGCACACTTCCTTCATAGGGCACTACACGCGTTCTAATATAGGGTATTTTATTAACATGTATGAGAAGGCAATCAACAAATAAAATACTCCAATATCAGAACATATCATGCCATCATAAACTGAATAAATGAATGAATTCTTCAAATATCATCCAACCATCACGAGAAGATAACAATTCTTAAGTACCATCCATGCAAATTCTAACATATTCTTTCACACACAATAAATGACAATTAAAGTCAAATTGCATTCAGTGCACTAGACTTCTTCTGCTATTTTATCGGGGGTGACATTCTCTTCAAGAGAAATCATGGCGTTGGCTGCTGCTAGGTCGAGAGGGGGTGATGCTGTCGTGATGGTTTCAATCTCCATCGGTGCAGGCAGCTGCTCAGAACTCTCCCCCTCTGCCGATGCAGAGTGGGCTTCATGCTGCCCTAACCTTGTGACTCCCAACGTTGGCTTCACGGCTAGCGGAGCTCCCAGGTGGCTAAGTGACGTAGTTCTTGCGGAGAACTTCGTCATAAGCCTCCGCAACCTGCATCATATCAATCAATTTGGCATATTCCTCATAGCCATCATGACTATAATTGCATGCGGATTGTACCGCATTGGGGTGGAAGGTGGATAGGGTTATTTCGATCTTCTGGTCGTTTGTGATCTGCTTGCCACAGAGTTGAAGACTAGTACAAATCCTGTGCAAGGCAGAATTGTACTCCCCGACCGTCTTAAAATCGGCAAACCTCAGTCTGATCCACTCCTACTCTGCTTGAGGAAGAATGGTGTACTTCAACCTCTCAAACCACTTCTTGAGTGCGATCCAGAGTACTAGCGTGCTTTTCTTTGCCATGCACTCATTCTTGAGAGTGAGACAGAGATGATGGCTGAGAAAATGAAGTGCCTGATCATTCTCCTCAGGTTTGGGTTGGGCGTCATTCAGTCCGTCAATCCCAAAAGCCGCACAGAGCTTCCTGGCTCCAAGCACAATCTCGACATCGGATGCCAACATCAGATAGTTTTGGCCATGCTGGGCCAGCTCCTCGAACTCCTAGTTCGTGATTCTAGTCATCTAAATGTGTATAAGTCTACTGCGAGTAGACATGCACAGAATAATCTACTGCGGGTAGATAAATGGTACAAAAAGGTTCTCATAATGTTTCATAATTTTTTGTGCATTTTCTATTATTTTACTGCTAATTTCAGTGATTAAAAGCAATTTTCAGTAATTACAATTAATCAAAAACAGTAAATAAATATAGAAAATACAGATAATAATAATGGCAGAAATAAATAAGCTTCAAATGCTAAAAATAATTCAAAATTCGGATTCCCAAGGCCCTTTTATGCTAAAATATGAAATTTTAGCAAATTCTGCAATTTCTTTGGGTTTCTACGCAAAATTTTAGTTTAGAGAAAAATTCGCGCAATTTTCTGATTTACAGAGGGGTTTTCTGCAAACTTCTGGACCCACTCGTAAATTTGAGGACCTACTGGTAATTTTTCGGAACTACCGAGAGCTCTTTGCAAAATCTGGACCCATACGCAAAAGTTAAGGTCTTATCGGCAATATCATAAAGTAGGGGGCTTTTCTGCAAAACAACCAACACTCCTCCCAACGGCCGGCCCCTTTTTTCTCTCTCTCTCCCGCTGCCGGCCCACTTGGCATTGGCCCATGCAGGCCCATTTGGGCTCTTGGCCTACCCGCCCGGTATGTACCCCATGAGTAGGGTTTCCCCTACTCATGTTTTCTTGTGGCGGCGGCGGCCGATCGTCGGCGAGGCGGCGCACGGGGAAACCAGGGCCGGTGGCGGCAGCGGCGCCGTTCGGGGCGCGGCGGCACGGATCGGCCGGGCGGGAGATGCCGCCGTGCTGGGCGGTGGTGGTTGCGCGCGGGAGGCGGCTCAAGGAGGGCGACGCGGGGAGACCGGCGACACCGTGCGGGCAGCGGCCGGGGAAGGCGCGGCTACAGGCGGCGCGGGAGGCAACGTACGGCTGCAGGCCGTCAGTTGGGGCGGCGCCGAGCTGGAGCAAGGTGGCGCGCAATCGGCAGGGCCGAACCGACGGCAAGGCCGAGGCGGAGGGGCCAGTGGTGAGGCGGCGTGGCCGCTTCGGCGGCGGCGCACACGCGTATGCGGTCGCGAGCGCAGTAGTGCCGGTCCGGCTGCGGGCCGGTGGTTCGCGGAAGTCGAGGCGTCGACCGGCTTCGGGAGCGGCTCGGGCATGGCGGAGCGGCTTCCTGTGTTCTTTGGCCGAATGCTGGCCGGCGGCCGTCGGCACACATGCAGGTGTGGCGGCGCCTCGTGCGGGAGGCGGCGGTCGGCCGGTGGCATGCCGGCGTCCAGCGCCCACTTCCCTCCTTTTTTTTCATGTTGACCGATGCAGAAACTGAATAGGAGAATATAATTCTTTTCTTATGCGTTGATCGTACAGGATCAAACAAAATCATGCAGAAATTTTTCGTTTCCAATCTACGATGCAATCGACATCTACCCCGTTTCGCAATCTACCGATCGACATTGTGCCGGCGATTTCAGATCTGCTCGCGGTAGATTTAGGGCGGATTTGCATCGTTCTACAATGCAATCAACATCTACCCCGTTTCACAATCTACCGATCGGCATTGTGCCGGCGACTTCAAGTCTGCTCGCGGTAGATTAGGGCGGATTTGCACCGTAGAATTTCAATCAAGAACGCGAAAAGAAAATACAGATTCAAAAGCGATCTAGAAAATTCAATCTGTGCTTCGATGATTACCTCGTTCACCGGAGCGAAGTCGTGCTGATAACGTGTTGAGAAACCGTCGCTGGCGACCAGTGCGAGCGATTCCTCTGTTTAGAATAAGAACGAATCAATCACAGAATCACATAATAATAGATTGAACACACAGAGAGATAGAGAGAACTTCTGGTCTTTCTTTATTGCTTTCATTCATGTGTACATAATGAGGAGGTATGACTCTCTATTTATAGACTACAATGAGGTGCCCACCATGGGCTCTGGGCTGCCGGCCAGGCCCAGGTTTCTTAACAATACTTACATCTTGACGCTCAAGTTACTAACGTTTTATTTAGTACCTTGAGTGTAGATGTGTTCAATACAATATGCAATCTTGAGAGCACTCATGAGATGTGGCATTGGAAAGAGAGGGGGAGGTAGTGTTGGCAAGGGAGGCGGCTATGGCGCGGATACGGCTGCTGGTAGGGTACAGGTACGTGGCATTGATGTTGATTCTGGAATTTTCAAATTTAACTGAATTTCTTGAATTCAAGCTGTGTTTGAATTTTTCGGACGAAATTTTTCAAAAAAACAAAAATTTCAAAAATTCCGAATTTTTGATATTTTGGAGGGTCCGATTTTTTTCTGTACCGAAAATGTTTTCCCCTGTGTATACTATCTCAACATGCAGATCCAACTTGGGAGTTAATTTGTCCGATCTTAATCGTCAAATCCACCACGTGGAAGCGCAATCCCTCGTACCGGCTTGCGAAGATGGTATTTCACCCGGTGAGGCGGCTGCAGCTGCATTCTTCTAACGTCTAAGCGCCTCTCGCAAACCCAGGCTATGGATTGTAATTAATAGTAACACCATTTGAACGTTGCAGAGAAAAGATGGGAACGATTTATACATAGTTCACAGGCTCACAGCGACATCCTTTGAGTCTGGGTCCTCGTAGGTCAGCACATACAGGCACATCATGAACACGAAGATATTAGCGAGATCACAATTGAGTGAAGTATGTAGGGAGCAAGATTAGGAAGCTCTCTTCTTCTTCTTCCCTTGCTTGAAAGATTACACATGCACAGCACGGAGTGAAGTCGTTAGGGGACAGCCTGCTTGGGGCTTCCTCTAAATCCGTGAGCTCCTTCTAACTGTACTAAGGTTCCACTTCTCGCTGATTTCCACTTACTTGGAGTTTTTAAGTGCATTTGCGTGCGAGTTTCGACAGTAGGACAAGAACTTCTCGTCCTCGATCCTGTGTGGAAACTAACACGGAAGCACTCGAATCATTACTTAAGAGGGCAGAACACATATCATGCATTCCTGCCATGCGTGGTTCCTGAAAAGCATTCAACAAATCATGGCGTTAGTGCTTTGCAAAAGAGGAGATTCTTCCCATGCCCTATCGTCTGATCCTCCTAGCCATCAAGCATCAACCATGCATGCAAGAGTAGTATGAAGGATACCTAACATAATAGTAGCCATGCCTACGCACCTTGCTAGTTGCAACCATAAAATACGTTTTTTTACAGATGGAGTTAGAAAAATACCCTCTCAGGAGCTTTATAGAAGTACGTGAGAATCTCATCTACCCGAACGAAGAATTACACCACTGCCAAGAAGGAACAGGGAGCGTGCATACCGGGATGGGCCAAATTTTTTTCAGTTTTGCTATTGCACAGGTGATTGAAATTTTTTTATCTTTCAGTCATCTGAAATTGCACTCTCAATCAATTGAAATTGCAGCCCCCCTCCAAAAAAACATCTGCAACTTCAGGTGATTCAGAGTGCAACTTCAAATTTTTTACAAGCGTGCATGCATGCCACACAAACTCAATATACGGTAAAGGAGTACTAGATTTGAAGCTACAAATCCAAAATCTCATCACGCACTTGAGTCTAGTATCCCTTTAATCGATCTGAAAGAAGAACTTTAATCTCATTCGTTGCTGCAAGATATGTCAGCTAGTCAACATTTTGCTGTTTATACAGTCATAATATAGTAATATGCTAGCACATCGTGATGGCCAGGTAATGTATAAGACCTCAAGAATTGCAAAAGGGAAAATGCAGTAGTATTGGAGAGTGTTTGCTATGTAAGTACAAACACTTGCACTGAGAAAGTGAATGCTATTTTCATGATCGTGTGCGTCGGGAGCATCCTTTGATCAGTACCACCAACTCTTGTCAAAGCATCTACTACTCCCCAGTAGCACGCCAGGGCCTAGGGGACACTATTTTACATGTCATTTCAGCACACCAATGAGCTAATGAACAAATGATGAAACATAATGAAAGCGAGCTAGATCAGTGGTGAATTGCTGAAAGCGTAGGTGCGGTACATGGGTTATCATAGCAATTATTGCGCGCTGGTGTTGGTGTCCATTACAATATTACTACAAGCTAGCATGAGCAATACTATGAGCTTATCAGATTTTCCTGAATTTGATTGAATAACTAGTTGATGCTAAGTTTTAAGATAGCCACCCCGCATCTTTCTGAAAAACATGGACGATTCACTTTTATGTAATAGCAACAAACGATCGCTGATACGACGACTCCACAGACAGATACATGCAGTTCATCTGGACGGACTTACTTATCCTCCAATACTTGTAATGTTTCTGAAAGTATTGTTCGTATGCCGAGCAATTCCAATGTCGACTGACTATCGAGTGCTTTGTTTTTTTTTCTAGGGCTGTTCGGTGGTCACGTCATTAAAGACGAGAATAGTTAGCATCTCGATCCAATTGTGTCAGCTTTTTCAGGGATGTTCATCCCTTAGATATGAATAAGGTAAAGCTATCTAATCAGATGGGTGCACATGTTTTATCAGTCACTTGTGGGCAACGTCGTCTCTGTTTCAGTCGGTAGCACCATGAATAGTTAGTGTATTCCATATCTCTATGCAGCGGCGGAACTATGTTTTGGCTGTGGGTCGATAGACCTCACAACTATTTTGCAATATAATCTAATATAAATGAAAATTCATGTAAAATCTAGGAAACAGTATAAAATTTGTAAGAATCGATCTCATAGAAACAGGTAATCATGTATTTAATGCCACAGTGCTGCAGTCCTGGCTATATCACTAGCTCTATACCTCTATAATTGCCCTCGCTCAAAACGGGCTAGGCTTCTGGCTCCTGGTTTATTTTTCATTATTCAACAATTTCGTTTTTTTCTGGTTTTCTGGTTTTTTTAAAGCTTTTTTGTCGGTTCTTTTTTTCCCGTATTCGTCTGTACTGTCCGTGATGGGCTAACCTGTATTTTTTATTTTTAGTTTTTTTAAAATTTAATTATACCAAATAAACCACCATCAGCTACAATTCAATTCCAGCTACAGTACTTTTCAGCCATAAGTTACTAAAAAAAACCCATTTTGAGCACCCCATATGGTCCATTTGCTTTTGCATAAGTATTGCAGCTACACGGTTACACCATCAAATGGAGGAAAGTAAAATTTATGTAAGCATACGTACAAGTCAATCTCTATAGTTTTGAGCACCTTAAAATTCACTAGATGATTGCAAGCACTAGTACTACGTGGGATATTTTTCAATAGCGAATAACTAGGTCTGAAATACAATATTAATGCAAAGGTAGAACGAGATGCAATTTGACATTAATGTTGGGCTATTTTGGGAATTTCTTCATTTCGGTTTAAAGAAAATAAAGGAAAAGGTTTTCCATGGGGCCCACTTGTAAGAGTTATAGGGTGAAGAGATAAGGCGACGGGAGCTCTCGGCCAGTTCAGATCTGGACGGCGTCTCCCCTTATCCCCTCTTCTCCCCTGATCTCTCGGCGACAAGGGGCCTATTTTTTTTGGCTGAAACTTATGCCTTTTGGCTGTGGTTTATAGATTTTGGGCTATTCATGCGAGAGATTACAAAGTAGTAGAAACTCACATACAATTTTTGCTGATATAAATGAAGTCGGTACAGTATGTACTACAATTAACTAGTAAACCCTATCTCAAAAAGATATTCCGTTTAAAAGCTAGTTACTGTAGAAAAGCCGAAAAGCAGCTTTTAGAAGCTGAAAAGAACAGGCCCATCGGCTCCACCGTTCTTTACTCAGCCATATCTTCATCGATGAATCTCGTCTTCCTCCTACTTATCCTGGTGAGAGGGCTTGGCAAGGGGTGACTCGGAGAACTCACCAGCAGATTCATATTTCACACTGGGGATTTGTCTCCTTTGGTCGATTTGGGGAGCTACGGCGATCTTGCGCCTACAACCTCGTAGGGCTGTGGAGTTCCAGATCTCAGTTGCTCTAATCCGGGCTCTGTGCTGTTCGGCCATCCTCTGATCTTTGGCTATGACATCTGGTTGTGTGAGGTGGGAGAAGGACATCTCCTTCTAGTGGCTTTGTGCATCATCGACTTGCGCCTTGGCTTCTTGATTTGGTGAGTATCGAATTGAGAAGTTAGGTTTTGTATCTCCGATTGCCTCTCTAGTGATTCTCTGGTATTCGCCAGTGATTGGTTTTCTGGGACATCGTCAGTCCGATGAGCCTAGCCCCTTTTGGCCGTCACGGTGGCTTGGAATACTACCGCTATGTTAGCTTTCTCTCTACTCCTTTTACTGTATATTGTGCATTTGTCAGCCGTGCTGGTGTGATATTTGTTTGTCATCTCTAAATTTGTGATTGAGACTAGCACTAGGGAAGGACCTCTGCATGGTAGATTTGTGGCTTTTGTGAATGTTTGATGAGGATAACTTGTCAAAATTGAGATCATCATGACTATTTAGAGAGTATTCTGCTAGTTTAGACCTGTAAATGTTAATTTCATACCTCAGTTCAGTGGAGTTTGCTACTGTTCAGTACTAAATATAGTCAGGTTTAGTTTGTCCTACTGTAGCATTTACCTGTATCTATGTCTTGCTATTGCCATATTACTAATGTTGCTGTTGTAGTAGCTGTTCATGGTTCATACATGTGCTTTGTATCGGGCATTGGATTCAGTCACTTTACTGAGGTAATTCTAGGAAGTCAAACTAGCAGAATATTGAGAAAATAGTCCCTTTGATTGTTGAACTGCTGACAAGAGTTGAGAAGGCCAAGTTTTCTAACTTGAGCAACTCTTCAGCTGAGAGCAAACTGCACATTATAATTTGTGCATTATGCAGATTTCAAATGCTCACTTTCTAATTCATTTAGCATACTGTCATGGGTCTGGTTAAATGACTTGAATTCATTATGCATGTTGAGAGATAATTTCTTAATGTTCATGTCATTTTCATGTCTTTGGATTTATGATTTACTGTACATGATTAAATTTGGAATTAATATGAGAAATTTGCTAAGACCGCTTAATTTCCAGCAATCCAGAAAACTAATATTTATTGAAATGGCTTCTCCTTATTTTGTTAAACCAAAAGACTTTGACGGCGTGAACTTTAAGTGTTGGCAAGGCAAGATAAAGCTGTGGTTGGTTGACCTAAAAGTGTTTTGGGTCATCTCGGATCCTCCCGTGCTTCCTTTGGAAGGCGAGGACAAAACTCGTTGGGAGGATGCAAACCACTCTGCTTTGGCTCGGTTGTTGGCCATCTTGTCGAACTGGCTTTTCGATGTCTATGTCAACTTCACGGAGGCTAAAAAGCTATGGAATGAACTAAATGAAAAGTATTCAGAAGGGGATAATGGGAATAAGTCTTTCATTACTGCTAATTACTTGAATTACAAGATGGTAGATGGACGGTCGGTGATGAAGCAACTCCATAAGCTACAGCTCCATGTACGTGATTTAAATTAGTAAAACTGTCTCCTACTAGAGAGTTTTAATTATTATATTGAGCATAACAAAGAAATAAAATTTCATGAGCATCATTTCATACATATACAAATACATCCGAAACAATAGAGTATGAATTACATATAGATCATCTCATACATTTTGCAATTAATCAAGAGATAAGGAAAAATATAAGTTGCATGCATATCATCTCATACATCAATCACCGATTCTAAATCACCACTACACTGCAGCTTCATTTGTGAATAGAATGACTTTAAAGATGCCAAAAAAGACTGAACAAAAGAAAAGAATTAAAAGAAAGAATTGCCGTCAGAACCCTAGAGTTTAATTTTGAGTTAGGCATTCCATTCATCGAGATACTAGACCATCCGGGAGCTAGTCAGCACCTCTCACAACCGTAGGGTCATCATTTGGCGTTAGGAACAAACCTGAATTCATTTTCATTTCCTTTTTCAGTAGAAGCTAGCGCAAAAAAGCTAATTTTTACTAGAATAACTGAATCCCCTTCACTATGGAGATAAAAATCTCCAACACAGTCACAACACCAAAAGGATAAGGCCAAGAGGGCGTCCAGTGAGGAGGAGAGAGATCATTTCACCCAAACCATCGCCAGCCATCACCATAGCCAAACCACGGCACCACCACCACCATCTCCATTCTCTCAATCTCTCACCATTCTCTCAATCTCTCACCATTCTCATTCCAACCTATCAAGGCAACCGAGGAGAACTAGAGGAAGAGGAGCTCAACAACCATATCAGAAAGGAGAGCCACCCTAGTTTTACTTCCATTTTCCCATATCCACTCCAGATCCATCTTCCATAAGCCACATTGCTTCAGCCGGATTAAGGAGAGCTCACGACCAGCTAACAAGGAGCAAGGGACCAAGCCGTACGAGGAGGGCACAAGAAACCACAAGCAAGAACCTGCACGACCGACAAAGAGGAAAGCAACACTACGACTGCTTCCTCAGCAAGCCCCAAATCAACCCGACATCCAACCGACCAAGGTAGGCCATGCCACACTTTTCCCCCACGATTTCATTGCCTTCTAGGACCACACAAGGAGCACAAGTACTCACTAAATCAACTCCAATATGACAAAACCTAGTAATCACCTATGAGTATCATGTAGCACCACAAGCTACCAAAGCACCCAACTATCACCATGCAACAAGCTAGAGTAGAGTTGTAAGAACATAGATGGAAGAAGTTATTGAGGAGAAAATGCCGTAGTGCCGGGCCACCACTCGTACCCGATAGTCAAGTCACACTCCCCCAGCATGTGGAATAACTCAAGCCCTCCTATAGCAACCGCATAGCACTACACTCAGTAGGATTCAAATCCACAAAAAATGAAATAAAAAGTATCAAGAGAGGCATAAGTAAATCAAATAACCAGAATAAGTAAAGGCAGAGGAGGGAGTACAAAATAGTTAAAGGGGAGGAGTGTTAGCCATGGAGGTGATGATGCATGGAGGGACGACATTGGTGTGCCGAGCAAACCCTAGCCACCAAAGGGAGGGGAGACGATGCTAGGGGAGCAACAACCAAGCCCAGGTTGGTGTTGAGAGTAACCGTAGAGGAATCCAAGGGAGGTGGCTAGGGAGATGGTGCCTAGGCACAGTTGGAGGCGGTGGTGGAGCGACCTGAGGGGACCGGCGAGGAGAGGGCATAGGATCTTGAGCCCAGGAGGTGGCGGGCTTGTAGCTGAAGATAGGGATGGCATAAGGCACAGAGGTCGGCAGCGCGAGAGGGAGGAGGCGCCAGATCTAGATTGGGAGTGGGAGGAGCGGCCAAGTGAAATGAAAGAGGGAAGGAGAAAAGGCCGAATGGCCAGCGTCTGGTCGAAGAAAAAGGAAAGGGAGGAAGAAAAGAAGAGGGAGAAAAAGAGAAGAGGGAAGAAAGAAAAGAAAACAAAAGAAAAGAGAGAGGCCCAGTGTTTGCAATAAGAATTCGTCGTCGCAAACCGTAAAACCTAAGCCTTCCAGACTACATGTTATACCTTGCTATAAAATCTTGCTGATTATATCTCATTGTAAAACAACATTCGTAAGTGTGTAGGACTATTAAATTTGGCCGCAAGTAGATCACCAACCAGTGGGTACCGATTAAATTAATATACCATTACTTAAACCATTCTGAAGCATACCCAAATCCTAAATTAATTTGTTGGTCGCATATAAAATAGTAGAAACTCATTAAGAATTATTTAGATTTGTAATTGTTGTTTAGCGAATTAAAGTCTATACGCAATTCAATAAAATTATGCATGATGATTAAAGTTTAATGCGATAGTTAAAATAGCAATTGGGCCATAAAAATCTATAGATAGCTAAAATAAAATCTAGGAATCACACCAAGACACTCTAGTGTAATGTGCTCAATTATTTGCTACATGTTAATTTCTTCAACACCGGTAAAATAAATTATAGCATGTCGACTAATTGCAGGAGAGGAACCGGGGTTTGAGGGCGGATTTTTCCAAAGTGACCTTGGGACTAGAGCTTCCATCTAAACTCAGGCAAACATACCTTTGAACATTTGAGCAGAGTATCTTCCGTAAAATAAGTATTTCTCTACTAAATTACTATCATCCTACATAAAAATTTAAAACCATATTTAAATCAGATAAAATGGCATAAGAAAGGAAGAGAAATGTAGGAGTCGACTGATGGAGCAGTTGACAAGTAAGGTTAAATAAAAGGGTGGACAGAGGTTGCCTTGGCAGGTGACAGAAAGGTAGATTGGGGCCTCTGTATAAGAATAGAATATAAGGACTTACAAACTTCACTCATGTAATAGACCGTATTACCTGTATTAACCATTGTTCCATCTAGAGATGGAAAAAATTAGTAACTCTATCGAGGTTATTATATTTTCCACATGGGCAAGTATGTAATTAGGGGAGGAACCTAGAGCCAGATAGAAAAGCCAGGAATGGGGGATCCATAACAGTCATAACTCAGAACTAGTACATAGCCTAGAAGTGGGGGACACGGACTACAAGAACCCAGGATGGTGAAGAGGCCAGAAACGAGGTATGCAGAGGCGATATATTACACAGTGGAGTGTTGGGTGATGATTAGACCGTTCCAACCAACAATTATGTGAAGATCAGTGGGTGTCGGGTGAAGGTGAGAGACCTCCTCATGCCGACGGTTGAGAGTAATTGGATGGAGACATAATATACTGAGATAGATATAAAAGTTATATACTCTAGTTTGGGCATCATATCTAAGAAAATGCGAAGATCCATTCGCTACAAGAATCAGAGTGGTAATGGGAAAAGTGGTAAAAGTTTGCGCAATGCTATACAAATCATGAATTCATGCCTGTTTCCTAGATTAGAGGCTATGAAAACCAATGGAGGTTTTTAGCTATTTATACGAGTTTTCGATAGTTTTCTAATGTTAATAAATCCAAAATCTTTTACAACCTAACAACATTTATTTTCTATATAGTCTGAGAAAGAGAATGGGCATGAGAACGAGATGTATCAAAAGAAGTAGAGCAGGAGCATACAATGCATACTTGCTATATAAGCTTACTGAGTACTCCGTACTCATCCTTACTATTATTTTCTTTGTTTATAGGATAATCAGTTGGGATCCACACTTGGGGTGGATGAGGCCTATGCGGACGAGCCCTACCCTGAATGGGAGGAAGATGGTAACGAGACCAAGTCGTATGAGGGTGATGCCTTATACAAGACTTGTGACGTCTAGGGCTCTTGGAGTGGCACGGTCTTGACCCTCAAGATATCTGTGATATTAGAGTATTGTAATTATATTAAGCTCTTCTTGTATAATTAGATTATGCACTAGACTTTACTTCTGGTATTGTAATGAACTAGTTAGAATGGTTGTATGGAACTTTAGGCCTGTGTGGCTATTTGGATGCAACGGTATGTACTTACTCTAATTTTTGTTCTGTTGTAACATTCTGATAAGCTTATTATTCATTAGAACAATGTTCTATTAGCTAAAATGAATAATAATCCGTTAACTAGTATTTTTATTCCACGATAAAAATACGGGTCGTCACAATTAGGTGCTTATGGGCCTGTTTGTTTCGGATTCTAGGCAAGCTAGCTACTTCTAGTAGCCAAAAGCTCTCCCAAACAGTCCAGCTTTTGGGCCAGCTACTGAGAATCTGAAAATCTGGAGAAGGCACAATTGTACTGGGACCGAGTAGCTGCAATAGCCCAGCTTCTCACAGATTCTGCAGACTAGTGCCATTAAAGTTCAAGTTATTTACCCGCAAATACCACTAGATAAAAATACCCCCCTCCCGCCCCTCCCCCCGTGCCCCCTTCCAGATCCCTCCGCGCCCCTCCTACCCCTCCCCCCCCCCACGCCTCTCTCCTCCCCCCTCCCCGCCGCCGCCCACCCCGGCCCCCCCCCCCGACGCCCCCTCCCCAGTTCCCCCGCCGCTGCCCCCCTCCTACCCCTCCTCCCCCATGCCTCTCTTCTCCCCCTCCCCACCGCCGCCCACCCCGACCCCCTCCCCTCGACGCCCCCTCTCCAGATCCCTCGCTGTCGCCCCCCTCCTACCCCTCCTCCCCCCTCCCCGCCGTCGCCCACCCCGACCCCTCCCCCCTGGCGCCCCCTCCCCAGTTCCCCACCGCGCCCCCTCCTACCCCTCCTCCCCCACGCCTCTCTCCTTCCCCTCCCCACCGCTGCCCACCCCGGCCCCCTCCCCCCCCCCGGCGCCCCCTCCCCAGTTCCCCCGCCGCCCCCCTCCTACCCCTCCTCCCCCACGCCTCTCTTCTCCCCCTCCCCGCCGCCGCATGCAGGTACTGACCTCCCAAACCGTGTGTGAATGATCAGTAGTGTGATCTGTGGTTGGTGTTTGTATGCTATTTGGTATGCTCTGATAGTCATGTGAAATTGAGGGATGTATATTCCATAGGTTGGGTGATGAATGAAAATTCTCTTTGGGTATCTCTGTGGGTGATGAATGAAAATTCTCTGTGGGTATATACAATAGGTTGGGTGATGCATGAATCAGTGATGCTGTGATTGTAGAGGCTGAAGTTATAATGTTGTGTTCATTTTTTGTGTTATAATGTCCTAAACTTCTTGCCCATCATTTTTTGTGTTATAATGTTATGCTATGATTCAAACAGTCCAAAGTTATAAGTGGTTTAATGTATTGTTTGGATTTAGGGCATGTTTGGTTCCATTGATAAATAGTGGTGTCAGTAATAGTTTTGTGTGGTAGCTAGATGATGTGGCCAAATTGATTTTCTAGTTATCTAAGATGGGATAAAGAACCCAACCACCGATATATGTATTTACTATTGGTAGGCAACAGAAATTTCAATTCATCAGTTTTATATGTAGTTTCATTGACACAAAGCTGAAGCATATTTTGTGAAACATCATGTATGTATGTATGAAACTAGATGGAGAAAGGGAAGACACCAAAAGCAAGTTGGGATGCCTGGGCAACCAAAATATTTTGTGAAATATGTAGGGATGAAGTACTAGCTGAAAATAGGTCAACTGCAGCCTTGAATGCCACTAGTTACAAAAATCTACAAGAAAAATTCAATGCAAAGACAAATATAAACTAATACTGGACCAAGCTAAAGAATTGTTGGGATGCTTTGAAGAGGGAATACAGCTTATGGATTGAGCTAAAAAAGAATGCAACCGGTCTTGATTGGGATGTCCAAAATGGAACAATTGTTGCAGATGACGAATGGTGGACAGAAAAAATAGCAGTATGCCATTGACATTTGTAAAATTATTTTCCGATTTCTATCTCTCATTTTATACATTGTCATTAATCCGATTTGATTCTTGTAGGGAAATTTTATCTAGTTGATGTCGGTTATCCTAATAGAAAGGGATACCTCGCTCCGTACAAAGGGCAAAAGTATCACTTGCCGGAGTTTCAACGGGGAGGACGCCCAAGTGGCCAAAAGGAGGTCTTCAATCATGCTCACTCCTCTCTTCGTAATGTGATTGAACGTGCGTTTGGCGTGCTAAAGATGAAGTGGCGAATTCTATTGCATATGCCAAGCTATAAGGTTGAGAGGCAAAAGAAGATCATCATTGCTTGTATGGCACTTCATAATTTCATTCGAGACAATGCTTTGAGTGACCATCTCTTTGAGAGGTGTGATGATGATGAAGAGTACATGCCACATATTGATTCAAACACAGGAGGTGGTTACATTGGCACGGCACAAGATGATGGTGATATGTGTGCCTTTCGTGATTCCATAGCTAACGGCTTGATGGCTTCAGGAATATAGATAGTACCATAAAAATTCCTTTTGATGGTGATATGTGCGCCTTATATGTCTATGAACACCTTTTGTACGTTCCTTTTGTATGGAGACATAGTAGTTATCCATATTAATATTTAAAATTATGATTTGGAGTCAAATTTATTGTCATGAAATTTCAATATTAGTTTTTCAATGTTTGAACTAAGTACTGCAAATTTACAGCATGGATATCTCTTCTATCAATACATAATCAGGACATCAATTCACCTAAGGGCATTTTAGTCAATGCATCTATCAGGATACCAGCTGCACAGCTAGAATCCAGGATGCCAAACAGGCTAGCTACTCAGACCAGCTGCTACTCAGACTAGCCAGCTACTCAGACCAGCCAGCCAGCTACTCAGACCAGCTAGCTACTCAGAATCTTCAGATCCCCCGCCCGGCTTCTGCTTAATGCTTGAAGTTACATCTAAAGGACAAGGTATAGAGATGCCACAGATTGAAGTTCATGGTTGGATTAAGCGGCAAAGTGGAAAAACCGCAGTTGAGGGACAACCGGGTGGAAGTGTGAGATACATCAAGCTAGCTAGGAGCCAGCCCAGTCAGCTAGGGAGCTCTAGACTTGTCGCTTTTCAGGCATTGATGTATCGTGTATCATTCTTAAGCCGGAGGTGTGGTGTGGATAAACCTTTCTTCTTGTGCTAGTATCCTAGTATGATTTGGGTACCATCACTGCGAAAAACTGCCATGATAGATCACCACAAGGATCTAAAACTTTCCTGGCCAGCTATCAAGCTCTTTTGGTGTCTCATATTTGAATGATCTTTAGCAACTATTACACCATGTTTGGTTTTTGAAATTAGGCCTTTTGGATGTCTCTGGAATTGGATTTGAGCCCCCATTTTCATCTGAATTGGAGCCTAACTTAAGGGGGACTCCCACAATTCAGAGCCATCCCCATCTAAATCGGGCAAAATTAGACTATGCTTGTATTGGCTTCTAAAAGTTACTTTTCTACATTAAATAACATTTTTACAGTACCTAACTTTCAAATAGAGTGTCTTTTTAAGGTAGGGTCTACTAGTTAATTGTAGTACACACTCTAGTGACTTTATTTATATCGGCCAAAATCACAGTGAGTATCTCTTTCTACAAGTTTCCCTACAGGTTGTTACTATTCATAAGCTAAAGTCAAAGACAATATAAACGGACCCTAAGAGTCCTCCAATTCTTTCGAAGGCCCATCCACCTCCACTACGGGCCCATCGACCTCCAACACCACCATCTCTTCCCCTTCTTCCTCATATCCGGTGCAACCCGATTGTCATACATCGTTGTTGGCCATGTTGAGATCCACCGCCACCAGCTGGTCCTCGATGACCGCCACCGCCATTGCTTCCCCTTCTCTAGTGCAACCCGGTCAACCTTCAACTTTTTGGCTCCGTTGAGATCCACCAACGCTGCCCTGTTGACCTTCACCCATGACCGGCGACATCGAGATTGCCGCTGCCACTGTCAAGTTCCGACCACCACCACATGCATCGCCGCAGGTATTCTGGTGATGTTTGGATTTCTCAAATTGTGCAACCAAACATCAATAGGGATTGATTTGGATCCAATATCCATTCAGCAATTTCCTTGCAAACAAAAAAAAAGAATTGGAATTGTAGCCCAATTCTATTTTCACCTGAAATTGAATTGGAACTCCATTCCACGAGTCCAACTCAATTTCGCAAAGCAAACAGACCCTTTAGTGCCCCGCTCGTTTAAGTTTCAGCTTCTGGCTTATTTTTCACTATTTATAAATTTCGTCTTTTCTGATTTTTTTCTTTTTTTAGTTTTTTTGCCGGTTCTTTTTTTCCTGTATTCGTTTGTATTGTCCGAGATGAGCTAACATATTTTTCTATTTTTAATTTTTTTTAAATTTAATTACGTCAAATAAACCACTTTCATCTACAGTGAAATTTCAGCTAGCTACAGTGCATTTTCAGCTATAAACTACAGTTTTTCAGCCCCACCGAATAGGGCCATTTCAGCTTACATGAGACCGCACTTCCCCAAAAGAGACGACATGCTTTTTAGCTTTTCACAGCTGTAAAAGTACCACTGCAAGCTAATACAAAATATCAATATTCTGAAGCACTTATAAACTATGCAAGATTATATAAGAAGTGACACTGCTGAAGCACTTATCCCCTTACCATTCCATCTGCTACATGATTTCGATCACCGACACGCACAAGCTCCACAGTCACATGGCTGGCTCTACTATATACTACACAAAGATTACTGCGAGATGCCTGCATAATAATGAAGTACACACAGTGAGTCCGTAAATACCACCTGCTCCAGCGAGGGCCCTCCCTGGTAACCAGCTTAGCGCGAGTGCCTCGATCCCCTTCACGTCAACAAGGATTTTCTACTTACCAGCTGGAACTAGATCACGAGAAAAGGGAGTACTTACATAAGTGAGTGTGTTCACGCTTCGTAAGACATAGACTTTTGCTTATGTGCTAATGGATCTTGTAAGAATGAAGAGAGCGTATGGGCATGAATCATGATGCATGTGTGCGTCCAACTTGTCCTCTCAACAAAAAACAAAGGTTCAGACCACGCGCAGGACCAGTGAACCCCCGAGCGACCAACGGGGAACCTCCCCGGATGCACCGGTGCCGCCCGGTCACATGCGCCACGAAAGCATCCAAGACGCCCGTGCATATAAGCGGGGGTATGGTAGAGCCTTCTTCGCAGAACAACACCCTGAGCCCCAAGCTTGCCGAGGAGCTTGTAGCGAGTGAGTGGTGAGAATGGGTGGCAAAGCCGCTCTCCTGGTGGCCCTCGTGGCCATGAGCCTGGCGTTCGAGACCCAGGCGGACAACGGCTACGGCGGCGGGTACACCCCCACGCCGACGCCGACCACCCCGTCCCCCAAGCCCGAGAAACCGCCCAAGGAGCACAAGCCGCCGCGCCACCATGACAAGCCCCCGGGCTCCCACAAGCCTCCCACCCCTAAACCCACGCCTCCGACGTACACTCCCACCCCTAAACCCACGCCGCCTGTGTACAAGCCGCCGACGCCAACTCCCACGCCGCCTACTTACACGCCGACGCCCAAGCCCACGCCGCCCACGTACACCCCCACCCCCAAGCCCTCGCCACCGACCTACACGCCGACGCCCAAGCCCACGCCACCCACGTACACCCCCACCCCCAAGCCCTCGCCGCCGACCTACACGCCGACGCCCAAGCCCACGCCGCCAACCTACACTCCCACCCCCAAGCCAACTCCGCCAACCTACACGCCGACGCCCAAGCCCACACCTCCGACGTACAAGCCCCCCACTCCGCCGACGTACAAGCCCCCCACCCCGACCCACAAGCCGCCGTCCTACACCCCCAACCCGCCGCCGCCATATTACCACTAAGATCCGCTACCCTGTAAGTTCTGAGCATAGGTACGCCGTACGCACAAGCAAACGTTAACTTGCTTACACTTTGCATGGATGAGCATACGTACGTTTTACGTTTACTAATAAATCGCATCTTTGTGCGTGTGTGTGTTTGCAGAAGGTGATCGAGATTAAGAGTTGTGCGAGCTGGCCAAGATGAGCCAAGGCTTTGATCCTCCTGTGTTTTGCTGCCGAACCATGCCAATCTAGCGAGGAGAAATAACGCAGATTGCTCGCTCCCTCCCTTCAGTTATCTTCCGCTTATAGTTTGTGTTCGTCCAGTCCAGCGTATTGTGTCGTGGTGGCTATTGCTAGTATTGTTGTGTTACTGTAAGATCATAATAACTACGGAAATAGAAGTACAAGCTATTTTCCACTACTGTCTGTGAAGTGATCGCAGTCTTTCCTCTTCTCTCTTTCACGGTGGGTGACCAGATGTGATGCTTGCATGTCAGATATGCTTGACGACGATAGAGCCACAGAGGCATGACCAGAGGTGCCGATCTGAAAAATCCAAAGCTCTGATCACGCAGGCGCAGTACGCATCCCTGCAAGCCTGCGACAACCGTGAGCTGTCACGCGTTGCTACAGTCTCTGGCGCCGCGACCACACCCCAGTTCTGCAGGATGCCCATGCTGCATTGACATCAGAATTGCTCCAAAACCACCTTCAAAAAACAAAAAAAAAGAACTGCTCCAAAACTTCAGAGAAACAAGAGAACTACGTCTAGTGCATTCCTGCGCATCAGCATGCCCATGCTGCATTGACATGAGAATTGCTCCAAAACTTCAGAATATGATTTTTTTTTTCCCGTCCAAAGATATCATGTAAGAAAAGAGAAGGAAGCGATGAACATAGAGATCCACCGTGTAGTGCAGGATGCTTAGCATGCTTGCACAATCTAATGCACATGCGGTGAGTTGATCTGCTCTGGGAGCTAGCTAGCAACGCTTGCAGTAAAACACAACGGATCATTGCAACCTCGGTGAAAATTGTAGTGTGAAACCTGTGCATCCCGATGAGTGCATGATGCCGACAAATCTATAATAAATTGGAGGAGCCAAGAGAAAGCAAACAAGGACAGCAGTCAGTAGAATAAATTTGCCATACTGACGCTGGTGCACGAGATGTTTTTTTTCAATTATATTTTGTCGGAGGCTTTGAGCCGTATACGTACAATGTGTTCTTGAGGTGGTGAAACCGTGAAAGTATGTCACGTCTTTTGTAGTTTTGTTCCAGCTACCTGTGTTAAAAAGGATTAGAGTCGTCAGATCGTGAACGAAGATCACGTGATGATGCATGGGACTATGAGACAACAGGGATAGATAACTGAAAGGCAGTAAAACATGTCGTGCTCTTTTAAAAAGGGGGAATTCCCTGTTTACCACCAAGTTTTGATCCGATCTTTGAAGTGTGGTTCATTCTATGCCATCCATGGAGTTTCTACTTTATGCTTTTACATATCACTTTTGTCAACCATCCATAAGAGTGATGTTGAGTAAACTGTAAAAGGATTATTTTTGCCTTCTTCATCTTCTTCCTCCTCACTTCTTCTCCCTCCTCTTCCCTTGCCTTTCCTCTCTCCTGCCTCCACGCCAACCGATAACCCCTCTCTCTTCTCCCTTTGCTCACTCAACCACCAAGCTCATCACCGTCATTCAGCTCCCCGTCCCTAATCCCTATGCCGCCTCTCCTCTCCCTCCCGTTCCTCTTTGTTTCGCCAGTCGCCAACTCCAGATCCACCTTACCGGAGCCAAGACCCAGGCCGAGGAGGTGTCACCGGTGGTGGTGAGGCATCGCCAGATTCCTCCCCACCTCGAGCATGAGTAGGGAGCCAAGGACCATGCCATGTCAAGGCCACTGCTGCCAGACCCCTCACCTCCCGTCGCCATTTGATTCATCCCCACCTCGAGCATGAGTAGGGACTGCACCATGCTAGGGCCGCCACTGCCAGACTCCACATCCCGCCATCGGCCTCCTCTCGACCTCCCGCCACCCCAGTCGGCCCCATCCCCTCCTTCCGCATTACAAGATGGATTGCCGGAAATGCTGAAGAGCTCGTCATGTTCACCGACATTGACGCCGATAGCTTCCACTCATACCCATGGTGGTAGCTACCACCACCGTTGTCATTGATGTGCTCCTCGGATGTGGGAGTTCTTGATGCGTCTTCAAGAAATTGAGTCCTTGATGAATGTGTGGCTTTAGCATCTGATTTTGTTATTGGAGATTGGATTCAAGATTTGTTGCCCTTGTGGTGGTACTCTACTTCGTCTGTTGTGCTATGCTCTCTACCATGCAATTTGCTCACCTCCTTCCCACCCTTGCTCGATGCGGTCACCAACTCTGGCGTCGATCCAGCTTATTGCACGCATGGAGATTGGAGAGAGAGAGAGCAGAGAAGGGGAAGAGTGTGGAGATTGGGGAAGGCACTGACATGTGGGCCCTTGATTTTGAGAGGGTAAGATGGGTATTTATCGAAAAATATGACAAGTTTTCAGGTACTAACAGCTGATTACCCTAACGGAGCTAACGGTAGTGGCATGGAGGGGATGTGGAAAATTTTTCGGTGGTACAGGACGAAGTGCACTTTTTCTAGTGACGGATCAGAGATAAGTCAAAACTCAGTGGCATACAGAGAATTTTCCCTCTAAAAAATGTTTGTTGCAAGTGACACTACACCTGAGAGAAGGTGATGAAAAAAATGTAAGCTATATATATTACATCACTGAGCAATAGCCAAATTATTCACAAAATGGTAAAAGATCATGTTCTCAGCAGGTTTCTCGGCAGTGCCGATCTCTAAAAAAGGCTGCCTATCACACGATTGTTTCTTGAAAAATCAGTCGATTTTTGTCCACCTCCCTACCCTTTGCTCTGTAACAAACTACACTTAAGATCGGATCGAGCCGAGTATTGTCTACGATGCAAAATTGTGAATCACTCAACCTCTCCCCTACCCACCCCTTCTAAACCCTAGCACCATCGGCATCCTCTCATGCGCCACCGCTTCGCCAGCCCCGGCGAAGCTCGCCGGTCCTCCACCGTGCTCCCCTTAGGCCACCTCTCTTCCTCCTGCGGAGCCTATCCATCCACACCCCTTGTGATGCCGCCCGCCACTAACGTCGCCTCCCACTCCGACGTCCTCCCATGGACCTCCACCTCCGAAGATGGTACATGACGCCTCCGGCACATCAGCTTAATATAATAAAAAGAAGAGGGGCATACGACGAAGCCGCAACTCATCGGAGGGGACAAGTGGCGAGGGCGCATTCGACAACGACGGCAGCAAGCCAACTTCGTCGATAGCCGCAGTGGTACTCGACGCGGCCATGGCCATGGCGCTCGGGCGCGGTTCGCTTCACCAAAGTTGAAGGAGAAGAGAGGTGACCACACGAATCTAGGAGCATATCTTAAGGTGGAAATTTCGACTGATTTTTTAAAAGAAAAATTAGTTGATAGATGTATAGCAAATCCAAAAAAAAAGCACGAGAAGGAATGTTTACACATATTCGGTGAAATGGTTAATATGTAAACTTGGTACTAGATTCAGAAATCACGTATATAGTTCTTTGTGAAGCCTAGACGTTAGAAAAAGTGTTAGATTTAATTTTAATTAACTCGAGTGTTATGTGAGATGGCTAATCCATCAAAATTACTCAACCTAATCATACACCCTGTGGATCTCCAAAAAAGTCCAACCGAAATATGTCACCGAACGAGACATACAACGGCGCAAGCCAATATGCACATGATCATGAAAGCGTCATAAAAAGAGAATGGCTAGCTAGCTCCATGTAGATCGCTTGGCCGATCTGAAACTATTCAGATTCTTAAGCAGTGGTACACTACGCTACATTTCTGTCAATTTGTTCCGTTCATGCTAGTCTCGAGTTCACACGCATCGGGTATCTTTTTATATGGCCACATGGGTATGTCGATAGATGTCAGGCACATCTGGAAAGCTGGAATTAACTTGAGAAAAGTAATTTTCCTCCCATACCTCTCACTGACATGAAAAGGCACAAACATGCAAAAGAAGTTGGGAGGAGAGAAGGCAAGCACGTATGCCAAAAAAAATTTATTTAATCGAAACGATTCTGTTAACTATGAAAGTGGTTTCACATTTGGAAATATATTGCATGATCCAAAGGTAAATGATCCTCCATCAAGAAATCTTTGCATTCTGAAAAACCAATAGCTAAATTTCATAAAACAAGTTCGTAGACAACATATTTTTATCCCTTCGATATCTTGTTTACAGTGGAAATGTAAAAACAATTTGATGATTAATGAGTTTTTTTAGACCACGATTACTGAGTTACTGTTGTGGAAAACATCTTAGATCGAAGACAAGCGTTATTAGCAGTAACATAACATGGCTTGCATCGTGACCATTGGCCAAGGAGAGAGAAAAAGGACCGTGTACATGCAAACATGAGGATAACGTATACGGTTGGTTTCACTAATGCTGAGGTCTCATCATGCCCGAAAGCTCATCCCTGTCGTCTCGTGGTAGGACGGGTTACGACTTACCACCTGATGCAGCGTAGAATCATCAGGCCTTACTGGCTAGCAGTCTAGCACAAGTAAATTATTAGTCCCTAAGTTGACAAACAGGATGTACTAGCACACCAAATTTAACTAGCCTTCTGAAGTTCTGATTTTGTTTTACTCCGCCAAATAGTCTTATAGCATTCTAAAGGAGGCTTCCATACTTTCATTCATCGAGGTCGTGTTTCACGTTGGTTCCTAAAAGATTTTTTCTATAGTAAATAGCTTTTCTGTATTATCTAACTTTTAAATAGAGTGTTTTTTAATTTTTTAAGGCAAAGTCTACTAGTCGATTATAGTACACACTGCAGTGACTTTATTTATATCAACCAAAATCGCACACGGGCATCTCTTTCTTTGCAAGATTCTCTACAATCTATTACTATTCATAAAACAAAAGTTAAAAGCCAAGTCCAAAAGTCTATATGCAAACTTCTCTTTCTTTGCCCATGCATCCCATTTTGGCCCTTAGCACCTCTCCCTCGCCACTAGTGAGCTCGCCAAGGAGCTCTGCCCTTGAGCCTCTTTGTAACTCTATTTGGTCTCACCGAACAATGGACTCCGCTCATCAGATGATTAATTAAGTCAAGGATTAAGTTAGTTGTTAAATATATGCTTAGCATTGGTATGACATGTAGGCCCTGTATGGTTAAGAATTCTAATTAACCCCAGTTTAAGCCCATAACTCACTGACATGTGGACCCTGCACCCTTGAAACCGTCACATAACCAGTCCATGGACCACTCTCTCTAACATGTGGGTCCCGCTCTTTGTAGACAGCCATGTGGACTAAGTCCATTTGAACCGTGACCCCACCTGTCAGCCCCTCCAAATTCCCAAATGAAAATAATTAGAAAAGAAATAAAAAACACTGGACCCCACCTGTCAGCCATTGGATGTTTTCTTAAAAAATAATTGAAAAAGAAAAGAAAATCTCAGCCGACCACACTTATCAGAAAATTTTGATTTTCTAGGATTTCATCTTGGTTCAACGTTTGAAAGGCCATAGCTTCTTCATTTTAAATCTAAATCTAGTGATTTTTATTTCTAAATTAATCTAAATTCAAATTCTTTCTGGCAGAACCAAAATCATAATTTTTTTATGTTTAGTTGATTTTTATTTGAATGTTATGTTGAATGTGGATAATTTTTCGTGTATAGACTTTAACTCTTCAGGCGCTCCCGTCGTCAATGAACAAGATACCACCCTAACTACATTTGATCAAAGCAAGTCCCTATAATTAATCATGTTGAACCTAGTTTTCAAATATAAATAATTTTCTTTTAAATACAAATGCATGCTTATTATGGTTATTTTCTTAAATGCTATGTTAAAAGTTGATTGCCTAGTTACACCATGCACTTGATGTCTAATATTCCCCATCCTTGATTTGTTGATAATTTCTTGCCATATTGTCTTAGGATACTTACAATGATAATAACTCCACTATTCGTTAAACTTTACTAAATTATGGTTATGCTTAGAAATGTCTTAGTGGTGAAATAAAATACAGCACAAATATTGCTAACTGAACTTGAAAACATAGTAATGGAATGGTAACATAGGTTACCACTGGAAATAGAAAAATATTTTCTAAAAATGATGAAGACTCAGGCAAGTGGTTGGTAAGAGACCGATGCAGGGATTGCACGTATTATTGAATTGGCCGTGTAGGGATTACATGTGTCATTTCTAGATTGGCCATGCAGGGATTGCAGGTGTCATTCGTTGGATTGGCTGTGCAGGAATTTCACGTGTCATTTCTTGAATAGCTGTGCAGGGATTGCATGAGCTCTGGATTTGTGTTGGACTCACCTGAGTTGATGAAGGACCGAATTCTTGTGCTTCTCTTTTCTGCACACGAATCGTGCAACCACGAGTCAAGCAATCAAATCCACTCATCAAAAGAAAAAAGGTGTACGAGAGAATTAGAAGTTTTGATATTCTTTAGCACTAGATTCTTGTATAGAGTAAGAATCCGAAGGTCCTAAGTGACACGAGAGGATTGTGAGTGTGCGATAATCCCTTATACTCTTTTGAAATTGTGCTTAAAGAATTTACGATATGCTTCGCTAAATCATTTTTCTATCATCGTGGTTGCTTCAACGTCGTTATTTTGGTCCTCTCCATGAGATCATCTTCTTCGTTCTTGGTACCGTGCACGTTTATACCATATCTTATAAACTCCTATCCGATCCGATGGCTGCTGTACATAAAAAGGGTATCACAGTGTAACAAGATCAGATTCCAAATCATCTCATGCGGGTCCCACTGTCGATGCCCTTATGGCCTTATATGTACTGCATCAACACACTTACATCCATCAGTGATCTAGTGTGATGCGCGGTTTCGTTTTTCCAAAGGTTAAAGACATGATGCATGATGTACACGACATGTTTTTATTACTCCATATGTTTTTGCTTATGAACGGGCAACAACAGCACACTTCTACAAAAGTAAGAAGACGCTATGTTGAGGAATCAATCTAAATCTAGCTAGGACACACCCCAAAGCAAGGCTTAGAAAAAGTTTCAGATCTCACTGTCGTGAGAAGACCAGATCCACCTAAAGCACTAAGCGTACCTTTTCGGTTTACCTTAGCAGTAGAAATGCCGTTCATGCCGGGTCTGTCCCTCGAGTTCGGCCTAACCTTAACTAGACATCTAGTGCATCTCACATGCCTTGAATCGTAGCCACTAACAATGCAGAAGTATCTTTTTGACATGAACAGCAACGCAACAGTAAGAAACGTTGATTTGTAAAGAAACTGACCTCGGTAAATTTGGACGGCTTCGAAGTACGAACTTATGCTCTTAAAATTGTCTATAATCAGAATTGCAGGTGCTTCCTCTGGAAAAGAGCTAGCAAGATCTTGCAGTTATCGAGACAATAATTAGGTCCTGCAATTCAGGATGGACTTGCCATAGTAAAAAAAATGAGAAGAGTGAGCCACCCAGAGAAAATAAATTCACAAAATAATTTCAACTGCCAAAATTCAGATGGTGTGTGCAACAGTGTAACTTCGTAAGTCTGTAATGTAACAAGGCTGAGCAAGAACCAACAATTGAAGTATGGTTTAAACCGTTCTGATCATATTCCAAAATGACAGAATTACAGAAGTCAAATGCAGACTTGTGTTCAACGCCTAACTCTCAATTCACCCGTCCAAACTCCTTTAACTAGATTGATTTCTGCCAGACTGCCGACGATGGAATTCTTATCAGCCCTCATCCGTCAAGAAAATTATTCAGTTCGAAGACCTAGGAAGTCGAAGCCCACTCTATGTAGTTTGGTCCAAGCACACCCGCAGCAGCAAAGACCAATAAGTCCTTAAGGTCCAAGCCCATGAGAATGTCAGTGTAACTGATTCACTTGAGGAGGATAGGACACATCAGATCGAACAGATCAGTCAAGATATCCCATGATATCTGGGTACAGACATACAACTGAAGGAGAAAGAAGCATACTGATCCTGGTATTTTTCAGACCAAAGGTTCTAATGCAATGTTCAAAGGTCCGAGTTGAGGTGTCTGCTAATCTATAGGCTATAGTAGGCACGCTACAGCACTCCTAAAATGACTGTTAGTGGTGCTTATTTGGACTTTTTTTGAGTGGCTTATGGCTGAAAAGAACTGTAGCTGGCTGAAAAAACACTGTAGCTGACAGAGGCTTATTTAGCATAATTAAATTAAAAAATAAAAAATATAAAAAATATGTTAGCCCATTACGTATAATACAAACAAATACGGGAAAAAAAGAACCGACAAAAAAGCTC
The DNA here is from genome assembly GCA_017311315.1 of Dendrocalamus latiflorus. NCBI lineage: Eukaryota > Viridiplantae > Streptophyta > Magnoliopsida > Poales > Poaceae > Dendrocalamus > Dendrocalamus latiflorus. The sequence goes on from CM029637.1 coordinate 21,061,405, forward strand.
AACAAAAAGCCAAAAGTTCAGAAAAAAGACGAAATTTATGAATAGTAAAAAATAAGCCGGAAGCCAGAAGCTGAAGCCCAGATGAGCACATCTAAGGGTGCCTTTGGTTGAGCTTTTGGGAGCTGCTTTTGCTTCCAAAAAGCCAAAAGCCAACCAAAAGAGTGGAAACCAGAAGCTGCTTTTTCAGAAGCAGCTACTTTTGGGTAGTACAGTTTTGAAAGCACCTTGGACCCTGCTTTTGGCTTTTGGCTTTCTGCTTTTTGAAATGGTGAAAATAGAGAGCTGTTTCACAGTTGTTTCAAGGAAAATAGAGATATGAGATAAGTTTTATACTTGTTTGAACCAAACAGCTTACAGCTTTTCCACAGCCCACAACCTACAGCAGCTTTTCCACAGCTCACAGCAGCTTTTTCAGAAGTCACAGCTCAACCAAACACACCCTAAGTACCGGGAACGGCTCAGGTGCAGGGGCCCCTGCACTTAGCGCCGTGCAGGGGTGCCCAGCTCCTGACACGTGTCCCCCAAAAAATCAAAAAAATTCTGAAAAATTCAAAAAAATACTTAAAAAATCCGAAAAATTCTAAAAAGTACTTTTTGTAAAATACTTTTTATTATAAAGTATTTTTAAGTACTTAAAAAAATATTTTTTAATAAAAGTAAAAAATCAAAAATAAACTTAAGTACTCACAAAAATACTTTTCATACACAAAAATACTTTTTTAGAATTTTTCAGAATTTTTTAAGTATTTTTTTGAATTTTTCGGAATTTTTTGATTTTTTGGGGGACACGTGTCAGGAGCTGGGCACCCCTGCACGGCGCTAAGTGCAGGGGCCCCTGCACCTGAGCCGTTCCCCTAAGTACCTGCCAGCCAGTGAAATTTGAATAGTACAGACTGAGCCTACAGAGTATCTAGGTCAGGCTGGGTGTCCATTTAGCCATTGAGAAGAGACAAACATTGCTAATTGCAGTGCAATCAAGTGTGAAAAGTACCTGCCTCGAAGTCCAACAACGTGGAAATCGGGCCCCGTGCAACGCGGCCCAGTCGGCGCTCCGACGTTCCCCGGACGGCCATTTCTCTAGGTATCCAAAGTTCCGAGATAATGGGTTTGGTAACATCCAACAGACCAGTACACTATATAAGGCGCCAAATGGAGGAGTACTGGAGGCAAACCGAGCAGCGAAGGGAGCAGAAGATGGGCACCGCAAGTACGCAGGCCATTGCCCTTCTCGTCGCTCTTGCGGCGGCGCTCCCGTCCTACTGCGGTGCCTCCTTGCCTTACTACTCCTTCCGGTCGGCAGCTGGACCAGCTCAGGCTCCCTATGCTGCGGCGCCACTGACGGCGCGCCATGGACACGAGGATGGGAAGCATCACCACCATGCGTTGTCGCCGGTCGAGCCACCAGCCTACAACAACTCACCGGAGCACAAACACCATGGCCACCACCACCACCGCCGCCACCATCGCCACCACCACGAAACACCACCGGCGCCACCCCCAGCTCAATACTCACCGCCACCCCCTGCTCACTACTCACCGCCACCCCCTGCTCACACCTCACCGCCACCCCCTGCTCACACCTCACCGCCACCCCCAGCTCACCACTTGCCACCCCCACCGCCATCCCGTTATCCACCGCATATTCCGCCACCTCCGGCGCACATGTATCCACCACCACCCCATGCTCCTCATGGCAAAGCGCCACCGCCGCCGCGGGCCCACAGAAAATTCCCGCCGCCACCTCGATCGGTGTATGCGGCAATGGCGCCGTCACCATCTTACAACGGTGCCGATCCACCATCTAATTAAGCAAGGCCCCGAGCCTCGGTATCACGGAGTTCCTCAGCGGGCGCCTGCGCCATGTCAAAATGGAGCATCGCCACCGTGGTATCTCTAATGGCAGGGTCAAGATAATCACTTCCCTAAGTAATCTCGAGGTTAAACTTTTGTGCAAGAGATTAAAATAGCAGCATTTGGAGGATGTCATTGCTTTTCGTTTTTATCTTCCAGGTTCCAAAGAGAACTATTGAATAAATTGTGTTCCTCCTTTGAAATCATGTTGTTGTTGAATGTTGATTGTTTCCTTGTTTATAAGTCCCAAAATAATATGTTTGTTCTGACAACTGGTGGCTGCGTTTGGCACAGGAATCATACTGAATACTGATATGACATTTATCACAACAATGAAATGCAACCTTCAGTGGCTCCAGTGCAACACAATTGCTACATACCATGTCCGCTCATTTCGATTTGATCTTCTGGTTGCTGGTTTATTTTTCATTATTTATAAAATTTGTCTTTTTCTAGCTTTTTTGGTTTTTTAGCTTTTTACCAGTTTTTTTCATATTCGTTTGTATTATCCGTGATGGGCTAACATGTTTTTTCATTTTATTTTTTTTAAATTTAGTTATGCCAAATAAACCACTATCAACTACAGTATAATTTTAGCTAACTACAGTACAATTTCAGCCATAAGCTAGCTTATTTCAATCCAACCGAGCGGCACCTTAACGCCAAACTACAGCCCCGTCTTTATTCAATTTAGGACAAGCGCTGATAAACCTCGAGTATTCAATTTAGGCGGCACCTTGCTAGGAAGAGGTTTTCTATTTTAAAGTAGAGAGATAGTGAGAATAGGTCATTTACCTTTTATCGCTAAGGTTAAACATGGCAAAAAAAACTTACTGCTTTTATTTTTTAAAAAATAGAACTATACATTTCTCATGAAAAGAATCTTAACTGTGTTGAATAAATCAAACGAAATTTGTGTAGACTATAGAAATTAGAAAGGCATCTTACAAATAGATCTCCTAAAGCTATTAGCATGCAGTCTTGCACGTACCCCTCCATAGTCCACACTCTTAAGGAGTCTAGATACCAACTCTCAGCCTTTGTCTCTGTGGAATAACGTAGTAATCTGCTCTATTTGAGTATCTTAGCGTATATAGCACAGTAGCACACCTAAGAGCTATATATTCATGTCCAAATAACACACTGATTGTACTGATGTTTGGATCATGAGTAATAATGATCAATAGGTTAGCTCAGCAAGTAACATAATTTCCTCAAATACGCAGGAAAAATGTTAACTTCTAGTGAGAAATGAAGTGAAAAATAAGCACCACAAGTTCAGACAACAAATTAAACCAATCATGTATCTGATGATAGTGAATTGGAGACGGAACTGAACTCAACGTTTTTTAAAGAAAAAATTTCACAGCTCATAATTTCATCCTTCGAAATTGCATGTAATAAGGGCTACAAAACTTGGAGCAAATTACAAAAGCTGTACTGAAATTAATAAATTAATCCACAAGTCCTCGCAAAAACCCGGTTTTATCAACCTATCCCATCCCAAACGAAATCATTAATCCACAAGTCCTCACAACCAAATTCATCTGCAAAATTGACCTTTGACAACAGAAATTAAACAACGTGACTCATGCGCTTAACTTGCAACTGCATCTAAATCCACTAGCCAGAAGCGCCTTAGAAACAAATTTACTTAGACTAAACATTCAAAAGCAAAAAAAGAATCCAACTCTCCCACAGTGAGCCCAACTTATTACAGCCGCATTCATACTGGCTTCTACTTCTAGCTTCTACTTGGAGAAGCCAAAAGCTAATATGAACACCTAGCTTCTATCCTTTCATTTTTGTCTCGCACACAGTGGAACACAAGAGCATCACACACTCCACTCCTTTCGTTTTTGTCTCGCACACGCATCTATCCTTTACTTTCCCCACCACTCATGCACTCCTTCTAAAAGACACTTCATTCAACTGCTACTATTTATTTTCAGCTAAAAACCATCAATCACAACCAAAAGCTATCAGTCTCTGCCCATATGAATGCCCCCCTAAAGGCTCACATATCAGCAAATCTACAATGCCGTCATATCTAATTCTAAATACCTGGTCAGAGACGTAAATAACACAAATTCACATAACCTCAACGATTCTTAGAAGGATGAACCTCTCAAGGATAAACTCCCAATTCCCCAGAACAAGCACTAGAGATCAAGGAATTGCTCGCTTCAACAATCCTCACAAGGTCGTGTACACAGTTGTACTTGGACCAATTGGGCATGAATCGCATAGGAAAAACAGAACAAAGAACACGACAATCGTATGATTCCGCGCCCAATTCGGTGGCCAAAACCCCAAAACCCAGAGATTTAACCAAATCCTGTCATTCAGACTGAGTCTCTACGGACAATCACAAGGAGCGATCAAACCATCGAGAAATCCCAACTTTACCTGGCGATCACGCGAATTAGGGGAAGCCGGAAGTGAGATCCGCGCCATCTGCTTCGACTAAAACCGAATACATAGGGTTCTGTTCCGGAGATTTCTGGTGGTTTCTAGAAGGTACTGGAGTCCGAGAGGTGCGAGGCGATCAGGCGAAGCGAGGAAACGAGGGTTCGGGGGAATCGGGCAGCTTGTTGAGGAAGCCGCCTACTATCTCTGGGCAATCTGCGGCGCAGAAACCGGCGCGCTGCTTTTCGCATCTCGTAGGTTTATTGGGCTCTGTCGATCTGGGCCGAGATCTGCCACGGTTCGGCCCGGCCCGGCCCATGACCAGAGCCGAGTCAACTAACCAAATCATCGATATTTTTTGCGCGCCTTAGCCGCCTTTGCCTCTGCCTCCAGCCTCCTCAAATCCACAATCGCACGCTCAGGGGTAGAGTCACACTTCGTACACGATAGATTTCAGTTCGAGATGTAAAAAAATATCTAGTGTACAATCCGAGTAAATTCAATCCAGCCTAAGTAATATTTTCATGGTCCAACTCAGATAGTCTAAATCATTTCACCACTGAACCCAGGACGTAACCAAATCCTGACTCCGCCACTGCCCATGCTCCCATTTCCATCGCCCCCGCATGGATTTCGCCAAGGGTGACGCGGTTCGGACGCCATGGTGATCAGCGTCGGCAACTGCCCGGCGGAGCTCGGGAAGCAGCCGAGGCTCCCCGAGGAGCTGGAGCCGGAGGTGGTGGAGGGGAGGAGGGAGATCGTGCTGCGGCGGAATTTGCACGCGTTGTGCTTCGTGGTGAAGGAGCTCGACGCCAACGGCAAGCTCACCGGAGAGCGCGAGGCCGCCATGGCCGGCGTCCCCGCGCGGTACCACCGCTGTCTCGTCGAGCGCATGCACCAAACACCACCTCGGTAAGCGGGCGCCTGCCTCCCTTCGCTTCCTCCTTCCTCTCCATTCCCGTGAGATTGCTGCTGCTGGTGTTGCAACTGCGCGGTTTCCGTGGAATGTCTTATGCATGGCCTCTGGTTGTCGGAGGGGACTCCTCTGGGGTCAGACCCCACTGAGAGGAAATGAGGACCCGGTCGGATGACCTACACGTGTTGCTCCGCACGAATCTCCGTGCGAGCGCCTCTCCCGTCTTCTTTTTCTCCGCGCGATGTACGGCAACGGCAACGGCGCCTCCTGAGCCGTCGGAGCAGGAGAAGGTAACGGTGGCGACGCCTGCTTTTCCGGCAAGCGCCCGCTGGCGGCGGCGGAGGTCCGGCGAGGCGTACGGGGGCTCCAATCCGAGTGATGCTGCGGATGCGCCGTCTCCGCCTCCCGCCGCGCCATCTCCGCGAGCTGGCGGCACAAAGCCTCCCCCTTGAGCCGCCGGCCGCCGGCATCGGAGGCGGCCACCTCCGGGTGCCCCGCGGCGGCCGAGCTCGCCGCGTCCTGGGGGCTCGACCTCCCCGGCGGCGGCAGTGGCGGCGAGAACGAGGAGGAGGACGCCTTCTTTTCGGCGCTCGACTACTCCATGCTGGCGGTTGACCCCGACCTGCGCGACCTCTATGTGCCGTGCGACCCGCCGGAGGTGGCCGCCTCCGATGCCGGCCGGCGGCTCAAGGAGGAGGCTCTATGCCGCCAGCTGGCGGAGATGGCGCGGCGGGAGGCGGAGACGGCGCATCCGCAGCAGCACTCGGATTGGAGCCCCCACACGCCTCGCCGGACCTCCGCCGCCGCCACCGTTACCTTCTCCTGCTCCGACGGCTCAGGAGGTGCCGTTGCCGTACATCGCGCGGAGAAAAAGAAGACGGGAGAGGCGCTCGCGCGGCGATTCGTGCGGAGCAACACCTGTAGGCCATCCGACCAGGTCCTTATTTCCTCTCAATGGGGTCTGACCCCAGAGGAGTCCCGTCCCTGGTTGTCCATTTCGTTTTTGAAATGTGTTATTGTGGAGTTAGTGTAGAGAGAGTGCGATCCCAGTGCGGATGTGTGATCTTAATTTCTGGTTCCAGCCATGAATTAACCTTTTGTGATTATTAACATAGCAGCACTACATTATCTGGTGCCAATTTGCACGAGCAAAAGTATCGAGGGAGAAGGAGAAACAGAGAACAAGATACTATATCGGTTCTGCAGTCTGGTTCATTTTGTCATCCATTTTCATGATGGCACCTAAAACTTCCCAGGATTAACGGGCACATGTGTATTTGCACACTCGTGTTGGGCATGCGACCTGAACTAATGTTGCTAGCATCAGCACCGCAGGTTCTGTTACTTTGGATATCTGCACACATGTCCTATGATTTTGTTAATTTGTAGTATTGTCTAGCCGTGATTATTGTGATAAGTTGGTAATGGTTGCTGACAAAGTTCTCCCCTCTTGTAACAAAGGAACGGATATCCGCCTCTGATCGATGGTTTGAGTACAGTGATATCCTTTCGAATTTTATCCAACAATCATTAAACATCAAGAGGGAAAATGCGCCCTACATAACAGCTATGATGCCCTCGTGTGGTAAAGTTTATCGTGAAACACTGATAGACCTGTGTTGTGAGATACTGATCAGCAGCGGAACTAGAAAGTGATATCTTCTGTGTCACCATGCAAATTGCAAAGTCCTATTAAACTTTGAAAAGATATATCTTTTAGGTGATCATGCAAAGTCACGTTAAACTTACTTGTAGATTCTATATTGGACAACTGCAGTTCTATTGTATTGTAGGACCAACCACGACGACTAGAGCGAGGAGGTGAATAGAAACCCAAATTAAATTCAAGGTTTTTAATATCTTTTCCTTTGAACGGAAGCAAAACTTCTCACTCTAGTAGCAACCCCGGCAGTCTGACCTCCATAAAGGGAGCAGATTGACCTCCAGACCAGTCAGACATCTGTTTCAATAGCGGTCAGACCGCTATAAACAGTAAAATCAGAGGACGAACAGTAATTTCAGTGCTATTTCAAATTTAAAAATCCATGTAACTTTTGATCATTGATCCCAATGACTTAAAACTTTGCATGCATCTTCTCTTGGATAACAAAAAGCTCAGCCACAAGAGTCTCTCATATCTTTCACAAGGTTCTCTCCATGAACTCTAACTATCATCTCAAAGGCTTGGACTAAATTCCTCCAAAAACTTAACCTAGCCACCCCTCTCTCCTTATATCCAGAGGCTCATAAGGGAAACCCTAACTAGCATATCTAGCTGGGTTTCATCCACTTATATGGGTAACTCGTTAACCAACACCATATTGGGTTTTACACTTACACATGCACGTTTCTGACACATTTAATCCACTTGGCATTTTCAGCACATATAAAACATAAAGCACTTAGACCAACGCCGCATTTTTACACACTGTCACTTTTCTGGTATTAGGCAATTTACCAAAATACCCCTCTACCACCTTCCATGATGTTTCCCACTTCCTTTGCCATGAAGCATCACCATCTTCCATGTAGCCTCAATGACTTGCCGCTAGATCTCTCATGTGTCTAGATCCCACCGAACTGTCATTGTTTACAAACAACCCAAGCCACTTGGCGCACTATATGCTTCTGCTCGCGCATGACAGCACCCGGCTTCCTTTACTATTCTGGACCTCAGCTCCTCTCTAAGCTTAGTCCCGATACAACTTGTCGTTTCCTATCATGCCCACTACCGATAGCTCTCGCTCCAGTTTCTCGTTAGCCCGGCTTACAACTACTCTGTTGGCCTCGGTCATCTTTGGCGGCTCTTTAATTGTCTGAACCTCGGCTCCTCCTGAGAGTAGTCATAGTCCCTTAACCGCTTTGGACCTAAACTTTCCTAGCTTAGTCCTGATCACGTCCGTCTCACCATGACATAACTTTGGAGTCCTGCAACCAACACAAATAAGTAAGTCATCATGTAGAACTGCATAATACACAAAATCATCAATTGACACAATTAATCCATACAATATACCATGCAAAATGTATATAACCAAACCACTGATGCTAAACTTAGGATCAAACAATAAACCTATATACACATAAGCAATGACCTAGGTCAAATCAAACACATCACACACCTCATATTTACAAAATACCAAAAACTGATCGAAGCAATGTGCATCCCAGTTGGTCCGACCGGATGCCCACACCGGTCAGACTGGTTTCCAAATCCGGTTGGACCAACACATCCATGCGGTTGAACCGCCAAGTCAATCATCACAGCGACCAACGCTGCTACTGGCACTCATCGAAGCTAACAAGGCTACCTACGTACTAACCTCATTACAACTCAGTAGCAAGCATACTACCTCACCAATTTTGTAGTAGAGCTAACCTCGTTAATGTGTTGACTAACTGTAAGCATGGTTATCCGTTCTGTTACAGTACAACAATACATTCATGCAAGGATAGAAGAGTGCATGCATGCATGCATGGCAATTACTCTGAAATTGCACAGCAAGGCTTCCCTCATCAAGCAACTCAATTGCTGCTTTCAAATCACATGCCACATCGATAGATCCAAGTACCAACTTACAATAGCTAGGTACTTCTTTTAACAGTATACAGCATGGCTACATGAGCAGTTCAAAACAAGAGATCAGCGGCTACCAGAAAATCAGAATTTTGATAAATTGCAAACTTTGATTTCTAACATTCTCAAATACCAAACTCAAACTCCACAAACTCTTTAAACTAAAAGTCAATTACTCATCATAACCACGTGGTGACCTCCATATGGTCTCACAAAGCTCCATCATCATCATCCGCTAATGCCACCAAAGCACGTTTCAATTTGGGACGAGGTACATTTTCAGCTAGTACTAATTCAAATACTAATGTTTATTCTTCCTCAATTGCAAAAACAGCACCTACACCAAGTGAGAAAAAGGCTACTCCATCCCCTACATCCTTAATTGGGGCTACAACAAAGAGTAGAGAAATTCAATGCTTCAAGTGTTTGGAGCGTGGTCATATTTCTAGAGAGTGTCCCAACAACTGAGTTATACTTGTGACGGAAGATGGAGAGTATGAATCTGCAAGTGAAGATGAGGTTGAGCTTACTCATGAAAAGGAGAAATATGATGATGCATCGGATGACAATAAAGAGATTGATGTGTTGAATTATGAAATGGGAGAGACATTAGTTGCCACAAAAAATTTGAGCATGCTTGCACAAGAAGGAGATACACATCCGCAGCGATTTAACTTGTTTCCCCTCTAGTAGCTCCCCTCACCTTGAATCAGGCTGTAGTGCCTTGGTACCATGCTACAGTTAGCCACCACCACTGAGCTTGCCACTGGTAGCCCTAGGTTCAAAATTAGCCCATGCCACCTCGCCTAGGGGTTTACGCAGTGCTGAGGAACCCGTTTTGGGCATCACCTTTGACCACCACCCTCCCTCTTATCAGCGATGAGCCACGCCTCACTCAGGGAAGAAGATGAAGTACTGTAGCGCACGTTGGATTAGGTTTAAATTTAATTAGTGTACTGACGGTGCTTAGTATTAGCTAATTATGCTGACTCGTGGGCCTGGTTTCTTAAGTAACCTCTTTGTCCCTCTGCCATGTGGGCCTAGCCATGTTAAAAATGTTTAAACCCTGGTATTAAGAATCATGGCCACTAACAAATGGGCCCCTTGTTACTATTTGCACAGTAACTATTGCCCACCTATCAGCCGAAGCGCCATTTTTCTTTGCGAAATTAAATCCAATTTAAATTTAAAGTATTGTGGGGCCCCTTTGTTAGCCTCAGTAGCTTTTACAATTAAAGAAAATTTTTCAAAAGAAATTAATTTAGTGGGCTCCACCTGTCAGTGAGAGTAACCTCTCTTCTCACTTTTCTTGAATTAAATTTTGTTTTAAATTTCTAATGACTTGTTTCCACTCATTTTAGCTCCAAATTTAATAAAAATTATTTTTTCTAAATTCAAAATCTATCTATTGAAACTAGTTTTGTTTGATTTGGAGTGTATTTGAATTTTATTTGTATTTATCTTGTTTTGCTCTCTTGTGTGTTTGTTTTTTATGCAACAATCCAAGTAGAGTACGAGGACACCAAGGAGCTGTAGTTTGAACCAGCTCAAGAATTCTAAGACCACCCTGCTTGTGAGCTAGATGAGTCATCACTTTGACCATTTTGCTCCTATGTTTTAATACGAAGTATTTCAATTTAAATTATTAAAAATGCATGCTTTAATTTTACACAATTTATATTTGCATTAGATCGTAGTTAATTTCTTATGTTTGAATGAATAACCCACTCCTTGTCTTTGGACTTAACACCTTGTCACCCTAGGATTAATAACTAATCTACTAGTAATAAGTCCCTACTTAAAGCGACATTCTTAGTTTGGCTTAGATACTAGAGGGCATTAATTTGATCTGGCATCATTTCATATATGAAAACTTAGTTTGGGCAGATGCTAGTGGAAAGTAAGTGGTATATTAAACTCCATTATTTTTTGCTCCCAAAAGTCTCAACTTGCTTAGAAATCTAGGCGGATGTTAAGAGGGGCTATGGTGCAATGGATGCACGAGAGTGTTGGATTGTGATAGAACCGCTCATATAACTTTAAGAACTGAATCTTGTAACGACCACTCAATGTAAAAAAGTATAACCACAAGTCTATAATAGGTAAGACCTGGTCAACTAATTTGCATCGACCTGGAGTGTGATGCGCCATGGGTGTGAACACGTGCAGAAGGAAGGCCTTTGATGTGACGACACAAGAGGGTCTTCTGGAGGAATTGTTGTACTCCACAGCGGTAGAAACCTTAGCTGGTGTGGTCTCATTGGGAGATACATTATAAAGGCCTTGTGGTAACCTTCCTGGTCTATATGTCTAAGCAAACTTGTGGAATACAACAAGTTGGTTGTCTCTTGTGGATAAAATGTACAATCTCTGCAGAGTATGAAATGCTCGAAACAACCTTGCCCACGGTCATAAGCGGGCATGAGAACTTACTCAAGTTAGTTTATATTTCGAAAAACTTTGTGGGTGAAATGATAAGTGTCGAGTAGTTAAAGCCCTGAATTGTGTTGTCCTTGACGTAGGTCTGAGTGATAATAAAGAGTGAATGTAACACTGAAAATCTAGCATATAGTACAGGTAACCATGTAACGATGGATGGAGTCTGTACTACTATTAATATTGCAATCTTTCACACACTTTAGAATTTTTTTAGTTTAAATGCTAAGCCATAGGAATTTCTAATCATTCGTAGATTTGAAATGTTAGCCTTAGCAAATAAAAGAACCCGAGCCCCTGTTGTTAAATCTTGCATGTATAATTATTGTATTCTGTGTGTTGGTTCACATGGCACTATTGCTTGTACTCACACTCGCCCACAAAATCCTCAGAACCTGTGGATCAAGGGTAGTACGCATATTGTGACATTCAAAGAATTGATGGTGATGAAGATGGTGAAGCTTAACTTAGTAACTAGTAGATGAGATCCCCCCAGCCTAGCTAAGGTGGTGTTTGTGTGCACCAATATTCTTTAGTTCCTTGGGTAATATCAATCGCACACAAACCTTCCCCAGTTGCTTGCCTGTGGCGCGATGTGCCTTTCCCTTTTACTTCCGCTGCACTTTCACATTTCATGTAATGTATCTTTTGACCTAGTCGGCTCAATTGTAAACTTGATCTGATGCGGTCTATTTAACTTTGACGTTGTAATATTATTGTATGGTACAGTTTACGTCCTATATAAAATAATTCAATGATGTATCTGTGAGCACTATCTATTAATCCAGATAATAGTACAGTGGTATTAACAGAGGATTCTGGATTGGCTATATCTAGGTACGACATCTGCTTAACTCTGGTAGGACTTATAATTCATTAGAGCGGTGTTCTATCGAGTAAACGAATAGTAATCCATTGCTTAAGCCTTATTACCATTGGAGTAATGACACAGGCCACCACACAAAGTCATGAATCCACTAGTAAAGGTCAAATGTATAGCTCCTTACGGCCAGAATTTTTACAACCACCCAGGATGACCTTAGAGCTGGCTGGATGCAACTACACAAACAACTCGATATATATTTTTTATAATCTCCATGCTTTTCTCTCAAACCAGACAAATCCCCGTTCCATTTTATACAATTCTAATCCACATGCTTGCATATGTGCTTCTTTGGAGTATTATTAGGCAGACAAGAGATCGTGCTGCGTGTGGCCCTCTTGATTCCCAGAAAACCCACTGAAAATGCAGCCCACCTGCGACAAGCAAAGAAGCTTCCAATTGTGCACCTTCTGACCTTTGCCAAAAGCATTTGTCTCAATTGGCTGGTAAGGACCAAAGGGGCAGCCTGCCATACCAAATAAAATAACCCACACCATATTGTTGCAGTCTTAAATACTTCAGCACAACCCCAGCTTATGACACTACCTGAGGCAGACTACAGAGCACAACAGACCTACGCAGCTATATCGAGCTACAGATTTGCAGTATTCTGAAGAAAGCTTCATTCATACACCAAGGGTAGACATGTATTCAAGGAGGACACTGCTGCATCCTCCATTCTCTGGGCAACCCTCTGGTCCGAGCCAGCAGCAAGTGGCCGGGACCACGGTCGCTGATGGCGGCGTTCCTGGGAGCAACTTCGATGCAAACGTCGTCATGATCGTAGCTGTTCTTCTCTGTACACTGATCTGTGCGCTGGGGTTCAATTCAATGGTCCGGTGCGCACTACGGTGCTCGAGCCGGATGGCCGCGAATCCCCAGCCAAACCGGGTGATACGGCTGGCTCAGAGCGGGCTGAGGAGGAAGGCCCTCCGAGCCATGCCGATCCTGGTCTACTCGGCTGGGTTGAGGCTCAATGCTGCCAGCCCGATGTGCGCGATTTGCCTCTCGGACTTCGAGGCTGGAGAGCATGTAAGGGTCCTCCCCAAATGCAACCATGGCTTCCATGTCGGATGCATTGACCGGTGGCTCTTGGTGCGGTCGGCGTGCCCGACATGCCGGCAGTCCTTGTTCGGGGCACCGCAGAAGGCGTCTGGCTGCTCCGATGTGAGCCAGGCCGAGCCAGCGCCAGTCCACTCTGTCCTTGTGCCACTCGGACCTGAAGGTTTGGCTACTCCATTTGATTTTTAGAGTCTTCAATTGCTTCCAATTGTTGCATGAAGGATAAAAAGAGTGGGGTATAAAAGAGTAGAAGGTCGTGTTCGTTAGACGTTACTGCCGAACTGGCTTGTACATTGTGTTGTCTCTAGTAGAAGTTGTACATTTCCTCAGTATGTTAGTTCTTGTGGTAATACCAATTGTTGCTGGAGAATGTTTCATGGAAAATAGGTGCTATGGGCTTTTGTGAATCACATTTGAATACCATTTTTTAAAAAAAAAGAGTTTTTACCATCCTTAGAAAGTTAACAGGAGGTACCAGAGGTACCGGTACTTCACCACCAAATTACATATAAATTATTGATACAATTTGGTGCCAAGAGGTATCAAGAATCTATTATATTATTAAAGCAAAGACCAAATAAACCACCACGTTCGTTCTCAAAGGGTAGAAATTCTCATATTAATCGAAGAAAAAAGAGAAAGATCCATACCATTGATCGTGGTGAGTGCAAATTATAGCGGTCTAGATTTAAAAATAGTCCATATCAAGTACAATCCAACACAATAACTGAAACTTAGAATGGAAAATAAAATAAAATTAGTAATTTAATTTCTACATAAATTCCTAACTAAAATCCCTAAATAAAAATAATTCAAAATAAAAACAAAACAAAAATTAACAATTGGATTGTATATGACTTCTAATAAAAAATAACTGAAATTCAGAACAAAAATACCATAAAAATAGCAATTTGATTTTAATACGAATTCCAAAGTAAAATATCTAAATAACTCTAAATCAAAATAAAAACTAAACAAATAGTAGCAATTGAATTTGCATATGAATTTGAAAAAAACTAAAATTCAAAATGGAATATAAAAGAAAATTTGCAATTTAATTTCCATAAAATTTCAAAGTAAAAGCATTAAAAAAACTAAAATTTAGAATAAATTAAATAAAATTTACAGTTTGGTTTCCATACGAATTTCTAAGTAAAATCCCTAAATAAATATAATTCAAAATAAAAAATTTAAACAAATATTTCAAAATAATAGAAATTTAAAATATAAAACAAATAAAATTGGTACTTTGATTTCAAAGTAAAATATCTAAATAACTATAATTCTAAGAAAAAAATAAACAAGTAGTAGCAATTAGATTTGTATACAAATTCCAATAGAAAATAATTGAAATTCAAAGTGAAAACAAAAGAAAATTTGCAATTTGATTTCCATACAACTGTAAAGTAAAATTCCTAAATAACTATAATTCAAAATAAATTTAATAAAATTAGCAATTTGATTTGTACACGAACTTCAATAAAAAAGCAAATGAAATTTTCAATAAAAATAATAGTTAAATTAAAAATAGCATGAATGGTGTCGGTAGAGACCATGAAAAAAAATGTAAAAATGTCGATTTGTCTAACAAGAAGACATTGATCCATCAGGAAGTGAAGAACTGAGGCGATGGTGGGAGAGATGAGGATAATATTGTGCTGCCAACCTTAGTTGTTCAACAAGGACAATGTTGCGCTACTCGCCAAAATCGTTGAAGAGAAAGGCTGGAGTCAAAGGAGCCAAGGGTCACAATGACGAGTGATGAGCATCAGTATTGTTGAAGAAATCAATCGCCAAATAAACTCAATAATGAAAAAGCTTTGGCAAGGAGGAGATGAAACTTTGTATTAAATGTGGGCTATAATTATATAGGGCCATTAGGTAGCTAGGAGCGTGCCATCAATAGTGAGGGGGATGGCGTCACCAACAATTGCGAGAAGATTTTCTATATCGTTAGACAGCGACTAAAGTAGATATACTAACATCAGTGAAGATGTGAGGTCATTGCGGTTAGTGGGGAAGTCATAACTTTGAGGTGACAAATATTGAAGAAGAGGAGTGATCGACACAAGAGAAGATAGACATCGAGCACATATAATATCATGCATGTGTATATACATGCATATATCTATACAAATAGAATCATGTACGTACAAAAACGGAGGAGCAAAGAGCTTGAAGTATAGATGACGCAGCCATAGGAAATAAGCTTAGGGTAATCCAAGAGAGCGTGACGGGTGTCCTTAGCGAGGATCAACGATTGTTACATATGTATGCATGTTTGATATTGCAACAATCAGCATTAAGCAATAATTGGAGAGAAGTAGAATATATCTATGTGGTGGAGTATTGTATTGGAATGGGTTGCAATTAAGAGATTGTATTGGAATGGGAACAACTAAGAGGGATCAATCAAGAATTACATTACTGTTAGAGGTTAAAGTAAAAAAAGTTGTAGTGGTGAGAAAGGATAGAAGACACATGGTTTAGTGAGATAACTGGCATGTGAGAGATTATAATTTCAAGGTAGGTCGCTTATGGTGCATCGGTGTATGCGTGAGCAATATACTTTAATACCATGTAAACTAATAAAATAATATGGGGCATATATAATCAACGTATTGTTTTAAGATTAAATAGAGGTACATGTATATACATATATTTTGAAAAAGAGTAACTAATAGAGGAAAAATAGGGGTATGCAACTATATGATCTATGTATGATGGACAATGCTTACATTTTTAAAAACCTCAACAACTTAGTATGCTCAATGATTTTCTTCCATCAAGTTTATACTTCAATTATATTTCTCAAGTTGTATTTTTCTTCGAGTTTCTATTGTCATTTCTAATTTTTATGATGTCTTAAAATCAAAAATAATATACAAGATACGTAAATATATTCTTAAACATCTATATTATGTCATTTGATACTAAAAACTTTGAAACAAATCTAGCCGCGTAAAAATACACGGACCACCTGCTAGTTTATATGTAATTTAGTGGTAAGATACCGGTACCTCCTAATACCTTCTAAAGATAACAAAAACTCTCTTTGAAAAAAAAAGTGGGGAAAAGATTGCAGGTCTAATCATGTGGCAGTGCTTCACCACCATTGTGGTGATTGGAGATCAAATTTTAGTTGTTGCTAAGGTTCAAGTTTCAGTGGGTGCGGCATGTTCTACAGCCATTATCAGGGCTTGCAATAATGTAATCTGCTTCGTAGCTAATGCCTTGGTGATCGTGTGTATGCCCCCATAATTGAAGGGCGGGACCACACCCGGCTATAGTCTTTGGCTATTTGTGTGATCTGCTGCCTATGTAGGACCTGTTATTTTGTGCGCCACGGATGATTTTTTTTGTTACGATTGATGATTTTTATATGTATTTTTTAGATAGCGGTGGATGACGGTGTATACAATTTTAAGCTTAAAAAATCGTTTGAAAAATCTGTTTCAAAAAATCATCATATTTATTTTGACTTTTAAAAAAACCAAAAATCTAAAAAAACATTGGCATAAACTCAGGAGGTAATTGGCCAGTGCCAAAGCTCAGGTGATGTGTCGAAATGCTATTGCATGTGCGGTTTTTCTTCTATATATTACTCCAAAGCTAATGCCTTTAGAGAATCTGCTAGCTTAGCTGTGTGGCTCTCGTGTGAATTGGCACGAAAAAAAATCACAAGAACATTGGACCGTGCCCACTGAAAACGAAAAATGCCTGCCTTGCCTGGATGCCCATTGAATAGAAAGAATATCTTTTCAGAGCTTATGTTCCTTTGGAGCAGACACTTCAATATCATAATGGTTACGAGAATGTATGCAGCAGTGTTACGAAGAATGTAGTAACAGTTATGCTATTCTTCGAAGGCCCCACTCATAGCTCAGTAGATTTGTTATCTAAACAGGATGTTAGCACTGCTCTTGCCCCTTAGTAAATAGAGTTCATATTATTGCTTATAAGAATGGGTATAAGGTCGATGAGTTACTCGTATTGACGGCAACAATGATATTATATTAGTGTCTACTAGTTCATCAAACAACTAATAACCATATCCTGCTTAGAAATCAAAAGCTTGTGCAGCCATGTATTTGAAAACATCAAATTCCTTGGTTACGTCAAAACAAAGGAAAAATATTGTCACCAATTTTATAAAAATTCTCATTCTTCTTTAAGATGAAATATATATATATATATATATATATATATATATATATATATATATATATATATATATATATATATATATATATATATCTTGTAGATAAAAACTTCCAACAGGGGAAAACAAACAAAAAAGATACGGAACTAACATTTTTCTTTCTTTTTTTTGGTGAATTTGGTTATTATAGTCATCCTTAATTAAGATACAGTTAGTGAGACTCTTAACAGTGTCGGCTAGCCACAATATACCAGTGTCACACCAATTGGACTAGCCGCAGGTTGGCTTCAATGTAACAATTTACTAACCGAGCTGCCATGCATTGCAATGGAATTTAAATAAACATAATATAAGTTATAGACTTAGATAGTTTCATGCCATATATATAGAATTTTATCATAAGCTACGTGCACATATAATCTAATTATCCATAGAAGATCCTTTAAGTAGCATATGTACTTGTGCATATATTTATACACAAAAGATCTCACCAACACAAAGATGTTGAGAGGTAGCTGACAGACTCACAACCACCACTAAATCCTTCTTTTTTTAATAAGTATAAAGATATGGCGATTTTTTATTTGAATTTTAAAAGGAAGATCTAAGTGTTAAATATTTCATAATGAAATTAAAATTCGCATAATAATAATTGGCAAAAAAATTGTGTTTTTATCGCCTTTTCAATCTCCGACACTTAGATCTGAATCAGCCATGGGTTGTTCCACCGCAAACAAGATATCATATTCTCCCAAGGGCATCTCGCTTATGATTGGCGCGGCCGAGCAACAAAGGGTTTTAACCTAGCCCAAGTGGCACGTTTAAAGCGAATTCGGCCAATGGAGACAAATCATATAAAGGTAAACGATTCCCGTTTGGCAGGTAGATTAGATTGGAGTATCATATCACAGCCTCTAATGCTCAGTGGGCAGGGCTCATTTCAGCCCTTCAAAACCTCTCGACTGGCGCGACGACACGGCAGCGGGTCTGTTCTTTTCCTCCGAAGCTGGCGGCTTTTAACTTTTGCTACAGTACCTAATTTTTAAACGGAGTATTTTCTTAAAACGGGGTCTATAAGTTAAACGATCTAAACATTAAAAGCCCAACATCTGTACCAGCAAAATCGCAAGTGAGTATCTGTCTCTCCGTAATCTGTACCGTAAACAGCCAAAATTGAAAAATTTCAACCAAAAGCTATAAACCGCAACCCTTACCAATCAGGCCCAAAGACGGGGGCAGCCAATGGGAGCGGCTGCGTGGAGTTGGAGGATGACACAGACGGCAGGCGCGGCCTGAGCCGTTTCAAACCCTAGCGACAAAAGCACGAGAGTACATCGATGATCACCTGCTTTGCTTTTGCACCCTGTTCTAATTCTTTTCTCGGGGCCTTTCCTGACTGCTCGACGTCGCTCCACGCCTTCACATATGCTTCATCACATCTTACGAGCATGGTAGAGTTTCTCTGCTCATGTGTGTGGATGAAGCTGCAAGAGTGTATCGCCATCCACCTCACCTGTGGGCCGGTGCTTTGGTGTGGAGTCACGATGTGGCGCGCGCTTGAATCTATTCACTACTACAGAAAGGCTAATAGTAGACGGCAAATCACAGACGGTTTTGTGAAACCGTCTGTAATGTACACTATTACAGACGGTTTTAATTTGAAGGGCGTCTGTGGTATTTGTGGCGGGAAAAATGAGTATCACAGACGGTTCTTACTGGATTATCACAGACGGTTTTTAATACAAACCGTCTGTGATAATCTGGGATTATCACAGACGGTTTTTTATTAACAACCGTCTGTGTTATTCGACTATCACAGACGGTTGTTGTTAAGAACCGTCTGTGTATGTTTACAGACGGTTTTTAACAAGAACGGTCTGTGATGTCCCTTTGTCTGTCGTATCCTAGATCAGAGGTTAATATATAAGTACACATTGCTTCTAATAACTTAACTACAGAACTACTGAGACAAGAGATCACAAATTTAAGGCAAATTTATTAATTTCAATTAGAGACAAATTTATTACAAAAGTCGCACAGGTACAGAGTTTCCCAGATTGTAATCTTTTGGGCTTCGTACGCTTCTTCTTCGACTTTGGGACTTGGAGGATCAGCCGCTGAATTCTCGAACGCTGTTAAGATTGCCCTTGTCCTCTGCACTTCCTCGTGCAGCCTGGGCAAATGATCAGCAGCATCCATCATGTCGTACATGATAGCATTAAAACATTCCTCACAATCTGCTGTTTCTGCATGAGCGGCAAGGCTATCCATCAGTCTGTGCAATGCGAGTAGAGCTTCTTCCGCATTGCGCACATTGTGGAGAAGAACCAGGGTGAGAGCTGTTTCCCTTTCTTGAGCGGCAGCGAGACGCCTCCGTCGACGGCGGAGGATCAGGTCAAGCTGACGGATGCAAGAAAGTCGGGGAAGGAGAGCAGGGCAGGTGCGGAGAAGCTGCTCCAGATGCAAATTGCTGGCCGCCTGTGTAAGGTTCCGGCCGAACAATTCGTGATGAACAGATGAGAGGAAGGAGATGATCACAAGAACAGTAGTAGAAGCCATGTTGTATTGTACGTACGTAGAAGACCTGGATTAGGAGCGCATATTTAACCTGTAGCACAAACGGTTCGTATACCCAAACATTAATGATATAGACGCTTCGTATAACGATCGGGAGACGTTAATTAGACGATCGAAACACGAAGCGTTCTGGCATCGAAACACGCGCGAAGCAGTTCTGGTATGAAGCTTATGACAGACGGTTTTTAATAAAAAATCGTCTGTGATAATTCTTATCACAGACGGTTTTTAAGAAAAAACCGCCTGTGATAAGAATTATCACAGACGGTTTGTTATTAAAAACCGTCTGTGATAATGACCGGCATTTATTGCGCTGCTCAGACTGCATCTGTCTTCATTTCGATCCAGATCTAGCCACTGCTGCGCACTTTTTCACTCGGGAGGAAGCTAGGCGATTTCAGGCCAGTTAATTTGGTGGGAAGTGGCAGAGATTGAGCTTTGAAGATTCATACTTTGCTGGTTGCTCTAGATATGGTTAGTAATGCAATTTATTTTTTCTTTAATTGCATTACAATTTAGTTCTAAGTAATCAATGAGTGGTTTGAAGATGGTTAATTTGCAAAATTGTTGGTTATATAATAGCTGTTGTGTTTGTAATATGAATCTAGCAAATAAAGTCTGAATATAATACATGTGGCCAGTATATATGTAGTTATATATAATGAGTTAATCTAGATTTTAATACTAAGTTGTTATATATGTACGTAACGTAGGACCGAAGCTGGATGTATGCCGCGAGCCGTGTGAGTGAAGAGTACATTAATGGCGTTTCTGCTTTTATAAGAGCTGCCGAGGAGGATATGTTGAATAAGGGGGCGGAATATATGTGCTGTCCATGCACTGACTGCGAGAATGTGAAGATGTTTAAGAACCGAGGGCAAATTGAATCGCACTTGATTCGGAGGGGTTTCAAAAAGGATTATACGTGTTGGACCAGTCATGGCGAAGTGAATGATCATATGCCGCCGGATGACATCGCCGGTGAAGTGAATGATATGCCCCCGGATGACATCGCTTGTGAACTGAATGACATGCCGCCGGCTGATGTCGATTGTGGCTCGGATTCGGATAGGTTGCACGATGATAATCTGGATCAGATGCTTCGCGATGTTGAAGAGAACTATGATGAGAGAGAGTATGTTAAATTCCGTGGCTTGATGGAGGACTCAGAGAAACCTTTGTACACGGGATGCAAGTACACGAGGTTGTCGGCCGTGCTTGAACTGTTGAAATTGAAGGCAAGCAACGGTTGGTCGGACAAGAGTTTCACGGCGCTGCTAGGTCTTTTAGCGGACATGCTTCCGGAGGGAAATGAGTTGCCTAAAACCACGTATAAAGCCAAGAAGGTTCTTTGTCCGTTGGGAATGGAAGTAGAAAGAATACATGCATGCCCGAACGATTGTATCCTCTACCGTAAAGAGTATGCAAACATGCATGTATGTCCGGTGTGCAACGCATCCCGATACAAACGTAACAATCAATCAGATGATGGCGAGGGAACAGAGGCGAAGAAAGGACCTCCTGCTAAGGTGGCATGGTATTTTCCTATAATTCCCCGTTTGAAAAAGTTAATGTGGATGGTGTGTATGCCAATTTTGAGGTGGTCCCGCTACCGAAGCCCCCGACCGACGAGATCATGACTCTAGGACAGGCCATTGGAACATTCATCCAGTGGCCCAAAAGCGACATCTCCCTGGAGGCTTCTTCACCGGTGGCAGGACCAGAAGTGCAGTGCGAACCACAGCAACTTGTACTGGTGCCATCTCCACACGGGCAGTGTGAACCACAGCTACCTACACCGGTGCTATCTCCACGGGTGCTATTCTCACTAGAGCAACTTGCACCGTCTATACCATTACAGTCGACTAGCATAAAGTCGCGCGACAATCGAGGCAGTGGCCGGGGCAAATCAAAGATGGACGTTGACGATATCCCGTACATGCCATTGGCCCGCAAATTCATGCTAGGCGACCCGATGGTATTCAAGGAAGAGCTCCTAGAACTAGGACTTGGTTGCCAAAGATTCCACGCTTGGTATATGGAACAGTCCAATAAGCCAGAGGGAGAACGACGCTCAGGTATCACTGTCAAATTCAAGCTGGAACATTTCATTCACGAAGTTCAGGAATGTGTCTTCGCGGTGACCTTCGACGATATATTTGAACTTTTCACGCTCAACGCTCTCGACGCCTCACTCGTTCGATGCTGGACGCTGTAAGTCTGTACAATCACAGTCTCTATTCACGTAATACCGATATATGTCACAATTTGTTGCTTTTCTGTGTTATATATAGATTTATGCTGACCGAAGCTAGATCATCGAAATCACCAATTGGTTTCCTGGACCCACGCTTGGTCGCCATTGATACCATCATCGAGGATGCATCCTTCGTCGAGGACTATATTGTAAAAGCACTGCTGGCTCACCAAGATAAGGAATTTGTTCTTATGCCATACAATGAGCACTTCCATTGGATTTTAATTGTAATTATACCAAAATGAAACAAGGCTATATACCTTGATTCTCTAAGTAAGAACAAATCCAAGTACACAGCTATCGCCCGAATACTCGATAGGTACGTACATTGTACATTGTACCCTTTCTTTCCTTCCGAATGACTAATCTAACTTTTTCGAATAACGAAGGTCGTTCGCCACATACGTTAAACAAACACGTGACTCGACGACAGGGGCCAAGCCCTTGAAACATGATCGCAAGTTTCCGGTATTCGCTAGCTACATATTAATTAATCATATACAACACATAGTAGTAATGCCACTTGATTTAACACATTCTATTTTTTACAGTGCCACCAGCAGCAGCCGGGCAACACGTGTGGATACTACGTGTGCCACCATATGAGACTACTCCTCGATTCCACCAAGATCACTAATTCTAAGGTTTGTCAATCTTCCCACAATTATTTCATACATGTCAGGTGTTATATGTGCGCGCGTTGATATTCGTATCTACAGGTTGCGCCCATCTCTAAATCTGCATTGGAACAGGCGGACTTAGCAAAAATTCGAGGAGAGTTGCTTTGGTTTTTGTGGACTAAAGTCATCAAATCAGATGGAGAGTTCCACTGCGCAGATTGATTTTTTATTGCTCTTATCACTCTGTAATTGTGAATTTGTAAATGGATATTTTATTTCATTTCAATTAATTCATTTGCGAAATGGATGCCTTATGTCTGTGAATGAAATGTGATGTGAATTGGATGTTTGTCAAATGAATGGAGATGTGAATCGTATGTATACTTGTTTATCTGCTTGTTTCAGAGGGCATGGCTAGCATTTCCTGAGGCTAGCCAATAAATAGAAATAGATTCTGCTAGGGGGGAGGAACATCACAGACGGTTTTTAATGAAAAGCCGTCTGTGATTATCAGATATCACAGACGGTTTTTCATTACAAACCGTCTGTGATTATCCGATATCACAGACGGTTGTTTAGTAAAAACCGTCTGTGATTATCGGATATCACAGACGGTTTTTTATTAAAAACCGTCTGTGATTATCGGATATCACAGACGGTTTTTAATAAGAAACTGTCTGTGATATCGGATAATCACAGACGGGTTGTAATGAAAAACCGTCTGTGATATCTGATAATCACAGACGGTTCGAAAACCGTCTGTGATAACTTGGATTATCACTGACCCATTATTTCAGACGGTTCAGAAAACCGTCTGTGATGACGTTTCTGAACGGTCTCTAATGTGGATTTCTGTAGTAGTGATTCTACCGTCACCTCGTCGGTTTGTAGCTTCAGAACTGTGTGCATGAACAATCCCATTTTACACTAGCCGGTTTGTGGGTAGTACAATGACGAGTCCCCGTTGGAACTTGAAAATTATGTAGACAAGGTTGCCATGATAATGATCTATGTCATAGGATCTTACCAAGATCATGTCCGGCCATTCCGATCCTAATGCTACGTAAGATTATAATCAGTTGGTATCATACAAAATACTACTAGCTCAAACAAAATAATTTGTAGAATCACAATTTTCAAGGTATGATCCTACCATGACTCTACGATCACTATCCGACCATTATGAAAACGGCCCTACCTAGGGTCTGATTTCGACAACCTTGTCTGCATGATTATTGTACGAAATGCATTGTCTCTTGCAAAATTCCTATGCTCAAATGTACTAGCAGCGGAAGCACGACGCCACGCCATACTAGCTACTAGTGGATCAAAATAAAAGAGCCGACAATTCATATGATGGATTTTTCTGAAAAAATCAAGCAACCATGCGTATTCCTGGAGAAAGCGAAGGGTTTTCTGAGTAAAATCAAGGACTCATGCGTAAATTTGAAAAAAAACCACAGGGTTTTATCAGCAAAAGGAGGGCCTCTATGAAAAACTGAGGGCCCATACATAATTTAAAAAAGTGGATGGTTTTTTAGTGAAAAAGATATGCTAGGGACCTATTTGCAAAACCTAAGGACCCGTACATAATTTTACAAAATTCGAAGAGCCTTTCCGCATAAAATCCTAAGGGGGGGTGAATCCCCCGGCTTTAACATAAGAGTATACCTTATGTGTGCCATAAGACAATATTCTTGTCTACAAGTTCGGTCATTTTTTATTTTTTACTAGTTAAAAACCCGTGCATTACAACAAAGTCATAAAAATAGTGAGACGGAACTTACTGCCTGGCAACTTCACACATTAAACTTTAGAGAGCAAGTGACAGAGAGTGAAAGATGGCTAGAATACGCGAGGAGATGGGGAAAGTAGAGGGGGTGGGCGGTTAAATCCTGAGAGAGAGAGAGGAGGAGAGAGATGAATGGTCCAGATCAAATCGGATGGCTGTAGAGAGAGGAGAGGAGAATGCACCAATGACTATCAACTCCTCTTTATATAATAGTAGAGATTATTTCCAGTACAATATTTTGACTATAATGCTCTATTATAATATATTAGCAAAAATAATCAAAATAATATATTATAAAAGTATTTTGCAAGACGAATTCAATAATGTAATTTCCTATATTTACGGTGACGAACTCTGCAGAACTAGAAAGCGCCTTCCAGGAATCCAATCATGTATGTGTTCCGTGCCGCATCTTCCTGATGGAACGCAAAGCAAAGCTAGCCAAGACATCCCACGACGGCGGATGGAGCTGGAGCCTGGGGGTTAAAGCAGCAATGGCATTGCCAGAATTTTTTTCGAAGCCCAGGCACACCATCCATGCCCATACGCCTACGTGACGCTACATGTCCACGTCGACGCCCATGTCTCCGCATATACGAAGTCCACATCTCGTCGCCGGCGGGCTCAGACAGCCGCTCAGGCTGGTCGGCGCGGTGGTTCTTTTTTTTTTTTGGGTATGGGCGCGGTGGTTCCACCCCTAAGTTAAAGCAAGAAACAAAACACACTCGATACCCGTCGGTTCATGCAAGAGAGAAGTGGAAGGCTATGTGTCATGGCAGCATCCAGATGACTGATTCAACACTCGTCGCCCATTGATATCCTTTCTAATATTAGGTCATAATTTTTTTTTGGCTGAGACCGATAACTCATAACCAATAGCTTTTGATCATATTTTTAAAGATGGCAGTAAATAGCAAAACACTGGTACGGATAACACATACAATTTTAAACTGAAAAATCATTTAAAGAATCTATTTAAAAAAATTATTCTATTTATTTTGATTTTTAAAGTACCAAATCCAAAAAGAACATGCCGTTGTCTTTTCATCCATCGCCACATGACCGTGCAGTCTCCAGTTTCTACGGTGAGCATGCAGTGCACCCACCCCGCAATATTCATAGAGCCGCCGACGTGGCCACCCTCGCCGCCATTGGGCCGTATGTTGGGCCTCATTCGTGGGCTGGCAGAACAGGAAAAAAAACAAAAAGGACAAAGAAAGATTCAAAATCCTCTGGTGGGCCCGTCGATCCTCGTCTCAGCCAATAGCGTCCCACCGTCACCCACCCCATGGATCGCCACTAGCACCGGAGTCACCGGCACCGTCCGATCCCATCTTGACGCTCCGAAATCACCCAAAGTGTGCTTCGCCAGGCTCCCGCTCCGCCCAAAAAATTTTCGCGATCCCGCCTTCCCAGCCGCTACAAATACCCCGCCCCCGTGGCCGAAATCCTCACGCCCTCCCGAATCCACCAGATCCTCCGATTCTTCCCGCGCCTCCGAGTCTTTGAGATCGACGATGGCTCGCACGAAGCAGACGGCGCGCAAGTCGACGGGCGGGAAGGCGCCGCGGAAGCAGCTGGCGACGAAGGCGGCGCGTAAGTCGGCGCCGGCGACGGGCGGGGTCAAGAAGCCGCACCGCTTCCGCCCCGGCACCGTCGCGCTGCGCGAGATCCGCAAGTACCAGAAGAGCACGGAGCTGCTGATCCGGAAGCTGCCGTTCCAGCGGCTGGTGCGGGAGATCGCGCAGGACTTCAAGACCGACCTCCGGTTCCAGTCCTCGGCCGTGGCCGCGCTGCAGGAGGCCGCCGAGGCGTACCTGGTGGGGCTCTTCGAGGACACCAACCTCTGCGCCATCCACGCCAAGAGGGTCACCATCATGCCCAAGGACATTCAGCTCGCGCGCCGCATCAGGGGCGAGAGGGCCTGATGAGATCGCGTGCTCTTCGCTGTTGCTGTTTCCGGTTTCTTGGTGTGTAGGACGTGGTCGAACCTAGATTAGTGGATCGTTGCTTCATGTTACCTTGTAATCGTTTGCTTGTTGGCTTTATTTCAATGGAAATATGATCAGTTCTTAGTGGATTGCTCTGTTCTTCCAACATTTGCTATCATCTGGATGCCATCTGAGAATTGGTCTCTGGATTGATCTGTTTTAAATATGCAATTGGACGAAATCGACCGGTACACGTTAAATGATGTTACTGCTTCCTTTGTTTTTTGTCCTACAATTTGTGCCATCAAATATTATAAAATTTGATCACCAATATGTTTGAAAGTATTTAGATTAGTTATATCAAAATCTGGTCTTCATAAAACTTGCCCATTTTTGAATTGCTTCAGGTTCAGAAACGGTGATATACAAGAAGACCGGAACACGCCGTTGCCGTGCCGTGGATGTCGAGCAGTTGATAGCTGAAGTCTGAAGATCTTAATTACATCGCCACTGGGAGAAGCTTTCACTCTACTAATTTTGTGGCTGTGCTTGATTTCATCATGCGTATATATTTTGCTGTGTATCATCTATTCCCAATGGTAAAGTAGTGACCATTGAGGCATTGAGCGCCCATCCTACACTTGCAGTCTCTGCAACTGCAAGCTCTCCAAACAGACAGTAAGTCCTCAGAACACCCTCAACTGGTACTTACGCATATGGCTCAATAAGGATCCCAAGCTAACTCCTGTCTAGGTAGCAAACGGGGATAGCCTAGCCAGTAAGTCACTGATCCCACCTTGTGGGGGCTCACAATCTCATCTGATGGCAATCTCGTCGTCTTAAACTAGGTCACCAAGGGTGTGTTTGGTTACCCGAACGTGGATGGCCTGATACCAGCTGGACCGTATTTTGCCAAAAAAAACGAATATTTGGTTGGATGAATATACTGTAGCATCCAGGATCCGCTCGTCCAGCATACGATCTCATCCGGGAACCCCAGTGAAGGCCATTTCGGTCGAAGTTAGCAGTCCAGGACCGAGGGATTCCAGCGAAGGGCGGGCTAGGGTTACCTCTCGTGCGCTCTCCTCCCTCCTCCGGATCCGGCGAAGGCCTTCGGGTTGGAGTCGCCGCCGCTCCCGCCATGTCGGCTCTCCCCGCGCCGTCGCTCCCGCGGTTGCCTCCGCTGCTGCCACCTGCGGCGCCGGGTCTCCCCGCGCCGCCGCTCTCTGCTGCCGCCACCCGCGGCGCCGCCGACGCCCTCTCTCCTCCTCGGCCGGATCCGGGCCGGCTCTCCCCGCGCCGCCGCTGGCGCGAAGGTCGGGGAAGGGGGAGCCGAACGGTGAGGCGCGGCGCGGGAGGCCCAGGGCGGCGCCGGGGTGAGGAGAATCGGAAGGGGGAGAGAGAGCGCCGAGAAGGGGAGGAGCTCAGGCGTCGGTGAAACCGAGAGAAGTGAAAAGAAAAATAAAAATAGGGAAGAAAAAGGGGAAAGGTAAAATAAAGTAGGAGAAATAAAAAAAAGTGCAAAAAAATATATGAAAAAACATATGAAGGGGGTAATCACACCACCTCTTATATTCGGGGGTCACTATATCTCATTATACAGCCAACCAAACACCTTCTCAGCCTACGGTATCCGCTCATATAGCCTCATATACAGCTTACTAATCACAGACTCATTCAGCCTGTATCCACAGATACATCGAACCAAACACTCTTCTTTTTCAAAATACGACCCTCCTCATCCAGCTTCCCCTCATCCAGGATATACGATTCCACTACCCAAAAGCAACCAAACACACCCCAAGTGCATTGTATGGTCCAGCCAAGCCGACATCACAACCCATAACACCATGGCTGTGCTCTTGAACAGTGAGAACCTTGTCCTACAGAACTCAAACTCATCTAATTATCTGTGGTAGAGCTTTGAGTACCTGACATACTTTTCTACCTGGTACAAAGATTGGTCGGAACTAGCTCACCGATATGAACTGGCATCTTGTTTCCAATAAGAATTTGGTCGACCCAGCTCCTAGCACATACCATCACGAGTTAGACCCGAACGGATTAAGTCAACTCGTCCTTACACAAACACAATCAAACTCATCCACACCATATTGGTATAGCGGGGAGTGGAATGGGCAGTACTTCAGCTTGATACCAGAGATGTTAACACAACCTAGGAGCAATTACACATTTATCAACAATGAACAAAAAGAGTACTTCACATTTACCTTGTTAGATGAAACTTTACTTGTGCATGATCTGGCTGGAGACCTCTCAGGATTGGGTATTATCCTACACCAACCCCACAGATCCATGTGATGTCTATGCCACCTGTGGTTTTTTCACAATTTGCAATGAAAATGCATTTTCTCTCTGCAGCTGTACGAAGGGCTTCTCCATAAGATCGCATGAGGATTGGAAGCTGGTAGTGGATGCATAAGAAATACTCCACAAAATTGTGATAACAACAAAGGCTCACCAAGCATGATAGACAAGTTCTACGCTATCAGGGCCGGTCCTGGGATTTTAGGGGCCCAGGGCGAAACTAGAAATAAGGGTCCTAATATAAATATCTAAATATAAATCTACACACACATATATATTATAAAAATAGGAGTTGGTGGTCGTCGGTTCGTTCTCCCTTTTCTCTTCTCAGCCTTTCGATTAAAGATCAACCGTCCAGATCTGTTTGTAGGTAGTTCTTCCGCTCCTCGTAGAAAAGGTCGGGCCAACGCGTGGACCGCACTCCTCTTCTCTTCCTTGGCATCCTCCGCCTCCCGCAATCACTCCACCTCCACAACTGCCGCCTCCTTCTCTCCCCGAACCCTCGTGCCGCATCTCCTCCTCCTCAGCGCCGCCACCAATTCCGTCCCAGCACAGCAGCGTCTGGTCGCAGTCCCCTAACTTCCCCCAGCAGTATTGCATCTCCTCGTCGCCGCCTCCCCAACGCATTTACCCGCCGCCTCCTCTCCCCATCTGCCCGCCGCCTCTCGGCCTCCACCTCCCGTGCGTGCGTGCTTGAGAAATCCACACAAACCCGTGCGTGCGTGGACTCACCTACATCCGGTTACTCAGTTCGCGAATTTAGAAGAAAAAACAAAGCTATTTATCACGAAGAAAAATCCTAAATCGGCTAAAGAATCTAATACACCAAACTTGAACCAGGAAGGAATTGGGATGAGCTTTGTTTCATGATTAAGAGTAAATGGAGCAGGACAATGAACTAACCGGTGGAAGGAGAATTGGCGTCTCCGCTCCTCTCCCGCTTGAGACTCTTCCCAGGGAAAGAGGAATCCATCATCTTCTCAGGCCAAAGCCACCTCTCCGCCGCTCTTCTCCCCTGCCCGCTTTGACGAGTTTCAGCGACCGAAAAAACAAGGCGAGAACTGAGAACATACGCCAGGGGGTGGGGTGGCACTAGCACGCGTGGAGGAGTCGTCGCTCAGTAGATGGCTTTCTCCGGCGGGCGTGGCGCGACCGCGCGACGCGGCGGCAGATGCTCCAGGCCGGGTGCTGGGCTGCGGAGAAGATCAGAAAACGAGAAGTCGGCGGATGAGAAGACGAGAAGTCGGCGCCTCGGCGGATGAGGTATAATATACTCGGACGCGTACTGCATGTATGTACCACTGTATATGTATATGGGGGCCCCTGGATTTTGGGGGCCCGGGGCGGCCGCCCCGCTCGCCCCCTCCCCCAGGGCCGGCCCTGTACGCTATACCATGTGTTAGATTGCCCCATAATGCTAACAATATAGAAGCTGCAGCAACTACAAGTGAATGTGCATGATTTTGTTTGATTAACTGCTCTTGCACTGCATATTCTTATGGCAGCAGTGGCTGCTCTACCGGGCATGGTGAGTTTCTTAATGTTAAACAAAATCAGTGTAATGACACTGCAAATGCATATGAACAAAATCTTTATCTTCGCCTTGCAGCCAGTGAGGTGCAAAATTGGGAAAAGGATACAAAATGAATTATCTTTGGGGTTGTCATAGGTGCAATTGTTGCTACTTTGTGTTTGGTAGCCCTTATCCTGCTACTAACTTGCTGGATGAACAAAAGGAATTGGTCTGGTAGTGCTTTGAACAATGTTCAAAGTCGTAGTGGAATTGTTGCATTTAGATATGTCGATCTGCAGCGTGCAACTAAAAGCTTTTCAGAGAAGTAGGGGGGCAGCAGTTTTGGCTCTGTATATAAGGGGTAACTCAGTGACTTGACTACCATAGTAGTGAAAAGGCTTGACAGTGCTCGTCAAGGAGAGAAGCAATTCAGGGCTGAAGTGAGTTCAATTCAAATCATCCAGCATGTAAATTTAGTTAAACTGATTGGATTTTGCTGTGAAGGAGATAGGAGGTTACTTGTGTATGCACACATGCCAAATCGTTCCCTTGGTGTCCATCACTTCCAAAGTAATGGTACAGTTTTGGATTGGACTATTAGTATTAGGTATCAAATAGCTCTCAGAGTTGCTAGAGGATTATCCTACTTGCATGGTAGTTGTCAAGACTGCATTATACACTGTGATATCAAACCAGGGAACATACTGCTCGATGCTTCTTTCACTCCCAAAATTGTAGACTTTAGAATAGAGAAGTTTTTGGGAATGGATTTTAGCCATGTTGTGACTACACTGAGAGAAACTATAGGATATCTTGCTCCTGAATGGTTAAGCAGAATAACTATTACATCAAAGGTCGATGTTTACAGCTTCAGGATGGTTTTTGTTAGAAATCATATTAGTAAGTAGGAACTCAAGTAAAGAATCTTCTAGTGATGGTGATCATGAAGCCTATTTTCCTGTGCAAGTTGCACACAAACCTCTCAAAGGAGACACCAAACTTGCATGGTGAAGTGAACCTGGAGGAGGTTGAAAGAGTCTACAAAGTTGCTTATTGGTGTATTCAGGACAATGAGTAAGGTGGTGTAGTTTCTCAAGGGTCTATCTCGAGTTGGTGTATTCAGGACAATGAGTAAGGTGGTGTAGTTTCTCAAGGGTCTATCTGAACTCGAGATACCTCCAATGCTAAGATTACTTCATGCTATTGCAAGAGGCTCATATTCTAAGTGAATGTAATCACTAGTTAGATCAGTGTTAGTTCTTCATGCTCTATCTGTTATAATTTTCATTTGTGGCCTGTGTTGTAGTTGCCTCTTGTGGCTTTTACTTTTTGCTAGTCTTGTGAGCTAGTTGCCCTAGCAGGTTGTGAAACTTTTGTAGCTTTCTTAATAAATTAGGACCAACTTGGTCTTTAGTCTGAAAGATATCCATGATAATATAATAAATCTTGCAAACCTGGAGTTAGTAACATGTAAGATCTCTATATATTGACTTAGGAGGGATAACTTGCCTTAAAAAAATAAACTTGGTGTTTGTAGCATTTTAAGATCTCTATGTATTCTGGCGACATCTACTTGTCAATTGACGAAATTAACATAACTAGTTCGGTGCCCATCTCCACATGAGAATATGCCGCTAGGAGGGAGGCCATGCAAGTGCATGGTCATGCATGTTGCATGCGTGCACCTACAGCTGCCCATCCACAGCTCGATAGAAGCAGAAGCAGATCAAGGAGAAATGACCAGTGAGATACGCTGATGACGGTCGCAGCTACCCTAACGACCGTTGAGGCAGTCTGTGTTAGGACTGCGTGGAGTGGATCCCAACATTGATTCAGATTTGAGGAAGAAATTACAGAGGAAATCTACTTTACTTTACTCTATTCATACTCCTAGGGTTCTAAGCTACACTAACATAGATGAATGATAATGTTTCGCTTCTTGATTGATGTTGGACCTTACATAGAGAGTTGCTTATATGGAGCTTGCTGCTTGTATGCACCTGGGCACTTCCAATAGATTATTGTGTTCCACTTAATTTATATACAACATGTTAGGAAATTTGGGGTGACGAGGGATGGCAATTGTGCCGGTTTACTCGTGTACCCGTGGGTAAATACCCTAATAGAGCCGGGTATGGGATGTATTTTCTGCCCACGGGTATGAAAATACGGGGAAATTCTCTGCCCATCGGGTAAACGGGCACGGGTAAGCTCTACCCGTACCCGTCTCACCCGTTTACCCGCCATCTAACAAAAGTTACAAAACACTAACCCTAACAGTGCACGCCTCCGAAAATACCCTAGTCCCGAGTCGAATTTTTTGTACGTATAATCCATTTTTTATTCAAAATTACAGAAATATACCCGCGGAATTTTTTTTTACAAAAATAGGCTCAAGTCGCCCAATGGGAGGGCGACTGGAGCCTATCGCCCAACCAGAAGCCGATTCTGTCCCTGTCGCTCAATCATTGGGCGACTGCATCCAGTCGCCCTCCCATTGGGCGACTTTAATGTAGTCGCCCAATGGTTGAGCGATAGGTATCAAACCTTCGCCAAAAATAGTGAAAATTAGTGGAGCTATTCTTCATACATCCAAAAGCCTTCAGAAAAAAATCTGAGCAATTTCGGCTACGGGATCAAAAAGTTATAGCAGCTTCAATCGAGGCCGAAACGAATTTGAGTCCGTTGGGCACGGGGGCCTGAGTGCAGTCGCCCAACCATTGGGGGCGACTGCATGAAAGTCGCCCAATGGGAGGGCGATTGGATGCAATCGCCCAATGGTAGAGCGATAGGGACAGAGTCGGCTTCTGGTTGGGCGATAGACTCCAGTCGCCCTCCCATTGGGCGACTTGAGCCTATTTTTGTAAAAAAAATTTCCGCGGGTATATTTCTGTAATTTTGAATAAAAAATGGATTATTCGTACCAAAAATTCGTCCCGAGTCTCCCGACTCCACTCAACTCCCTAGCCGCCGCCCACATTCCTCGAATCCACATCTCCTCGGTGACTCCGCGACTCCAGACTCGCCCTCGTCTCCTCCTTCCTCACCCTCGTCTCCTCCTTTCTCACCCTCGTCTCCTCCTTCCTCGCCGACTCCCGACTCGCCGCCGCCCCCACCCGTCCTTGAGATCCAGCCATCGCCCCGCTGCAGCCGGTGTTCATCCCGTGTTCATCGTCCAGATCCAGCCGTCGGTCGAGATCCAGCCGCCGGCGTTCGTCCCGCATTCATCGTCTAGATCCAGCCGCCGGTCGCCCCTCCGCCCCCACTTGGCCACGTGCATCTTCCGCAACGGTGCCGACCTCCTCTCCTCTTCTCTCATGTTCTTGACCACTGAATGATTTTTCTCCTTTTCAGAAAGCTGCAAACCAACTTTTTTCCCAACCGAAATCCTCTAGTAGTTCTTACTCATACATGAACCCAAATATAGTTCGTTTAAAACATGTGGGTAGTAAATACATGAAGCAAATTTGAGGCATGCATGATGCATCTCGCGAAAGAGAAGAGTATCTCTTCTGACTGTAACAAACTATATTATGTCTAGAAGCTACTTGAATTGCCGGTCTGCTGGATCAACCAGAGGCACTCTCTGAATTATTGCAGGTTGGTCGACGCCATCCACGGAAGGTTTGATGTATAGATTGAACATGATGTTGGTGAATATCATGAGGATAACAAGTGTAAACCTTTATTTAAAATGGTCACTCAAAATACTATTAGAAATGATATCTTGGATTATTATGATTCAGAGAGAAAGAGAGCTGTTAGTTACTTGGATAAAAGCAGTTGTCGTGTTGTTGTTATAACTGATCTTTGGACAGCTGATAATCAAAAGAGAGGCTACATGGCAGTGACAGGACATTTTATTGATGACTCTTGGAAGCTTAGAAGCTGCATTTTGAGGTGATTGCTATGCTGAATAGTATTAATCTTATTGCTATGTTCAAATACTAATTGTCTTGCTATGCTGAACCATGTAGGTTTATATATGTGCCATGCCCACATACATCAGAGATTATTTGTGAAGCACTACATAAAATCCTGCAGAGTTGGAATCTTGATTGTAAGCTTTCTACTTTGACTATGGACAACTGCTCAACAAATGATAAATTAGTTGAAGCAATAGAGACGAAGGTTGGTACATCTAATCTTTTATTGGGTGGAAAGTTGCTACATTTAATCTTAGTTCTTAATTTAATTGTGAAAGATGGCTTGAGTGTCATGGAACATGGCATCAAAAGAGTTCGTGATAGTGTTTCTTATTGGACAGCTACACCAAAGAGGTACGAAAAATTTGTGAAAGCAGCTCGGTTTGTTAAGGTTGAAATAACTAAAAAGATTGGTCTTGATTGCAAAACTAGATGGAATTCAACCTATGATATGCTTAGTACTGCTATTCCCCATAAGAAAGTCTTTGAAAGACTGAAGCAAATTGATATGCAGTTTAATTGTGCACCAACTACTGCTGATTGGAATTTTTCCTCAATTGTTTGTGAAAAATTAAGCCTCTTCTATGAGCTCACTAAAATGTTTTCTGGAACTAAATACGTAACAGTTAACATCTTCTTCCCAAAGATACGTGAGATCAAAATGCATATGAATAAATGGTTAGGATGTGGAGATCCAATAATTGAGGCTATGTCTATTGAGATGATAAAAAAGCTTGACAAATATTGGTCTGATATTCATGGTTTGGTGGCTATTGCTGTTATTCTTGATCCACGTGGAAAAATGACAATGTTACATGCATGCTATATTGCCCTCTTTGGTGAAGAAAACTCTGAAGAGAAGGTTACAGAGAGTTATGAGAGACCATGTGGTTGTGACCCCATGTTTGTGATGAGTAATTGACTAGTGTTATGGAAAGATTGAGTTTGGTTTGTGTGGTTCGTACCAAGTCGGCACTTGGCGCAGTCGGGTTTAGTTAGACGGACTTGAGGTGTATTCTTCTTCCCGATTGGTCTTTTGGGCTTTTTCATACTTAAGATTTCTCGTAATGCTATTGTTGATTACATTATGTCGAGCGGTGTTATGTGATATGTTTCTTGTCTGTGATGGCTGCAGGACGTCGAGGCGAAATCGTGGCGAGGCACGGGATGACCGGATTAGGCGCAGGTGGTGTCGAGGTCAAAGCGCTCGAAGTGTGCCGAAGATGGCGAGGACTCAAGGTGGTTGCGAGGCTTGGACGTCAAGAAATGAGGAAATTTCCCGGAAGGTGCAAGAGGGGCGATTTGGTAAATTCGCAAGGCTGCACAAGTGGGAGTGGTTTCGGTTTGAAATTAGTGGGCAAAACGGGTTGGAAACCCGATAACCAAAGCCTATATAAGGAGGGGTGTCTCCTGGTGCATGTATGTCTAGGAGAGGAGTTGATGGCTTTGGGAAAGGGGTTAAGGCTTTTGCTTTGTGCTTTCTGTTGAGAGTTGTTGGAGAGAGCAGGAGTACGTTGTTCCTTGTCTCTCTGTGTATGGCTATGAGATGAGTTCTTGTGATTTCTTTGAGAGGAGATGGTTGTAATCCCTGTTTAAGCATTCATCGTTCTTCCTCAATATCAATACAAGAAAGTTTTTGCTGGGCTATTCTTTTTCTTGCTTCATTTGTGATGAGTTTCATCTTTTGCCCTCTCTCTGTTCTTCACTGCTGGGATTGATTTTTTGGTGATTTAGAAGTTTGTGTGAATGATTCTTGGAAAGCTCTGTGATGGGAAATATTCATGGCCATATGACCACTCCATTTTCTAGAGCATATGAAAGATTCATTGTCTCTCATGAAATCTAAATCCTTCGCACGTTCTCCCTCTGTTTTGCTCAAAGCTAGGGTTTCATAACAGGGGAGGTTTGATTCTTATGTTTCTCTTCGAAAGATTTTACCCCGAGTTAAGTCTTCAAGTTTTTTTTCATGGCTATAGAGA
This sequence comes from Dendrocalamus latiflorus, assembly GCA_017311315.1. Classification (NCBI taxonomy): domain Eukaryota; kingdom Viridiplantae; phylum Streptophyta; class Magnoliopsida; order Poales; family Poaceae; genus Dendrocalamus; species Dendrocalamus latiflorus. The sequence continues at coordinate 21,097,624 of CM029637.1, forward strand.
TTTCAAAGTTTCATGAGCAAGAGATGTGGAAATAAGAAGTAATTTGAAATCAAATCCATTCTCTGTCACTTTTTAGGCAAATGCTCAAAAGTTTGAATTCTTGATCTACTGGCCATATCTCTTGGTCTCTAAGACCTTCCTGCTATTTAGGTTTAAGTCTCCCTAAATTAGCTTGAAAAGAACTGCAGAGATCCATCAATTTGTTTGTTTTTTGAAGATTTGCAAATTTCAGCTCGGTTGTCAGCCGCTCTGTCTGAAACTAGGGTTTGGGGGCGATCTGGCCGGAGTCCCCATGGCAGTCAGACCGGTTACCCTTTGGCGGTCAGACCGGCATTCATCGAGCAGTCAGACCTGTGCCCTCTAGCCGGTCAGACTGGCAAAAATGGGGCAGTCAGACCGGCTAGGACCGAGCGGTCAGACTGGGTAAAAGAGGGCAGTCAGACCGGCCCCTGTAGTTCCTTGGTTTCTAATGCTATCTCTTTTGTGTTTTGTCTTCCTTCCTATTCTTCTGGGTTCTTCTCTGCATTTTTTCATGTTTGTCCAGTAAGAACATCCAGAGAACATAAATCCTTCTTTTCATAGATTTTATATCTATCGGAGAGAAGATTTTAGTGGATACTTTTCGGGGGCGTAATTTTTAAAGAGGCACCATTCACCCCCCTCTGTTGTCGATTTCAATCCAACAATTGGTATCAGAGCCGGTTAGCTCTTCCTCGTAGATCTTAACCGGTCTCTAGAGCCGTGGCGATAGACAAGTACTCGACCAAGCCCCCGATCTTTGATAGGATGGAGACCTACATCCAGGTTCAGGGCTACGCTATCTGGCGGAAGATCAAGACCCGGTATGTTGTTCTTGCCGATGAGAACATCAATGCCGGAAACATGGCTGATGTTGAGGCAAACGCTAAGGCAAGGAACATCATAACCCAAGGTCTGAGCAGAAGCGAGTTCGATCGCATCTCTCATCTGACGTCGGCGTTCGACATCTGGGTGACTCTCGATGCATACCATGAGGGCACCGCCCAGATCAAGACGGTTTGACAGGACCAGTTCAAGCGATATTACAACAAGTTTGAAATGCTCGCTGGTGAGTCCCTCGATGAGTGCTTTGCGCGGTTCCACAAGATTTTGAGCAACCTCCGAGCAGTCGGTCTCACATACCCCGACTCGGACAATGCTCGACAGATGCTCGCAGCTCTGGATTTGCGTGTTTGGGAGATGAAGGTGACTACCATCAAGGACACCACCGATCTTTCGACCTTGACTCTTGACGCGTTGTATTCACGCCTCAAGACTCACGAGATTGACATTGTCTCTCGTAGGTCGAAGTCGCAGTCGATGGCCTTAGTCACCGATCCCAGTCTGGTTTCTGGATCTTCTTCCGAGTCGATTTGTGGATTCACTCTAGCTCTCTCTGTGACGTAACTAACGATTAGTTAGAGCAGTTACCAGATGACCAATTAGCCCTTCTAGCCAGAAAGTTTTCCCACGCATACAAGAGGGTGAAGGATCGAAAGAGGAGTGGCCTGATAATATGCTTCGAGTGTGGTGGCCCCAACCACATTCGGGCGAATTGCCCCAAGCTGGGGAAAGGAAAGAACGACTACAGCGGCGTGAGCAAGAACGACTACATCGACAAGAACCGCAACAAGAAGCCCCTAGCTCATGTCCAAGGCAAGAAGTAGTTCTGCGACCTTGGCAAAGCCAAGAAGCTCTTCCACCGCGTCCTCACCGCCTTCGACGACCTCGACTTCAGTGAGGTGGAGGGGTGGAGCGACGACGATGGGAAGGATGAGCAAGACCCCAAGGGTGGCGGTGACTTCTCCGGCATGTGCTTTATGGCCCTTGAGGGCGAAGTGAGCGACAGTGAGCTCTACTCTGACTCCGACGAGGTATACCCCTCTTACGACCAGCTTAATGATGCATTTCTTAAGCTAGGTAAATTCCATGCTAGATCTAGAGCTAGGTGTAGCGAGTTGGAGAAGGAAGTAGATAGATTGTGACGGGAGCTTACTTCACTTATATCTGCCCCCTCCCGTGACTCTGATCTGCTCCTTCACGGGAGCTTAAAGATTGTTGTTCAATCTCCATTGTCGACTCTGATTAGCAAACCGTTTACTAGACATGTCTTTCATCTATTTGTTGAACTGTTGAAATTGAACTATTTTCGTATGTTCCGCTCTTGTTGTAAACTTAATTTGTTTATGTGTGAGGAACTATGTCAATTTGTATTTCTATTGTAGTTGTTGAATGTGTGATGCATTGGTGATGTTTGAATGTGATGCACTCAGTTCGCGGGTAAACGGGTATGCCCGCGGGCGACGGGTATGGGCGAGGTTTTTTACCCATGGTCTTTCGCGGGTATGCCCGTGGGCGTAAGTCGGGGTCGCGGGTATGAGTATGGGTGAGCACTACCCGTACCCGCCACGCCCGATTGCCATCCCTAGGGGTGACCCTTAGTATCCACATCGAGGAGACCTACATACACGCTACACCAACTATCCAAAGTTAGTTAGCATTTCCTTGATATTATTTATTACTTTATTAATTATTGACTTCTGATAGACCCACTCACGTTGAAGCCAAAACAGTCTTGCTTTTGCTCATGTTAAGGTCAGGACTATTTTGATTTCGAGCGACCAAACCACTCAGTTGAATCACAAATTAATAATACACTAAGTATTAGAAGTATGACTTAACAGGGAGACCAACACTTACACACAAGAGCTCAACTCTTTATTCAGTACTACGTAACTTTGGTATAGCACAACTTGACACTCTTAGTAGCTACCTAAGTGCCACCTCTTATAGCTCTCCCTAACACGATATGCTCAAGATGGCTTAGTTATGGCATACACTAAGGGGGAGGAGGGCACCCCTCTTTATAATTGCATGTTGGATGCATGCCAAGTAGCAACCATCCAAGCATACACACTACAAATATCTCTACTCTAGAATTCTCTCTCAAAAATATCTAAGTCTAGATATTTCCTTACTTTGCCGTGTAGCATGACTAGATAACTTGTTCTAGGAAGTTCTTTGGAAAATATCTTTCTCTTTCATACTACCAATATTTATAGAAGAGTCCAATATGCATCGCATATTTCAACACAGCAATATAAAAAAAACATTTCTAATAGCTTTTATCTCCCCTCTCTTTGGAGGTGACTAGGCATTGGATGTACCAAGTGAGCTTTCCCATCGCACGCTCCTCTTTACTATTAGATCTAACTTAAAAGGGTCGATCTTAGCCATACGATCTAACACAACAAAAAAACAATGAGACACAATAATTATATAGCATGCAACAAATATATTGTGTTATTACTACAACATTGCAACATTCTCTCTCTGGGGCAACAAAAATGTTGTTGGTGCAACAAATCTCCATCTAAAGGCAACACTCATGGATTCCTCAATGCAACAAATAGGCATTCCTTGTAAAACCCCAATTTGGATAACAGAATTCAGAGCATGAAGATTTTCAATTTTTAAAAACTTTTTATGTGTCTTATCAGTTTATTGGTTTTCTTGGAGTTTAGCTAAACCTTTCTCAAATTATACTAATTCTCAAAAACAATTTGATTTATTGAAAATTGAAAATTTAAAATTTTATTTAGTGACACTACTACAAAAAAGGTCATCACAGATGGTTCAAAACTGTCATCATAGATGATTTTTTGAACCGTCTGAATTTATGTGTCAGTGATAATCAGAGGTTATCACATATGGTTTGTGAGCCGTTTGTGATAAATACATCATAAATGGTTTATAACTAGAACCGTCTGTAAAGAACACTATCATAGACGGTTCTAGCAACCAACCGTCTGTGATACTTCCCCATCACAGATAGTTTCTGGTTTGAGCCGTCTATGATAATTCTTCACATACAGTTTATACCACAAAATCGTTTGTAATAGTTCATTCTATACCTAAATTTTTTTCTATTTTTCAGCTAGCCTTAAGAAATGTTAACTATATCATTTAAAAACAAGCAAATACAACAACAAACACAGAAACACATTCTATTTCCATTAAGATTATAATCGACCATTACAACATCACAAGATATCGAGTAGGTTACTCATAGCATTACATACACAAGAGGACACTTATAATTTTACAAAGATAAGCTTCACGGTTATAAATTCAAAAAAATGCTTACACTACAAGAAACTTCAGGTTAATGCAGGCTAAACTTACGCATCCTTCATTAAACTACAATCTAAAACAAGTGGTGCAGGAAAATTTCAAGTAGTAGAAACAAAAAGGCAACAAACACCATTTTCAACTTCTGTGATAAAATCAACAGCTTCTATGCTGGAGACTTAGAATAGTGCAAATTTGCCATTGCATTCTTCCTTTCCATCTTGCTTCAAGCGAAATTTCAGTCGCCCTTGCCGAACCCTTTCCCACCCTTGCCGCGCATAAAAGAGTTGGAGTAGTACTGGTGGTATTGGTTTTTCGAGTAGGGAGAGGGAGTTAATAAGGGGTGAGAGGTGGGGAGGAGAACAGTGCCTGCCGTTCGATGCAGAGAGAATGGACGGGTAAGATCGGGATCCTGGGGGATATGCCGCGGATTGGTGACATGGCGGGACATCACAGACGATTCGGATCACAAACCATCTATGATAAAAACATCACATATGGTTCATAACAAAAACCGTCTATAATAACGGAAGATATCATAGACGATTCATAACAAAAACAGTCGGTGATAATGGCGTCACTAAGACAATATATCGGTACAATAAAAATAGCTAATATTAAAAGATAAATAGCAAAATTTCATATGGCTTATATACACTCGTTTGAAAGGTTTCAATGAGATCTACAACTTTGCAGTTGAGGCGAAATCCAAATTCCGAAGGGAAGATCAAAATTTTTGGCAAAACAGAAACTGAAAATTTAAAATACAAATTTGGGGCTAAAGATGGCCGATTTTGAGGGTCTTAGAGGGTGACTGGCACAATCTAGTTATTTTTTGAATCAGACTCATCGTTAGCTTTCCAACGAGTATAAAAACGTTGAAAATGGACATCATATGCAAAAGTTATACCCATTTTACTAAAGGTATCTCAAAACTGAATCCTATTCGGACTCAAGCGAGAGATTATGAAATTTTGGAGGATTACGAGGCAGGAAACATATCACAGACGATTTTTAATACAAACTATTTTTGATAACTTCATTATCACATATGGTTTTTTATTTAAACCATCTGTTATATATTACAGACGGTTTAAATACAAAACTGTCTGTGATATCTGCCATTATCACATACAGTTCTTATCAAAAATCGTCTGTAATAATTCATATATGGTTCTTATCAAGAACCATCTGTGATGTCTTGTATTATCACAGAAGGTTCGTATAAATAACCGTCTGTGAAAATACCACAAATGATTATTCGTATAAACTGTCTGCGATACTTACAGCACAAACGGCTCCTAGGAACCATCTATGATGTAAGCGCCTAGTTTAGCCTCTTTTGTAGTAGTGTGAATCCTATGTGAACTTCCACATGGAATAAGAATATACTTCAAACTAAGTGCTAGTTCATATTCAACTCGATCTTGGAAACTCAAAATCAAATTACAAAATCAATCCTCAAAACCCATCTCTCTTTGTTTGAACCTAAACCATAAAATTCGACAGATCTTTTAACCCATTCATCGCAACCCAAAGGCCAATCGATCAATTTTACTCACTAGAACTTGAACCAAGAATGATACTCCCAAAATCAAATAAAGTTCAACTAAACTAACTTGTTAAAACAATTTCACAAAGGTTGCAAGCTGCTAGGCTGCATTCTACCGCCCTTGCCCCTTTCTTCCTCCTCCTCTCCCTTTCTCACCCTGGAAGACCTCGCTGTTGGTCAAGACCAAGACCAAGCAAACTTTAAGCAAGGTAAGTCCTTACGATTGATCATGTTGCTCTTAGTTTTTAAATACAATTACTTTTTAAAGTTATTACTTGCATGCTTATTGTTATTTATGAAATGCTATCATGTCAAATGGAAATGCTTATTTCATGTGCTTGTTATTTACTATTCCCTTCCTTGATTGTTAATATTACGATAGTGTTCCAAATGGCTTAAAAGCCATGGCTTTTGGCTTCTACTGTAGTCTTGGCTGCAATTGCATCGTAGCGGCTGTTAGCTTTTTCTAAGTAAAAAAAAGAAAAGTAATTAAAATGAGAAAAATTGAAAACACCGCTATATCTTTTGAGACAATGCAAAGGAATAAGGGAAAAAGGAAAACAAAAAACGTCAAAAAGCTAAAATTAAGAAGCCGACACGTTCTATGTGACTTCTGGCTTCTAAAAGTTAGAAGCAAACCGTTTGGAGCGGGGCTACATCTACCTTGTCACCTTTGTCTAATTATCATCATAAGCTGCCATGCTTAGCTGTTTCTGATACATGGAGCAATTCACGTCTATATACCTAATTATCATAATAAGCTGCAATGCTTAGCTCTTTACCGCGCCTACATGGCACGGAACGTAATGGCACCTTACCGCACGCTCGGTTCTGCTCGTAGCCATAGGGAACGAGCATGGCCTAGATCGTTCCGCACTAGCATGCGTGCAGCTGCATGTCAGTGGCACAGGGCAGTTGCTCCCATAGGGGCACGCGCGGTCGGTCACACTGCCCAACTGCACCTCCACGGGTCCGGCCCTCTGACGCGATCGGTCATGGCAGCCACGCGATGCGCTACTCCACACCTCTCGTGGTCCAGTTGTTTAGAAATCACATCACTGTTCAGCTTGCTCACTCACTCATAAATGTGGCATGGGCAGACGTCACACACATCCCAACCAGCCTATAGCATTGATGATATCTTTACTACTTAAAAGAATCGATTGATGGTTGGTAGTTCTTTCTTTCCCCTCCCTCCCCTCCTAAAAAATGATTCCATTGTGGCCCACCCTCCTCGCACATTAACACCCCCGTGTTCTCTGTAACTCTCCCAAACCCCATCCCGCTTCCCACGCAGCCTCCTTCCAAATGTCGTGCGCCGCCATCGCCTTCGGCTATCTCCAAGTCCTTCGTCACCTCCTCTTGTCGCCTTCTAACCCGCCGCTTGCCGCCGAGTCCCACCCTACCTATCCTTGTGCTGCCACCTCGCCCTTCCCCATTTGGCCACCAACTCCTTAGATGTCGAATCTCGGCCTTCATCACCTCCAATTGACGAGGACAGCCGGATCCAGTGAGGACATTGTCGGGGATTCCTGGATCTGGGGGCCTTCACCACCTCTTCCTTGTCACCTCCCAGACCAACTCCTCCATGCTGCACTCCAACATTGGTTCCCCCGGCATCGATGGCAACGATGCTCCTAAGTGCCACGCTAGGGTTTAAGGTTTGGGAAGGCGCGACCATGGCCAGCGATGAGGAGAAGCTGGGATGGCGGAGGTGGCCATGAGGTGCCTCCAGGATGGATGCCTCGACGTTAAGCATGTGTCAGTGCTGGCCTTGGAAGGGTCTCTTCAATGTTGCCCGCTCGCCGCAAGCACCATGCTGCACTTTGCATCTGCCATCGCTTCCCACAACGTCGTAGGGAAGGCGTAGGGTAGGTAGTAGTAGCCCATTTACGGTTTGGTGCATTAGCTTGGCTCTACTTGGGCTCACTTTCCTAATGACATGAGTTGTTGGCTTTGTTGCAAACTTGTGGTGGTACAAGGGACTTGTGGTTACGGCGTTCGATCAGAGCCCGGAAGTGTATCTATATTTCATGTAGCAGCGCGGCCTTGATTCAAATGCTATAGATGGATAGTATGATCTCAAGCTTAGCAGAACTAACATTTCAGCAGAATTGGCACTTTAAAATCTAAGCTGAAATGAAAAATAAAAGCTTGTTTTTTGTTAAAATGTTCTATTGTGTATCCGACATACCTTCTCCTTAATGTAGACCACAGTTGGCGCCTGTATTAATTAACTCTGGGCAGGGTGCTTATGCATTTACATTCGTGTTTACAATATATTGACGATTTTGATTGTCTGTTTGTCTTGGTTGGTTGAGACTGAAACTGTTGGTACCTCTAATGTGCCAAATAAGACTTGATAGGATTTTATTAGTAAGGCAAGGAACTATGGGGCCACTATGCAAAGAAAATATAAATTGATAAATGATGATACAATCATTTTGGCAAATCTACAATTTTAATTAGACTAAGTTGGCTTGAGATGGAATGCTTGAGCCAACGGTAGTCACTCATATTATCACATGGCTTGTTTATTTATAGTGTCTTACTGATGGAAAAATATACATAAATGTGCAATAAGTTTTGCAATTTTTACATTGTTCCAATAGTGTTCAGATATTGGATTGCTATTCAGACCCACTTGGATGGAAGCAGAAGATTCGCGAAGTTAGTAGCATAAGAGGATAGTGGAAACCAATGCCCAACAAACAAAGATAACATCACAATTTTCAGAAGTGTGAAGGATGTTGATAAGTTGATGTGCTCTGTTATTAATCTTTGACGAGTTATAATTCACTATAGAATCTTTTTAACCTGCATATGCCCTGTGATTGTACGACCATGTTACCTTAATAGCCTAAAATATTTTCCATTTACTTTAGCTGAATTTTAGCCATGCCATGTAAATTAGTTTGCTTTATCTAATAAACTTTGCTCGATTTGATGTGTTCAAATTAGTGTGCTTACTATGCCTTATTAGGCAGGGGTAAAACTTTCTTAGAGTAACATATGAAACTACTATAGTTGACTTAGATTTCATAGATGGTAAACTTTTGATGCCTTTATGCAGCCAAATATGAGCATTTTCGCCCTTCTTTCTCTATTGTTATAGGGGTAAAACTTTTTCAGAGTTACATATGAATTGCTACAGCTGACTAAGATTTCGTAGATAGTATCAGTATGGAAAGAGGCATTCTAGCTGTCAGAGTTTGCGCTAAAACAAACAAGGCTGCAGATGGAGTTCTTCTATAAGACGCTCACTGCAAGTGATACAAGTACACATGGAGGCTTCTTTGTGCCTCGCCGTTCTGCGGAGTAGATATTCCCTCCCCTGGTAAGTAGGCATCAAATTTCTAATTTTTCTACAATAAAATGCCTGCTGTTTATAAATATCATAGTACCATTGTAAATTTGTTACTCTACCATGTAGGACTTTTCTATGCAACCTCCAGCTCAAGAATCGCAAGCCAGGGATATACATGGCAACATGTGGACATTTCGGCATATATATATCAAGGTGTGGAAAATGTACCATTACTTAGAACTTTCTACTACTGCGAAATGGCACGATAACATTCGTTTATTACACTTAACATTGATAGGGGTGAAAGAAACGGTAAAGGAGATAACTGATGATGTATAGTTACAACATTTGTATGCTATTTCAGACTCTGAGGTGCTTTATTTTCTTCCTATTCTGAACAAACCCTGCCTACCAAGAACGAATGAACAAACTATTTTTCTTTTTCTGTTTGCACAAATGATGAAACTTTCACAATTTGTTATCTTTTCTACTACTGATCTGCTATAGTGATGTAGACTCAAAACAATTTGCTTGATCATCACTAGTATCATGCGCATCACAGCACATTCCTAGCAGCTTAAACACACCTATATTTCTATGGCTTGTATTGCACTTTGACACTGCATTTTCCGACAACATTACACACAAGAGAAGGCTACTTGATTTTATCTTTGATCTAGATATACATCATGAGACTGGAAAAAGTTGGAGGCAATTAAGAACCCAAGATGGATGCCCTTGTCATGCTTCTGCTATGAGTGCAGGACGAATGTCCCAACATAGCCCACATCGATGATGAAGAAAGTGATGGATTGGAGAAAGATAAAGATGAAGTAATGGTTGTTCCCAAATGCAATGTCATAGAATCCACAAAAGAAGAGGTAGGCTGCAAAATAAGCTCCAAAACATGCACCTGATTCCATATTAAAGTTTAGCTTCAAGGGCTGAGGAATGCATGAGAACAAAAAAGTTTCGACTATGTACCTATCTCCTATCCTCGTGTGCGGCTTCTTGGACGCCTTGATTGACATTTTCATCTTCAGAGCATCACCAAGCTTTTGTCACCACCCATTCATTCACCCTGCCTGCCTCTAATAGACCGATGAAGGTGGCCTTTGTTCTATGCAATGACATGACATTCTCGAAGAGGATCTAGAAGACAAACAAGTGAACAGACCTGCATCAATTGATGTTTTTCATGTTAGTATCTCAGGAGTCAGAAAGGGTATGTTTATTTTTTTTATTTCCAACAGAACTGCATAGCTTTTTAGAAGATTGGCACCTTGGAGTCCCAACAGCATTGAGAAGGGTGATGATGGTTGGAAATATAGATGGAACCCCACTTTTGTTTCTCAACCTCAGGAACAAAGACTATGGTTGGGATAACAAGGTAGTAAAACACAAAGGTCACAATGTGCACGATAATCTTGCGCACGATAAATAAAACGCTTCACACTTGAAGTTCTTTTATGTTCTGGATTACATTTTGAAGTCAACTGCTACTATTACTTAATACTATTGAATGTCCTTGCAGTGTATGTGCGAGTTTAAAGACTGTTAATTTTTGTCGTGCTTTGTTATAATTGTTATGAATAGCGCTTGTATTCATATGAGGCCAATGGGCCGGTATATATACACAAAGTACAGGTGGTAAATATGCAAAGAACCCCTCATAACAATGGGGAATAACAAACTGTACATATATCTCTAACACCCCCCTCAAACTCATGGTGGATCAACAACATTGAGTTTGGAGAGGAAGAAACTGTGCTGTGCTCGAGTCTGGGCCTTCGTGAAGAAATCCGCTATCTGAAGCTCTGAAGGCACATACTGAAGAGTAATCACCTGATCATGCACACAAGTCCTCATGAAAGAAGCATCAACTCCAATGTGCTTGGTGAGCTCATGCTTCACAGGATCACGAGCAATACTAATAGCACCTGTACTGTCTGACAAGAGAGGGGTCGGTGTAGTGACAGAAACACCAAAATCATCAAGTAACCACCGTAGCCAAGTAATCTCTGCTGTCAAGAGAGCCATAGCTCGCAACTCAGCCTCTGCACTCGAACGGGACACTGCAGTCTGTTTCTTCGTCTTCCAGGCAATAAGAGAACCACCAAGAAAAACACAGTAAGCAGAGATAGACCGGCGATCAGAGGGATCGCTGGCCCAAGTAGCATCCGAATAAGCCTGAAGCTGTAACGAGCTGGAACGTGGAAAGAAGAGACGGCGAGAGATAGTCCCACGAAGGTATCGCAGAACTCGAAGAAGGTGGCTGTAGTGAACCTGAGTGGGAGCTGAAACAAACTGACTCAGAATATGAACTGGATAAGTGATATCTGGACGAGTAACAGCAAGGTAGACAAGACTCCCAACAAGATGACGATAGCGAGTCGGATCAGAAAGAAGCTCGCCATCAGAGAGTCGGAGGTGAACATTGAGCTCCATGGGAGTCTCAACAGTACGCTGATCAGTGAGAGAGGCGCGATCAAGAAGATCCTGAATATATTTCTCTTGGGACATAAAGAAACCATCTGGAGTGGAAGTAACCTCAATCCCAAGGAAATAACGAAGAGGACCAAGATCCGACATAAGGAACTGCTCACTAAGACGAGCCTTAACAAAGGCAATGTACTCAGAATCATCTCCCGTAATGATCATATCATCAACATACAGGAGAAGAAGAGTCCGACCACGAGACGAAGTGTGGACAAAGAGCGCGGGATCATGATCACTAGCTGAAAATCCAGCACCAGTAACCACAGAGGAGAAGCGCTCAAATCAAGCACGGGGGGCTTGCTTAAGGCCATAGAGAGAGCGACGAAGGTGACAGACCATACCCTCAGGAACAGAATACCCAGGTGGCGGATGCATGTAGACCTCCTCACGCAATTCGCCATTAAGAAAGGCATTCTTGACATCAAGCTGAGAAACAGACCAGTGGCGAACAGACGCCACCGAAAGAAGAGTGCGAACAGTGGTCATGTGGGCCACAGGAGCAAAAGTCTCGTCGTAGTCAACACCATGCTGCTGCTGGAAACCACGAGCAACAAGACGCGCCTTATAGCGCTCAAGAGAGCCATCAGAGCGAGTCTTAATCTTATAGACCCACTTACATGTGATGGGATGAGAATGGGATGGAAAAGGAACAAGATCCCAAGTACCAGTACGCTCGAGGGCAGCAATCTCCTCGGCCATGGCAAGCTGCCACTCAGGGTGAGTAACAGCATCCCGGTAGGAGACAGGCTCACGAGTAGCTGCGCCAGCAAAGGCAAAACGGGCAGGAGGCCGAATCGACTGGCGATCGCGGAGAGCGTAGCGAGGAGAAGATGACCCATCAGGGGAAGATGGAGCATCAGAAGAAGATGACTCATCTGGAAGATCCTCAATACGAGGTCGACGAGTGTAGACGATAGTGGGAGGAGCCTGGGGAGTCGTAGGAGACGACACAGGCGGCGACAACGGCGGAGAGGCCACAGGGGGAATATGTGGAGACTCAGTAGGACAGGTGGACGAGGGCAAAACAGATATAGGAGTATCTGGAAAGGTCAAGAAAGACAGAGACTCCATAGAGGAAGCCGAAGGAGAGGCAGGACGTGGGTAGAATGGACGAGACTCGTCGAAAGTCACATCCCGAGAAACCCGTATCCGACGATCAACAGGATCCCAGCACCGATAGCCCTTGTGCTCAGCACTGTACCCCAGAAAGACACACTCAACAGACTGAGCGGTCAGTTTGGTACGTTCTCGAGGGGCGAGGAGAACATAGCAAACGCAGCCAAACATATGAAGGGCAGAGTAGTCAGGAAGAAGACCACAGAGACGCTCAACAGGGATCGCACCCTTAAGAGCAGAAGAGGGCTGAATGTTGACGAGATAGGTGGCAGTGGAAACAGCCTCGGCCCAAAAGTGAGGTGGAATAGAGGCGGCGATCATCAGAGCACGAGCCGTCTCAAGGAGGTGACGATGCTTGCGCTCAGCGACACCATTCTGAGCATGAGCACCAGGACAAGAAAACTGAGCGAGAGTGCCCTGCTCAGCAAGGAAGCTGCGCAGGTGACGAGAGAGGTACTCGCCAGCAGAATCAGCACGAAAGACACGAATAGGAGTGGAGAACTGTGTGTGTATCATAGTGGCAAATTGTTTATAGATAGGCAAGGCCTCACTACGAGAAGACATGAAATATATCCAAGTGTGGCGAGAGAAATCATCTATAAAAATAATATAATAACGATGACCCCCTTTCGAAACGAAGGGAGCCGGACCCCAAACATCTGAATGAACAAGATCAAAAGGACGCTGAGACACAGTCTCACTATGAGGATAAGGAAGCTGAATCTGTTTACCTAACTTACAGCCCTGACAATCTAAAGACACGTCTCCTGAGACAGACCCCAGAAGACCACGACGAACTAAGGACGACAGGCGAGATCCACACAGATGGCCAAGACGGTGATGCCACTGCTGGAAAGAGCCGGTAGACGAAGTGGCAGAAGCGGAGAGACTGGCGGCGGTGGTGGCAGCGGAAGGAAGATGAAGCCAGTCAAGCTCCCAGAGACGCTGTGAGTCACGGCGCCGAGGGCCAGAACCAACTAGAGCTCCCGTGTGGCAGTCCTGAACACAACAAGAGTCAGAGTCGAGAATAACTCGATAACCAAGGTCAGTAATCTGCCCAGCAGAAAGAAGCTGCAAGGTAAGGCGAGGAACATGAGCAACAGAAGGAACATGAAAGGATGAGTTGCTAAGAGATCCTCTACCAGAGACAGAAAGAGATGTACCATCAGCAGTAAGAACACTGACAGGAGAATCAAGAGGTGTAATAGAAGACAGAGTGGAAGGATCAGGAGTCATGTGAAAAGATGCTCCAGAATCAAGAATCCACGAGGAGGTACCTGACTGTGTAGGAGGTGGTCTCTCAATGCCCGAAGAGTCAGTAGCAGAACCTGCAGAACCTGTCGAGGGAGAACCTGAAGCGGCAAGTAGGCGTCGAAGTCTGGCTATCTCCTGCTCGGTGAGAGAAGCTACTGAAGAAGTCGAGGTAGACGTCGTCGTAGAAGCACTAGTGCCAGTAGAAGAACGACGTGAAAGATGCCGCTTCTTCTTGTAGCACTGGGACTCAGTGTGGCCATCCTTGTCGCAGTAGGAACAGTGAGGACGGCCACCTCCAGACTGAGGACGGCCACCACCACCTGTGGTAGCCGCTGGAGGAGGCAGTGTAGCAGGTGGACGAGCGGCGAGCACAGAGGGGAGTGGCATCAGACCAGCACCACTCAAACGAGTCTCCTCTGCGCGTATCTCGGTAAGAGCCTCCAGGAGAGTGACACGAGGGTGGCGTGCAAGGAGCTGGGCACGCCTTTGCTCGAACTCAGGACGAAGGCGAGTAAGGAACTCGTAAACCCGCTGAAACTCCAGGTCAGCACGTACATCCAGGCAGCACGGACAGGTACGACAGCCAGCAGTGCGGAGAGAGTCCAACTGACGCCAAACAGCAGAGCTCTGAGCGTAAAAGGCGTCAACAGTAGCATCACCCTGCTGAAGAGAGTGCTCCTGGCGGACCACAGACAGGTACAGGGCATCACCAGAGGGCTCGTAGCGCTGACGAAGATGAGTCCACATCTGGAAAGCCGAAGGGAGTCCCACCATCTCAGAAGAGATCTGAGGCTGGACACTGGCGATGAAGACAGCAGCAGCCCGAGCGTCGTCATCGTACCACTGAGTGTAGACGGTCAGACGATCCTTGTAGAAATCCAGAGCCTCCTGGTAGGCAGAGGCAGCTTTATCATCAGCTTCATCAGCAGCAGCCTTATCAGCTGTCGAGGGCAACGCAACAGGCGTAGGCTCCGTCGGAGGAATAGGGCAAGGCGGGCAGGTGACATCGCCAGAGAGAATGCCCCAGAGACGAAGACCACGCATGTGAATGCGCATGTGAGACACGAAGTCGGTGTAATTAACACCATCAAAGATCACCGGGCAGCGAGGGAGAGAAACGGTGCCCATTGGTAGGCGGCGCTGGACGGCGCGGCGACCAAGGCAACGAAGTCTAACAGGCGACGCTGGACGGCGCGGCGGTTAGAACAACGTTTTTTTTTCTTTTTTTCTTTTTTCTTTTGCTTAGCTTCTCTGAGAAGCTAACGAAAACTGCTCTTTAAAACAGATCGGATCGGGCAGCCAGATCCGATCGGCCCGCAGGGAGCCGGTGGTCGGCGGCGGCAGGCGCAGGTGAGGGACGGCCGGCGCGGGAGCGGCCGGCGCGGAGGACGGCCGGCGCGGAGGACACCGACGGCGGCAGGGCTTTCACCGACAGCGGACGGCAGCGGGGAGCGCACGCGGAGTCGTCGGGGGACGGCGGCGCACGCGGAGTCGTCGGCCGGCGCGGAGGGCCGGCGGCGTCGGGTGGAGGCCGAGCGGCGGCTCGGCGCGGGAGGCGGCGGCCCGGCGCGGAGGGAGCGGCGTCGGGCGCGGAGGAGCGGCCGGCGCGGAGGGCCGCCGGCGCGAGGGAGCGGCCGGCGCGGAGGGAGCGGCCGGCGGTGATGGCAGCGGAGGAGGCCGGGAGTCGGCGATGGCGGCGGAGGCCGGGAGTCGGCGACGGCGGCGGAGGCGGCACACGGGCGCGCGGAACCCTAGGTAAGCCAAAACCCTAGTCTTGGCTCTGATACCATGTTATGAATAGCGCTTGTATTCATATGAGGCCAATGGGCCGGTATATATACACAAAGTACAGGTGGTAAATATGCAAAGAACCCCTCATAACAATGGGAATAACAAACTGTACATATATCTCTAACAATAATCACGTCAGCCAAAAAGGCATTTACTTACTACTGGTTCAAGCCTTTTCGTGGGTGGCAAGAGGCTATTTTTTGGCCATTATGTCATCTTTGTTAGGTAAATTTATGCTTCCTGGTATCTTGTGAAAACATATCCTAGATCTTCCTTGAATTTCAAATTTTAGCAACCGATAATTGAAATAAAGAACAAAACTAGAGATATAAAATAGCACCTTTTGTTTTGTTGTCATGCTATCTTTTTGGGATGAAAAGAGGAGATTAAACTATTTTCCTTTGAAAGTTCCATTTGGTAGTGTCTGTGGTCTCACCATCTATCCTTCACAATCTTATGTATTCTCCTTGTGTACATATTCATGTCTTAGAGGATCTTCTACGAAGGATAGGATTACCTACGCATATGTATACGCATGTGATTCATAGCATGATTTGTCTTACTTGTAACATAAATTTTTTATGCTATTTTAAATTTTAAGCTTTAACTATTTTTCTATGACGGATCTATAGTGAAAATTTTGAGTCTCATGCACAATCAACTCATTGATGTAGGGAATATTTTATATAAAAAATAGATGTAGGGAAACTCGTATTAGTTTGTTTGAGAGTTTATAATTTGCGTTATTAATTATTTAAGACCGATTGTAATGCACGGACACTTGATTAGTTGTCATAAGAAACCTGGAGAAATAACAAAGCTGATCCACGATCATCATCGGTCAAAATTCAACGCTAGACTCGCGATCGTTTAGTATCTCTTCCAGGTTCCAGCGGTCCACACTCCACAGGTGAGTGTTTCTTTTTTGCTCTTTAAAACTTCGCACACGACTGATTTTTTTTCCTTAACATCACTTCAATGGACGTCACTCGTTCACGAGTATTTTGACCTAGTAATGGTTTTAGCTCCAAAGTCCAAAGTTCGGCAGTGGCACGAAAATCTTCAGCGTTTTGGTTTCTAAAATTCACTTTTTTTATTTTTAAGCCTGTTTTGATTTTTTTGTTTTCTTTTTCTCTTTATTGTTTTGTATTGTCCTAAAAGATTTAATAATGTTTTTCAAATCTTCTAAATCTTTTACTATATTTTATTTTTTGACTTAAAAAAACTAGCAACCCTTACAATGCATTTGTAATCAAAATATACATAAAAAAGCCAAAAAAAAACCTGCCTCCGTTTGGAGCAGGCCTAAAAAAGAAGGCAGTGAAAGGCTGAAAGCAATCAGCCGTTGAACACAACTTTGGATCATTCATGACGTGTGAACTTTGAAGGGTTTTGTTAAACATCATTCAGATGTTTTTTTTCTTAACTATCATCTAGATTTAGGTCTATTGGATTAGAGATCCAATGGTCATAAATTCTCCTCCGGCCTCCACCTTGAATTTTACCTCCTTCCCCTTGAAAAAAATCCCCCCCTTAAAAAATAAGGAGCCCTTTGATCTCTAATTTAAAAGTCATAAATTTAGATTATAGTTAGGAAGAAAATATCCGGATGATACCTAGACACTTTCAACTTTGAATATCACCTGCGGCGCTATCAGAGCGCCCTTTCACACAGGCAGCAACCGAACCCAGTCCAGAGTCATCGATACAATCACTCATATTTTTGGATTCTTGAAGCCACCGTTCGGTTGATTCGCCGGCCGGCTAGTTGGTCACTATGCCCTACGAGTACGGCACATATCTCAGTCGTGATGTATTGCCACTCGGCTGTTTTGTGGTGGAGTATTTTACTGCCATTGGTCGGCTTTTCCCACCATGCTTACGTACTCTTCGTCCAGTGTACCTGCCGCTAAAGCAGCACTTACCTCGTCCATCCCTCTCTACTTCCCCAGTACCTGCGTTGGATAGCTGTTCCAATTGTGCACCATGCATCTCCTCATCATCGTCTTCGGCCTCCTCTTATCGCTGCGCATTCCAACATGTTGCGCAGCGACGGACACCATCTCAGCTGGGCAGGCACTCGCCGGCAATGATAGGCTCATCTCCGGCAATGGCAAGTTCGCGCTTGGCTTCTTCCAAACCGGTAGTAAGTCCTCCCACAATGCTTCGAACTGGTACCTAGGCATATGGTTCAACAGAGTCCCAAATTTAACTTCAGTATGGGTCGCCAATGGAGACACGCCTGTCACTGGCCCCACTTCGCCGGAGCTCACAATCTCCGGTGATGGCAACCTAGTCATCTTAGATCAGGCCACTAAGTTCATCGTCTGGTCCAGCCTAGCTAACATCACAACAAACGATACTAGAGCCATGCTATTGAACACCGGTAACTTCGTCCTACAGAACACCTCAAACTCTTCTGATATCTTGTGGCAAAGCTTTGACTACCCAACGGATACACATCTTGCCGGTGCAAAGCTTGGCCGGAACAAGGTCACCGGCCTGAACCGCCGTCTTGTTTCCAGAAAAAACTTGATAGATCCAGCTGCTGGCATGTATAGCTACGAGTTAATAGACACCAATGGTTCTGCCCAGTTCATCCTTGCAGCAGTGAACTCGTCCATACCATACTGGTCAAGTGGAGAATGGAACGGCCACTACTTCGGTTCTATACCGGAGATGTCAGGCCGGCGTTTGATTGATTTTACTTTTGTCAACAATGAAGAAGAGGAGTACTTCACATATACCTTACTAGATGAAACGACGATCATGCGTTTTGCGTTGGACATCTCTGGTCAATCCAAGATATTCATGTGGGTCGAGGGCGCACAAGATTGGGTAGCAACCTACACCAACCCCAAACAATGTGATGTGTATGGAATTTGTGGAGCTTTCACAATCTGCGAAGAGAACAAGCTTCCTTTCTGCAACTGTATGAAGGGCTTCTCTATAAGATCGCCCGATGACTGGGAGCTAGGTGATCGAACAGGCGGCTGTGTGAGAAATACTCCATTAGATTGTGGTATCAACAATAGCACAAGTATGCAAGACAGGTTCTACCCTATGCCATGTATTGGATTACCCAATAATGGCCACATCATCGAAGATGCTACGGGTGCAGGTGGATGTGCACAAGTTTGTCTGGGAAACTGCTCTTGCACTGCATATTCCTATGGTAACAATGGATGTTTTATTTGGAATGATGAATTAATTAATGTGAAGCAGCAACAATGTGGTGATATTAGTAATTCGAATGGAGTAACTCTTTACCTTCGCCTTGCTGCCAAAGAGGTGCAAAGTTGGGAAAACCAAAGAAGACGAATAATCATTGGCGTTGCCATTGGTGCAAGTGTTGCTTTGTTTGGTTTGTTGTCACTCTTCTTGCTACTGACGATTTGGAGAAATAAGAGGAGGTTGTCTGCTCACATAATCAAAAACCTTCAAGGTGGTGGTGGCATTATTGCGTTTAGATACATTGATTTACAACGTGCAACAAAAAACTTCTCAGAGAAGCTAGGGGCAGGTGGTTTTGGTTCTGTATTTAAGGGGTTTCTAAAT
Organism: Dendrocalamus latiflorus; assembly: GCA_017311315.1. Taxonomy (NCBI): domain Eukaryota; kingdom Viridiplantae; phylum Streptophyta; class Magnoliopsida; order Poales; family Poaceae; genus Dendrocalamus; species Dendrocalamus latiflorus. The sequence continues at coordinate 21,116,850 of CM029637.1, forward strand.
GACTCCTGTGCCATAGCAGTCAAAAGGCTAGATGGTGCTCGTCAGGGAGAGAAGCAATTCAGAGCTGAAGTGGGATCAATTGGAATCATCCAGCATATCAATTTGGTTAAACTAATTGGTTTTTGTTGTGAGAATGATAGGAGGTTGCTTGTGTACGAACACATGCCAAATCGTTCTCTTGATGCCCATTTATTTCAAAGTAATGCTACAGTCTTGACATGGAGTATTAGGTATCAAATAGCTCTCGGAGTTGCTAGAGGACTGGCCTACTTGCATGATAGTTGCCGGGATTGCATTATACATTGTGATATTAAGCCAGAGAACATACTTCTTGATGAATCATTTGTCCCTAAAATTGCAGATTTTGGGATGGCAAAGTTTATTGGAAGGGATTTTAGCCGAGTTCTCACCACAATGAGGGGAACTATAGGATATCTTGCACCTGAATGGATTAGTGGAACTGTTATTACATCAAAAGTTGATGTCTATAGCTATGGCATGGTTTTGCTGGAAATCATATCAGGAAGGAGGAACTCATGTAAAGAATTTACTACTGGTGATGATTATGTTTATTTCCCTCTAAAAGTCGCACATAAGCTACTGGAGGGGGATGTGAAAAGTTTGGTGGACCACAATTTACATGATGTCCATTTGGAGCAGGTGGAAAGAGCTTTTAAGGTTGCATGTTGGTGTATTCAAGATGATGAGTTTGATCGACCCACAATGGGTGAAGTTGTTCAATATCTTGAAGGTTTTCTTCAAGTTGACATACCCCCAATGCCAAGACTACTTCAAGCTATTGCAGGTTCACAGTCAAAATGTAAGCAAGATTTTTTTTAATGCAAAGGTCTTAATTTGAGCTCAACCTGTTGTAATCCAGTAATATAAGCAGAGTTATGTTAAACATATGAGGTTTAGTGATGAGTACATTTTTTGTAATGCTGATAAAATTCATTGCCAGCATGCCTAACTGCATTATTATTTATATATGTGCAAGTAGTTGATGGGCACCTGGACCGAGCCTCACAAGAGGCAGGACAACTGCAAGATACTGGAGGCAGTGCATTGCACCAGGCAGCTCACTCTGGACATGAAGATAGGTTGCTGCAATCCTAGAGCAGAGCTTCCCTTCATTGGTTGTCTAAGCCCTGAAATACCAGTGCCAATTTAGCATATGTTTTATTAAAACCGAATTTTCTGTAAGTTTATGGATTGATAAAAGGAGGTTGCATCTTTCCAAGTACTAATTATTTTCTAGTAGGTTTTGTGCCTCATGCTTACTTTGATGTTGTTTGTCATGATATGATGCAACTTCAAATGCCATGCGGCATGGGCTATATGCAAAGTTCAAGAATTGGGATTCTTGTGCCCAATAAGCCACCAAAATTTGTGGCCATCGGCTACTAAAACTAGACGAAAAGCACAGATAGTACTAATATTGCAGTCTCAAGATGGCTGGGGAGTTTATTACTTCATTATACAACTTGCATAAACAGTTAGTTCTGTCTAGAAGCTTTTCAGCATAGTTCTATCTAGAAGCTTTTCAGCACATTAACGAGGATGTTAGTGTTAATCACGTCGCATGACATGCGTGTGTACACGGCAAGCTAATTGCAATAGGAAAGCTGATTGCAATAGGAAAAGCTATCGGCAAGCAAGACTAATGAAATAAAATAGGAAAGCTATCAATAGGATGGTCTCTTGCCATGTATACTAATACTTGTCATGTAAATCATACCTACCATGTATACCCATTGTCCTATAAATAGAAGAGAAAACCATGAAAAGCTGCAAGTCATTGGCGCAACACCTATCCAAAGTTTGTGTTTTGTTTCTTGTTTCGGGTGATAGTGTGTGTACTATTGTGTGACAACAAGTGATATCAGAGCCTCGTTGCGCTCGTACCTGTGAAGATCTTGCTAGATGGCTCGCAGTAGCCCTATTAGTCCAAGTCACCACCGCGTCTCCAGATCCGCAATGCCGACAGTGGCGGCAACGACGCTAGCGGCATCAATGGCTGTGACGTGGTTGTACCGCAGGTGGTGAGAGACTCAGGGGGCTCGGCGTAGTACCTAATGCTGACGTGAACCAATTACAAAGACTGGGCCCTCATGATGAAGGTCATGATGTAGGCCTAAGGCTTGTAGGATGTAGTCGAGAATGACAACTCTGACTTCCATGAAGATCGCACGGTGTCGTAGCTACACCGTGCGATTTTTTTATACTCCATAGAGTTGCCTGGAACGCCCGTTGGTCCCCAGCACTTTATATTCAGTAGGTTACACTGGGGCCGCAGCCGCACCGTGCGATTTTTTTATTCTCCGTAGAGTTGCCTAGGACACCCGTGGTTCCCGGCGCTTTATACTCTGCAGAGTACGCCAGGGCCGCAGCCGCACCGTGTGATTTTTTTATACTCTGTAGAGTTGCCTAGGACACCATGGTTCTGGCGCTTTATACTCTGCAAATCACATCGGGGCCGCAGCCGCACCGTGCGATTTTTTTATACTCCGTAGAGTTGCTCGAGACGCCCATTGGTCCCAGCTCTTTATACTCCATAAAGTACGCCGGGGCCACAGCCACACCATGTGATTTTTTTATACTATGTGGAGTTTCCCGGAATGCCCGTGATTCCCGGTGCTTTATACTCCATAGAGTACACCAGGGCCACAGCCGCACTGTGTTTTTTATACTCTGTAGAGCCACAGCCACATCATGCGATTTTTTTACTTCGTAGAGTTGCCTGGGATGCCCGTTGGTCCAAGTGCTTTATACTCCACAGAGTACGCCGGGGCTACAGCCGCACCATCCGATTTTTTATACTCCGTAGAGTTGCCCGGGACGCCCGTGGTTCCTAGTGTTTTATACTCCGCAGAGTACGCTAGGGCCGTAGCTGCACCATGCAATTTTTTATACTTCTTAGAGTTGCCCGGGACACCCATGGTTCCTAGCGCTTTATACTTCGCAGAGTACGTCAGGACCGCAGCCGCACCGTGCAATTTTTTATAATCCGTAAAGTTGCTCGGGACGGCCGTGATTCTTGGTGCTTTATACTCTACAGAGTACGCCAGGGCCAAGGTGTTGGGCCACCCCGACAACAGGTGCATAACATCAAATAGCTACTATGCAAAAACCAAAACTTTCTGTTTGTCAAAGAATCACTACATACTAGAGAAGTTGGGGTAGGCTTTGATGTTGGAATCGCTATCTCCACTAGGGCATGTCGAGGGGGCCTGAGGTTGGGAGGGGGAGTGTCGTCTTGTTTTAATTGCTGACATGAATTTGGAAACACAAATTACGAATAGTTGACACATCAAAATCCCTTTAAGTCCGCCTAATATATTAAGGAGAAGCTAAAAAGATCAAGTTAGATCAAGGCTAAGGACTTAGCATATTTAGGCTTATACGCTTTGAAAATCATACATAAGAGTAGTGTGTGAGTTAATACCCATGTGTGTGGGGTTATCAGATTTTTCCTATTATGCTAAGTGGATAGTATTCACTAAAGGTTAGATAGAGGTAGCTAGCCCATCTATTTAACGGATTATGATGAAGACTTGTAGTTAACCATCCAACCATCCTTTCTTGAGATCAAGTGTTTATGAGTTCTAGGGTTAGAGTTTGAGAGAAGTTGAGTGTTGTGATGTGCTCTCTTATCCTCCATGTGGAGTAGCTGTAAAATATTCATCCTTAAGTAGCAATATATCAATCTTTATTCGTCGCCATGAATCTCTCTTGTGTTGACCGATTTGCCCTTAATTTGGTTGGTTTTTCCTCCTCTCTCTCTCCCCTTCTTGATCTCTCTATGTCAATGATGTGTAAGAAATAGATATAATCTCTAGAAATCAATCTCTACCCATCTAGGCACTTACATGGCAAGTTCATGAAGAAACCTGATTTTTACTCTTTTTGGCCTCTCTGAGTAATTTCTTGACCCAGCTGTTTCTACCTCAATTTGTTTGGTGTTCTAGCTTCCTGTGATATATGGAAATACATCTAAAACTATCTTGGCCATCATTCATCTGCGAGTAAGTCATATTAACCGTTATTGGTTTTGATCCTTTTTAGTACAACCTTCCTTCAAACAAAAAAATATCAAAAATTTGGCAACAATTTTCTTGATCATTGATTGAAATAGGTTTATCACATTATATAGAAGGTGCACACCAATTTTAGAGATTTGGTTTGTGAGTTAGCTCAATTTTAGGTTTTAACCTAATTTTGGTGTAGCTGAACTTTAGGAACCAAAAGATCCTAATTTTCTCAAATTCTTTCAAGATTTTTGGTTGGCATAGGTTACTAAGGTTATGATATAGTCTTGGTTCAAGTTTTAAGTCTGTTTGATCTACAGATCAAAAGTTTCATGATTTACGTTTTTAAATTAGTGCTGGATTTACTGTTCACAAGCTGAAATTACTGTAGAACAGTGATTTTCAGAATTTTTGGTTCTTGATCTTCATAACTGCTCATAGCTATTGAAGTGAAAAATTAGTGAATACTTGAGAAAAAATTTTAAAAAACCATTCAACCCCCTCTTGTCATATCGGTCCTACAGAAGCTATATCTACCAGACATTGAGGGCAGTCTGATTACACATGCGGCAAATACGAACAGTTTGTACTTTCCATTGTTCTCCTAACTTGTGGTCTCAATGGCAGGGGTGGACCTAGTATTCAGGTGAGCTGCCCCGCCAGCCAGACCCCCTTTCCCCATGGCCTAAGAGTTCTACTATCTGCCTATCTCGATGAAGAAGAAAGAAGAAGAAGCGCGCTACCGTGTGCACTAGGTTTGGAGAGATGGCTCGCTCCTTGGGCCGATACCGCATAAGGTGACCCACTAGACCAGCCCACTAAACCACCAAGGCATAGCAATTAGGGGAACTCCTATATGCCGCCAGGGCGTGGGTCTAGTGCTACCCATATGCTTGTTATTTTTTGTGTTTCAAAAAGAGAATGGGCCATGGGATATAGGGTGGGATGCGCTTGGTTTCTTGCTACCTGTGCGACATATAGGAATCATGTAGAAATTAGACATTTACCATATGAACACCCCGTTTGACCCTAACTCATCTTGTCATTTTGGACTCTGGAGGCAAGGTTGAGGGGGAGCACGACATGGTAGCACAATGGCATCGGCGAGCTGGCAAAAAGCGAGAAAGATGTAGTGCAACCTCGAGCCGATGGAGAGGCTGTTGCAGGCACTGGGCCACGGGGCATGGCTACATAGGCATCACAGCAAGGCATCAGCCGACATCAGCAAGGCAGGCAGGGAGGGAGCAAGGCAGTAAGACTGGGATCTGAATGGTTTTGTTTACATGCAGATATAGATAAAGCGTACATTCATTCTTATATGTTTACATGTAAATAATTTTGTTGGATTATATTTAATGCTATGTGCTCTTATTAGTGTGATTGCAATATGAATTGTGCATATTTTGCTTTACTATTAGATAATTCTATTGGTACATATCATCCGACCTAAATTTTATTCCTATGTCCCTCACTCAATGGTGCTGTGCCTTCTCTCTGCTCTATGGAGAAGAATCTGCTGGGTCACAATATCGAACTGGTTCTAGTGCAAGACAGCAAGGGTTTCTTGTTCCTGAGTAAATAGCAGGAGATAGCAAGGGTTTCAGAGGCTGATCGGATGATCTCTGAAAAGGCACCATACATGACAAATCATTCTCTTGATATTCATCTATTTCAGAACAGTGCTACAATCCTGAATTGGAGCACCAGGTATGGAATAGCTCTTGGAGTTGCCGGAGGCCTAGCCTACTTGCATATCAAAATGGTTCTAGTGCAAGATGGCAAGGGTTTCTTGTTCCTGAGTAAATAGTAGGAGATAGCAAGGGTTTCAGAGGCTGATCGGTTGATCTCCGAGAAGGCACCATACATGACAAATCATTCTCTTGATATTCATCTGTTTCAGAACAGTGCTACAATCCTGAATTGGAGAACCAGGTATGGAATAGCTCTTGGAGTTGCTAGAGGCCTAGCCTACTTGCATGAGGGATGTCGAGACTGCATTATACATTGTGATATAAAGCTACAAAATATACTTCTCGATGCAATGTTCATTTCAAAAAGGGTATTGATAAAAAATTGTCATCTTTGGGATGGCAAAGTTTTTAGGGAGGGATTTTAGCCGAGTTCGGACAACAATAAGAGGAACTACAGGATATCTCGCACCTGAATGGATCAACGGAGTGGCTATTGCACCAAAAGTTGATGTTCATGTGTTGGAATAGTCTCACATTTGTTGTGCAATGATAAAAGACCTAATTTAAAAGTGAAGAAGTCTCTCATGTCACAAGCTAGCTTTTCATAATAAGAAAATCCTTACAATCCAATAAGTGATATTAGAACTTAGTTCTAACATTTCTGGCCTAATAGACATATATTGAGAGCGTTACTGGAATAGTCCCATATTGGTTGATGCGGATACAGACATGCATGTTATTTGATTAGAAAGAATTATTGAGCCGTATTAAATATTGCCAGATAAACTCTAATTTTATTGGATCTTTAATTATTATACTTGGATATACAAAGCTACTACTATTTTATTTAATTATATATGGGTCCATACTCGATCTGTACAAGTCTAAAGTAAAGATACATGTTGTAGGGGTGGCCCCCACCTAAGCCCAGCAGGCCTGTTAAGAGAGTGTAAGGCCCAGAATGGGACATGTATAGTGACATAAGTACCCCTGAGGGAAGTACTCATGTGTAAGGGTATAATTGTAAAAGCACTCCTCATGTGGATGTATATATGTAGGACATAGGCCATGGGGAAAGACCCGAAGCCATTCACTTACTCAACGCTCCACTACCACTCTCTCTCTCTCTGTTTGGTCTGTAACCACAACAGTTGGCGCCGTCCGTGGGGAGGACAAGAACAAGCCTCCAGGTCTGAAGGAGGATGGCACCAAAGAAAGCTTCACCGTCGGCGGCGAAGAAGAAGAAGGCGGAAGCGGCGAAGTCTCGCGTCAGTACTAGGGCTTCGGCTTTAGCAGCCGCAGGTACGAGCGGTGGTGCAGGTGCGACCGTGAACCCCGCCATCGACGCGACGACTAACCCCGCCACCGACGCAACGCCCAACCCCGCCACCGACGCGACGACCAACCCCACCAGCACTGCCCCGACGACCAACCCCGGCGATGGCAACGCAAGCGCATCCGTTTTTCCACCCGGTGCAGAAGCGGTGAATGGCCCCAGCGGCGACGTGAACCTCGTCACCGGCTCCAGGGTCCTCCAGGACAACGCGGCGGGCAGCCTGGGCGCGCAGGCCGTGGTCATCGCCATGCTGGTAGCACCGCCAAGCGCACCGACGGCCCCAGCCACGCCCGCGGTGGAGACTGCCCTGCTGGCGGCCCTCAGCGCGTTTCAGCGGGAGCTAACAGACCTCCGCGGAGCTGTGCGGGACATGCAAGAGGCTCGGAGCCAACACGCCCCCCTGCGGTGGCATCCGAACCCGCTCCGAAGAGGGCGGACAGCCGTGACGCCCCTACGTCTAGTCGCGTCCCACTACGACGCGTAGACCCCGAGTCCCCGCTCTCCGCGGGCCTACAGCAGGCGGCATGGCCTGAAGATTTCAAGTTCCTGAGCATCATCGAGGCCTACAAAGGGGACTCCGACCCACGAGAGTTCGTGCGCGTGTATGAGACCGCTATCAAAGCCGCTGATAGAGACGACACCACGAAGGCAAAAGGACTCCCTCTCGCGTTACAAGGGGTGGCGCTGTCCTGGTTCTTCACCATTGAACCACAGTCCATCTACGCGTGGGAACAGATCCGCGACCGACTCTACAACAACTTTTAGGGAAACTACGTCGAGCGTGTCGATGCGGACCAGCTCTTCGCAGTCAAGCAAAAACCCGAGGAAAGGCTTCGGGACTACTTCAAGCGCTTCGCGAAAGGTAAGCGCAAGCAAGAGCAGCCGAAGGGCGCCTCCGAACGCAAGGACCCCCAACACAATGACCAGCCAGGCGATAGGCCCAAGCGCGACCAACGCAAGTCCAGGAAACCTCGTTACGTCTTTGACATCGAGGGCGGCTCCGAAGACAACGCCTCCGCAGGTCGCGGAGGCAGAGGGCGCTGAGGCCGAGGACGGGGACGTGGCCGGGGTCGCGACGACAGAACCCGCGAAGAGTACGGCGACCAGCACCACGGGCAGTGGTGCGAAATCCATGGCCGAGACAACCATGACACACGTGCTTGCGCCACTATCGCAGCGCTACGGCAGAGCGTCGCCAGGGACAAAAACCCGGATACACGCGCACCCGTTGTGGCCCACGTCCGACACCCCCAGGACCAAGGAATACAGCCCCAGGAAGGCCTCCTGCGAATTCAGGCACATGTGCAACAACCTCGGGAGGGCCTCATACAGTTACAAGCCTCGGAAGGAGCCCAGCGCAGGATCATCAACGTCATTTCCCCTCGCTGGAGTTCACCTCGGCGCGGCAACGGAAGGCTTACGCGAGGAGGCTGCACCACGTCGCGGCATACCCGGCGCAGGCGCCGCCGGAATGGGCACAACACGAAGTCACATTCATGCCCGCTGACACCGAGGGCGTGGAGTTTCCCCACCAAGACCCTTTGGTCGTCCGGGTCCTTGTAGCCGGATGCGAAGTCAGGCGCGTCCTAGTCGATGGAGGAAACTCCACGAACATCCTGTTCACCGCAGCCTTCGACCAAATGGGGATCCCTCGGAGTCGATTGGGCCCTTCAGGCACCCCGCTGCAAGGATTTGGAGGGCAGCCTTTGCGCGCCTTGGGCCAGATATGCCTCCAAGTCTCCTTCGGCCAAAACGACAACGTGAGGAGCGAAGACGTCATCTTCGACGTGGTCGACATTGCATACCCCTACAACGCCATATTAGGGCGGCCGCTCCTAAATACTCTCGAGGCAGTCCCGCATCACGGCTTCCTGCGCATGAAGCTTCCCGGACCGCGGGCCATCATCATCGTCCATGGCGACCAGGACATGGCTCGGCGCATAGAGCTTGGCACCAGAGGTCCATGCCACGCGGCTCGCCAAGGCACCTAAGCCGGGTGTGTAGATGCGGAGCCCTCGGGCGCCCCCCGAGAGCGTCTCGCGTTCCTCGCGCACAAGGTTGCCCCGGCAGCAGCGGCTCTTCAGCGGTCGCCCCGTCCTCATAGCGGTTAGTGGTCGGTATCCCCCTCTTTTGTAATTGCCCACCCGCGCAAACGGGAATTTAATAAAGTTCACCGTTTGCACAAATTTTTGTTCTTCGCAACAAAGACACACGTTCGCGCGCGCACTCTTGTCAAAGATACGGGTATGAGTATAAACAAAGACACGCGTTCGCGCGCGCACTCTCCGTCAAAGATACGGGTATGAGTATAAACAAAGACACGCGTTCGCGCGCGCACTCTCTGTCAAAGATACGGGTATGAGTATAAACCAAGACGAGCGGAGGGACGCCCCCGCACGCACTCTACGGAGTATAAATAAGACGTAGCATCGAGGTCCGCCTCCGCACACACTCTACGGAGTATAAATAAGACGTAGCGTCGAGGTCCGCCTCCGCACGCACCTCACCGCCCGCAACGCGTGGAGGCTTGCCCCCGCGCGCAGTCCACGGACTCTAAATAAGACGTAGCGTCGAGGTCCGCCTCCGCACGCACTCTACGGAGTATAAATAAACCGTAGCGTCGAGGTCCGCCTCCGCACGCACCTCACCGCCCGCAACGCGTGGAGGCTTGCCCCCGCGCGTAGTCCACGGACTCTAAATAAGACATAGCGTCGAGGTCCGCCTCCGCACGCACTCTCCGGAGTATAAAAAAGACGCGGATGCTATCCCTGCGCACTGTACGGAGTATAAACAAGACGCGAACCCCGCGCACGCATGGGCGTTGCCCCAGTGCGTACTCCTCGGAGTATAAATAAGACGTGGATGTCGATCTCACGCACTCTCCGGAATATAAAAAAGACGTGGATGCTATCCCTACGCACTCTACGGAGTATAAACAAGACGCGAACCCCGCGCACGCATGGGCGTTGCCCCAGTGCGTACTCCTCGGAGTATAAATAAGACGTGGATGTCGATCTCATGCACTCTCCGGAGTATAAAAAAGACGTGGATGCTATCCCTGCGCACTCTACGGAGTATAAACAAGACGCGAACCCCGCGCACGCATGGGCGTTGCCCCAGTGCGTACTCCTCGGAGTATAAATAAGACGTGGATGTCGATCTCACACACTCTCCGGAGTATAAAAAGACGCGGATGCTATCCCTGCGCACTCTACGGAGTATAAATAAGACGTGAACCCCGCGCACGCATGGGCGTTGCCCCAGTGCGTACTCTTCGGAGTATGAATAAGACGTGGATGTCGATCTCACACACTCTCCGGAGTATAAAAAAGACGCGGATGCTATCCCCGCGCATGCATGGGCGCTGTCCCAGGGCGTACTCTGCGGAGTATAAATAAGACGTGGATGTTGGCCCCACGTACTTAGGGGACAGCTTACCCCGGTTAATTCTACGGAGTGCAAAGTGCACCATGGGGGCCCACTCCCACGCACAGCCTGCGAAGTACCAAGGCGACGTGTCAGAGGCTAGCTCCCGCGCGAGCGCACCCGCGAGCGAGAAACACCAGAGGCTGTTCTTGCATAATCTTGGAAGGAGCGCTCACGCGTCTACTGCGACTAGGCGCCAGCTCTGCTGCCACCACTTCAAAGGGTAGGGGATGGAGCGCATACGCGTCTACTACGGATAGGCGCCAGCTCCGCTGCCACCACTTCGAAGGGTAGGGGATGGAGCGCTTGCGCGTCTACTACGGATAGGCACCAGCTCTGCTGCCACCACTTCGAATGGTAGGGGACAGAGCGCTTGCACGTCTACTATGGATAGGCGCCAGCTCCGCTGCCACCACTTCGAAGGGTAGGGGATGGAGCGCTCGCGCGTCTACTTTGACAAGGCGCCAGCTCCGCTGCCACCACTTCGAAGGGTAGGGGACGGAGCGCTTGCACGTCTACTTCGACTAGGCGCCAGCTCCGCTGCCACCACTTCGAAGGGTAGGGGACGGAGCGCTGGCGCTTAGTCGAGGTGCGCGTCTACTTCGACTAAGCGCCAGCTCCGCGGCCACCACTTCGAAGGGTAGGGGACGGAGCGCTTGCGCGTCTACTTCGACTAGGCGCCAGCTCGGCTGCCACCACTTCGAAGGGTAGGGGATGGAGCGCTTGCACGTCTACTTCGGATAGGCGCAAGCCCCGCTGCCACAACTTCGAAGGGTAGGGGATGGAGTGCTCGTGCGTCTGCTTCGACTAGGCGTCAGCCCTGCTGCCGCCGCTTCGAAGGGATATCGGACTGAGCGTGTCTGCGGTTATTGCAACTACACGTCTACCTCGATCACACTGCCTTCGCAAGGCGCAAATCATCGCACACGGGCGCGCGTAGTAACCCTACGAGTTTACCATGGGACAGCGTAGCCGGAGGGCGGCGATGCACTTCGCAGGATCTAATCAAGACTGCTCTTTGCATTCGCTAAGGACGCTTACAAAGGCGCACAAACACCTCCGGTGCACCAGGCCGCTACTCGGCAGGCTCATCCCTAACATGCATCCGTGCCGAGGCTCCACTCGAAGACCCCGACCCGCCCAGAAATCCAATGCTACCTCGGCCCTTTGCCAGCGCCGAAGACGCCGCCGGGTTGCAAGGTCGGAGATTAGTAGCCGGCCCCGGCTGTGTAACTGCTCGGGACAAGGGGGCAGGAATCAGAACAGCGGGAAACAACTCCGTATTTTACCAAGAAAAAAAGACAACCCGGGCTTCGGTTACAACGCACACCAACACGCGACAACCTCCCGTCACACCTGTGGGTTCGCGGTGTCCTCCGGGGCCGCAGCGCCATCCTCGTCACGCCGGGGGACCTCGTCCAGAAACCGGCCAAGCTTTCCCTCGCCGTGCAAGTTGTTTCGCAGCTCGACTATGGCTGCGGCCTCGCCGCAGTATTCCCATATCCGCTCATGAAAGAATTTCACAGCGCGGCGTACGGCGCGCACGGCGCCGGACATTACCCCGCCCCCGGCGGGCATCTCCAGTCGAGGATCGACTAGCCCCGCAACGTGTTCACAACCGCGGTGTCGCAGGAGTGCGCAGGTTAGACACGACGCCACGTAGGCGCAGTGATTGCCGAAGATCGCCGCGGCGCCGCGTGCAACGCCGGCCGCTTCTCCAATCCACCGGAGTGACCGCGACAGGTCCTCGGGCCCGAAGGAGCGCGCTGGCACTTCGGCGACAAGCCCCTTGAGGGTATCTTCCAGGGCCAGCATGGCGTCCCAGGCGGCTACCGAAGCGTCGCCTAAGGCTCGATCTCGCTCCGCGAGAGAGGCAGCAAGCTCGCTATTTTTCCCCTCTAGAGCAGCGATTTGTTGCAAAAGGTCGTCCCGCTCTGCAGCAGCTTCTTGCCGCACCGCTTCCGCGGCCGACGCTCGCGCTGTGGCAACGAGCCCATCGGTGCACGTCTTCATCTCCGTGCACTCCAACTCCAGGCGGCGTATACGAGCATCTTGGGCGGAGCGCCCTCCTGCAGCTCCTCTTCGGCGGCCTGCAGCCTACTCCGTAGCGCTGCTCCCTCGCGAACGTGAGCACCTCGCAGGGCCTAGGCCAGCACGAGTGTCTGCGCGGCGCAGGAGTTAGCAAACGCTAAACGGCTGCAAGTGGTCTAAAAGACGGACGCTTACCCTCACTCCTGACACCTCCAATGCATCTCCAAGGCGCCATGACCCGTAGGTCTGCAACGCCTGTTGACCGATGCTGGCGGCCGCGTCCTCCGCAATCCCGTGCCATGCCCTCAGAAAATCCGACGGAGGGACGAAGTCCGCCGGGCTCGGGCGCGCGACACCTGTGTCGCCAGCACCAGGACCCCCGCGCTCAAGGAACGGCTCCTCCTCCGGGATAAGTGACGTTGCAAAGAGGAATTACACATTTGTCACGAGGCGTGCACAAAAAAAATTGTTGTCGAAGGAGTGCCGTCATAACCTACCTTCGGTGGCGGACAGGGGACTTCGCGGAGACGTCTCCCTAGCCGCGGGCGGGACCGCTTCTACTTCGGCCCCAACGGACGGCGTTGTCTCGCAAGGCCTGGGGACCTTCGAGTCGGGACCTAGCGCCAACCGATCCTGCGCCACGGTCACCGTGGCTCGAGGGGGCGGGAGGGCGCGGGGTGGAGGGACCTCGGTGCTCGAAGCGGAGTCCCACAAGCTCCCAACACCAGTCGCCACAACGAACCCTCGCGAAGTCCGCGGAAGGGGGGACTGCAGGCGTGGCCGCTTCGCTTGAGGGGAAGGTACCACCGCGGTACCCGCCACAGAAGGAGCCCCTGCGGGAGCAACACTCGCCGAAGGGGTCTCCACAGCTATAACGATAGCGGTCGGGGGCTACGCCCCCACGACCTCTGCGGGGGACACCCCCACCTCTGCGGGGGACACTCCCGCCTCCGCGGGGGACAGTCAGCCTCGGCCGCCGTTGTTAGCAAAGGTTGTGCTCCACACACTCCCGCGGAGGGCAGCCCCGCCACAGCCATGGCCGAAGACGAGGACTCCGCACCAGTGCCGCCAGCCAGCACCACCACCTCGGCGACGGTCGCGGGCAGCGAGACCTCCGCGGCGCGCCCTCCGCCGCCGGCGCCTTCGCCCTCAGTACCCGCGCCTTCTAAGTCTGAGTCGGCATACTTCGCCGAACCCGACTCCGGGCTCACCGCGCCGGCAAGAACAGCGGCAACCGCCATACTGGGCGTGGTCGCAGTGCTCCGGGTCCTCTTGCGGGATGACGCCTTCGTCTTCACGACACCGTCATCCTCATGCTGCTGGTCCGAAGGGGTGCGATCCGGCACAGGAAGCCCTAAGGCCTCACACACACGGTTTATTCGCCCCAATCCGGCCTTCGCAGTCGCAGCTGCGCGCTGCCCGTGCTCTCTGCCGGTGTATGGCCCGAGGAACACGCGCGCGGCGCGCTCCGCATCCTTAAGGCGAGTCCCTGCGCCGGACAGAGCACATTTACACAATGCAATACGTACGAACGAAGAGGAAGACATGGTCGAGACTTACGAAGACCAGTCGGCACGGGCAGCGAGCAAACGGACGGGCGAACGTTATCATCCCGACGTTCACCGGCTGTGAAGCGCCAATCGTGGGAAAGCAGCGTCGCACCGAGCATCATGTACTCATCGGCGAGGTCGCGCATATTGAAGCGGGCGGCGACCCCCACAAGTCTTCGTGCCCTCAGCCTATCTTCCTGGTCAAGCGTTAAGCCGGGGGTGGTCTTGAATGCAATCGGCCCGCCCGCGCACTCAAGGCCGCTGCCACTCGTCACACGATGGTAGAACCACCGCCTCGCCCAATTGACCTCCCACTTCCCTCGGGTCGCGTTCGCGGGGAAGAACTTCCCACATGACGTCCGCAGGACGAAGTTGACGCTGCCAAATTTCGATAGCATACCGTCCTTCCGCTCCTTCGGTTGGCACCAGGCTTCATGCAGATACGCGAACAGGGAGGTGCTGGGCCAACACACCTCCGAGCGCAGGGCCCAGCTGTACACGGTGAGGCGAGCCACCGCGTTCGGAGTTAGTTGTGACAACTCCAGCTTGAAGGTCCACAGCACGTCCCCAACAATTGCTGCGGACGGGATGCGAAGTCCGGCTTCGAAGTAGGCGACGAAGACGATCGCCTCCGACTTCCCAGGGCGCGGCTCCGTCTCATCATCAGCGGGCAACCGCACCGCGCGGCGGTCCGATAGCTTCCCTTCTCGCAGCAGTGACCGGATCGTGTCCTCCGTCACGAGCGTGCGGCCCAACTCGCCGGAGTACGGACCCTGACTCTTCTTCGCAGCCCACCACTTGTCTGCCGCCGCCGGATCACGCTCCTCCAGCGCGTATTTCACCTCGAGTGGTGAGGACTGCCTGCGGATGGCGTAGCCGCCCACCTGAGTACGCTCGTCGCAAGTCGCCATCAGCATCCACGGGGAACTCGATGGCAAAAAGGAGCGCAGGAACAGGGCGAGCGAATGCGGAGGGCAACATGAACAACCAGAAAGCGTGAGGAGGCGCAGGCATAACGCCACGGGGGGTACTTAAAGGCCCCCCGCCTCCCACCGTGGGTAAGCGCAAACGGCGAGCGACAACCGCTCACCTCCCCACGCGCGAAGCCGAAGCGTCACGGCGGTACACGTAGCCAGCATGCGACCGTGGTCGTACAGAGTCCTGTCACCACACGACGCGTCATTAGCGTCCCACCGCGTGTCGGTCAGCGCAAGGAATAAACGCAAATCGCGCGACCCGACATAGCCTTCGGCGCGCGCCGGCGCGACTCTTCGGATTCTAAACCGCGATAGCCCAAACGGGGTCACCGACCCCCCGACCCTGGCCACACCTGTCCGAAGGGACAACCGCAAATCTGCGCGGCATGGGCAACCGAAGATCGGCAAGAAGCGCAACTGCTAGCAGCCGGTGACGCGCGTTGGAAGGGGGGCAGCCAGCGGGCGGCATGCCTACAGCGCCGCACCACGTGCCCCACCCCTCTAGGCAAGGGGCTTGACCGCGGACGGCCCGTCGACACGCCAATCATGGCCCGCCGCGTGTTCATCTCGAATGGACAAGTGTGTACGGATAAAGCAGCCCGCTCGTGCCAGCCCAGGGGTCAGCGCATTCCTGGAGCCATTAAGGCGCACTACCACGGGGTCGCGCTCACCCCAGGGAGTGCATTGCCACCACTTCGAAGCGTGGGGGACGGAGCGCTCGTGCGTCTACTTCGACTAGGCGCCAGCTCCGCTGCCACCACTTCGAGGCGTAGGGGACGGAGCGCTCGCGCGTCTACTTCGACTAGGCGCCAGCTCCGCTGCCACCACCTCGAGGCGTAGGGGACGGAGCGCTCGCGCGTCTACTTCGACTAGGCGCCAGCTCCGCTGCCACCACGTCGAAGCGTGGGGGATGGAGCGCTCGCGCGTCTACTTCGACTAGGCGCCAGCTCCGCTGTCACCACGTCGAGGCCTAGGGGACGGAGCGCTTGCGCGTCTACTTAGACTAAGGCGCCAGCTCCGCCGCCACCACTTCGAAGATTAGGGGACGAAGTGCCCACGCGCTTACCCCCACGCACATACCACCCCCGGACTACCCCGCAAACGCCTGCTCTCCGCGGCTACTATCCTCCAAGGCAGGAGACCAACGGCTTCGGAGCACCACCCCGCTGCCCGCCTTGTAGGCACCGCCTCGGCGGGACGGCACGTCCGACGGCATTCCCCACACATTGCACCACCGCAGGTTATGTCACGCCAAGTTTTGGCTTGTTCTCATAAACAGGCCACCTTCAGTGCATCAATATTTCTTTTGAAAGACGGGCTTGATCAGAAGCCCCGACTGAAGGTGAGCCTGTCTAAGAGAACAGGGCAAACCTTGCCGTTATATGCAGAAATACGGAGCGAGCACAATAGGTGCGAGCAGTTGCCGTTAAGAGACGCTAACCAAGCTCCCGAGAAAAACAGGCCTCCATCAGTACATCAACATTCCCCGAGCCGCGTAGTGCTGCCATGGAATGTGGATGCACTGAAGGTGCCCATTTTGGGGGAGCAGCACCTATCCGAGCGCACAATGCAGGTACAATGTTACACCAGCACGCTATATATACCCCATCAGAGGGGAAGCTAACCGGCAAAAGTCCAACCGGCAGGAGTCCAACCGGCGAGGGAGCGTCGCAGCATCGTACCACCGCGATGCTTGAAGATCCGTGCCAGGAGAAGGAACGTCGCAACATGGTATCACCGCGCCCCCTCAAGTCTCGCGCCGTGTCAACCAAGCCCCGCTGGGTAGGCTGGCAGTTGCTTATCGTCAAGGGCGCTCGACGCCGGAGACGCGCGCGCGCGACGACGACTTACGACCCGCTCCGCCCCCTATGCCGACGCATTTGACTCCGCCAACAACCCCAGTCCGGCCCCTCGGTGGCGAGGCCAACCTCGACTTCGATCTTCGCTCCGGACGACAACCCCGACCCCGCGACGGAGTCTGTGGGTGACGAAGCCTTCGCCAAGCCGCCCGGCGCCATACCTTCGCAATAAGGCGAACACTACACTTCGAACGCTGAAAACGCTCACAGGCCGCAGGGACGGAGGGGGCCAAAGGGCTCGGCAACATGGCTTCGGCCCGTGAAGCCCTTCACCATGAGAGGCTCCTGTTGTAGAGGTGGCCCCCACCTAAGCCCAGCAGGCCTGTTAAGAGAGTGTAAGGCGCAGAATGGGATATGTATAGTGACATAAGTACCCCTGAGAGAAGTACTCATGTGTAAGGGTATAATTGTAAAAGCACTCCTCATGTGGATGTATATATGTAGGACATAGGCCATGGGGAAAGACCCGAAGCCATTCACTTACTCAACTCTCCACTACCCCTCTCTCTCTGTTTGGTCTGTAACCACAACAATACACTTGGAATCTAGGGTTGTAAATGAGCCGAGCTCAAGCAAGCTTGGACTTCCAGGCTCGAGCTCGGTAGAAGCTCGAGCCGAGCTCGAGTTAGGGTCCGAGCCTAGACCTGGGCTCGAGCTCGGCTTGGCCTAAGCTCGAGTAGGCTCAAGCTCGACTCGTTGAAGCTCGATAATAATTAAAATAATTTATTATGCACTATTTTTCAATAATAAGAAAATTTTGAGTTCAAAATCGGCTCTAGTAAACTTGATAACAATCAAAATAATTCAAACATACACTAATTTTCAACAATAAGAAAAGTTCGAGCTCGAGTAATCTCGGTAAGATACCGAGCTAATATGTATTATTTAAGTTTGAATTGAAGCTCGCGAACTATTCGAACTTGGCTCGGTGAAGCTCGCGAGCTCGAAATCAAGCTCGCGTTTGACTTGTTTAAAGTTCGAGCTGAGTTCGAATTGAGTCTAGAATGAGCCGAACTTGAGTAGCTCGTGAACTTCGAGCTTTTTTACAGCCTTATTGGAAGCTATACCAAATAAGCAAGCTATAAATTCCACATTTATTTGGTAGTGCATGCATGCAGCACCATGCATGTGCAGTTGGTGGAACCTTTCCATCTGTAAGCATATTATGTACATAAGAGCAATTCCAGCAGGACCCCTACTTGAGCCCTCATCCTACTTTTGAGGGCCGAGGGGCAAAAAACTCACTCCAGCAGGGCCCCTACTTGAGCCCTCAAAAGTAGGGGGCCCTCAAATCTCCCCCTCGAGCCCTCATTCCTGGGGGGTTTGGAGGGAGCCTCTACTTTTGAGGGCTCAAGTAGGGGCCCTGTTGGAGTGAGTTTTTTGCCCCTCGGCCCTCAAAAGTAGGATGAGGATGAGGGTGGGTCCTATGTGTCATCCCCTCTAAGAATGAATTTGAGGGTTCTGTTTTGAGAGCTCCTGCTGGAGTGTAGCCCAAAAAACAGAGCCCTCAAAAGTAGGGAGAGCCCTCAAATAAAAAGTAGGGGCCCTGTTTTGAGGGCTACTGCTGGAGTTGCTCTAAGCTTATGCACATAAGGGCTCGAAACACCTCTCTTGGAATGCACGTCATAATCAATGGTTCGTAATAGTACCACAATACTGACAAACGAGTACATTGATGCATTGCCAAATGGCTGGGAGGAGTATGCATGGCGTTGGATCAACAAAGAAACTCTTCTGAATAAGTGCCAGAACAGAACTCTCTGCATGGAGAAGCATTCATTAGTTCTGCCTTAAGATGCCGCCGTATGTACCTCGGCAATTGGTAGATGTGCATGCATGCTGCGCGCTGCATGGAGAAACCGAGTCCAAGCCCAAGCCACATGATGCCTGCTGCCAATCCGCAAGGGCCATGCATGAATCAAGGAAAGAATCAGCCCATCCAACCGATTTGCATGAAGCAAGCCATGGATGCCAGGCTCTCGACCGTGAGGACCAAGCCAAGCCAAGATTGACGTGTGCAACAAAACAAGAAAGAAAGGGATCAGGGAGAAGTCACGTTGATTAAGTCACGTGGAAAACCAATAACCAATCTATTACTTCCTTTTTCTCACGGAAGCCTGCGTATCTAATTCTTTTGGCCGAATTCAACTAGAGTCGGTTTGTGTCCTAGTAGCATAAAATTACGGAAGTTTGGGTCAAGTTAGACAACCGTGAATCAATCTATTATTTTCAGAAAGAGCTATATGTTTATTCTTTCTAATACTTGACACACAGTTGTAACCTACAGAGGATTTGGGCGTTCCCCACCACGTTGTTTCTTGTGATTCCTCGTGTTTTATAGGAAGAGTGTCACATCTATTTTGCATGGTCAAGTAGACAAAGATCGAAGCGTGTGGTTGGGCGAATTCTTTTGTCGCAGGTTGCTGCATTGAGATAGTTGTTGGCTCTATTTGTTCATCAGGTTGCACGGATCCAAAGTTATTTTTGATCCAACGTCGTGAAAATCGGGTACCTCGTATCATTGGTTGTAGGAGGGCAATTGACCTAATTTAAAAGTAAGGGGCTCTCTTACCTCACAAGCTAACTTTTAAGGATGAAAAAACCCTTACGATGCAACAGCAACATTATGGCTATGGGATGATGCTCTCAGAAATCACATCAGGAAGGAGGAATTCTTATGAAGAATAACAGCTAGAGGTCATACTACTTATTTTCCTGTGCACGTCGCTTAGAAGCTTCTTGAGGGAGATGTTGCGAGCTTGGTGGATCACAAACTATGTGATGATTTCAATCTGAAAGAGGTTGAAATAGTTTGTGTTGAGGAACTGACGCTGGAGACCAGTCCGAACGATTCCTCTGCTTAGAACAAGAACGAATCAATCACAGAATCACAGAATAATAGATTGAACACAGAGAGGTAGAGAGAACTCCTAATCTTTCTTTATTGCTTTAGATTGCATCGGGGTACATAATGAGGGGGGTCTAGGTCCCTATTTATAGTCTACGGTGGGGTGCCCAATTAGATCAGGACTATGGATAGAGTCCAGGTTTCCTAACACTCCCCCTTGGGCACTCACCCAACATGCTCATGCCTCGTCAAAACTCCATAAAAACCCAATGGGAAAAATTTGGAGAAAGAGTACATGATACATGTGATACTGCGATGCACGAATTGCCTCGTTAAAAACCTTGGTCGAGAAACTTCATGGAAAACTCGTCAAGGGAAAAAAGAGTACAATTCACCCAAATTCATTTGGTCTGCAAGACTTTATTTTTGGGTACTTAATCTTCATGATCAAGATTTATTAGCGGACTTGTGAGAATTCTCCCCCTGAATTCTGCACTTCTCTAAGTCTCATCATTCCAATTCCACGCACACACCTTTCAAAGCTAGATGCGGGGAGTGACTTAGTGAATAAATCTGCGAGATTTTCACATGACTTAGTATGCAGTACTTTAATCTCGTCCATCTTTTGCAATTCATGTGCATAGAAGAACTTGGGGTTGATATGCTTTGTGAGATGACTCTTCACATAGCCCGTTTGCACTTGTGCAACGCAAGCCGCATTATCTTCATAGATAATTGTGGGGTTTGCACAATGTTCATCCCACATGACTGCTGGATATGGTGAGTCATTCGGCGGAGCCAAGCGCACTCTCGTGCGGCTTCATACAGTGCTATAATTTCTGAGTGGTTCGTCGAAGTAGCTACCAGGCTTTGCTTAGACGATTTCCATGAAATTGCAGTTCCACCACACAGGAATACATAGCCTGTTTGTGACTTAGCGGTATGCGGGTCTGACAGATACCCAGCATCTGCATAGCCAATCAAGTTCAGATCTTGATTCTTTCTGTAAAACAATCCGAGGTCCTTGCTACCTTGGAGGTATCGGAAAATGTCCTTTATGCCCTGCCAATGCCTTTTGGTGGGCTCTGCACTGTACCTTGCTAACAGGTTCACGGCAAATGCAATGTCCGGTCTAGTGCAGTTTGCTAAATACATGAGTGCTCCCACTGCACTCAAGTATGGGAATTCCGGTCCCAGGACTTCCTCCCCCTCTTCCCTTGGTCGGAAATGATCTTTTTCTTGCTGTAAAGACCTACCGATCATCGGTACTTTCGAGGGAAATGCCTTCTCAAAGCCAAACCTTTCGAGCACCTTCTGGGTGTAGGTCGACTGATGTACCAAGACTCCTTCAGGGACATGCTCAAGCTGCAAGCCTAAGCAAAACTTGGTCTTGCCCAAATCTTTCATTTTAAATTCTGACTCCAAGTAGGAGCTTGCTTCTTTTATGTCTTCGGCTGTCCCGATGATATTCAGATCATCTACATACACAGAGATTATACAGAATCCATTCTGGGATCGCCGTACAAATACACAAGGACAGTCTTCATTGTTCGTGTAGCCTTTCTTGCAGAGAAAGTCGCTCAAGCGATTATACCACATTCTTCCATATTGTTTCAGTCCATACAGTGACTTTCTGAGTTTCACACTGTACAGATTTCTATTTGCTCTGTCTTGGTTCGGGAGAGGAATTCCTTCAGGGACTTTCATGTAAATCTCCGAATCCAAGTTACCGTAAAGGTATGCAGTCACAACATCCATCAATTTCATTTCTAAATTCAAGTTCACTGCCATTGAGATCAAGCATCTAAAGGTAATTCCACTCATGACTGGGGAGTAGGTTTCTTCATAATCAACTCCAGGACGTTGAGTGAAACCTTGGGCTACCAGCCTTGCTTTGTATCTCACTACTTCATTTCTTTCATTTCTCTTTCGAACAAATACCCACTTGTGCCCAACGGGGTGTATGTGGGGAGGTGTGCGGCATACGGGCCCAAACACCTCTCTTTTATTCAGAGATAGCAATTCAGCTGCTATTGCCTTCTTCCAATCTTCCCAATCTGATCTTTTCTTACATT
Source organism: Dendrocalamus latiflorus (assembly GCA_017311315.1). NCBI lineage: Eukaryota > Viridiplantae > Streptophyta > Magnoliopsida > Poales > Poaceae > Dendrocalamus > Dendrocalamus latiflorus. The sequence continues at coordinate 21,138,671 of CM029637.1, forward strand.
CAGCGAGTGATGCAGGCTCGGGATCAAGATCGATGATGGTAGTAATTTTCTTTGCGAAGTAGATATCGATATTAGCTGTTGTCCTATTCAGGGACTCTCCCGTGTGCACATAATTTATAGCTATTTCTTCATGAGTTGCTTCTTCTGGAGCGATTGCTTCTGCTAGAGCTTTACCTTGCACATCGCTTCTTTCAATTGCAGTGGCAAGTCCCTTTAGTTTTTCGGCTCCGATGTGTGCGCACACATCCATGCCGATGGGGATATTCAGATCCGGTATGCCCTTTTCTGAACGTGTCATATTTGTGCCAGGTCTCAACTGGCTCCCCTTCTCATTCTGGGGGACTTCAATGATCGGCTGTGATAAATCTCTCTTATCCTTTTTTCGCCGGGCGTCCCCGGTTACTTTGGACTCGAGGAACCGGAGTTCTCGTCCTTTTATTCTGAGGCCTCTGGACGGGATTAGGGATACCTTCAATTTTCTTTGGTATTTCAACCCTCTCCGGTGCATTGCGTGCAGGCACATGCGACTTAATCACGCTCTTCAGATCACTAAAGTGATCGAGCAGTTGGTTTGCTAATGCTTGCAAGTCGATGATCTTCTGGACCTCTTTTTCAGTTTCACTAGTGCGCGGGTCATGTGCATGAATTCCCGTGGCTTCCCACGTAATTTCCCGACATTGTTTATCAACGGGTTGATTTCCTCCCCCTAATGACGGGAAATTATCCTCATCAAAAATGCAATCAGCGAAGCGGGCAGTATGCAAATCTCCCGACATGGGTTCCAAATACCTGATTATGGATGCAGTCTCATAACCAACGTATATCCCAGTCTTGCGGAGTGGGCCCATTGCAGTTCGCTGCGGAGGTGGTATCGGTACATAAACCATACATCCAAACCTCCTAAGATGGGAAACTTTCGGTGGTGACCCTTGCGCTAGTTGCATAGGTGAATGGATGTTGTAGGCCGAAGGTCTAAGGTTGATGAGATTCACTGCATGAAGGACTGCGTGTCCCCAACATGTAGCTGGCAAATTACTTTTATGCAAGAGGGGTCGGGCAATAAATTTAATTCTTTTAATTAAAGCCTTTGCCAAACCATTCTGAGTATGGACATGCGGTACCGAGTGCTCAACTGCAATTCCCATCGCCATGCAATGATCATCAAATGCCTTTGAAGTAAATTCTCCGGCATTGTCCATTCGAATGGACTTGATATGATGATCTGGAAACACATTTCTGATGCGAATGATCTGCGAGATAAATTTTGCAAAGGCGTGGTTTCTTGTGGACAACAAACCCACATATGACCACTTCGAAGAAGCGTCAATGAGCACTATGAAATACTTAAACGGCCCTGAGACGGGCTGAATGGGACCGCAAATGTCTCCCTGGATGCGTTCCAGGAATGCAGGGACTTCATCCTTCACTTTCAGAGTGGAGGGTCTAGTAATTAGTTTCCCGGTGGCACATGCAGGGCACACAAAATCTTCATGATTCGGGAAATTCTTCACATTAATATTATGCCCATGTGAGTTATTAATTATGTTTCTCATCATCCTAAGACTTGGGTAGCCTAATCTGTCATGCCAGAGACAGAAGAGTTCAAAGCTTCTAAACACTGTTTTCAGAACAATGTACGCTGCAGGCGCTTTAATTGTGGTATAATATAGCCCTGTTTCAAGTGAAGGAAGCTTTTCTAATATTCTTTTGCCATTCTCTTCGCGCTTCGTGATGAGCAAGTATTCCTTACCGTACTCTTCGTCAATCTCAACGTGGAAACCATTGGCGCGAATATCCTTAAAACTTAGGAGAGTTCTAGTCGATTCTGGGTACAATAAGGCTTCTTCAATGACCAAAGTTGTGCCCATGGGAAGTATAATTACGGCTCTTCCTGAACCGATTATACACGCATCGCTTCTGGCGATTGTCGTAAGGCTGCCATTGCTCTTACGTATCGACTGGAAATACTTAGTCTCTCTTAAGATGGTATTTGTTGTGCCGCTGTCGGCAAGGCATACTTCCTCCATAGGGCGCCACACGTGTTCTAATATAACGTATTTAATTAACATGTATTAGAAGGCATTCAACACATAAATAAAATACGCAAATATCAGAACATAACATGCCATCATAAACTGAATAAATGAATGCTTTATTCCAAAATCATCCAACCATTACGAGAAAGCAAAATCCTAAAGCACCAACCATGCAAGTTCTAAACTTGTCTATTTAACACAAAATAAATGACAATTAACGTCTTATGCATTCTGTGCATCAGACGGAATCAACTAGAAAATCATTGACTTCTTCGGCTATTTCCTCAGCAGTGACATTCTCTTCAAGAGAGATCATGGCTGTGGCTGCCTCTAAGTCGTAAGGGGGTGCTGCTGCCGGGATGGACTCAACCTCCATCATCTCCGGCAGCTGCTCAGGCTGCTCCCCCTCAATGACTGCAAAGTGGGCTTCAGGCTGCCCTTTGCCATTCTTCTTCTGAGCTTGGTGGGCATCAATGACATGTTGCGGTGCTTTGCATATCCGCGACTAATGTCCCCACTTGCCACATTTGTAACAACCCTGGTTCTGCTGGCCATAGGTCTTGTCACTCTTTTTAGCCTTTTTGTCGTTTGGAGCATCTGACTTGCCTTTCTGGGCAACGATCTTACCCTTCTTCCCCTTTTCTTCATCAAGGGCTTTCGCACCTTGAGGCTCCTAGCGTTGGCTTCATGGCCAGCGGAGCTGCCTTGCGGCTGCGAGACGTAATTCTTGCGGAGAAATTCGTCCTGAGCCTCGGCTACCTGCATCATATCAATCAATTCGGCATACTCCTTGTAGCCATTTTGACGATAGTTGCGGGCAACCTGTACAGCACTGGGGTGGAAAGTGGACAGGGTCTTCTTGATCTTTTGGTCCTCTGTGATCTCCTTGCCACAGAGTTTAAGGTTTGTACAAATCCTGTGCAAGGCAGAATTGTACTCCCCGACCGTTTTAAAGTCGGCAAACCTCAGTCTGATCCACTCCTGCTCTGCTTGAGGAAGAATGGTGTACTTGAGCCTCTCAAACCGCTTCTTGAGTGCGGTCCAGAGTGCTAGCGCATTTCTCTCTGCCATATACTCATTCTTGAGAGTTGAGCAGAGATGGTGCCTGAGAAAATGAAGTGCCTGATCATTCTCCTCAGGTGTGGGTCTAGCGTCTTTCTGTCCGCTTATCCCAATAGCTGCGCCGAGCTTCCGGCCCCCAAAGCACAATCTCAACATCGGATGCCCATGTCAGATAGTTTCGGCCATGCTGGGCCAGCTCCTCGAACTCCCGGTTCAAAATTCCAATCATCTACATGTGTATGAACGAAATAAAATAAGTTTACTGCAGGTAAACATGCATGGAAAATTTACTACAGATAAATAAAGTGGTGCAATAGTTTCCCATAATGTTTCATAATTTTCTGAGTATTTTCTATAATTTTTACTGCTAATTTCAATGATTAAAAGCAATTTAAACAATTACAATTAACCAAAATAGTAAATAAATACAGAAAATACAGAAAGTAATAATGGTAGAAATAAATATGCTTCAAATGCTAAAATTGATGCAAAATTCGGATTCCCGGGGCCCTTTTATGCTAAAATATGAAATTTCAGCAAATTCTGCAATTTCTGGGGGTTTTTGCGCAAAATTTCAGTTCAGAGAAAAATTCGCGCAATTTCCTGATTTACCAAGGGGTTTTCTGCAAAATTCTGGACCCACTCGTAAATTTGAGGGCTTATTCGTAATTTTCGTAATTACGAGGCCTATTATGCAAAATTCAGGACTGAAATCAAATAATTAAGGGCCAATTACTAAATTCATAAAGGTGGGGAGTTTTTCTGCAAAATTCCCTCCCACTCCCCGGCCGGGCCGCTTTCCCCCCTTTTTTCATAAGCCCACCGATTTCGGCCTTAATTTGGCCCATCCCATTCCGCCCCGACCGGCCCATACTTTCCTCCCCCCTTGGCCGGCCCATATGGCCCGCGGCCCATGCAGTTGAGATTAGGCGTGGGGGGTAGGGTTTCCCTACCCCCATTCGGCAGTGGTGGCGGCGGCTTAGGCCATCCGGCCCGGGCGGCGGGGCCGACATGGGGGCGCTCGGCGGGGCGCAGTGGCGCCGGCGGCCGGAGCCAGGCAGGCGACCGGAGGGGCGGCGCACGGGCGCGTGCAGGCGCGACGAGGCGGCGGCAGCCGGAGCCAGGCGGGCGACCGGAGGGGCGGCGCACGAGCGCGTGCAGGCGCGATGAGGCAGCGGCGGCCGGAGCCAGGCGGGCGCGGGCGAAAGCGACGACAAGCCGGCTGCGGGCCGGACTTTAACCGTCTGAGCGGCGCAAGGTAGCGGCCTGGCGCGCGCGCTCGTGGAGGCCGCTTCGGGTGGGCGTCCGGCGGCGCGTGCGGGTGGTGCCATTCGGGGCGGCAGGCCGGTGGTGCGTACGGGCGAGCTGGTTGGGCGGCTACTACGGCAGCGCGGGGTGGCCGGCCGGTGGTGGCAGCGCCTCTTGCGGGAGGGTGGCCGGCGTGCGGGCCGAAAAACCTAAAGTCGGCGTCCGCCCGGACTGTGCACGTGCGGGTGCAAGCGGCGAGGCGGCGGCCATTGCTCGTACGGGCGCGGTAGGCAAGGGGCGGCCGGTTGCGCATGCGGGCATGAGGGTCGAGGCACCGGCGGCTGCGACTACGGGCCGAGCTCCTTCAGGCGGTGCGCACGGCGGCGAGAGGCCGGCCGCATGCAGGCGGCGGGCGTCGACCGGCGATGGGGCTGGCGGCTCCCTGTCGGCTTCAGGCCGGCATCGATTTTTTTTCTCTTCGTGCAATGCTATGCAGAAAATTAAATAGGAAAACAATACATATGTTTCCAATCTGCGATGCAATCAACATCTACCCCGTTTTCACAATCTACCGATCGACATTGTGCCGGCGATTTCAAGTCTGCTCGCGGTAGATTAGGGCGGATTTGCACCGTAGAATTTCAATCTAGAACGCGAAAAGAAAATATAGATTCAAAAGCGATCTAGAAAATTCAATCTGTGCTTCGATGATTACCTCGTTCACCGGAGCGAAGTCGTGCTGATAACGTGTTGAGGAACCGACGCTGGAGACCAGTCCGAGCGATTCCTCTGCTTAGAACAAGAACGAATCAATCACAGAATCACAGAATAATAGATTGAACACAAAGAGGTAGAGAGAACTCCTGATCTTTCTTTATTGCTTTAGATTGCATCGGGGTACATAATGAGGGGGGTCTAGGTCCCTATTTATAGTCTACGGTGGGATGCCCAATTAGATCAGGACTCTGGATAGAGTCCAGGTTTCCTAACAGTTTGCAAGATTGCTTGTTGGTGCATTGACGAGTTCCAACGACCGACAATGGGTGAAGTCGTCCAGATTCTAGGGGTTATCATTGGGAGCAAGCATTCCTCAAGCATGCAGGCTATGTTCTTTTAGTCTATGGCCAATAGTTTTTGTCTTCACAATGATCTCAGATAGTGGAGACATAGGTATGAACCGTACATATGATTTTAGACTTGAGAAGCCATTTGAAAATTTCGCTTTAAAAAATAGTCCTATTTATCTCGACTTTCAAAGAAGCAAAAAAATAAAAAAGAACAAAACTGTAATATGTTTCTCGAAAAAAATGGTTTGTGTGATTGTGCATCCTAAAAGAGTGAGAAAAAGAAGGGAGCTTCATTGTGCCCTCAAAGCCTAAAATAATCTTGTTCTGCCAACAAATACTTGCGTCAACCTTATGCCGTCCCTCATGCACACGAAACGTATCCAGTAACCTTTTTTGGCTAATCTACTAACCAACGCAATCTATTTTTTGTTATCAACAAACAACAACGGTGGCCTAGCTGGTGTACCCCTAATTCATGAGGGCAAGTTGCTATTTATCGCTACACGACCACAAAGTGTACTTGCAAGGTTGCGTTCACCAAATATTCTTGCGTTCGCGAAGCCCTGGGGCTCTAATTTCTACCGAGACCCTAGCAGCTTTGTGATACTTGTGGAACATCCTAGAACATGTTGAGAAACCATCGCTAACGACCAGATCGGTCGATTCCTCTACTATGTAAAAACAGATCAATCATAAAAGACGCAAATAGTAGATTGAAATATAGAGATAGAGAGAACTCATGTTCTTTCGTTATTGCTTTCTTTTCTCATGTGTGTATAAAATAGCCAATGGGGCTCCCTATTTATAGTCTAGTGATGAGATGCCCACCATGGGCCAAGGCTTCAAGCTCAGGCCCAGGTTTCCCAATACTCCCCTTGGGCACTCATCTGACACGTTCATGCCTCATCAAAACTCTATAAAAACCCGGTAAAAAAATTTGGAGAAAGAGTACATGATACATGTTATGTTGTATTGCACGAATTGCCTTATTAAAAACCTTGGCCGAGAAACTTTAGGAAAACTCGTCAAGGAAAAAGAGTACAATCCATCCAATTTCATTTAATCGATAGGATTTATTCTTTGGATACTCGATCTTCATGACCAAGTTTTAATAACGAACTTGAGAAAAATCTCCTCCTAAATTTTGCACTTCTCTAAGTCTCATCATTCCAATTCCTTGTATGCATATTTCAAAACTAGATGCTATGAGTGACTTAATGAATAAATCTGCAAGATTTTCTCATTACTTGTTATGCAGTACCTTAATTTTGTCCATCTTTTGCAATTCATGAGTATAGAAGAACTTAGGATTAATATGCTTTATGAGATGACTCTTCACGTAGCCCGTCTGCGCTTGTGCAACATAAACTGCATTATCTTCATAGATAATTGTGGAAACTTACATGATATTCATCCCACATGACTACTGGATGTGGTGAATCATTCGTCGGAGCCAAGCACATTCTTGTGCAGCTTCGTACAGTACTATAATTTCTGAACGGTTTGTTGAAGTCGTTATAAGACTTTGCTTAAACGATTTCCATGAAACTGCAGTTCCACCACACAGGAATACATGGCCTGTTTATGACCTTGCGGTATGCAGGTCTAACAGGTACCCAGCATCTGCATAGCTAGTCATATTCAAATCTTGATTCTTTCTGTAGAATAACCCAATGTCCTTACTTCCTTGGAGATATTGGAAGATGTCCTTTATTCCCTACCAATGTCTTTTGGTAGGTTGTACACTATACTTTGCTAATAGGCTTACCGCAAATACAATGTCCGGTCTAGTGCAGTTCGCTAAATAAATAAGTGCTCCTACTGCACTTCAGTATGAGAATACCAGTCCCAGGATTTCCTCCTCCTCTTCCCTAGGTCGGTATGGATCTTTTTCTGCTATAAAGATCTCCCAATTATCGGTACTTTCGATGGGTATGCCTTCTCAAAGCCGAACCTTTCTAACACCTTCTGGGTGTAGGTTGACTGATGCACTAATATTCCTTCAGGGACATGCTCAAGCTGCAGGCCTAAGCAGTATTTGGTTTTACCCAAAATCTTTCATTTCAAATTCTGATTCTAGGTAAGAACTTGCTTCTTTTATGTCTTCCATGGTCCCGATGATATTCAGATCATCTACATATACTGATATTATACAAAATCTATTTTGGAATCGTCGTATAAATACATAGGGATAATCTTTATTGTTCGTGTAGCTTTTCTTGCATAGAAAGTCGCTTAAGCGATTATACCAAATCCTACCTGATTGCTTAAGTCCGTACAGTGATTTTTTGAGTTTCACACTGTATAGATTTCTGTTTACTTTGTCTTGGTTCGGGATGGGGATACCTTCAGGTACCTTCATATAAATTTCCAAATCCAAGTTTCCATAAAGGTATGCAGTTACCACATCCATCAATTTCATTTTTAAGTTCAGATTTACTGCCATTGAGATTAAGTATCTAAAGGTGACTCCACTCATGACTGGGGAGTATGTTTCTTCATAATCAACTCCTAGACGTTGAGTAAAACCTTGTGCAACAAACCTTACTTTATATCTTACAACTTCATTTTTTTCATTTCTCTTTTGAACAAATGCCCACTTGTGCTCTATAGGGTGCACATGGGGAGGAGTACAGCTTACAGGCCCAAACATCTCTCTTTTGTTCAGAGATAATAATTCAGTTTCTATTGCCTTCTTTCAATCTTCCCAATCTAATCTTTTCTTACATTTAGCAAGCGATGTAGGCTCCGGATCAAGATCGATGATTGTGGCAATTTTCTTTGCAAAGTAGATATCGACATTGGCTGCTGTCCTAATCATGAATTCTCCCGTGTGCACATAGTTTATAGATATTTCGTCATGAGTTGATTCTTCTTGTGCTTCTACTTGCTCACCGCTCCTTCCAGTTGCAGCGACAAGTCCCTTTAGATTTTCAGCTCCGATGTATGCGCACACATCCATGCCGATTTCTCCCTCCATGGGAATGTTCAGATCCGGTATGCCCTTTTCTGAAGGTGTCATGCTGGTGCCAGGTCTCAACTGGCTCCCCTTTTGGTTCTAGACTACTTCAGTGATCAGCTGTGTCAAGTCCTTCTTATCTTTTTTCATCAATCATCAATGATCTTCTGGACTTCTCTATTTGTTTCACTAGTGCGCGGGTCATATGTGGCCGTGCGGGGCCGTGTGCGGCGCGGGAGCCGAGGCAGCGATACGAGCGGCTGTGCGAGCCGTGTGCGGCACGGGAGCTGAGGCGGCGATGCGGACGGTCGTGTGGGGCCATGAGCGGCGCGGTGACCGAGACGACGGTCTAGCGCGGGCAGCCTCGGGTGGCGGCCGAGCGCAGCTTCGGGCGGCGCTCACGCTCGGCGGCAGCTTGTGTGGGGGCAGTTGCGCGTGGGGAGGCCGGCGGTCAACAGTGGCTTCGGGCAGCTCTCACACTCGGTGGTGCGCGTGACGGCTATACGGGGCAGCAGCGCGTGCAAGTTTTTTCTTTTTTTTAATCTGCAATGCAAACATCATCTACTCTTTCATGTAATCTACTGATCGACATTGTGCCATCGACTTCAAGTCTGCTCGCGGTAGATTAGAGGGGATTTGCATCACAAAAAATAATCTAGAAAGCAAAATCTGCATAATTTAAAGCAATCTAGATGTGGACGATTCAATCTACTAATGCTTCGATAATTACCTTTCGATACACCGGAGCGATTCGTGCTAATAACGTGTTGAGGAACTGTCGCTGGCGACTAGTCTGATCGATTCCTCTGCTATCTAAAGACAGATTAAACACAGAAGACACAAATAGTAAATTGAAAAACAGAGATAGGGAGAGCTCCTATTCTTTCTTTATTGCTTACTTTTCTCATGTGTGTACAAAATAGCCAATCGGGCTCTCTATTTATAGCCTAGTGGTGAGGTGCCCACCATGTACCAAGGCTTCAAACCTAGGTCTAAGTTTCCCAACAAAACAAACACAAGAGCATATTCATCTCAAAAAAAAGAGAGAAAGAAACAAGAGCATAGGGTCATAGGGACGATGAAACCTTACCACAGGGAGATTCCACCGTGTAATTCTATCTGGGGATCTTCATCATATACCCTCCCTTGAATTGGGGATTTCAGGATTTACCCTCCCACCTCAATGACATGTGGGGTCATCATAAGTCACTGACACGTGGGTCAGGAGGGTAAATCCTGAATTTTCATCTATGAGGAGGGTATATGATGAATAAATCCTTCTATCTGTCCCCATCGGTGGCAGCGCGGCGGGTGGCGACGGCCCGTCGTTCGCTGTGCATGCAAAGCAGCTTTCGCTTGAGAGGAGAGTCCAGCAGTCCACTGTTCCACTTCCATTCTTGGATTGGGGATCTAGGATTGTGGATTGGTCTTCCATCTTCTAGGCCAAGACAGGCCCAGCGTCTAGTTTCTTGGGCCTCGAATGGGATTATTTCTTATTGCCCAATATTGTCCGATCTAGATCTATACCATGGACAGGCCCAACTATGCAGGATAGTTTTATCGACCATAACATATTACCTTAGGTGTGCAACTAAGTGATTATCACAAAACCTTTACAATGTATAATCATCAACCTAATCACACCCCGCTAAGTTTTCGCCGTAACATAGAATCCACTAAATTGGGGCCCTCTTTGCGTCGTGTGTTACTAGTGGCCTCCGCCACACCCACATTCAATCTATAGCGAACCCAAGATTGGAATCCGCAAATTAGTTAGTCAAATTTGTCTCATACTAGACTTGTGGTAGTAGAAGTGGTTTTATAGCTGTAGCTTATAGACCAGCCCTTAATTGACATCGTAGTCTACACGCGTAAATAGCCAAAACAAACAAAATCTAAATAAAATCCAAAAACTCAAGAAGAGGATAGAAATGGGTAGATTGGGATTTTAAATGAATATAGAAAAAAAGAATGGAGTCAATCAGAGCTACAATAGGGAGAAAGGGCTCTCGGAAGATTTAAATATGGGAAAAAGATAAAAAGAAAACACTATTTTGGAAAAAAATTATTTTTTTATGAAAATTGGATTTATGACATCGATAGAGAATAATGATTTTTGGCCAAATTGTTTTTTAAAAGAAAATGGCTAAGTTACTGACATGTGTGCCTGGGTCTCACGAACTAGGTCCACAGAATAGTGATTGTTCCACAGTGGACCAGGCGCACGAGCTGACTAGGTGGACCACGCAAGTGCTGATGGGGATTGGGGTGCAGACATGGCATACGCGTGGCGCTAACGTGGCACCGACAAACGGCAGCGCAGCTAGGGTCGGCGAGAGGTGCAAAAGAGAGGAGGCGTGATGATGAGTCAGTTTTACCTTGTACGGATATCGGGGACAAATGAAGGTGGCTGGTGGTGAGAAGAGAGCAGCAACGATGGCTCGGCTCTAGTGGAACGGCGCTTCAGTGATGGCTTGGCACGACAGAAGGGTGAGGGAGGTCTACGGTGAGTCGGGCAAAGATCTAGGAGGCAACAGAGAGGCTCGGCGTGGCTTCGTTTGACGACCATTGCTCGTCGGAGTGGGAGCGAAGCTCGGAGAGGGAGGAGCACGGCACAGGGGCTCTGGAGCGCTCGGGAGAGGAAATGAGAGGCGGAGTAGGGCGTGGTGGTGCTAAGAGGCACACGCGTAGCAATTGCTCACTGAAAATCACAGTGGTGGGAATGAAGGGGAAAAAAAGGAAAGGCACAGTGCAGGATGGCCGGGATTGGGTCATGCGGCCTGAGGGGGAAGAAGGAAGAAAGAAAGGAAGGGGATCCAGCAGCGATGCGATCCTTCAGCTCGGGCATGGCAGTGATTGTGCGGCGGTGGCGTAGGGAAGAACAAGGAAAGAAATGAGACGGAGCTGACACGTGGGGCCCACGTGATAGAGAGAGGAAGGCACAGCATGGTTAGGCCAAGCACAGAGCGCAGGTAGACTAGCCATGGGATGGGCAGTGCAGAAAGGAGAAGGTAGGCCAAGGAAGGAAACTGCTGGGCCCAAGAGGAAAAAGAAATCGGCCTCAGGGAGTTTTGAAATTTCAAATTACTTTTGATTTTTGGAAAATATAAGAAAATCCAAATAAGCTTAGAAAATAGCAAATACAATCTAAAAAATCTAGAAAAATTCATATAAATTTCTAAGGCCATTTTTACTTAGAAAAATTATTTCCAACTTAAAGTTGGTTTTTATTTTATACGAAATTTTTTAATTTTAGGAAAGAGAAAATATTTAAAAAAGTAGGAAAATTAGGAAAAAATAATTTTAAAACTTAGGAAAACCAAAAAATAACATTTTTTTTTATTATCATTTGAAATAAAAAAATTTTGGTTGTAACATATCACTTCAAAATGAAATCATGCGAGTTACTTATAAAAGCCTGGTGATCATGAAAAGTATATGGAGCAATAAGGATACGATTGATGGGTACACCTGAAAAAAGGGTAATGAATGGGAGATATGATAAAAACTCTGATCAGGAGAAAGAAACCATATCATCGATGGTTGGTACTTAGGTCTCATCTACAATATATTTGAAACAACAAAGACGGTTGCAAAATATAATAGACATAAAGACGGAGGTGTGAGCTATTGGAAGAACAAATATGTGGAGGAACCAAGCATGCAGTACCAGTGAGCAGGTGGATTTCGGAGGTGGTACAAACCGATGGCATAGAAGGCTATAAAAATAGGAGGTTCAGCTAATCAAACTACAAAATAAAGGAGCTCTCAAGTGGAGGGTCTGGGTAGGCTAGTCTGAACACTGATACACACATTACGGTGATGTGTATGAGCCCCTATGATAGGGACACTCCTAAAGGTGGAAGGAAAACTAAAAATGCGCAGCCGACTTGGAAGGAGTTCTTGAAGGAGTACAGTGACTTTAACGGATAAGAGTTAAGGTAAATATTGTTGAGTATAGTGACTTATATGCTAATCTTTTAGGATTTAGAAATATGTGCTATAAAGAGTTTTAGATGAATCCTAATAAAAAAATTCATAGACGGATCCTAATAGGATTAGGGGTTGTTCATATTGGATTTTGCATATGGCTTTTGGTTTTGACTTATGAATAGTAATAGCCTATAAAGAAACTTGTAGAGAGAGACTCGTATGCGATTTCGACCGATATAAATGAAGTCATTACAGTGTGTACTATAATTGATTAGTAGACCCCGCCTTTGAAAAAAAAACACTCCGTTTGAAAGTTGGCCACTGTAGAAAAGTGGCTTTATAGAAGCTAAAGCAAGCAGAATCTAGGATTTCTACTTTTTTGGAGTAAAATTCATCCTCTACTTTACTGTAGAAAAGCAGCTTATAGAAACCAAAACAAACAGGGTTTAGGACTCCTACCTTATTTTAGAGTAAGATTTCTAATCCATTTTAGAGAAGGGTATGGGAGACTATATAAAGCCATAAAGGATGATTATAGAGAACCCAAACAACAAAGTAACAAAACACAGAAGCCACTCATCTAAAAATAGACGTGCACGAGAGAATTAGATATTAGGTTATTCTTTAGCACTAGATTTTTGTATAGAGCAAGCATTAGAGGGTTCTAAAAGATTCGAGAGGGTTATGAGAGAGCGACAATCCACTGTACTTTTTTTTGTTGTGTTTTAGGAATTTGCGGTCGGCTTCGCCAATCTTTCTCTCTCATCGTAGTTACTTCAACGTTATTATTTTGGTTCTCTCTACGCTGTTCATGTTCTTTATTCTTGATAACGTGCATGCTTATATTGTATCTCACAAAATCTGATCTAATCCGGAAACTGTTGTACATAAGAATGGATATTAAAGTTGAACACAACGTTCACTAATTTGTTTTCTGATCATCACTTTCACTAATTTGTTTTCTGATCATCACTAGCGCCATGAGCTCCTATTAAGACAAATACTGCCAATTCCAAGTGTGAAACTTGACTGCGTCCCAAGATTTTCGTATAGTAGCTTAAGTATGACTTTGGGGCTAAAACCATTGCTTGCCTGAAAAACTCGCGAATAAGCGACGCTTGTTGCAGTGGTGTTACGAAAGCGACGCTCGTTGCAGTCTTGTGCAAAGTTTTGAAAAGAGTATTTTTAGAAGAATACTCGCTTGTCAATTGTTGGAAGAGATATAAAACAATATTTCTTGCGCAGTTGGTACAGATCCATTTCTCAGTCCAAACCCTCCAGCTTGGAGGTTTCACTGATGACGATCTCGGATAAGCTCTCATATATTTCTTGAGGTTTTGTTAAGGTGAAAGGTTAAAACCATATCATTTGTTGGTACAGACTGATTGGGATGTGTGTTCACACCACCACATTGACCTGCGAGCTGAACATGCTGTGATTTTCTAAGCAAATCAAGCCTCTTCTTGAGCATCGCACTGTGAGCATCAGTCCTACTCCTGTACTTGCCATCTCCAATCCTCCTCCATACTTCCCCTTGGTCATCAACTATCAGTTTCATCATGCCCCTCCTTCACATCCTTCTTGGACTCCTCTGCCTGCACACTCCTCCGTGCTCTGCTGCCACGGACACCGTCTCGCCTGGCCATGCACTCGCCGGCAACGACAGGCTTGTCTCCAGCAACGGCAAGTTCGCGCTCGGCTTCTTCCAGCCAGGCAAGTCCTCCCACAATTCCCTGAACACATACCTTGGCATATGGTTCAACAAAGTCCCCAAGCTAACTCCGGTTTGGACCGCCAACGGGGATAACCCGGTCGTAGACCCCACTTCGCCGGAGCTCACGATCTCCGGTGACGGAAACTTGGTCATCTTAGATCAGGCCACTAAGTCCAACATATGGTCTACCCGAGCCAACATCACAACCAACGACACCGTCGCTGTGCTCTTGAACAATGGGAACCTCGTCCTGCAGAGCTCCACAAACTCGTCCAACATTTTCTGGCAGAGCTTTGACTACCCAACAGATACCTTTCTCGCCGGTGCAAAGATTGGCTGGAACAAGGTCACCGGTCTGAACCGTCGTCTTGTTTCCAGAAAGAATCTGATTGACCAGGCTCCTGGTCTGTACTCCTTGGAGTTAGAACTCACTGGGGTTGGGCACTTGCTATGGAACTCAACCGTAGCGTATTGGTCCAGCGGGAAATGGAACGGCCAATACTTCAGCTCAGCGCCAGAGATGATAGGTGCCGTTGTGCCAAATTTTACATTTGTCAACAACGACCAAGAGATTTACCTCACATATAACTTGCGGGATGAGAAGGTGATCGCACTCACAGCACTAGATGTCTTTGGTCGAGGTTTGGTGGGTTTGTGGTTGGACGGCTTACAGGATTGGTTAATTAATTACAGGCAACCCATAGTTCAATGCGATGTCTATGCAATCTGTGGACCTTTCACAATCTGCGATGACAATGCAGATCCGTTCTGCGACTGCATGAAGGGTTTCTCCATGACATCACCCAAGGATTGGGAGCTAGGGGACCGAAGAGGTGGGTGCGTGAGGAATACTCCTCTGAGTTGTGGTAGCAACAGAAACGAAGCAGATCTTGGTGATAGGTTCTTCTCCATGACGGACATTAGGTTGCCCCAAAACGCCCAAAACATAGAGGCTGCTAAAAGTGGAGAAGAATGCTCACAAGTTTGCCTGAGCGACTGCTCTTGCACGGCATATTCCTACGGCAAAGGCGGCTGCTCTGTCTGGTATGACAGTTTGCTTAATGTGAAGCAGCAGCAGGACAGTGACATCACTGGAACTAACAAAGAAATTATTTACCTTCGCCTTGCCGCGAAAGAGGTGCAAAGTTTGAAAAGCAATAGAAATGGAATGATCATTGGTGTTGCCATTGGATCTAGCATTGCAGCTCTGGGCTTGATCGTTCTACTAATGATTTGGAGGAAGAAAAGGTGGTTGTCTACACTCAGACTGGATAATGTTCAGGGTGGCATTGGGATCATTGCATTTAGATATGCTGACTTGCAACGTGCAACCAAAGGCTTTTCTGAGAAGTTAGGGGGAGGCAGTTTTGGTTCTGTATTTAAAGGTCTCCTAGGTGACTCGACTGCCATAGCAGTGAAAAGGCTTGATGGTGCCCGTCAGGGAGAGAAGCAATTCAAAGCTGAGGTGAGTTCAATTGGAATTATCCAGCATATAAATTTAGTTAAACTGATTGGGTTTTGCTGCGAAGGTGATAGGAGGTTACTTGTGTATGAATACATGCCAAATGGTTCCCTTGATTCCCATCTGTTTCAGAGGAGTGGTATAGCTTTGAATTGGACTATAAGGTATCAAATAGCTCTGGGAGTTGCTAGAGGGCTAGCCTACTTGCATGATAGTTGTCGGGACTTCATTATACACTGTGATATCAAACCACAGAATATACTTCTCGATGCGTCTTTTGTGCCTAAAGTTGCAGATTTTGGAATGGCAAAGGTCTTGGGGAGAGAATTTAGTCGAGTTGTGACTACAATGAGAGGAACTGTTGGATATCTTGCTCCTGAATGGATTTCTGGAACAACTATTACATCAAAAGTCGATGTTTACAGCTATGGGATGGTTTTGTTCGAAATCATATCAGGAAGGAAGAATTCAGCTCAAGAATATGCTGGTGATAGTGATCATTTAGTCTATTTTCCTGTGCAAGTTGCACGCGAGCTTCTCAATGGATACGTTGGGAGTCTGATTGATGCAAACTTACACGGTGATGCGGACCACCAGGAGGTTGAAAGAGTTTGCAAAGTCGCGTGTTGGTGTATTCAAGATAATGAGTTTGATCGACCCACCATGACTGAGGTGGTGCAGTTTCTCGAGGGTCTATCTAAACTCGAGACACCTCCAATGCCAAGATTACTTTATGCTATTGCAGGAGGCTCAAGTTCAAATGAATGATATTGCATCAACAGCTGTGAAGGAAGTACTGCGATGTGTTTTTCCTCTTCTGCGTATCCTAGAAAAAAATTGTTCCCACGAGTGGGAGTTGGTGCTGTGTTTTTACTAATTTAGATCGCTGTTAGTTCTTCATGCTCTACCTGTTACAATTCTCGTTTGTGGCTTGTATTGTAGTTGCCTCTTGTGGCTCCTCCTTTGTGCTAGCGCTGTAAGCTGGTCTCCCCGGCCAGCAGGTTGTAAAACTTCTCTTGCTTTATTTAATAAATCAGGACCAACTTGGTCATTGAAAATTCTTGAGCAAAAATTTCGAATATCCATGAAAACTAGCAGGGTGGCCTGTCCATTAGCACGGCTACATTTGTTATGTATCGTTCACATATTAAATATTTGGTATTTGTTAATATCGGTTGTTTGATTTTTTTTATCATTAGATTAGCTTTGATATATTTGTGTGCCATTGGATATACATTTGTTATAAAAAAAAAGCATGTAGCCAAAATACATATTGAGAAAACTTAATTGACATTTTGTTAGATTTTTTTTCAATCAGTACATGCAGTTCTTAGGGTATCTATCTATCTGTGGCAACCCGTATTTTAACCGATGGGTAATAACACTAGTCAACATATTTTTATTCGTTTACCCAATAAAACACCACTCTAACGAATAATAAGACCATCAGAGTGTAGTAGCAAAACAATAATTAAAGGCATAACATAATATTACATACACATAGCCGCATGAGGCTAAAATTGATACAAAGCCACAAGGGCTTGAACACTACAAAATTTAGAAAGGAAATGGTTCTAACTAATAATTATACAAAGACGAAGACTAAGATATAACTACATCCTACTATACTCGGGTTCACCAAATGCGACTCCCAACCACTGCCTATTCAACCCAACCTCCACATGGGGCGTCTACCTTGTACGCGTTGTACGCTAGGTCTACGGCATTCCATCCGGTGTGGTAGTTGTCATCCATGCAAACTTTGCCAAAGCCGAATGAATCTCCAGGCTAATCTACTTCTAAACAATGGAAGGAAATAGCAAGGGTGAGTACATAGTACTCAACAACATATTTAACAAAAATACACCGCATGCTCATAATCTAACATTTTCATTCTCATTCTCAATCTCAATCTCATTATCATTTAGAAAATAAATGTATTTAGGTTGTGAAAGAATTTCATATTATTAATTTAGAAATCTATTGAACACTTGTATAAATGGATAAAGAGCTCCACTGGTTCCCACAGCTATTAGTTTAGGAGACAGGCATGAATTCATGATTTATATAGCACTGCGTAGACTTATACAACTTTATCCATAGTCACCATGATTCTTATAGTGGATGGATCTTCGCATTTCCTTATATGTGATGCCCGAATCAGAACACAGAACTTTTACCGCTATCTCAGTATATTATACCTCCACCCAATTTACTTATAATTGTGGGCTCGATGCGGTTTACTACCCTTACCCAGCACCCTCGTAATTATAAGACAGGTGTTGGTCGGACTGAAAATCACCTTCACTTGACACTCCACCGCGCTAATATATTTGACACCTTCCTCTGATCTTACCCAACTCACAATCATATGCTCTTTACGATTCTATTATTTGAGTTGATTTTGTGTGTGGATGCTATAACGACTTTCTACAATGGGGCTCAAGGCCTTCCAGAGCGCTGGAGAGCACGGGGTGGCTATCGGGTGTGTGTGGCTTGCCGGTGGTGGCACAATGTCACCATAGCGACCTCACCTCCGGCATACTCCTTTCCTCTCTAACCTTCTACTCCTCTCTGTGATGGCTATGTGATTGCTATGGTTGGATGATTGTTTGGGTATGTGGTGCGCATGTTGTGGACCCAAGATAGCGACGGAAAATATTAGGGATGGATTGTGGGCTACCTTGACGGTTTATTGTCATCTTGATTCGAGAAAGAATCGAAGGTTGACATTGTCGGTCACTTTCTTGGCTTGGCCGAGTTGGGGGTTGGCTTGAGGTGGCTGGTCGTCGTCTCTTCCTAAGGCTTGTGGCCTCCTAGTGGAGTTGCTCCTCCTAGTGCTTGCTTGTGCTTCCTGGACTCACTGCCTTTTGCCTTGTTCTTCCTCTCCTTCGGCTGGCTATGGCTTTGGAAGGGGATTTGGGAGGGTTGGGGAATGTTGGTGGCGTTCAGCCGTAGATACTGGTTGTTTTCTAGTTAATGGGGGAAATGCAACTCTCTGTCTTGTGCCTGGCTTGGCTTCAACCTTATCCTCCAGTACTCTTTGTGCCCTCCTACGCTCTCCTGTGAAACTATTGTACACAATGGGCTAGTTCTAGATATTTTGGCTGGTTGGCTGGGAAATAGAATTTTGGAATGGATTCAAGTTGGTTTTTAATGTCGGATGGTGAAATTCTACGGCTATGAGAGGTGCGAACTAGTCTCAAATAGTCTGGTATCTCAATGAGCGAATTACCCATTTCGATATCTAAAATAGGGTTTTGACAGCAACAACTTTTAATTTTTCTTCTTTTGTTCAGTATTTATTGATATTGCCAAATTTCTTTTTCTTGCAAATAATACCATAGTTTAATTCACGTAAATCTAAAGAATTGCAATTAATGTATGAAATGAATACGATGTAATCTAAATCTAGTAAGTCCTAATTAATTGCAATTATATATGAAAGGTGCTCTATTGTAATTTAAATTATGTAATTTCTGATTAATTGTAAATAATTGTGTAAGAAGTGATTTAAATTATAATTTAATTTCTGTATTTACTGTGTGGACGACAAGGGATGCAATAATATTAAGTTTTGATGTATGTTGTAAATTGTATAACTTTACTTTGCCATCTTCTATTCAATTTAATTCTTTTAAAATTTTCATAATTGAATGACTGTGATGTCAATACTGATTACACGGTTAAGTGCGACTATCAACAAGCGATTAACGATTAGGGTTAGTTTGAAAATGTGGGGCATTATGTCCTCCTCCCCTTAGAAAAATAGTAATTTAATTTCTATACATATACTAATTAGACACTTTGAGAAAACTCCCACATTAATTAAAAAAAATCTAGTCATCTATCTGGCGGATCCAAGCTATAATGGCTCAGAGTTAAAAAAAAAGAGTCCATATCAAGTAGAATCCAAATTAATTGAAATTCAGAATAAAAATTAAAGAAAAATTAGCAATTTGATTGCCATATGACTTCCTAAGTAACATCTATAAATAAATAAAATTCAAAATAATAATTAAATAAAATTATAAAAATAAAATAAAGAGTCCATGGAAAGTATAATCCAAATTAACTAAATTTTGGAATTAAAAAATAAAATCAAATTAGCAAATTTTCAAAGTAAAATCTCTACAAAACTGAAATCTGGAATATTAATTAAATGAAAAATGGAAATTGAATTTTTATATGAATTTTAGCCTGAAACCGTAAATCCAAAATAAAAAATTTGGAATAAAAAATAAAAGAAAATTAATAATTTTATTTCTATACGAAGTCTAAATTAAAATAGATCTAATCATCTATCTGGTGGATCTAAGTTATAATGAATTAGAATAACTAAAAGCATTCATGTCAAGTATAATAAAAATACTAAAACTCAGAATAAAAAATAAAATAGAATTATCAATTTGTTTCCCATATGAACTCCAAAGTAAACTCCCTAATATTTGATATTTAGAATATAAATTTGCAAATGGATTTTTATGTGAAGTCCTACCTAAAAGTGAAATTCGGAATAAAAATATTTTTTTAGCAATTTGAATTCATACGAATTCCAAATGAAAATACAAAATTTGGAATAAAAATTAAATGAAAAATTGGCCTAGTGTATATCATTTTGTCAATTAAGGAGCCTATCTTTTATAGAGGGTGTTTGTCTTGGTTACGACTAATAGCTTTTAGCTACGACTGATAGTTTTTGGCTGAAAATGAATAGTAGTGGTTGAAAGAAGTGGCTTTTAGAAGGAGGGGCAAGCGATGAGGAAAGTAAGAGAGAGAGATATATATATATGTGTGTGTGTGTGTGTGTGTGCATGAGACAGGAGTGAAAGGAGTAAAGGAACCACTTCGAGAAGCTAGGTGTTTATATTGCCTTCCGGCTTCTCTGAACAGAAATTAGAAATAGAAACCAATACAAATAGCCTTATAGAACTTGGACACGTTTTTTATAATCGAAGTTACTGATCGTTTTCTGCCTCTGCTGTTGTGTGGCAGGGAATTACTGAGCCAACTATTCTTGAAGCACATGCTTGTAGTTAGGGATTAAACCTGGCTTAGGACTGCTATTTATCCAGGGTCTGTGTGGCGTCAGACTGCCCCGCAGTGATCAAGAATAGGTCGATATGCTCTTATATGACAATCCTCAGGGACATCAACGCCAAAGCTGGAAGTTTTGTTAATTGTTCTTTCCGTCATGAGAGTAGGGTCTCTAATGTTGTTGCTCGTAACTTGGCTAGATTTGCCTGTTCCCTGGAGATGGGTCGCCATGTCTGCTTTGGTGCCCCGAGTTTTATCGATGTATTTGTGAGCTATGATCATGAATAAAGCCATGCTTTCCTGGGGGGAAAAACGGAGTCTTCCACGGGAAAGGGATGCACGAGGTCGCGAGCACGTAGGCGACGGTGTTGATGCCGCGAATGCTGCGCGTTCCCCATCATGGCAATATGGCATCATGTTAGGGCGGGAGCCGGGAGCTCTCGGGCCTGTTGTTTTTAGATTCTAAAAACTACTTTTAGATTTTTCTACAATAATTAGCTTTTGAACGAAATATCTTTTAGAATAGAGTTTACTAGTTAATTATAGTACATACTGTATCGACTTCATTTATATCGACAAAAATCACACATGAATTTCTGTTACTCTGTAATCTCT
Source organism: Dendrocalamus latiflorus (assembly GCA_017311315.1). NCBI lineage: Eukaryota > Viridiplantae > Streptophyta > Magnoliopsida > Poales > Poaceae > Dendrocalamus > Dendrocalamus latiflorus. The sequence continues at coordinate 21,159,804 of CM029637.1, forward strand.
CACATAAACAACCTAAAAGCTATAAATCGTAGTCAAAAACTATAAAATTCAGCGAAAAGAATGGCCGAGCCAGAGTGACACTGCTGTGCCGGATGGTCTCGCGGTCCAGGCCGCTCCGCGCTGGGAGCGAGGTGGGTGCGGCTGAAAAAATTTGCCAGTCGGTGCTTCATCCATGGATAGGAGCACGCGGCGTGGCCTGCATGGACGGGTCGGCCCGCCCATCGCGCGTGTGCGACACCTCGTAGCTGGGCCCGTTTTCGGTGACGCGCGGCCCAAACGCAGCATGCCGTTTTCAAGCGTTAGTACTAAACGCCGCTCGCGCGTCAATTAGACTCGCGCCGCCAACCCCCGTGGGCCTGCGGCACCACGGCTCACTCCCTCAGCGCACGGCAGTCGATGCTAGCTAGCGTGTTTTGTCGGTGGTATTCTTCTTCGTTTCCGTCTCCAGGCCACGCGGACGGTGTGATTTTTTTTCATACTGTCTCTTACAAACATTTATAATTTAAAGTTATAAACTAAAAGTTAAAATCACAGCCAAAAAAGTTCACCAAGGAAAGTGCCGCACGGGCGGCACATAGTATGCCCCGTTTTCAAGTGTCCCGGTCGCAGGGTGCGACTAGGCGTCGCTGGCGCGACAATCAGCCGCGTGCCGCCCACCTCTCCGGCCCGCCAAGCCTGCACGCCTCTCTGACCCATTGTACCAACAGCAGTATCAGCCCACGATAAAATATTTCAATGTGATGCTGTGACTTTGGAGCGCCTTCAGCTGGCTGTATGGACACTTACAGCTTACTTTTCAGCCCATTCATATAGTAGTCTACAGCCAACTGAAGGCTGTATGACCTACCCTTTCCTCTCACAAAGTTTCTTGGTTCTTGTGATTCAGCCGGCTGTAAGCTTAGAGCAAGTCTTATAATACAGCCTTCAGCTGGCTGTATGAATACTTACAACTCACTTTTCAGCCTACTCATATAGTAGTTACAGCCAGCTGAAGGCTGTATGACCTACCCCTTCCTCTCACAAAGTTCCTTGGTTCTTGTGCTTCAGCTGGCTGTAAGCTTACAGCCCACCTCTCTTCTCTCTCCTCCTCTCTCTCCTCCACCTCAGCATACAGCCAGCTTACAGCCTCTTATAATACTTGCTCTTACAGCCCACCTCTCTTCTCTCTCCTCCACCTCAGCATACAGCCAGCTTACAGCCTCTTATAATACTTGCTTACAGCCCACCTCTCTACTCTCTCCTCCTCTCTCTCCTCCACCTCAGCATACACGGAACCGCGGAGAGCAGCAGTAGCAGTCCACCTTAGCGCACGAAGTACGAGGTTCTTTCTGTCGATTCAAAAACTCAAATGCTCTTCTTTTGGAACTGCAGAAAAAAAAAGGACCTGTCTTTTCAAGTGAGTGTGCAATTCGTAATCTGATTGAATTATCGTTTTTTTACCGTGAGATCTTCTAAATTAAATCAAACTTATATATATTTAGAATTAGTAAATAATATTATTATGCATATACTCTAGTTATATAACAGAATGTTTCACGTATTATTTCCCAATATTCTATTAATTCACATACAAATAAAAAATGTGTGAACTTCTCCTAATATGTTACGGGGAAAAGCATTCTTATGGAACAAATAAAAAGTGTGATTTTCCTAATATATTTTCCTAACATGGAACGAATAAAATATATTAGGAAGAAAGGTGCTAATGGACCAAACAAAAAAATATTGGTGGAACAAATCGAAAGAGTATAAGTGGCACAAACCGATACTATTAGTGGAACAAATATAACGTATTAGTCGAACAAAGAAAAAAAACATCAGTGAAACAATAAAAAAATATTAATGGAACAAAACAAAACTATTAGCTGAACCATTAGAAAAGGTGTTTGTGAAACAACTAAAAAAATGCTAGTAGAACACCTAAAAATATTAATAGAACAAATACATAATATTAAGCCAAGCTCATGGAACAATTTAAAATTATTAGTGGAACAAATTAAAATATTTCATAGAATAATTCAAGACTATTAGCGAAACAAATCCAAACTACTAATAGAATAATCCATGATTATTGGTGAAAGATGTTAGTGGGACAAATCAAATGTGCTCGTAGAACAATTTAAGATCATTAATGGAATAAAGGTTTGTTCTTTTCGGCTGCAGTTGATGGTTTTTGCTACTAAAGCGAGCATTTGTGCGAAACGAACCGAATGTCAATAAGCTAATAAGTCACTTCAAAAAAGTTATCCCAATAAGCCACTTCAAAAAGGCAGTAGAGAAGTTGTTGTGTTCGTTTGTTTGAAGGAAGCAACAAGTCATAAGCCGAAAAGAATGGGTTTAAATCAAAACTATTATATAAAAAATGGATAAAAATGTTGGTGGAACAAGTCAAAGAAATTAGTTGAATAAATAAAAATATTAGTAAATGAATGAGATTAGTTGAACAAATAAAAAAATATTAGTAAATGGACGCTCGCCGTCTGAGAATTGTAATAGTGTTAAAACCTCTAGTTAGCTAAGAGTAATCACACTTTTTGATAAGAAAAAAGAAATGAGGATCCCAATGCACGCCATTTGCTTCAAGAAAGGTAAAAAAACTAAAATCAAAGAAGACGTGGAACAATATTGTAGTTGTACCTCCTTACTATCTTAAAATCATCTATTAAATATCTATACTATTATATAAAGAGGAGTTGGTGGTCGTCGGTGCGTTCTCCTCTTCCCTCTCTATAACCATCCAATTTGATCTGGATCATTCGTCCCTCTCCTCCTCCTCCTCTCTCTCTCTCTCTCAGAATATAACCGCCCACCCTCTCCACTTTCCCATCTCCTCGCCCATTCTGGCCACTCTTCTCTATCTGTCGCTTATTCTTTAATGTTTGATGTGTGAAGTTGGTCAGGTAATAAGTTCTGTCTTACCATTTTTATAATTTCGTTGCAACGCAGAGGTCTCTAACTAGTTAGATATTATTTTTGTCTCTTCTGCGTCTTTCTCTCTATATATCACGTAAAATCTTATTCCTAAATACATCACGCGCCAGGCCGCCAACCCAGCCTCACGCGGTCGCCTCGGCTCGGCCCACATACATTACTTCCCAGTAAATAGGCCAACACCCATCACACAGCCTGTTAATGGCCTGTGGGCCGGGGTGTGCACAATGCTATATGCCAGGCGCACGGCATATAGGGGCTGTTTGGTTGCCTGCATCGGGGTGGCTCGCACCAGCGCATGCAGGGAGATAGTGTTTGGTTGCCTGCATCGGGGTGAGAGCTTGCATGAGCGGATGCAAAAAAACAACTGGAGCCAGGCTGAGGAGAAACGTGGCTGAGGACCTTCTCTACCCAGCCTGCATCAGCTCATCCGCCAACCAAACAGCCCCATAGCAAACTCGCCGTACGCGAGCTGACCCCCACAACGGACTCTTTTTTTTCCCGTGAGTTCAATGGACCCTCTTTTTTCTTTCGTGTGTGTTGTTGATAGATTTGAGGCTTTGTTCTTTTTTCCGTTTGACTTCAGCTTTTAGTTTTTTATTATAATTAATTTTTAAATAAAGTGTATTTTTAGATAAGATCTACTAGTTAATTATAGTATATAATGTACCGACTTCATTTATATCGATAAAAACTACAATAAGTATCTGTTACTCTATAATTTCTCATACAAATAGTCTAAAAACTACAAACCATAATTAAAAGTTATAAGTCTCAGGAAAAAAAAAGATCTGAAACTGGGCACAGGCTACAAATCACCATGCTTCGTCTCGCTCGAGTGCGTGGACAACCATTTTGCAAGCCAAATCATAGGAAAGTCAGGCGTCCAAGGCACTGCCGTCCATCAAAGAAGTCAAGACAATAACAGGCTTCTAGAACCATTAGAAAAAGGGTGGAATACGGCTATCTAGCACTGTACTATTATCTCCTTTCTTTTCTAAGAAACGTTCTATAATTCGTACATTAAAATTTTTTAAAGTTTGATCACTAATTTATTTAAAATTATCTAGATTGACTATATAAAAACTATATTATTAGATTTATCATTAAAAATACTTTTATAATATGAAGAATCATATGAGAAGATCCAAGATTTTGTTGTGATGAATAATTGTCATTTTAGATGAGTAGAAATTTAAATTTTAAAACTTGCATATTGTCCTGAACAGCTTGTAGAGTTGGTGGTTTGTCAGGTTATGTTGTTTTGGGAAAATGGATTATTTTGGAAATTTTGAGTCATGAGATGATTTTGGTTTGACCTATATCAGTGCATATGTGTGACATGATGCATGTTTCAACTGACGTTGGTCAAATTATAAAGAACTTATACCCATAAACGATTTCTTGATCTTTAAATGTGCAGGAGTATTTGGAGTCAATTATGGTTAACGGCGATGATCAATGCTACACTCATGTACGAGCTGATGCTCATAACGATCAAGAATGATAGGGTGAAATAGTTGAGCTCAAGTATGACAAAAGGAAGGCAAAAATTATTGAAGAGAAGTTCAAGCTATGGGTTGCACCATGTGACTTGATTGGTCCAAACGAGACATGATCCGGTGAAACCAGAACAGGAGATATTTGCCAATACGTGACAAGCTAGTGGTGCATCTAAATGGCAAATATGGTGATTGCTTATAAGGAAAGATAGAAACTGAATCAAGAAAGAGTATTTTGTAAGTTAACCAAAATTTCAAAAACTATCGTAAATCAAAGTTGCAGTGCTTATAAAAATGGTTTAAGTCAAGAAGAAGCTGAGATGATCAAGTTAAATCAAATGATAAGGATTTAGCAGATTCAGGTTTATGTGCTTTGAAAAGCGTGCATAAGTGTAGTGTGTGAGTTAAACCCGTGTTGTATGAGATTAACAGTTTTTCCATTTGTGCTAAGTGGATAGTATCCATCAGGATTAGATAGGTGCTGGTTGCTCTATCTATTTAACGGATTGGGTGGAGACTTGCTAGTTAATCATCCAACCATTCTAACTTTACTTATTAAAGCCAAATATTCTCAGGCAAGTTTTAAGAATGTGTGAATGTTATGGCGTGTTCTCTTATCCTCTAGGTGAAGTGCCTATAAAATATTCATCATCAAGTAGCAATTTTGGTTGATTTGCTTTTATTTTTGTTGGTTTTGATCTTGTCTCTCTCCCTTTCTTGATCTTGTTGGATGCTAAGGATGAGTAAGTTATGGAGATATACATTGAAAATCAATCCTCATTCATCTAGCCATCAGGTTTAGCAAGTTTTTGAAGTTGTTTGATATTTGCTTGATTTGGTCTCTCCGAATGATTTTTGATCGAATTATTTTTGTCTCGATTTCTTGGATGTTCTAGTTTGCTGTGATATGTTGGAATACATCTAGAGCTATTTTGGCTATCGTTCACCCATGAGTAAATCATATTCATCATTTTTAGTGTTTACGCATTTTTCGTGCAATCTTTTTTCAAACGAGAAAATATCAAAACTTTGGCAACTACTTTTTTAATCGTTGATTGGAATAGATTTTTGACATCATAGGAAAGGTGCATACCAAATTTCATGTGATTTGAAGTCTTGGTTTGAGGCTTAATTTGTGGTTTTGACCCGGTTTTAGTGTAGCAGAGTTTCACGAATTAAAAGATCCAAGTTCTCTTAAGTTCTTTCAATATTTTTGGTTAGAATAGATTCGTAAGGTCATAATCTAGACCTAGTTTAAGTTTCAAGTCTTTTGGATCCACGGATCAAAAGTTATATGTATTTTTTGATTTAAAATAGTGATGCTTTTACTGTTTACGGAACTGCTTTTACTGTAGCACAGTGGATTTTGAGAATCTTGGTTTCTTGATCTTCATAGTTTTTATAACTATTAGACTGAATAATCCATGAATACTGAAGGGAAAATTTAAAGGCACCATTTGCACTCTCTGTTATCATGCCGATCCGACATAATATTGTGATTTTATTAATATATAATAAGATAAAGTTACAAAATTATATCACAGAGACAAAAAAACAAAAAACATCGAACGGATGACTATCTAACAACAAATCTCACGAGTAATCGCTTCTTGTAACCGAACTTTTCACCCTTTTCTCTACCCCTAAAATCCACCAGTTCAGTTCTTTCCTACGACCACCCCAAATTGTGCCCCCAGCAGTCATGAGTTTTCCTGCGTCTACACCAATTCGTGTCCCCAGGAAAACCAACCAGTGAAATCAACGATCAAGGATCAATTCCCACCTTTCTCTCTCCTTACCCACTCATATCCAACGATCTCTACTCCTTAAAAAAGGAGTTCAAGGTGATGGTCCTACACTTTCTCCCACCCCTTCTTAAAAAAATGCTATGGTAACTGACGTGTGGACCCATCGAAATCGTGCACTGCCCCCCCCCCCCCCCCCCCCCGCCCGAATCCCTACACTGCCCCCCGAATCCCTGCGGCTGCCGCCCTCGCGTCGCTCCTCCCCTCCCTACTCCGCCACCGCGCCGCCCTCGCCTCCTCCCCTCCCTCCTCCGCCGCTCTGCCCTCGCCTCCTCCTCCCCACCCCGCGCCGCCGTCGCCTCCTCCTCCCCCGCTCTTCCGCTCCGCAAAACCGGAGCCTTCACCCAAGTACCGTCCTCCAGCCCAAGCCGGCCGCTGCCATATAAGCCAAAACCCTAAAACCCACTTCCCCCCTCTCCTTGCCCCGCCCCCTTCCCCGAGGAGCGAGCGACAGCCGCCGCCGTCGCCATGCCGAAGCACTACCGGCCTCCGGTAATCCTCCTGTCTTCCTCCCCCTTCCCCCGAAGGTCCTCTCTTTGTTGTTCGCAAAGTCTCTTAGTAGGTTGCTTTTGTCGTGCTCTAGGGCAAGAAGAAGGAGGGGAACGCGGCGAAGTACATCACCAGGACCAAGGCGGTGAACTACCTGCAGATTAGCCTCGCAACCTTCAGGTCCCTTTTTGATCTCTCGGTTACTTCTCACTACTGATGACTGATCGTTCAGGAACTACTGTATAATTTGGCTAAATTTTTGGTGCTGTTGATGTTTATCAGCTGGATTATATGGGGATTTGTACCCATTTTATGCGGCAGTTAACTATCCATTAAGCTAATTAGTTCAATTCACTGTGCTCTTAGTATGGTAATGGAGCCAATTAGTCCAATTCACTGTTTTCTGTATGGCTTGTGTGCTGCGCATCTTAGGATGGTAGTTTTTATTTGCGAAGTTGTTGAGAAGAGTTGTGTAAAGATTTTGCAATTTGTTGCAGGAAGCTATGCATACTCAAGGGCGTCTTTCCCCAGGAGCCGAAGAAGAAGGTGGAAGGGAACCACAGGACCTACTACCACATGAAAGATATCGTCTTCTTGGCGCATGACCCTTTGATTGAGAAGTTCAGGTACTTAGCTCCCTGACAAAAATACTGCTACCTCTATATGACTTTAGAAGGAATCATTTGAGCAATGGGATTTTGAGTTTTTTTTTTGCTTAATTGCACATTTCTCTGTACCATTTGGAGGAATGTACTGTTTTGAGGAATTTAGTTGCAAATGTGTGTTCAATTTTAAAGAGATGTCATTTGCCCTGTTCTTGCAGATTTCATGTTTGTTAACTAAAGACACAGTGATGGGTGATCTGAAAATCTCTTAATAATGCCAATGATTCTGGATCTGTTTGTATTGTGGTTTGGCTACTGGAAGTGTCTAATATGTTTTTATGGAGCTTTCTGAATGAGGGTTGTGTTCTTAGTGTTCGATTTATTTGCTGCAAGTACTTGTCAGCTTGTCCTTGTGAATGAGCCATGCAGCAGAGAAAATAGTGATCATAAGTGGAAACTGTATTTCCACTAGAGGGCTAGAGGCCATTTGGGAAAAAAATTGGCCATGGGAAAAAATCTGAACCAACACAGTGTAGCTAATCAAAGAGCAATTAGCTATGCAATGTGAACTCTTTCTGCATAGTGCTATATTAATGATATTTTGATAATTGTGAGACGAACTAACAGCTTGTAGTTACTTGATTGTTGGTGATGGAAACCTTGGCGTATGTCTCTGTATGATTAACAAGATTGTTACAACTTATAGTGTAGTAAATACAGTATGAGTCTATAAGATCGTGCTATTCCTGGGTTCTCAGTTTATGATATAATGAGCACTTGATTTGCTGACATTTAACGATTTCCTAATATTAATGCTATTTCCTTCATGTTTGATTTTAGGGAAATCAAGGTGCACAGAAAGAAAGTTAAAAAGGCTATTGCTAAGAAAAACAAGGATCTTGCAGACAGATTGTTGAATCGGCCACCAACTTACAGACTTGATAGGCTTATCCTTGAAAGGTATGAAGTGAGTTTAAAATGATTCTTTGGGGGGTTATCCAAACTGTATTCTCTCAGCGTAACATCATTTTGTTTTTTTGTTGAACAGATATCCCACTTTTGTTGATGCTCTTCGAGACTTGGATGATTGCTTAACAATGGTGCATTTGTTTGCGGCGTTACCTGCTGTTGAAGGTGAACGTGTGCAAGTCCAACGAATTCATAACTGCCGCAGGTATGTTCTGTTCTTGATTAACAAATTCCCCTCCCTCCAAATCACACACGTCACCCCCAAACAAGGGGTAATTCTAATTTCCCAGTACATTAGGTCATCATGTTCTAACCTTCCCCACCTTTATAGACACTATAGTGCATTGCTTTAACTGGCTTTGGTTTTGTGATGCTAGAATTTGAGGTTGCAAAAGTGATAAGCTATTTACCAGCTATCAGGAAATACTTGGATGAGACAGAAACCCATATTATTTTATTTCTATTGTACTCTGTAGACTTGCATGTAATCTGTGATGAATTGTGCCCAAAAGAACAATCCTGTAAATGCGAAGGAAATTTGGTGTCTGCCTTGGTCAAAGAATACCCTTTTCTTTTTTTATGAGGGAGGGGGGTGGGTGGGTGTTCTGCATCATTTTCTAATATATGATGCAGCCCTCGCATTCTTTTATTCATTTGGAAAGCTGTTGTTTGGTTGCTGCATAGTACTTGGTATGATGAGTATCATTTTCATGGTTTGGAAAAAATTGATCACTATACATTTTTCCTGTTCTTAGAGGGCCATGTTAATATGGACAAATGCTTTATTGATATAATTACAATCCCTATTCCCTAAAGGGCAAATCTTTAGTTAGATCTGGAATATGATCATGGATAGGAGTAGGAACCAGCAAGAATCTGATGTGATGATACTCCTGTTTCCTTCAGTCACTGCAAATTTCTGTTTTCAGCTTGCCTTTCCATTCTTCGTGGTAGCTGCTTTGCAATAACTGAAGATAAATGAGGCACATATTGGTTGGGTAACTTCTAAGACATAATCATCACACCAGGGGGAATAAATAAAAACAATAGGGCTAATTAACCGCAATGTTCTTAACTGTTCTTTCTTCTTCCCTTGAGAAATTTTTAGCTGTTACAGATAGAGAAGTAGAGATAAGGTATTCCCTCTTATCCTTGGTTGGTGAAGGTTGTTTGCATCTGGGACTGGATCGCTGGAAGGCTTGTTCTGTCAGATCTTAGCACTGAAGTCTCCACACCAAGAACTTTTTGGAGTAATGTTTCTATAGCATAACTTGAACAAAGTTGTTGAAGTGATCAATGGTCACTGCGTAAGAATCAAAGAAAGATGTTGTGCACTGACAGAATAGATCTCCTTTTTTGTCTTTTAGCTCACAGCACAAAAAGATTGGCAAATGTCTGGTTTTCACATGGGATAAAAATAGCAAATAGGCCTTTAGGCATTTATCGCTGAAATACACATGGTTTGACAATTTTGATTGCTGATTTCTGCTTTGATTTTGCTCTTTCCGAGATGAAAAAGGCGAGGACCAAAGTTGCAGTTTTAGTTCTACTTGCTTCAGGAATTGGATAATTTAATAGACCACTTCTATTGTGATCATCTATCGTCCACCTATGGCAGGTTTGATTGTTGGAGGGCTTGCTAACATATCAAGAACTCAGAAAAGTACTAGGTCTTTACTGCAATCTGTTCTCCCAGAAAACGTAAGCATCGAAAACTGTTTCTTTTCAAACATGCTGACATGGTATCCTTTTCTTTGTAATTTCAGGAGATGGTTCAATTTTCGGAAGGAACACTTCTTCCTATTCTTGCTGCCTCCGATTATATTATATCCTTAGCCTATGCTTCATTTTACTTCTCACCAGTTCTTTTGTAAAGCTTGTGCTGAATGTTCTGCTTGACTACACCCTACCTGCACCTTGCTATATCACTTTAGCACGTTGTTCAGGCTGAATACTGAACTAGCGCTTCAACCATGCTTAGTGGGAGCCTGCATTTTTAGTAATGATTAATCAGGTGGTCCATTTGGGCTATCAGTACAAGTTATAGAATCGCTACTGTTTATCATATCTAGGAAGGACAGGCGAGATGGCATATTTGGATAAACATAACCAAATAGATTGTTGATCGGCTGTATTTGCTTTCTTCCATGCCGTAGTGTTTAGACACTGCTCACTCTGGTAGGCACAGCAACAAAACTTTAGTACTTATGCAGAACATGGCATACTTTTACAACCATTGTGACAAAGCTTGGAAATGCGAAGTTCATTGGAATTTGAAGAAGCCCTGCGGTATTTGTGGTCCTGATTTTCTAATAGGTCTGCTTCCTACTGTTACAGGCCAGCCACGTAGGCACCTTTTAACCACCGGATGGAGTGCGTTTGTCAATAATAAGAAGCTTGTTTCTGGGGATGCAGTGCTGTTCCTCCGGTAGGTTCATAGCTGATGATGCCATTAACTAGAACGTAATTTAGCTTCCCTGTTGTAATGATTTATCATTCTCCTCCAGAGGTGAAGATGGAGAGCTTCGATTGGGAGTACGCCGAGCTGCTCAGCTAAAAAATGTATCTCCTTTTCCTGCACTTCATAACCAGGGTTCGAGTCATAGTAATCTGGGTAATGTTGCACATGCTGTGGCCGTGAAAAGTATTTTTCACATCTACTACATTCCCAGGTAATATAATACTTTCCTGGTTGTTTTGAAAATCTTTTCAAATGTCTGTATCACTAAATGTAAGTCACTGATGCACATAACATTACAGAATCCTGTCCTTCTCTCATCCATAGTAAGAAAAGGTTGGACTGACACACAGCTATAGCATGCTAGAACAAGTAATATATGTCGGCTATGGAATCTTAAAATAGTAGCCAAATCTTTATTTCTTGTTCTTTAATGGCATGTGAGATCATATATGTACGACAGCATGCTTTTATTCGTTCAGAAACTTCAATGACATAGTCCAATGCTGACTGTTTTCAAGTACCCACTGTTAATATCACAGAACTCATATTTTTGTAACTTAGAACTCAGGTTTAAGTGCTGGGACAAACAGTTTTGAGTTGATTCTTTGTTGCATTGTACAATCCAACTTATGATATGTTAATAGTGGCTGTCATATTGGCTTCCCAGTTCCCAACCTCAAGCAATACATGTCCCCTGAAAATTGCTAAAAATGCTGCTTGTTTGTCTCACCTCATTAGTCTTGTTGAATAATCTTGTTTCCTCGGACCTGCTAAATCATGTCATTGCATGTGATCCTCAAAGGTGATGAGATAGTGCACATTTGAGGCAGCTATTCTGATTTTAGAGGTCGTATCTGAATTTCATGTTTGGAAATGCCGAAATGGTCATGTGCGGTTTAGTACTTTACTTTATGGTCACTTGTTACATAATATGGATTCTTTTTCAAGTTAGTGTGCTCTGGAGTATGTGGTTGCTGATGCCATGCTTTTTTACTCAATGCTGGTTAGTTATTCGGAGTTGCAGACAGTGTTTTTTTATTGACTTTGCATTGAGATGAATTTTATAAATGTGGCTATAGTTTGATCTTATCTTTGATATGTGGTTGATGATCTATGTACCATAATTTTACTTTTTGCATGTGAGCACAGCTTTAGGACAAAGAGTTAGACAACTTTACCAATAATTGTAACAGTCTTATATTTTCCCTTGCTCATCATCTTCATCATTATTGTTATAATATTTTGGGTTGTATGGTCTAAATGTTTGTCATTATTACATTTTGTTTTTAGTCCAAGCTGTGCAAGGTTCAGTCAGTCCAATTTGGTCAGAAGGGCATTCCATACCTGAACACTTATGATGGACGCACCATCCGCTATCCTGACCCTCTGGTTAAGGAGAACAATACAATCAAGATTGACCTGGGTACCAGCAAGATCGTTAACTTCATCAAGTTTGATGCTGGCCTTGTTGTTATGACAGTTTATCTTCTTTTTTAGTTTATGGCAGTTTACTTTTTTTTCCCGGTGGTTCTTTTATTCCTACTAATGTGATTCGATTGCAAAGATGAGCAAATTTCCTGCGAATTCGTTTCACCGCATCCCATTTTCTAACTCAATAATGGGAAGAGAGCTGTGCATAGCAAGTGTCAACACTGGATGGATGTAAGAGGTGCGACCTCTTATGATGATCTAAACAATGTGGGGATGGAGAAAGTCGTCGGTGGGTGAGTCCAATGATGTTGTCGCCTCCTCAAAAGATCAGTTGTTATGTGACATGCATTATGTGACAAAAATATTTGGTTATACAATATATGAGACGTGAATCTTAATAAATCTGATTGTTCGTTTTATTTTTTACAAATTTTATCTTGTTTTGTATTTTACCGTAGCGTTAGCACGGGCACACTACTAGTCCTATGAAGTATGGCAGAGCTCGTGCCGATTTTTCATAAAAAAAGAAAACATCAAAGACCTCTAATCACCGTAGTCTTTGCCGTGTATTGACCGTCACTTGGTCAGGAGCCGGATTTCAACTAGGGACCATGGTCGGATAGGTGCCTAACTCCGTTGCCCGTTCTCCTTTGACGTCTCTCTAGCAGCGTGCTCGCTCACACGCTGATAATCCCAATCATTGACAAAACCTGCACATTTTCGGGATCTTCTTGGTCGCCCTTCCAATGAACTCTGCCAGCTCGCCTATCAGGAAGAATGTGAGCCCCGACTTGAGCTCACAACGTCAAAAGGTGAGTGCTCGACTTAGCCGCCACGGTTGGTCGTGTGGTGCCTCGTGTTTTGACTTCTCACCACTCCCAATTTCCTAACGTTAAAGCCAGCACTCACGTCAAAAGGGAAGTGCTCGACTTTGCCGCCACGATTGGTCGTGTGGTGCCTCGTGTTTTGTCTTCTCACAGTGTTATTAAGTCGTCGACTAATCGGTGACTAATCCATGACTTACATAACGGATGACTAAAGAGATTGACTCAACTGAAACGACTAGTCGAGCGGCCGGACGACTAGTCAGCAACTAATCATGACTAGCCGACCATGTCCAGCCGCACGACTAGAAGCCAGCCCACTGGATCAGTAAGTTTAAGGCTCACTAGAGAGGCTCGGCCCGACCGAGACCTAATACTAGTGACTCAATAACCCTAAATCCTCATTACACACCACACATGCTATTTTGGTTATAGTATTAGTATAATAATCACTGCTTGCTTCTTTATTATGATTGTGGCAATTGTAGATCTAACTCTGGAGACTAGTCGCCCAAATTGCCCCCTTGGCGACTCGACTCGGCTTTACGATTTAACAATCTCGCTTCTCAGCACTCCCAATTTCCTAACGTTAAAGCCAGCACTCACGTCAAAAGGGGAGTGCTCGACTTTGCCGCCACGATTGGTCGTGTGGTGGTGGTGCCTCGTGTTTTGACTTCTCGGCACTCCCAATTTCCTAATGTTAAAGCCAACACTCTGTAATACCCCAAATTTGCATAAAGGGAAACCTTAGGGATAAAGAGCGTAGTTTGCCGTCAGACCCATCGACCTTTTTGAAGTGTCGATTTAGTGTTGCTCGCAGAGGTTCCCAGACCATCCCAGGACGGTCGGCACCGTCTAGAGAGCCGTATAACTAGCGCTCTCAGAGGTTCCCGGACCGCCTAGGGACAGTCGGCACCGTCTCGCGACGTGGGTTCTCGTCATCCAGCAATTTCCACCTTACCTTTTTACCGACTTACCGCTGCAGTAGAACCCCAAAGCCAGCACAGCCGTGGACCAAAATGCCCTTGGGCAGTCAATTGTATGAGAGAGGAATGGGAGGGCATGTCGGTCATTTCACAAATGCCAGGCAGCCCGAACATGTTCATATAAACTAGCTCTATGCAGCCAAGCCACATTTCCCACTTCATTACTCTCGGCCAAGGTAAGTGCATAGAAAGGGAAGCAAACCATTCCATTTCCTTCTCACTGCCAAGCCTAGAGCCACCCCAATACCCGAGCACATCCACACAAGAAGTCCACCACAAGGAGGAGGCGAAGAAGATGGAGCCGAAGAGGAGAAGGAGCTCGGAGGGCTAGAGCATGAGGACGTCGCCAACGACAAGCGGATGACGTCGACGACCGCCAATCACGCGCCAAGCCGCCCCGAGTATGTTCACCTTCCCTCAACCCTTTGGCACAACACAGACACATAGAGGGAAAGGGAGTTGAACCGGAGAGCTCGAGTCCATTAGGGGCAAGGTCGAGCGCCGACCTGCGCTTGCGCAGGGGCCGGCGGCCTGGGGCCAGTGCGCTGTGGGGTTGGTGGTGGAGGGGAGCAGCGGAGGAGGCGGCCGGCGGCCATTGGCCGTGCCGGCCGGCCAGCGCCCTACCGCCACCGCGCGCACAAGGGGAGGGGACGGGTCTGGGCTTAGCCGGCCGGACCCGAGGCGCAGCAGAGGGGGAAAGGCGGGGAGGAGCAGGGGGGCCGGTGGGGGAGGCGCCGACGCCGTGGAGGCTGCCGGATCTAGATCGGGCCGGCCGGTTGGCTGTGCGCAAGAGAGGGGACGCGGGGAGGAGGTGGTGGAGTCGAGGGGCCGGCAAAGCGGCTGCCGGCTATGCCGTGCCGACCACGCGCGCCGCCCCGGGCGAGACCGGCGAGGGAGAGGCCATTCCGGCCGATTGAGCATGGGGGAGAGAGTGGGGAGGAGCCGGCGTCGAGGAAGGAGCCGGCGCCGAGGAGAGGCCGGCGCGCCTGGGTGTCGCCGCGCCACCTGGGGAGGCCGTTCGGCCGGTGAGATTGAGGAGAGAGGGAGAGGCTAGGAGGAGATAAGGCCCCTGTTGGCCGAATGGAATGGGGATGAGGAGAGAGAGAGAGAGTGGCAAGGAGGAGTAAGGCCATTCAGCCAAGAAGAAAAAAAAAAGATAGGGAGGCCAGTTCGGCCGCAAGGGATGAAGGGAATAGGAGAAGAAAAGAAAAGGGGAAAGAAAGGAAAGAAAGAAGAGAAAGCAAAGAGAGAAAGGAGAAAAAGAGAAAAGAAGAGGGAAAGAAAAGAAAAGAGGAGAAAAAGAAAGAAAGAAAAAGTGAAGTAATTGGTTCGGCACCTGCACGACAGGTCCCTCAAAACCCGTGCGTTTTACGCCCGAGATCGGGATACGAGCTTAGGGACGTTGTTCTCTGTTTACGCATTGGTTTTTGATCTGCCGTTGAGTTGGGTTAGCATGTACGCAGGTGGAGGTCCCGGGTCGGAGTCGTCCACGCGTCATCCCCGAGGCCAACTAGGCAAGTGCATTGTAAAGCGGTGAATTCGGGTAGTGATTTCGATTAAAATAAATGATAATGCAAGTCTTACCATGTTGCGGCAAGTTAAATATTTCCGGGTGATACATGCTTACCATGTTGGGGGTAAGTTTACTATTTCCGGATGACGCATGACTTACCATGTTGGGGTAAGTTAAATATTTCCGAATATTGCATGCTTACCGTGTTGGGGTAAGTAACAGAGTTTCGGAATGCATATTGAGAAATGAGGAATGATGAGACATGTCATGATGATATACATAGTCGGGTACTTGCATTGCATGCATGTCGTGAAAAAGATAGTGATGGTCCACGTTGAGTGGATGCTCCACAGGAGTGGAGCTGGGTCCCCGTATGAAAGTTATGGGCTATTGAGGTCCCCGTACGAAACAGGACGGGCTTGAGGTCCCCGCATGAAACAGGGCGGGCCTGGGTGAGCATCGACGGGTGCATACTCTGCTATACCGGTATAGGCTAAAGAGTTGAGAAAGAGATGCATGAGCATGTGCATGAGCATATGCATATCGATCGGTTGATGAGAACCTAAAGAGTTAAGTGAAATGTGCATGATGAATAGTTCATTGGGACGTAAAATTGGTTAAAGGGTAAAGTGGTTAATGAAACTGAAATGAATATGGACTAATGAATGGACCTGTTATTTGCTGTTTTGCTTTGTACTTGCTGAGTCGGTGGACTCACCCTTGCTTCGTTGTTGTTTTTAGGTGACCGTTGAGGACGACAAGCACGGGCGGGAGTAGCACATGAATAACTGGCACGTACTAGCGGCACTTTTGTATCACCTTTCAGTGTATCTTAGCCTTACTAGTGTACTAGAGTAATCACTAAGAATGCTATGATGTAACTGAACGCAGTAATATAAATAAAGTTAATGTTGGTTTAAATTCCTTAGTGTTGATGAAATGGTAAGAATATGCGGAGATGGTAGCATCTTAGCCTAGAGAGTGGGCGGGGTGTTCCACACTCAGCATCCGCCTTCCTGTACATGTTAAAGAGTTCTAACACACTCCCTCAGATTATACTCCCGTCCTATTGACGTGTCATGCTTCTCCTCGTCCTCTACGGACTCCTCTTCTCGCTACACATTCCTGAATGCTCTGCTGCCACGGACACCATCTCACCCGGCCATGTAGTCGCCGGCAACGACAGGCTTATCTCCGGCAACGGCAAGTTCGCGCTCGGCTTCTTCCAAACCGGCAGTAAGTCCTCCCACAATTCCCTGAACACATACCTTGGCATATGGTTCAACAAAGTCCCCAAGCTAACTCCTGTCTGGATCGCCAACGGCGATAATCCTGTCATCGACCCAACCTCATCCGAACTCACAATCTCCCGTGATGGCAACCTTGTCGTCCTAAACCAGCCAAACAAGTCAACTATATGGTCTACTCATGCTATCTTCACAACCAACAACACCATTGCTGTGCTCTTGGACAGTGGAAACCTTGTCCTACAGAGCTCCTCAAACTCTTCTGCCATCTTCTGGCAGAGCTTTGACCACCCGACGGACACTGTTCTCCCGGGTGCAAAGATTGGCCGGAACAAGGTCACCGGTCTGAATCGCCGCCTTGTTTCCAGGAAGAATTTGATTGACCCAGCTCCAGGTGTGTACTCGGAGGAGCTAGAACTCACTGGGATTGGGGAGTTGCTATGGAACTCGTCCGTAGCATATTGGTCAAGCGGGGAATGGAACGGCCTATACTTCAGCGCAATACCAGAGATGTCGAGCCGCTCTACGGCGAATTATACATTTGTCAACAACGACCAGGAGATGTACTTCACATACACCATAAAGGATGAACAGATGATCCTGCGTGGTTTACTAGATGTCTCTGGTCAAAGGAAAGTGCTTGTTTGGTTGGACGGCTCACAGGATTGGACAACAGTCTACAGCCATCCCCAAGCTCAATGCGATGTCTACGCAGTATGTGGACCTTTTGCAATCTGCAACGAAAATGAAAATCCATTCTGCAAATGCATGAAGGGGTTCTCTGTAAGGTCACCTGAGGACTGGGAGCTAGAGGACCGAACAGGTGGCTGCATGAGAAATACTCCATTACTTTGTGGTGGCAACAGAAACAAAACAAGTCTGACAGACAGGTTCTACTCTATGCCAAGCAGTAGGCTGCCCACCAACGCCAAATATGTACAAGCTGCTACAAGTGGAGACGAATGCTCACAAGTTTGCTTGGGTAACTGCTCTTGCACTGCATATTCCTACGGCAAAGGTGGCTGCTCCATTTGGCATGACGAGTTGCTTAATGTAAAGCAACAAGCTGATGTTGCTGCTGATGGTAATGGAGAAATTCTTTACCTTCGTCTTGCTGCAAAAGAGGTGCAAAGTATGAAAAGGAATAATAGTGGAATTGTCATTGGTGTTGCCATTGGTGCGAGCACTGCCACTTTGGGTTTGATCTTTCTACTGATCATTTGGAGGAGAAAAGGGAAGTGGTCTACTCGCACACTGGATAATGTTCAGGGCGGCATTGGGATCATTGCATTTCGATATGCTGATTTGCAACGTGCAACCAAAAATTTTTCAGAGAAATTAGGGGGAGGCGGTTTTGGTTCTGTATTTAAGGGGCACCTAAGCGACTCGGCTACCATAGCAGTGAAAAGGCTTGACGGGGCACGCCAAGGAGAGAAGCAATTCAGGGCTGAGGTGAGGTCAATTGGAATCATCCAGCACATGAATTTAGTTAAATTGATTGGGTTTTGCTGTGAAGGTGATAGGAGGTTACTTGTGTATGAACACATGCCAAATCGTTCCCTTGATGCTCATCTTTTTCAAGGTAATGGTGCAATTTTGGATTGGGCTATTAGGTATCAAATAGCTATCGGAGTTGCTAGAGGACTAGCCTACTTGCATGGTAGTTGTCAGGACTGCATTATACACTGTGATATCAAACCAGAGAACATACTTCTCGATAAGTATTTCACTCCGAAAATTGCAGACTTTGGAATGGCAAAGTTTTTGGGAAGGAATTTTAGCCGTGTTGTGACCACAATGAGAGGAACTGTTGGATATCTTGCTCCTGAATGGATAAGCGGAACAGCTATTACATCTAAAGTCGATGTTTACAGCTACGGTATGGTCTTGTTAGAGATCATATCAGGTAGAAGGAACTCAAGTAAAGAATCTTCTAGTGATGTTGATCGTTCAGTATGTTTGCCTGTGCAAGCTGCAAGAAAGCTTCTCAACGGAGACATTGAGAGTCTGGTGGATGCAAACTTGCACGGTGATGTGGACCTTGAGGAGGTTGAAAGAGTTTGCAAAGCCGCATGTTGGTGCATTCAGGATAATGAGTTTGATCGACCTACAATGAGAGAGGTGGTGCAGTTCCTTGAGGGTCTACTTGAGCTCGATGCGCCTCCGGTTCCAAGATTACTCCATGCTATCGCAGGAGGCTCACATTCAACGTCACTGTGATCTTTAGTTTTACCACAAGTTTATATGCTTGAGAAGGATTTTAGCAATCCACGAGAACATTGTAGTTTGTCTTGTCTTATAAGTAAACTTGGTGTCTGTAACATGTAATTAAGATCTCTATGTACCCAAGAGGGAGATCTTATTTTATAAATGAACTTGGCGTCTGTAACATGTAATTAAGATCTCTATGTACTCAAGAGGGAGATCTTGTCTTATAAATAAACTTGGTGTTTTAAACATGTAAGATATGTCTGTGTCCCCAGACTCCAGGGACTTGTCAATTGAGATGTCAATTTGTGAAATTAACAGAACTGCTATCAGTGGTTCGGCCATGTCGAGCCCCTACGATCTAGTTCGTCTGCATCCAATGTTTTGTGCAGGAGTAGTTTAGTACCTTGTCAATTCTCCTAAAATGTTTTGAATGGGGATTTGGATATTCGAACTCTTACGAATTAGTTCAAATTTACGAGTCTGCTCCTGTCTACTCCACTGCACTCCCGTTCTGGGACCGTGGTCTTCCATCCAGGCTTGTTTCTTGTTGCCCAATACTAAGTCCAGTCCAGCTCTATACAATGGGCCAGGACCGGGCTACTAGTAGCTTCAGAGTTTGTTCCTTAATGGCTTTTAAAAGCGGTTTTTAGTTTTTATTACAGTATATAACTTTCAAACAGAGTATTTTTTCAAAACAGGGTCTACAAGTTAATTGTAGTACATATCAAAAACTCAACATTTGTATCAACCAAAATCGCAAGTGACCAAAATTCAAAATTTTTAACTAAAAATCATAAGCCGCAGCAATATCAAATAGGCACTCAGCCATCAGACTCATCGCGTATTTGCGTGGGCGCAGTTCCCCCCGAAAGAAAATCTATGAGATTATTTCCTTTAGATACTTATTAGACCTCATCAATTTTATGACGCGTGTGCAGAATAAATCAACTAATTCTTTGTATGGCTGTGTGTCATGTTTTAAAATAGGTCTAAGCAAAAATCTAATGGTGAGGAGGTCTCGTATGGTTCGTTCCCCAGTTTCCCTTCAGGCGTGGGTGCGTGGCCGAGGTCCTTCCGCGCGCGGTGCGGCTGAAGTGTCATATTCTACCATGGGTTGGGCACATGGAAATTTTAAATATCTTGGTCTGGACGCTAGGAAATTCGGCGAAGTGTCAATTTTTGCGACGCCTTGGACCCATAAAAATGTGACGGTGTCAAATTTCACCATGAGCTAGGTTAAGTCCTAAAACTTTAACGCTGCTCGTTCAGCGAAGTTTCGACGACTTTGATTACCTTGCAACTAGAGGATTTCCTTGCCCTGTGGCAACTACCTCAGCAACCCGCCCACGGGCCAGAGGGGCTAATGTTTGTGGATACCTACATGCTAGTGTGTAACGAGCCAATCAAGCACGGACATGTGGCAATAAAGTACTGTCAGTGGCGGACCCAGAGAATTTGACGAGCCTGGGCGAAGAACAAAATCTAAATAACAAGCGCTCAGAAACATAGATCATAATACAAGCAAAATATGACAACCACATTAGTTTTAACTAGAATCATATCGTAGCACATGTTCACAAGATCACATGGATCTATAAAGTAAAACTTAACAGGAAAAATACATGCTAATTTCTAGCTACGAAGCATACGACTACGAGCTCCAGCTAGCACAGGAAGATGAGCCCGGGCAGGAGCCCAGGGTCGCCGGGCCCTGGGTCCGCCGGTGAGTACTGTAGCGTACACTGTAGCATAAAAGTTTTTTTTTTGCAGTTTTGCAGTATTTTGGTGGTTCTACATTGCTGCACCATGTTTTGCTACAGTACTTACGTGCCACGTGTCAGCATCCGATTTAACTGTTACACAACCCCGTCTATACCATAGTTAACAAGTACAATTTCTCCTAATGAGGAGGGTGGAGGCGGCATCTCGGTAGGACCCACACGAGGACTAGTGGCCCAAGCAAAGATGGGCCCAATGGGGGCCTGCACCTTGGCAAGCAAACCCGGCATAGGTAGGTCCTGGCGAAACCCTTTCCATGACGAGTGAGCCCCCACACATGCAAGGTCTGGTTGGGCAAAGTAAGGACAGCATCATGCAATCAAGAATGGCATGCTCTAAGAACTAAGCCAAAAACACTTCTACCTGTAGTTACCTACCCTCATAAGGGGTAGTCTAGTATTTTGTACAAGACCAAGAATCTATAAATAACCCCATAAAACTCATTTGTAATATATCTCTTCAATGAATACAACATTCACAAATTAGTACCTTAAGGTTTCCTCTCTTGAGTCTCTCCCTACCCCCGGCGCCCACTACGGGCCAGACAACACATTGATAGAAGTAGGGTGTCCGCTATTGGACCTGTTCTTTTCAGTTTCTAAAAGATACTTTTCAGCTTTTCTACAGTAAATAGCTTTTAAACGGAGTATCTTTTCAAGATAGAGTCAACTAGTTAATTGTAATACACATTGTACCGACTTCATTTATTACTCTATAATCTCTCGTACAATTAGCCTAAAAGACACATACTACAATCAAAAGCCATAAATTTCAGCCAAAAATAACAAACCATCCGCATCCACCTCCTGCCTCCCTCCTCCGCACCCGCACATCCCATCGCCGGAGAAGCCCCAAGACTCAGCCACCGTGGCCCTGGAACCTCCGCACCCACCGCTCCACCACGGCTGCGCCACTGCCTCCATCTCATCCCAGCGTCGATATGTCGCCTCCACCCAAATCCATCATTGTCGTAGCCATTTTTGACCCACAAGCTCCACCACCACTAGTTCTCCCACCTCAAAGTGCTTAGGCCACCTCACTGTGCCCCCACTAGCTGCCACCGCGGCCCCTCCGCCGACCTCCGCCTCACCCATCGCTAGCGCCTCCGGTGGTTCTTCCCTTACTCATTCGAAGGTTCCACCCAGATTTGATCGTGAGTCCATCTCAGGCTGAGCTTCCAGCTATCAATGACAAGATAATGTAAATCAGAGTATGTTCTTTTTGGCTGCGGCTTGTGGCTTTTGGGCTGTTTGTACGAGAGATTACAGAGTAACAGAAACTCACGTGCGGTTTTTGCCGATATAAATGAAGTCAGTAAAGTATGTACTATAATTAACTAGTAGACTCTATCTTAAAAAATACTCCGTTTAAAAGCTAGTTACTGTAGAAAAGCCGAAAAGCAGCTTTTAGAGGGCTTGTTCGGCAGTGAGGAAGCCGGTCGGCTTTTCGCAGCCGCTACAGTACCTAACTTTTAAACGGAGTATTTCCTCAAGACGGGGTCTACAAGTTAAACGTAGTACACATTAAAAGCCCAACGTCTGTACCAGCCAAAATCACAAGTGAGTATCGATCTTTCCGTAATCTGTACCGTAAACAGCTAAAATTCAAAAATTTCAGCCAAAAGCCATAAACCGCTGCCAAAAAGAACAAGCCCAGAAGCTGAAAATAACAGGACCTCAATCCACGTTATTAACCTTTCTTGATCCCCTTGGTCCTCATGTGCTCTCTTCTTGGTCTCAACCTAGGTGTGGTCATCATCGGAATAGAGCCACCTTAGCCGGCCGTGGTGCCACCATCAGCACCTTACTACACCAAAGGAGCACCACCTGCTGCTGTCAAGGTTGTGGTATGACATTTGAGTGTTGTGTACTAATACTGATTGTTTTGCCTTGTGTAAAAAGATGCATTAGTGTTAAATTCTCATGTGCGTAAGGTGTTTGCTGAAATGTCAATGTGGATCTGTTGGGATTCCATAGCCAGTTACTGTAAATTAAAGTTGTGGTTCTTGTCACATAGATGCTATATATGTGTTCATTAATTTACATATGACCTTGTAATCTAAAAGTTTTGGCCTCCGGATTTCCCAGTTGCGTGTTGTCAGTCTAAAACTTGTTGGGTCCATTGTAATTAATTTCAATGGAAATTGGCTATGGTGATTACTTATCACTTGTGTTATCTAGACTATTATCTTACGCCTATTGAATTGCTTCAGCTGGTAGCATGCTTACTAGTTACTACTTACTATCATGTTCCATCCTAAACATATAGCTCCCTTCTGAGTATAAAAGAAAGCCAATTTTCGGGGTTGTATATTTTGAGGAGCCATGTGCTAGATGTAAATAAAGCAGAGTATGACTATTGTAATTTATGTCACTGACTAGATAATTCTTATAGCCCTTTAGTATCCTTTAGTACCCTAGGAATTTTTACTGATTTATTCCTTGAATCAAACTAATAATTAACAAATCAAATATGATTTGTTTCTTAATTTCACTGAGTTGCTAAGACTTAAGACATGCATATGATTGCTAAGATCGGGACATGTTTGTGCAATCTGATTTGATTCCCAATTAAAATGCCTATCTTGCAAGTGGTGATTGGCGCTGTGGTGAAGCTACAAATGAGAGGAACTATTCAGATGTTCCCATCTTTTGCTTTCTTCCTGTGATGGCTAACATGTTCAGCCTATACTTATGTTGGTTCTTCTGGATTAGAGAATAGAAAGTTAGATTTGTGGTGCGATTTTGTATAGTGCCTTCTGTTTTATTGTTAGATTTGTGGTGCGATTTTGTATTGTGCTTTCTGTTTTATGGGAAATTGTTGGAAGCAATGTTTATGCTTTATGATGTGATAATTGGGTTTAGGGTGTGGTTTGTTCTTGTAGGAAGGGACAATATCCTTACTCATTAGTTGATGGGAAGTTTTCATGTTATATACATGGTTTAATATATGAAATATTTTCGTTAAGAAAATCTATAAAATAATGTTTTTCGCTTCAGATTGCTCCAATTTGTTGAGTATTACATAGCATTGTGGTTTTGAAGTGTTCTTTAGGATATTATTTGCTTCTTGATGATTGCTTTCTAGATTTACTGACGAAAGATAATTAGTTGCATTGCTTGACAGACAAAAAATATTTATGTTTACTCTGTTGACATATATCTCTACTAATAATATTTGATGCAAAGTTTTAAGTTTCCGTTACAACGCACGGCACATTACTAGTTAAGCCAGACAACACACTTCTCGATGCATCATTCGTCCAGAAAATTGCAGACTTTGGGATGGCAGAGTTTCTTGCCGAGCCTTGAACAAATAAGAGGAACTGTAGGATATCTTGCTCCTGAATGGATTAGCGGAACAGAAGTCATATCAAAAGTAGATGTTTATAGCTATGGTTTTGTTTGAAATCATATCAGGAAGGCGGAACTCAAACAATGAATCTTCGAGTGATGTTGATCATGCAGTCTATTTTCCTGTCAAGTTGCACGTAAGCTTATTGATGGAGACATTGGGAGTCTCGTGGATGCGAAATTACATAGTGATGTGAACCTGAAGGAGCTTGAAAGATTGGGTGAGGTGGTGCAATTTCTCAACTTCATGCTATCACAGGACCTCACTTTTGACATGGCTATGATCTTCAGTTTTACACCAAATTTTTATGTACATGAGCACTATTTTCAGGAATCCATGAGGACATTATAATTTACCATCTTCTAAATAAACATTTAATGTATGTAACATGCGAGATCTGTGTCTGTAATTCGAACAACCAGATTGCCAAGTGCAGCCCAATTACTGTGAATTGTGGAGTTACTGTTACCTGTAATATCACCAGACATATACAGGAAAATTGTTATTTGTTCCTGTTTTATATAAAGGTGAGACGGGGTTTCCTTTGTTCAAAAAAAAGTAAGATCTCTATGTACCCAGGCAGTGGATAGTGCCTTACAAATAAACATAGTGTTTGTAACATGTAAGATTTCTGTCTGCCCCAGATATTTCTACTTGTCAATTGGTGAAATTAACATATCTGGCATCGATGACTCAGCGATGTCGAGCCCCTAGGAGTTCCTCTGCATCCATTGTTTTGTGCAGTAGTAGTTCTATTATTTTGTCTGCTCACATAGATCTAGATTTCCATTCAGCATGATTTATATGGAAGATGATCGAATTTATGGACCATATAAAGCAGGTGTTACAACCTGAGAGGTTTGCTGATACTATGCACACATTGCTTATGGAGCGGAAATGCTCCCTGACAAACAAAAAGCAGCAGCCTAACTGCCGGCCTAAGGCTATACACATTCTACAGGCCAGGCTAAACGGTTAATACAGATCATGGTACAAACTAGCCGAATTGCAAGGTGTTGCAGCTGATCGTGGCATGTTTGTATGGTGAATACTGAATACTAGTGACGGATAAGCTTTGTTTGAGCGGCTGCCATTCTCCACTCCATCAAAAATTGCTGGGCGAGATGCAGACTGCAGGCAAAACGAGAAGCATTTCAATCTGCCATAGTTACCCACGCATTCCATCAGTTTCAGATGACAACTCAACTGATTATTGGGATGACAAAGATCAAGTGGCAGACTGAGCAAATAACAGAGCCTAATACAATTGTCCCTACTAAACATGAAAGTGAACTCTGATGAACAGGCCAGGGCAATTTGATGGTGAGTACCAACTTTAAGTACTCGTGATTAGGCGCTGATGTGGCATGATATTTTAATTATTAATTAAGGTCCCGAAGCCTTGGTATTATTCATTATTTACCTTCACTGTTTCCACGGCCGATTCAGCCTCCAATCACCAGTGCAAGAGTTAGAGAGGATAAGAGCACGATCTCTGAAAAGGTCAACCAAAGAGAAGGTGCACTGGTTAGTCATCAACTACTATAATAATTAGCCATTGTTTTTCATATACTTTGCAGCATGCGTAGTCAAACAGACTACTAGCAGTCAGAATCATTGACAACACTTACCCATTTTCACACTGTTTCAGCAAGTAATGTGTTCTAGCATTGATATGACACCACTTGATCAGCAAATTAGGAATATGTATCACTGTGAGGATGTAACACACGCAACTAGTTTATGTTTCCCAAACCAACTGAGCACCAACGTAGTGGAGTGGTTAACTTTACCACGATCTTTAGTGTTGCCCAGTGTTTTTATGTACTCACTGCTAACCAACACTTAGCATTCCATACCATACTTCCTTACTGTGTTAGCTCTACCAGTCGTTCAGCATGCCTCTCTGGCTCACCCTTTTTGGATTTCTATTGTCACTACTCATTACACATCCCTGCATGCTGGGCTGCCATGGACACTCCATCGCATCTGGGCAAGCACTTGTCGGCAGCGACAGGATCGTCTCCAGCAACAGCAAGTTCGCACTCAGCTTCTTCCAGACCAGCAGTAAGTCCTTCCACAACACCCTGAACTGGTACCTAGGCGTATGATACAACAAAGTCCCCAAGCTAACCCCAGTATGGGTCACGAACGGTGATAACCCAGTCACAGACCCCAACTCATCAGAGCTCACAATCTCCAGTGAGTGTCATCTCAAACCAAGTCACTAAATCCGTCATCTGGTCCACCCAAACAAACACCACAACCAACAACACCATTGCTATGCTATTGAACAGTGGAAACCTCAACCTACAGAATTCCTCAAACTCATCAGATGTTTGTGGCAGAGCTTTGACTTACCCCACAGATAACTTCCTCCCTGGTGCAAAACTTGGTGCGAACAAGATCACTGGTCTGAATCGCCACCTGGTTTCTAGGAAGAATTTGATTGACCTAGCTCCTGGCAAATACTGTGAGGAGTTAAGACACAAGTGGTGCTAATCAATTCATCTTTACACTGTTGAACTAGTCCATACCACGGATATAAATCTCGGAACTAGAGAAAAACGGGCCTAGTGGCCGGTAACGGTAACCAACCGGTAACCGGAAAAACTGGATGAATTTCGAATATTGAAATTTCAATTTGGGCTGGTTCAAAACCAATAACCGGAACGGTTACCGTGCAACAACCAGAAAAACAGGAAAAACCGCTACCAAACCAGGAAAAGCCAGAGAAAACCGGTTATGGGTAATTAGCAATTGGAATGATGCAAATATTAATAAGAAAGTGTTTAATGAAGTAACAAACCTAATACATAAGGATGTATTGCTTATGCTACCCAAGGTCCTTTCCAAGATTCCAATTAGCCAGTACTAGCTAGGCTAGTTTGTCTAAAAAATATTGGGACTTAGGAGTACAATAATTGAAGTATATTTAGCTCGTACGATACGTAATCTAGCACAAAAAGGCCTAAACCAAACTAGGAAGTGCATCATGCAGTCATAAATTTAAATTTAAATTTGAAAAATTTCGGACGGTTTTTCTCCCGGTCCCCACTGGTTTTTCCGGTAACCGCTGGGTTTTTTCCTGGTCCATACCATATTGGTCAAGTGGCATAAGGAACGGACAATACTTTCCCTTGGTGCCAGAGATAGCAGGCCCCTTTATTTTCAATTTTACATTTGTCAACAGTGACCAAGAGAAGTATTTTACATATAACTTACTAGACGAGAGAACGGTTGTCCATCATCTGTTGGACGTCGTAGGTTGAACAAAGATGTTTGTTTGGCTTGAGGGCTCACAGGATTGGGTAATAATGACCTTCGCCCAACCCAAAGTTCAATGTGATGTTTTTTCTGTTTGTGGGCCTTTCACAATTTGTAATGATAACGCTCCTGTTCTGCAAGTGCATGAAAGGTTTCTCCATAAGATCACCAAAGGACTGGGAACTAGAGAACCGAACAGGTGGGTGCATGAGAAATACTCCATTCGACTGTGTTAGCAACAAAAGCACAACAAGTTCGACTGGCAAGCAAGGTTGTCACGGCATCACCAAGTTGTCGCCATGTCGATGCCAAGGTGTCCTGTCGGCTGGGGGTAGACGCCGGGGGCCTCCGCCCAGGATTCCAGACTTAGACGCACAAGTGGGAATCCTGGGCAACGCCATGGCTGCCTGGGCATCGTCCAGGGAGGATGCGGCGGCCGACTGGTGGAAAAAAACCCCTTAAAGGGTAGGCCGGTAGGGTATCACGTGATAAGAGGTGAGAGAAAACAGATCTAGGAGGGAGTGGGAGAGCTTGGAGTGAGGCCGCCGCCGCCCCTCTCCAGATTGATTCCGCTACCGCCACCTACAGCTTGGAGAGCATCTTCTGGCTACAGCTTGTCACCGTCGCCTCCCTTAGCTCAGGCCAGTGTCCTTCTCCCCTTCTCCTTTGCTCTTCCCCCTCTAATCTGATTTGTTTTGCTCTGCTTCTTGCTCTGATTTGTTCTGGTTCTTCCTCCGATTTGGTCCACTTCTGCTCGCTTCTTCTCGCTCTCTGCTCTATGCCTCTGGCTGTGCTTCTGCTCTCTGATTCTGCTTTGCTCTTTGCCTCTGCTTTTGCTTCTGCTCTCTGCCTCTGTGCTTATGTGCTTGTGCTTTTGTCCTATTATGGACTTTATTATGGTAATGTTAGTTGACTGAGTTGCTATTTATAGACCTTATTATGGTAATGTTAGTTAACTTAGTTGCTATTTGGAGAATTTGTGCTATGCTTATTTAATTCCCTGCCATATGAGGTATATTTATTTAATTCCCTGCCATATGAGGTATATTTACTTAACTCTCAGCCATATAAGGTATTATTTGTTATTTTTATTACCACCGTCTAACTCTCGCCATGGTGGGTACCTAGGCGTCCTAGCGTCCTGCGCTCGCCGCGACTTGCCCGAGCGCCATGACAACCTTGCTGACAAGTTCTATTCTATACCATGTGTTAGATTGCCTCAACATGGTCGCAGCATCGAAGCTGCTACAAGTGCAGACAAATGTAAAATACTTTGCTCAAGTAATTGCTCTTGTACTGCATATTCCTGTGGCAATGGTGGCTGCTTGGTCTGGCACGGAGAATTACTCAATGTAAAACAGCAGTGGTGTAATGACATCACTGATACTAATGGAAGAATTCTTTACCTTCGCCTTGTTACAAAAGAGGAGCAAAGTTGGAAAAAGAACACTAGAGGACTGATCATTGCCGTTGTCCTTTGTCTAAACTTTGCTATTTTGTTTTGCTGGCACTCGTACTAATGATTTGGTGGAACAAGAGGAAAAGGTATAGTTGCACACTTAATAATGTTCAAGGTGGGAGTGGAATTGTTGCATTTAGATATATTGATTTGCAGCATGCAAAGGCAGCTTTGGTTTTGTATTTAAGGGATTTCTCCTTGACTCAACAACTATACCAGTGAAAAAGCTTGATGGTGCACATCAAGGGGAGAAGCAATGCAGAGCTGAAGACAGTAAGCTCAATTGGATTTATCCAACATATAAATTTGATTAAACTAATTGGCTTCTGTTGCGACAGTTATAGCAAACTGCTTGTTTATGAATATATGCCAAACCATTCAATTGATATCCATCTATTCCCAAGTGATACTAAAATTTTGGATTGGAATACTAGGTATCAAATAGCTCTAGGAGTTGCTAGAGGACTAACCTACTTGCATGAGAGCTGTCGAGACTGCATTACACACTGTGATGTTAAACCTCAAAACATACTTGATGAATCATTCGTTCCAAAAATTGCTGACTTCGGAATGACAAAGTTTTTAGGAAGAGATTTTATCTGAGTTTTGACTACAATGAGAGGAACTATTGGATATCTCGCACCTGAATGGATTAGTGGAGTGGCTATCACGTCAAAAGTTGATGTTTACGGCTATGGGATGGTTTTGTTGGAAATTGTTTCAGGTAGGTGGAACTCGACTGGAGAATGTACCGCTAGTGGTGATGATTTATTTCCCTGTGCATGTCGCGTGTAAGCTTCTCGAAAGAGATGTGGGAAGCTTGGTAGATCACAGATTACATGGCGATTTCAATCTACAGGAGGCTAAAAGAGCATGTAAGGTTGCTTCTTGGTGCATTCAAGATGATGAGTCTGATCGACCTACGATGGGTGAAGTGGTTCAAATTCTCGATAGTTTATTTGAACTTGAAATGCCTCCAATGCCAAGACCATGGTTGTCACGGTGTCACTTAGGCGACGCTAAGTCATCCTGGCGACCAGAGGGGGATGCCAAGACTCGTCGCCTAGGGCTAAGAAGCTAGGCGACCACCTCCAAGCCAACTTTGGGCCTGTTTGGCAAGTCACAAGCCGGCTGGCTTTTGGCTTTTGCTACAGTACCTAACTTTCAAACGGAGTGTTTTCTCAAAACGGGATCTATAAGTTAAACGTAGTACACGTTAAAAGCCCAACATCTGTACCAGCCAAAATCGTAAGTGAATACCGGTATCTCCGTAATCTGTACCGTAAACAGCCAAAATTCAAAAATTTCAGCCAAAAGCCATAAGCCGCAGCCAAAAAGAACAGGCCCTTTGGCTCTCCCCACACAAATATGGCCGCCGCCGGCTCAGATCTGGAGCCGACCGCCTCTTCCCGCGCTGTCGCTGCCTCATCCGACGCTCTACCCGAGGTGTACCACGCTGACCCCCATGCTGGGCTCCATCTCCGTCACCGGCCTCTTCACCACCGGATCCGCCGTCCTCCAACCTTGCCACCACCGAATCTGCCCTACGCCGCCCAAATCCGGCAGAGGAGGAGGCAGGCAGCGTTGGAGAGTAGGGCAGAGGACGCAGCAGGCGACGTTGGAGGGCAGGGCAAAGGAGGCGGCAGGCACCCGTCCAAGCCGCCCATCTTGACGACGTGCTTGGCGTAGTGAGCTTGGCGAAGGAAGATGCCGGAGTTGTCCTGGCGCACCTCGATGCCGAGGTAGAAGCTGAGGAGGCCAAGGTCACTCATCTGGAAGGTGGCCTTCATTTGAGCCTTGAACGCCTCCACCTCTGCTTCTTTCGTGCCGGTGATCACAAGGTCGTCGACGTAGACGCCCACCAGCAGGATGGAGCGACCGCTGCCTCGCCGATACATTGCCGCCTCGTGAGTGTTTTGCTGGAAGCCCATCTCCTTGAGCGTGCTGTCCAGCTTGGCATTCCAGGCTCGGGGTGCTTGTCGCAGGCCGTAGAGTGCCTTCCGTAGTCGCAGCACCTTCCCCTCCTTGCCGGCAATGACGAAGCCGAGGGGCTGCCGGACGTACACCTCCTCCTTCAAGTCGCCGTTCAGGAAGGCCGACTTGACGTCCATATGATGGACGTGCCACCCCTCCTGGGCAGCCAGAGCAAGGAGGATACAGATGGACTCAATGCGAGCCACTGGCGCGAATGCATCGTCGTAGTCAATCCCTTCCTGCTGGACAAAACCACGAGCAACAAGTCTTGCCTTGTGCTTGACCACCTCTCCAGCTTCATTCTTCTTGAGCTTGAATACCCACTTCAGTGTGATTGGGCGGTGGCCGGCCGGCAGGTCGACGAGCTCCCAAGTATGATTGTGCTCGACGGAGTCCATCTCATGCTGCATTGCAGCACGCCAAGCCGCATCACCTTCGGCCTCCACAAACGAGCAGGGCTCCCCGGTGTGAGTCAGGTGAAGCTCGGCATCAATGTTGCGCTGTGCATACCCTGGCACCGCTTGATCACCGAGTACATCGTCGATGGTGCGGTAGCGCAGCGGGGTATCTTCATGTGCAGCGTCGATGCGATCCTCGTCGTTTTCCAGAGGAGTGGAGAAGATGGGAGCTGGAGTGGTTGTCGGTGCTTCGGCCGGTGTAGCGATGACCGACGGCGTGCCCGGCATGCTTCCCTGGTCCGGAGTTGGCGAGGTCGACGGTGTCGATGGCGCCCAGAGTGCGGGAGCAGGTGAGCCGGGCGTTGGCGCAGTGCCACTCGCTCCCCCGGCTCCTCCAAGATGCACATCCTCGATGACAAAGTCATCCAGCGCCGTCGTTGCATCGCCGCTGGTCTCCTTGGTCCAGTCCCAGCCACGTCCTTCATCGAAGACGACGTCGCGCGCCGTGCGCACACGCCAGGTTGTTGGGTCGAGGATGCGATACCCCTTGACACCTTCAGCATAGCCGATGAAGACTCCAGGCGTGCTCCGGTCATCCAGCTTGCCGACGTGATTCAGCTCCTTGACGTATGCCAGGCAGCCGAACGTGCGAAGATGTCCGACCGCCGGCGTACGCCCGTGCCAGGCCTCGTACGGGGTCTTCCCTGCTAGACTCTTGGTCGGCGATCGGTTGAGAAGGTGCACAGCAGTCATCACTGCCTCCCCCCAGAGCGTTGCCGGCATGCCCCTCTGTTTGAGCAGAGCTCGCGCGGTCGCCACCACGGTCTGGTTCCGACGCTCGACCACTCCGTTCTGCTGCGGCGTGTAGGGCGCGGAGTAGTGCCACTGGATCCCTTCATCAGCACAATAAGCAGCGAACTCGGCTGCGGTGAACTCCTTTCCATTGTCGGTGCGCAGCACTCGGAGCTTGTAGCCGCACTCTTTCTCTGCAGCGGCCTGGACGTGCTTGATGGCGTCCGCAGCTCCAGCCTTCGTCGCGAGAAGAACGGCCCACATGAACCGCGACGCATCATCCACCAGAAGCAAGAAGTAGCACCGGCCTCCCGAAACGCCGGTGTGATGGGGCCGCACAGATCGCCATGGACGAGCTCAAGCTGTTTCTGCGCGCGGTACATGGCCTGATGAGGGAAGGGACGCTGCTTCTGCTTGGTCACCACGCAGGTGTCACACAGCTGCTCAACGTGGTCGATCCGAGGCATCCCGCGCATCATCTCTTCACGCCCCAGCTTCCGCAGAGCCTCGAAGTGGAGATGACCGAACCGCTCGTGCCAGCGCCAGGCCTCATCGTCACGACGAGCGGCGAGGCAGAGGGGCTGGGCCACCTCCATGTGCAGCACGTACAGGCGGCTGCGCCCGCGGCTGACCTTGGCAAGGAGACGCCCGCGCCGGTCCCAGATCCGGAGCACACCTCAGTCGATCCCCACTCGCGCTCCACCCTCGTCGAGCTGGCCGAGACTTATGATGGAGTTGCGGAGCGCCGGGATGTAGTAGACGCTTGGCCACGAAGATGACGGATCCAACACCGCGGATCTCTACCGCAGATGCATCGCCGAACTTGACGGTGCCCCGGATGCTTCGATCCAAGTCTGCGAAGTGCTCCACACACCCGGTCATGTGGTGCGTGGCGCCGCTGTCGAGGTACCATCCTTCGAGCTTGTCGCCGCCGGTGTCGTCACCGAGAAAGGCACGCGCCTGCGGCTGGTCGATGTGAAGGAAGGTGGACGCAATCTGAGGGGAAACATTGGGCGTCGGCGCTGAGTGTGGGCGAGGGGATATTAGGGTTATCCCCTCCCCACTGTCTCCGGTGGACCCCAGGGCTGGGCTCGCATGGGCCAGAAACAAAGCGGGCTCCTCATCCTCCTCAGCTTGGGCCATGTGGGCCAGTCCGCCACGCTTCCGCTGCCTGCACTCCCTGGCCCAATGTCCACGGCGGCCGCAGTTCCGACAGACGTCGTCGCGGGCCGCCTTGTGTTCTCCGCCGCCACCTTCTTTTCCACCGCAGACGCCGCCAGTCTTTTCCTTCTTGCGCGGTCGCCGACGGCGATCCTTGACTGAGGACGAGCCTTCTCCCTTCCTCCTCTCCTTCTGGCGGGCGAGCCACTGCTCCTCGGTGAAGAGCAGCTTCCCCCCCCCAAGACGACTGGCTCGGTCGAAGGCTCCTCCTCGCGGTCGTCGACGGCCTTGAGCCTGCCTGTCACTTCCTCGATGGACAAGGTGGAGAGATCCAGAAGGGTCTCAATCGAGAGGGCGATCTGGGTATACTTCTTGGGGACGATGCGCAAGAACTTCTCCACCGCCTTCTGCTCGTCGATGTCGCCGTCACCGTGCCGGATCAGCTGCTGCACCAGGCCGGCGAGACGGAGAGCAAAGTCGTCTACGTCTTCGCCAGGCCGGAAAGCAAGCCGATCCCAGTCCTGCCGCAGCTTCTGCAGCGTGGACTTGCGGACACGGTCGGCTCCGATTCGTGCCGCCGCGATGGAGTCCCAGGCTTCCTTCACGGTCGGCTTGTCTGCGAGCGACGGCAGCATCTCCGGCGGGACGGAGGCAAGAAGCGCGTCGAGCGCCAGCCGGTCATCCTGGAACTCGGCGTCACCGTACTCAACGGCATCCCAGAGCCGTCGAGCCTGCAGCTTCACTTTCACCAGCAAACTCCACTCCTCGTAGTTCGTCTTGGTCAGCATCGGCCATGGGGTGCCTCCGCCGGACTCCT
Organism: Dendrocalamus latiflorus; assembly: GCA_017311315.1. Taxonomy (NCBI): domain Eukaryota; kingdom Viridiplantae; phylum Streptophyta; class Magnoliopsida; order Poales; family Poaceae; genus Dendrocalamus; species Dendrocalamus latiflorus. The sequence goes on from CM029637.1 coordinate 21,193,779, forward strand.
TGATCACGCGCTGGATGACGGGCGAAGCCGGTCTCCCGGAGCGACCTCGACGACGGTGCGGAGATGGCGAGGCTCGACGGTCGTGGTCCCTGTGAGGGGTCCGCGACAGGGGGCGACGCTCTCGGTCTTCCTCGTCGATGCGGAGAGCAGCAGCGGCAGCAGCAGCTTCGGCCGCCGCCATGGCAGCCCTGGCCGCCTCTACTACCTGCGCCGCTCTTGCCTCGGCGGCAGTGATGCGCGCCTGGCGGGCCTCCTCTCCGGCAGCCACCACCGCCTGAGCTGCAGCCGCAGCAGCAGCCCTCCGACTCGAGGAGGAAGACATCTCCAAAGAAGGTAACAGACGCTCTGATACCAACTTGTTAGCCTTGACAGTGGAGACTTAGTTTTGTGAGGGATTTTGCAGTGCCTCTTACTGCTGCCCCTTGATTCATTATAAAGGCTTAAAAGCCGAGAGAATCATAACAACCAAAGGAAAAGAGGAGAAGATCTCAACAACTAAAGCAAAAGTAAAACTAGCAACAAACTAAAGCAAGGATGCTAACTAAACCTAGTTCAGACTCCAGAACACACAAACTTACTCTCTTAGGTGTTACGGGTATTTAGGTCATTTTCTATTATCTAGAATTTAGGTCCTTATGTCTTTATTGTACTATATATATGTCCTATGGGCTATTGTAATATAACAAGCTTCCTTCATATTAACAGTCAAGACTACTTCAAGCTATAGCAGGAAGCTCCAATTCTACGTGCATCTAATCTTTTTCTTACCACCAATTTGAACGGAGCCTGTCATAATCAGTGATAGGATTATAATTTATCGTCTTATATATAAACTTGTATGTTGTATAACGTAAGCTACATTCTGGACACAGATTAAAATGTCAATTAGTGACATTAATACAGTAGTTATTATTGCTTAATCCATAACAATATGGAGCCTACGACTTTCCTTTTTCTTTTTTCTTATGGAAGCTTGCCCCCTTTGCTTTAAAAGTAAGTTGCCCAATGTCTTGCATTCACATTTCGTGTTTCATTTCTTAGTTCTTACAACAGAATTGTTCGTATTACATGGTTTAAATGTGAATACCATGTTTGTCTAAAGAAATGTAAATATCAAAGTCACTGACCATGGTAAGCAGAGCCTTGCTAAGCTTATCAGCCAACTTTGCCATGAGATCACTAAGCTAAATTGTGTTCTTTACTATATATATTGTTGTATAATACATATGGCAATCGTTTAGACACTTATCCATGATCACGGACACTCTTTTAGTTTAAAAGTACGTAAAGAAATACCTACATTGTTTTGCAATTTAAAATATATTAGTTGTCTATATGCTGCTATAACAATGGATATGGGCACAGATGGGTGTATGATTTGCCTAGTGTTCGGTATCTGTTTTGTATCCAAATCTCTTTTCTTAGATCAAAGGCATGAAAGAGAAGTAGTGGTCATGCATAGAGGGTTTGAAATGCTCAAAACAAAACCAACAGAAGACGGATTGGACTAGGACGCCACAATAGCAGCTAAGACCTAAGAAGCTAGTGCACGATTTCTGGTAGAGTCCAATCAAGTGGTTGAGGCATTTTGACCCCCACATGTTTATGGAATTCTTAGCAAACAAAAGATGAAAAAAGCTAAAGACTTACCAGAAAATTACTACCTCCATTCTCAAAGTCAAATACTTGGCACTTTGACCAAATATTTTGTTCACAAATAATTGGCACTTTCCCATTCATGAGGTGGACTGGATTCCCCCCAAACTACCCCTATTAACTCTACTCATCGCCCTTTCACTTTAATATCGTGCTTATGGTACTGTTAGAGGGTATTTTGGTCACAACTTATTCAAAAAAAATTGACTTCCTTGGTATGCGTGATGTGGTCAAAAGTGCCAACTATTTGAAAACGAAGTTAGTACAAATGAAGAGTCGATCAGGTTTTCAACACTGGTGAAAAGTTCATACACCCCAGCAACAGAACTACATTAGCCTCAACGAACTGCTAGAAGTTGCCGGACCCCTAGACTTTGTTGAAAATCACAAAACGCTAGACCTCACTGGACGTTCTGACTTGCACCTTGGATTTGGATGGTTAGTAATGAAAATATACATGCAGCACCCACTCATATAGTCAACAAAAGAATTAAATCAACATCCAAACAAACAAACAAAAAACAGCAGCCTGGCTGCTGGCCTACAGTTTGTACATTAAGATGTATATACATTCCTACAGGCTAAGCTAAAGATATAATGAAGCTCCTAATAGCAACTTATGAACTACAATAAATAACAAGCAACTCCGGTTGCTAGAAACAAGAGAACAACTACAGCTGATTGTGGCAAGTGAAATGCTGCATACCAATGTATATAAGCCCATTTGTGCAGCCACTCATTGCCATATACAGTTGATGGACGATATGAAGACACCATAAGAAGTCTTCAATCCAGAGGAAGCTCACATATCCCATGGATTATGCTCCAAAGAGAGATGTGCCACGCCTTCAAGTGGACATTCATTTCTACAAGGCCTACACTTGAAGAAGGCAAGATTGGTGAACTCAGCTGACTGTGTGCCTAAATGCTCATTGGGCTGAGAAAGAAGTGACAAAATTAAACAAATACATAATACAGTAAATTTCTATAGCTTTACGTGTAAGGAGGTATACTCGCAAAGGGGGAAAAAAGCATAAGGGGGGTAACGAGGCAACCAGATGTCCTGTTATCATTTACCTGGTTGTGCTGGCTATTACTTGACGCCTGAGAAGTGTGATAGGAGACAAAACCTAGTTCCTGAAAAGGCGACAACTGCACGAGTAAAATTTCCAATACTCAAATAGGCTGGCCAGAATTGGCACGGTGGGTTCAATCAAAAGTACTCTTAATACTGGAGTGAATGTCGGATTTAAGCCAGAGTGCATTCCTTCATAGTTGATTGGCCCCATAGGACTTGAAAGGTCAATCCCCTGGACCAAAAAGAAATAAATAAATATTTGATACAACATGACAAAAAGCACACAAAAGTTGCAGGGAAGCACTTCATAGATCATAATTTCATACCCTGTAAACCTTATAGGCTGGAGCTTGGCTACCCACTGGAGACATGTTAGGAGGAGCATCCAAGCCCTGCATGTTGCAAAATGTTATGAATATTGATTGCACTAAGAAGCGCTAACACGGTGCAGCATGAGATGAGATAAATGCAAAGTTGCAAAGTTAGATTCCTGAGTCCAATACACCTATTGTTGAAGTCCTCAGCTACCAATCTATAATGTAGGCAGAAATTTTGCCTCATATAACCCACAAATAGTTTCTTGAAACTTCAAAGTAACAACACAAACATTAGTACAGCAGGGGAACTTATAAGACGCATGACGTAAACTTTGTCCAAAATTTGCTCTGCAGAGAAACATGAATACGGACAGAATTCCATGATAGCAGAGAAGTTTATATAATATGCTGCAGCCAATAAATGTTCTACATGAGGGCTCAACATGGCATCAAGCCATAATTAGCATGAGGCATATATTCAAACTTGTATGATTATAAAATGGATATCCTGACACCTCAACTAAATTGAGAAAAAATGACAAAATTACCTGAAACATAGCATTTCCAGATTGGGTAGAAGCATCTAACAAAGCATACTGCATTGCAGGTTGTTCCGAGTGCACTTTCTGCTTCTTTCGCAAGCCTTTTTCGATGCAATTTCTTGCATGGGTTTTACTTTTCTGGCCTTTCTTCTTTGATTCTTTTGCTGCTGTGCTGCTTGATTTGTCCAGGACATTTTCTGATTCAGTGCCGTTTGTGATTGAATATAAGGATATTTTAATATTCTGAACATCAGGCTGAGTCACAGATGTACCAATGCCGGTTTGTTTCTGTAGGATTTCTTCAACTTTCTTGCCAAGCTCTAACCAACATTGGTCTAGTACTCTATAGGATTCCTCACATTCTGATGCTCGAGCAACAAGCCTAACATACTTTGGGCTCATGTACTGATAGCGACTAGAAAATTCCATTGATTTATCTGCTTGAACTGTTTGACCTGGAACCTCTGGTGGGGTTAAACACCTTGCATATTTGGTCCAGCGCTTCATGATGTATCTATCTGGTAGATACTTTATATCCATAGCATCTAGAATTTTCAGTGCATGGCTACACAAGAAGCCATTTGTCTCAAACTTCCTACATGAACATGAAACTGTCTGCTCTGTAGAGTTTCCATAAACTGTATATTGCCTCTCTTTCTCAACAATTGAAACAACATACTCACGACAGGGGCCACTTTCATCGCGGTTCACAATGTAAGCTGACTGGAACTCCTCGTATTCTTCTTGGAAAAGCTGAAATATCATATTGGTATAGACCTCAGAAGCTTGTGTAAGAATAGGAGCTCTAATTTTGAAGTAAGGCAGCTTCAACCTTGAACCATATTCAATCTCCAATTCTTTGTACCGCCTATCATTGATCACTTCCTGAAGATGTCTCAAGAACAAAATAATATCTACCTCGGCTCTCAAATGATCCCGCACATCAGAATGCAGGCGCTCATTCAATCGTGTGCCCTTCATCCCAGCTGAAAAGATCTCTTTTACATAGGGTCTAGCCCACTTCTCTTTTTCTTCAAATAATTTCTGCAACCATACATTACCACGAAGGTCATACTTACTGATCATAGCATCCCAAGAAGTGAGAAATTCCATCTCCTCTTCATACTCATTGATGCATGCCTTAAATTCCTTGATGAAATCGCAGTCACTTCTAACAAGTTGGTTTACATTCCTGGTTGCAGTATGCTTTAGGTGCCACGCACATATAGCATGACTTGTATCTGGCATCACTAATGAGACAGCCTTTGATATAACCGTGTCTTGATGTGAAAAGAAAGTCTTCGGCGCTTGTCCAGACATTGCATGGAGGAACGTCTCAAACAGCCACTGGAAAGACTCAGCAGTCTCGTCATACATGAGTGCCAGTCCGAAAACAATAGGCTCGCCGAAATTGTTACAGCCAACAAAAGAGGCAAAATGACGGAGGCTGATATTATTTCTAGACACCACGTCAAATGCGACAACATCACCGAACTGACTGCAGTCAATAATCATCCTCGTATCTGCCCAAAAAATATTTGCCACTTTATCCTCAACATCCAACTGCACAGCATGGTAGGATGAGGGATCTGCCAGAGACTGTTCTTGGAAGTAATTCAACAAAGCGCCAGCCTCTCCATACTTCATCTCCCACTGCCTCCTAGTCCGCAGGGGCTGCCGCTGCCCTTCCCCTGCACACGCAGCATTGTTCCCTTCAGTAGAATTCGTTCCTTCAGGATCACCCCCATTGACCAAAAAATCCGGAGGTGGAACAACATCAGGTAACGTCGTCAACTCGAAAGGATTGGGCATGCAGGATGTGGCGAAGAGTGGATGGTTGTGCCGTGGCTGGAAGGCGTAGACCTCCAACTTGGCACCAGGCTTCTTGCGCCGGATGATGAGGTGGGCGTTGCATCCCGTCCTCGAGTCCGGCATCGGCACCAGCGTGTGGCTGCCCCGCTTGATGTTGGCCCTGTAGCCCTCGCGGGAGCAGGCGAATTTGCGGGAGGTAATCTCGCCGGTCTTCTTGCTCTTGTTGGCGTACTCCTTCCGGACGTTGAACCCAACCATCCAGCCGTAGTAGCGGTAGAACTCGTACGCCTCGTGCTCTGACTCGAACTCCAGCCCCATCCGCGGCGTGTAGTCCTCCGGGCGGGTGGGGGCGGGCCGGGGCGCGCCGCTACCCGTAGCAGCCGCGGTGGTGGCGGCCCACAAGGGGTTTCGCGACGCTGCGGCGGCGGTGGCAACCGAGGGGTTTCGGGACACCGCGGTGGCGGTGATGGCCGCAGAGGGGCTACGGGACACAGCGGCAGTGGTGCTAGTGACCCCCTTTCGGGACGCCGCAGCGCTGGCGGAGGTGGTCCCCGAGAGGTTTCGGGACGGCGCCGCAATGGTGGTGGCACCCGAGGCATTTCGCGACGGGGCGGTGGTGGTGGCCCCCGAGGCCCTTCGGGATGGCGCGGTGATGATTGGAGGGTTAGGTTTTGGTGGGGAGGAAAGGGAGGCCTGACTTCCTGAGGCGGCGGGCTGAGGGGGAAGCGGAGCGGGAGTTGGAAGGTGCTCGGAGGGAGCGGGGCTCGCCGAGGAGCTCATCGCCGGCGCGGCGAGCGGGAGAGCGGCACGCACCCCAGGGGCTGGTTGGGGAACTTGCTCCGCTTGTTTTGCGCTATAGCGGTTTGTGAATTGTGACGACGCCCTCTCTGGAAACGGAAAGGCGCCTTCCCACAGAGAAGGCGTAACCGAGCAAAATTTTCCTAATCATATCATACCTCTCCATTCTCCAAGAGAAAATTCGAATTCTGCTGCGCCCCCCCCCCCCCCCCCCCCCAGTAAAAAAAGTGTACCTCCGTTCGCCGTCTCTTTTAGTCTTCCACATACATCTTTAACTATTACTTTTTCTAATTATTTCAAAATATTTTAAAATAGGATCATTGACAGTAATTTTGTCGACAATCTAGACCTGAATACATGCATTATTTAGAGTGGCCATGTGAATTTGTGAGCTCAGTTTTTCTTTCTTTCACAAATTTCACATACAAGAGCCAAACTCATTTCTATCACCCTATGTTCTGCGTTTTTCTGGTTTTTTCAAAAAATAAACAAATTAGCCATACCACTACTCTTTGTACAAAAGAGGGACGCGCCGCTCACATGAAAGTTATAAGTATATATAAGAGGGAACCACATGAACATGTTTTCACGCTGAGATTCAAAAAAGGAACAAATAAAAGGGTGGGAAAGGAAATACAATTGATAAGATCATAGTGGTTTGATTAACGTTTACTCATGGACTACTTGTCACTCAACTCTGTGTCAGATTTAAAATAAAACCGCAACAAAACTATCTGTGTGCAAAAAAGAATGTATCCCAAGACCGAAAACATATCCATAAATCGCGTATACATCTAATGTCAACAAAGGGAAAAAGAACATTCAGGACCCTGATAAAATCACACATTAAAGGGTCATTCATGTTGAAGGGGAAAAAAATCATATATCCATCGGCTCGAACAATTACAACACCAGCAGCGCCTTCCTCCTTTCCGCATGGCATGGTCCTGACATTCTGCAAGCTCAAGCGGTCTGCTCTGAAATAGCCTCTTCGAAATCAGTCCAACAAGCGACACAGCTAGAACGAGTGGCAGAAAGCTCCAAGCATCAGACAATGCTCGGCACATCTCCAGCCCAGCTGCAAACCGCTCGTCGCCATCGAGTTCTGATGCAGTCCACTAATGGTGCGTGCTGTGAAGTTTGAACTGGCGGAGCAAGAGAAAGGACACTGTCATCCTTGCTGCCACTGGTCGATGCGCTTATTACATCAGCTAGATATTCATCCTGAGTCCACCTAGGTGGGACACTGACATTTAACTTGCATAGCCTGGGTCTCTGTATCGGACTTGAGCCTCCTGTGTTTGCAATCCCATTCAGCACAGACTTGGCAATTCCATTGAAGTGGTAGATAGTGAATTGCTTCTTGCCCATAAGACCAGTTGGATCCTTTATGCCTCCGGCTCTTTTATCCAACTGTAGCAGCGCCTGCCAGAATTCACTCCATACTATAATGCCGGCGTTACAGAGGTCCTCGAGCTTATCAGAAGGAAAATTTATGTCAGTATCCCTGAGGACTTGTTGGAATCCCTCAACGCTAATAAAGCCTCCTCCACCACTTTGATCTTGTGCATCAAATGCCCTCCTTATTTTGGACTCCCGCTCTTCCAATTCATTCTCCTCTTGGACATTGGGGTTTAGGGCAAAAAGGACAGTGTAGTGACTTTCACTTCCCACCACCCATATAGGCCATTTCGGGCACTTTAGGTACTGACCAACCTTGCACAAGTTAAGTGATTCCAGAAGGGTAAGGAAACCAACTTCAACATCATTTGGTATGCCTTTCAGGGACATGCCACCACCAAGGTCCATCTTGCCATCAAATACATTTGGGACAGCCTCTCCACAGAGTAATAAATTCACAATTTCCTGCAAAAGATCACACTGGTTACATTTGGGTTGACCTGCATTTTACTATCGGTGAAAATAAACAGAAGTTATAATAAAAAAATTACTAATGATAATACATGGCTAGTACTAAACAAACAAAATGTTGGTCAATATTACAGTTTCGAAGTGATTTCAGCACTGCATTGCAAGAGTAAGCGCAATATGAACTGCTATGGTATGCCTGCTCTGCTAAATAAATACCTATATGACAATGCTATCTATACCTGTGAAGCATGCCCAAATGGAGCGGTGACCAATGGTTGGCTTGGATCATCCCTGTCAGCTTGGATACATTCCTGTATTCAAAGATAAATATAAACAGTAAGAAAATGAAGAGAATATCAACATGCTTCCAGATGCCCAATCTATGAATAACACTGATCAAACAGAAACCTTGTTTTCTTCTGAGAAATAAGATCCGATCAAAAGGAAAACATAACTATGGAATTACATGCATCTGTTCTTTACAAAGCAACTAATAACTAGCCGTCAAGAAGATCCTGAAAACTATATAGCAACCAAAAGAATTCCAACATCCCCCCACTGAATAACCAACAATCTCTTTGAACTATTGTTCTGTAACAATCATCATCATCGTTATTATTACATTCTACACATTGGCCCGAACAACTCTTTATCATCCCTGCTGTTATATTACCCCATCAGCAACTTTAACTATAATATGCAACAATGATTTCATCAATTCATCCTATCAACATACATAAGCCACTGGTTATTATGCCAGAGCATACACTCGAGGTTTCCAACAGATCTTTAAAATAGCAATGTGTTTAATGATGCAAACGAAATTTAAAATAATGCACAAAAAGTAGAGAGCTTAGCATGGACAAAGATGTACCAATCCTCGTGATAGTAGAGAAGCGATAAGAAATAACATGGCTCCCAATCGACTTTCAAACAGAGGAATGTTTGCCAGAAGGATGTTGAATGCATCCTTCCTTGAGGTAAATGTCCTTATTCTAAGAACCTTCTGCAAATCCATTGCTGATTCAACAGCAAGGCCTTCCAAAAGTGCATCAATTTTCTGCAATAAGTTTCATGAGAGCATTATTGGCATGATGTACATGAAAGTATAATCAACTTCCAAACATCTCAAAGCTGATAATCTCCTGATCATCATCACATCCACTTACCCCATGATTGACACCTTTAATGGATGCTACAACAGTTTTTTTCCCAGCTCCGCATAAAAAAAGAATTTCCACCATAGCATGAACCAATGCTCTAGCGAAGAAAACGAATTCAATAACAGTCATTTTAATGTAAAGAATATTAAGATTTAAGAATGTACATTGTTGCATATTGTATAATGTTGAATGGTACATTAGATTACCAATTCTAAATTATTATAACACATAACAAATAGAATAAGGAAAATAATAGGTCTGAAAGCATTTAGGGTCTCCAATTAATAAATGTCTAGAGCATTGCTGTTGTTCCAATAAGGTTTGGAATTTTGAATAGGTCAATGCAATAGTATTTAGTCGCTAAGTCAAGGGGCTGGCACAAACTTACGATAGAGTACCTAATTAAGAAAGAACATGGGCATTATTAAATTCAAATTGTTGATCCCTCATATGAGCTGCTAGTTTCTGTATTTTCATAATTAAGAACAGTGGTTCATAAGAACTATTGAACAGATTAATAGTCACTAAGACCATACTGACATCAGCATCATTTTTAAGGAGCAAAAGAAACCACCTTGTCTTTCTGTCATCAGTTAGGGAAGAAAAATCATCCCTCGCAGCAAAAAAACTCTGATAAAAGCGTCTTTGTCCAAGAGCATACAACGGATCACTGACCTCTGGATTAGACAAATCACCAGAGAAAAACAAAAGATATTTAAGGACATATGCCTGCAAACCAAAAATAAGGAAGTTAGTATCAGAAATGTTGAGCTTGCAGAGAGCAGAAGGACATCCACAGTAGATAACAAAAGAGATAGATAGTTAGATTTTGTGTCTATCAGATACATTAGTGTGAGAAATCAGGACAATAAGATCTAAAATTAGATCAAAGTGAGCTTATAAAAACAAAAGGTAGATATACAACTAGCTAGTAGCTACTCAGCTTTAAACAACTTTTTCTGATAAATTTAATGTAACAGCAGAATGCTCCAACCTATGTTTTACTAAGATATGTCTGTTCGGAGTTCGACCTTTGGATAATCAAAGATACTTTGGGTTTCTTTCATCAGGATGGCTAGAGAGGATGCTTAGGTCATGCTGAGTTGTGCGGTTCATACTGCTGAAAATGTCCAGGCAGTCCAGCCAAAAAGATCCAGTTATTGACTTATTGTAGATTCCAGTTGGCAGAATGGCAAGTTAGGTCACTGAAGCGATTAAAATGGTTTTCAGAATACATGTAGCGATTTAAGTGCTACATATAAATTTCACAACATGAGAACACATGGCAGTCGTAGAAAGATGTAACAGTCAATAGTCAAGTCATAGTGGAAATTTTATATTGAACAGAAGGCAGGGAAAAAATGGAAAACCCTAAAGATGCCCAAACCAACACCTATCAATCACAATAAAGGTAAAGTAAGGAAAATGTACCTGTACTGTAGCTAAGACACCACAAGGGCCAGCTTCATGCTGTACCAGTCCCATGGTTGTTTCTGGGTCAGTGCTAAACCTGCATGCATTTTAACAATAATTAGACAAAGGCATATTATATGTATAGCATTCAATTGTGCAATGAAAGGGTCAACACTGTGTTATCCAAGAAAATATATGCATTTAAATTAAATGGCAAAGGCCTGTAAATGCGTGGCAGTTGTACTCGTCGGTTCTGGAAAGTTATCTACTTCACAGCTAGAGCTAGCTAGAGCCCAGAGTGACATATCAAATTAATTAATAGCAGCTTCTTGTGTTTCCTAAGCAGGGCTGGTGACATGGCTCTGCATCTTATCAGTAGGCAGCACATTTCTAAAATCTAAACAGATTAACACAGAGCACCATTCCACCAAAGGCACTCTTAACCTCTATTTGTTAAGTCAGTTCCATGGAAATATATTCAAACCAAACAGTTTCTTGTCAGTTTCATGGAAATATATTCAAACCAAACAGTTTCTTTGGTCTGTGAAGAGTGAAGACAATCCATGGAAGCCATTTTTGTTTTTGGCCATTACCAATTAAAACTCCAGGTAGCTCCAAGTTAAAATTCTTGCGTAGCTCTCTAAGCTACAGTCCAAAACCATGATCCTAGACATGCACCACAACTACTCTATCGAGAAGTCGCAGTGACTTAAAACTGATGCCCTCAGGCCCTTTCATTACTACAAAACTACTTTTTCTTCAGATTCATCAAATCAACCAATCACCAACACAGTTTTATGGAAGATAATGTATCTGATTAGCACCCAATAGCTCTTGTTTTCACAAATACTACTAACAAAGTTTCCTTTAAGACCTCAACTTAGTATTAGCTAGCAAGGTCCAAAAGCCCATTTCGGTAACTACCAACATAACACATGGTCTCGCCATCCTAACATCCAATTTTGGTATGCTTCCACCATATCAATAACCTTGGATCATCAGCTCAAAGCAGAAATCTACAAACATTGACAGCTCATACATTGCATGAATAGTTGACTACAGAGCACAAACAAGGCCATAAATTTTCAGTTTCTCGCAAACACTGAAAACTACAACAATAGAAAAAAGTTAATGCAAGCTAATATGCAACCCCCCACCCCAATTGCAAAATATAGGGCATATTTTGACCATGAGTACAGATTAAGCAAGTCGTCAATTCAAGGTAATGACATGAGAACATGGCTGAGCTATCAATCGTAATTGCCTTGGAAAAGGGAAAGTTTTTTGCGATTAAGTGGAAAAGGAAATGATACTCATCTTGTGTAGTTAAGTTATAAATACCAAGGAGAAAGATCAATGAATAAGGGCAAAGCAGGAAAAACATCATCAAGCTTCCATGCAAGCCATCTATTTTGCAACGAGAATAGAAAAACTATGTGCCTTATGCATGGAGTATTTATTAACCACCAACAGTTAACGTCTCCATATAGGCTATAGGCAGGTCTCGTTTTAAAAGCTAGACTTGAGTACAGTTAAGGGTGCCTACGCACCAATCTGAGTAATCACAACATATAGCACTTATTCTCCTAGTCTCCTACCTCCATTTGATCCTCACAGATACACATAACCTTGAACTATCAGCAGCACCACACCTTGATTCACCAGAATGACACGCACAGAAACAACTAATGTTAATACATTTTATGAATGCGGCCCAATCATGTCTGTTCGAGACTTACAGTGGCACCCAATCCTTTTTGAGTCTTCAGGGACACTAAAAACCCTCAGTGTTCAGGGATACAAATCTAAAGGTTAATTCCAGACGCCCATCCCAGGTACCAACACCCTTCAGAAAAAGAAATAACAAGTAATCTGCACTCCTGTGGCAGACTGACAAACATCGTCAGAACAGAGACATGCTGATCGGGTTAATTCTAAGCTCCAACGAACAGATGACAGCTACTAATATCTCACCAAAAGCCATATCTTACACGCATACGAAAGAGACAGTGGCACCTAAAAAAGCCTCACCTGATGCCCTGATTGCCCCACTGCGCCAACACTGCCTTTGAAACCCCGCTCCCGAACACCATTGCCCACAGCTTCTCAGCAACGTCCGGTGGCAACTCCTTCCATTCCTCCTCCTCCACCTCCTTCGCTTCATCCATAGATACCCCTGTTGGTTCCGGCTCCACATTCACCTCCTCCTTGGAGGTCTCAGGGGCGGGAGTCGGCTCCACCGCTGCCGGCTGCGGCGGCGGCGCCGCCGCCGCCACGACAGCGGCGGGCGAGACGGCCGCGCGGAGACGCTTCTCGGCGGCGGCGGCCATGAGCTCGCGCTGCTTGCGACGAACCTCCGCCTCCGGCGACTCCCCGGCGGGAGGCGGGGGCTTGCTACGCTTGGGCTCGGGCTGCGCGGGAGGCGAGCCATGGAGACTCATGCGGAGCGCCATCTGGAGCCCCTCCTCCTCCCGATCCCCCATTGGAGCGGCTCCGCCGAACCCTAGCCGGATCGATCCGGCCCAAAACCCAAACCCTAGGGCAGGGTTTGGTGCCTCGGCCCCGGGTCAGAGGTTCCGAGCGAGGGGAGCGAATGACGAGGAGTTGTTGGAATTTGGGTCTTGCGCATCGGGATCCGGGAAGCGGACGGCGGCTCAGGTGGTCGGCGTATTTGTAGGGGGTCGTCGCGACGGCGAGGCGACGGGGAGGTGGTGGGTTGTCAGAAATGGGAAGTACTGCTGTCTCCTGGCAATCGTATAATACAAATTGAAAGGTGGTCTTCCGTATTTTATAAAATGAATATGAATTTAAATATTTTTAATATAAATTGAATGTAATACAAATCGAATATATACTCTATTCGATCGAATCCGAATATCCTACGACATACTGACATCAAATGAGAAACTCGTTAGAATAGTCAGACGATCTATATGACGTGGAATTTTATGAATTATAGAGTATTGGTCTGTTGAAGTGACTGGGATTACAATGACACAATCCAACATGCTTGTAGAAATATAGCTAATATGTAATAATAAGTACATCTTTCTCTCTTTTTTTTGAAGTTGTAGGTCTAACCATGGCTGATTTGTTCAGATTGCGTTGCTCAAATGAAATTGTACTTACAGGATTATCCTAAGTCCTACTTCTATTCTACCACAACCATAGCCAGACCAAAATATCATCAGACATGGGCACATGGTAGAAGTATGGCTTAGTTTATTACTCATCTCAACAAGCAGAAAACAAGATCTAGTGCCCGGCCTAGCTTTGTCGCTTGCATTCTCTAGCAGCGAAGGATGGGGGGAGTTCAGATCCGGTGCTCGGTGATGAAGGAGAAGCCAACTGCCACAGTCGGCCACGATGTCAGTGTAGAAGTCGAGCAGGACTAGAGGAGGCGGCAGCGATGCTCTTGTACTTGCGGAGGGGAGGCGATTGTGAGCCTATGAGAAATTGAGAAGTGATTTGAGGATGAGTCCAACGTGGCAATAAGCATGGCTAAGCATACTATACGTATAACCCATGTGGAAACTAATATTGTATTACTAGATAGTTAACCATCCTATGATAACAATAGAATCATGGTATTCAATTTATCAAAGAGAGAATTAATCAAAGTTGGTTGATAATTACCAAGTACAAATATTTGTATTGAATTAGCATTTGCAGAATAATATAAAACAAAATAATAATAACTAGATTTGAAATAATAGGTTTAACATGATCAAAGATCATGAATTACTTTGACTTTGCTCAGTTATCACTGATTGGTCTTCAAATTCGGCTTCTACTCCTTTAAACATTATCGAACGAGAAAAAAAGCAAGTGAAATATAAATAAACTCAAAATAAAATCCAAATAAAATCCAAAAGCAACAAAGCTAGAACCAAAAGATAGATCTCAATTTTATATGAATTTAGGAAGAAGAATCAAGTGGGACCTACTAGTTTTTTGAATTTTCCAAAATACAGAAATTTTGGGAAAATATTTTTTTGGCTGACAAGTGGGACCATAGTCTATGGACCAAGTTCACAGGTAGATCTTAGTCTATGGTGGGCCGGGTGCACGGATCAAGAATTTGGTTCATGGTGGACATGGTCTACGGATCAGTGTGATGACATGACAGTTGACTGGGGTAACATGTGGCCGACATCTAAGCTCCTAGCACTGATGTGGCATACTACTTGGCGCTAATGTGGCAATGCAACTCAGTGCGATGAGCTAGCAATCTGGGTTAGTGTGGCACTATGTGGTTGCCGCGTCTTATGCTAAGGTGGCATCCACACGGACGACTGACTGGATTGTTGACTTGGCTAGATCGACAGTCGTGGCTGCTCAATGCCAACGACGAATGGGGGACGACGATGGGTCAGCGTGAGCATCGGAGGCTTGAGCACGTGATGACAAAAGCAATCTAGCAGCTCGGATTGGAGAAGGTGGCTGACGAGGTCGTTAGTGATGAGCTAGGCGCCGACGCAAGCATAGGTGGTGGTGAATCTAGTGAGGCAAAGGCTCTTCGGTATTGGCAATGCAAGCACAAGATAGAACATGGGACGATGAATCCAGGGACATGGTTGGAGACAATGGAAACTCACTAAAGGCTATGGAATCTGATGATTATGGGACTCAGACGATGGCGGGAAGAAGACCTCGATCTCAGTGGCAAAGCACCTTGACTCTGATTAGTTGAGGGATTTGGACTAGTGGACTCCAGAACACAAGGTGATGTGCTCTATTTTGACAGAAGACAATGTATTCAATGAATCGGCGAAGCTTGCTCTTGGTTCCCGTGGCGGCAGCTTCGGGTTTGGTGGATTCGGCAACCATGGCTAGAGGTTTGAGGTGCTGCGGTCACAGGATGCGAAAGCAAAGGGGTTGGGGTACCCTTGTACAGTCTAAGAAGGTGGTGTGCATGGCGCGCATGCCAACATAGGAGTCAAAGGCGCTTGTGTCCAAGGCAGATACACGAAGAAGAAAAATAGGGATGGCTTAGCACTGACAGATGGGACCCAGCCAGCATGGATGGCAGGATAGGCTAGCGCATGGCAGACGGCTGGGCCAACGCATGGCAAGTGCGAGTGGGGCTAGGCTACGTTACGCAGAGAGATGTTGGGCCAAGGGAGTTAGGCTGCGGAGCAGAAAGAAGAGGCGGCCACGTGGAAGAAAGTGAATTGGGCTAAGAGAAATAGATTGGGCCGAGCAAGAGAAGTGGCCGGGAGAAATGGGGAATTCGGCCCACCAGGGTTCTTGGATTTTTCCAGGAATTTCTTAATTTCAGAAAATAGGATTAATTCAATTGAGCTCCAATAAATAGCAAATAAACTCTAAAAATCCAAGAAAATACAAAAAAATTCCTTGCAACAAAAGGAACTCAAATAAAATAGGTTTTGAATTAATTAAAGTTTATATTATTCATATTAAATTGTTTTGATTTTTGAAAATTCAAATTAAGCTTTAATTAATTCAAGAAAAATCCAAATAGTTATTTTTATTTTAGAAACCTCAAAAAGGCACTAAAAACCATAATACTACACTACAACAACTTTAGATGATCGTAACTAGATGTTCCCAGTTACCTTTGGCATAATGGACTCAGAATTAACTAAGAATTGGACATGGTCCATGCAACAATTGCAGATAACAATATGTGATCCACAGGATCTAGCAATATGCACGGATGCATGCAAAGGACTTGATACAGCTATGAAGAGGATGTTCCCAAATATTGAACACAGGGAGTGCTTCAGGCATTTTTGGACCAATTTCAGAAAGAAGTTCCATAGCAATGTCTTCGATAAGCATATGTGGGCTGTAGCCAAGTCTACTCAAACTGAAAACTTTGATTACCACTTTGGTGAGATTGTTAAGGTGTGTCTAGAAGCGGTCGACTATCTTAGATAACACCACAACCAACTTTGGAGCATGGCTTATTTTTTTGAGGAGGTGAAATGTAACTACATCAATAACAATCTAGTAGAGCCTTTCGATAGTTGGATTAAGAAGCCAAAGGACTTGACTATATCTGAGTTGGCAGATAAGTTGAAGCAAATGACAATGGAGTTGTTTAACAAGAGGAGGTTGATTGAAGTAAGCTTTGGAGGGATGATACTTTCGTCTATTGTTCACCAACTCAATGCAAGGACAAGGGGTTGAGGCAACATGACAGTACACAGGGCTGCAAACTGGACTGGCGAGGATGAGGAAGTTGACCCTAAGGGGAGAGTTAGGAGGCATGTGTTTGACCTAGTAAAAAAATAATACAGGAAGTGTCAACTTAGTGGAAAACCATGTCTTCATGCATTAAAACTGTCACTACAGAGAGAAATACTAACATGGAGGACTTAGCCTATAACTACTTTTCTGTGGCAAGATTTCAAGTAGTATACAGGGGTGTCATAGAGTCTTTGATAGATAAGTCACAATGGCCCACAGTTGACTTTGCCTTTAAGTTACATCCTCCAATTATGAAGAGGCCTACTGGTAGGCCTAGGACAGAGAGGTTTAAGGGTGGCCATGAGAATGGTGAAACCAAGCAGAAGAGGAAGCAAAAATGCCTGAAGTGTGGCCAATTGGGACATAGAGAGCCAACTTGCTCCCTCAACCCCAAAAAGAAATTCCATAGTTTTGTTGTATTCTTATTTAATTTGCTTTTCTATTGATATTGTTTTTTGACTACTCACAATTGTTCATTTTTCAGTAAGAAAACTGGGACAAAGAGGGGAAGGGAAAGAAATGCTGCTGCATTGGATGCTGACCCTAGTGAGGTTGCTACACCCAGCAGAAGTAGGATCATATTGGATGTTGTTGTTAATTCCAATCCTAGACTAACAACTAGGAGGTATGCACTTTCTTATCTAAAAGCACGAGAAATTCTAGTATGCATTGTTGACATTATTGTAATGCGTAGGCAACTAGCTTTGATGCAAGAAGGATGAGGCAGTGGGGCTACTGCACCATCTCCAAAGAAGAAGAGAACACCGAAGAAGTTAACACCCAGGAGGTCATCTAGAGGAGATGGGATGCATGCTGCTTCACAATGACCCATACATTTGCAATTTTAAGAGATAGTTGGTTTTTGTATAGCAAAAGATAGCTCCATTTTTTATTCAATAGAGATAGTGCTCAGATCACAACAGAGGTGTAACTGAAAATTTGTGCCTAATTGATACTTGTTTTTAGATACACCTTCTGTCATAGAATAATTGATATTATGGTCTTTTAGTCTTTTGGTACAAACATAATTGTTTTTTGGTACATGGTCTTTCAACCTTTTAGTACAAACAATTATTTTATTCGACTACTTTTAAGTGTATCAGCTCTCCTAGATGATAGTTTAATTCAATGATACTTGAACTTGTCTATGGTGGTTTCAGTTAATTAAGTATTCACAACTAGAATATACAAAGTTACCTAGGGTGTAAGATGTTCCCTAATGCTGAAAAGAAGTGATTCAATAAAGCTAATCTTTGAAGAATTTCACGTCTTCCATTTGAGTGATCTTGAATTTGTTGCTATTAATTGAAAATAAAGAAAAATGGAAAACCATATTACATTTAAAAAAGATAATGGAAAAAATCATCCCTAGTGTGGGGTACAGAACCACACATAGCCCAAGGGAAAACAACTTGACATGACATTGCTCTTGCCACATGTACCACAATTCCCTAGAGCCCAAAACGCAAGGTAAATCATTTCCCTAGTGTTTTTGCATGAAACCCAAGGGAGCCACGTATTCCCCCACAAATGCATACCTAGGGCAGGTTCTCAAGATTAGTATAATAGGGGAACACCATTCCTTAGTGTTTTAGCCATGTCCTTTAGTGTACCTAGCCCTAGGGGACTTTGCGGAATCTAGCCTTGAATTAATCTTACTCATTTTGTCAAATTTTTCTTAGTCGTGTTTTTTGTTGTGAGAGAAGCTTGAATTGACTAAGTTATACAGCTGAATAATGTTGATGTACATCAAGGGTTATTTGATAGGACTAGGGGTCCCGATCTTTCGATGAGAGTGGTAGATTCGATTGGGGAAGGAGGTGACGTTGACGACCCGACTACAACCATCCAAGGACGTTGCGCCTTAGCGATCGATACACCAACTCCAAAGATTGTTCGTGACCTTGTCGGCGCACGATCAACCTAACCACGAGGGTTCTCGTTCCTGCAAGCAATCGAAGAACAAGCAAGAACAAGATGAACAGCAACTCAATTGCAAATAACGATGTAAGATTCAATCGAAAACAGAAAACGGTGGGGTTCCGAAGACAAGTATTCGGGCGGTCTAGCCGACACGCGCGAGTACAAGGCAAAGCAGCAAAAGCTAACTTAGTCTAAACAAAACCCCAAACCCTAGAAGAGGGTGCGGCTGCCTATTTAAGGGTCACGGAAGGTGGAGGGTCGGCCAAAACACAAGGAAGCCGAATAGGACTCGAATTACAAGGCCCACTTTGACTCAGACTGGAAAAGCGACGTGAATTGTTTTGCAGTTTCTGGTCGACTCGGATGGAATTTGGAGGTGAGGCCAGATCCATCTGAAAGTAGACTTCAAGAGCTTTCTAACGAGTACTCACGGGCCCCGAGAAACCTTCTGGATCAAAAGTTACGGCCGTTTGAAGTAGGCACTGTCAACAAGGCCGAATCCGAGTCAAACTCGTGAACAGGACTTGGTTTGCGCTTGACGGTTCCACTTCTATACTTGAGCTCATGTGGTTCTTCCCCATGGTTCCTAAGAACAATTAAATCATCACAAGAATTAAGTAGTATTCCATTCTTTGAAATATTTGTATGCAAACTTAGGAACGCATTCACCTGATGGTTAAGTTGACGTGCTCGCGCTCTAGTCATTGGTCCTTGTATCATAGTTTCAGTTTGATATGGAGTCGGCATGGTTGTATGCATGGAAAGGATGTCCTCATCATCCTCCCCTTCTTGCATTTGAGTCGTCCGCGACTCAAGCTCATCTTCTTCTCCCAAGTATGGCTTCAAATCTGCAATGTTAAAGGTGGGACTAACCTCAAAATCTGCAGGCAACTCAAGTTTATATGCATTGTCATTAATCTTTTTCAACACTTTGAAAGGACCATCAGCTCTAGGCATCAACTTAGACCTCCTCAATTCAGGAAATCTTTCTTTTCTCAAATGCAACCAAACTAAATCACCCGGTTGAAAAGTTAAATGCCTCCTTCCTTTACTACCAGCAAGTTTATATTTAGCATTCATGCGTTCAATATTTTCTTTGGTTGTCTCATGCAATTTCAACATCAAGTCAGCACGCTGTTTAGCATCAAAATTTAACTTCTCCGAAGATGGAAGTGGTAGCAAATCAATAGAAGCACGAGGCACAAAGCCATAGACAATCTCAAAAGGGCACAACTTTGTAGTAGAATGCAACGAACGATTATAAGCAAATTCAATATGAGGCAAGCATTCTTCCCACATTTTAATGTTCTTTTTCAAAACAGCCCTAAGCATGGTAGATAAAGTTCTATTCACAACTTCAGTTTGCCCATCAGTTTGGGGATGACACGTAGTCGAAAATAACAGCTTAGTCCCCAATTAAGCCCATAAAGTTCTCCAAAAATGGCTAAGGAATTTAGTGTCACGATCGGAAACTATTGTATTTGGCACACCATGCAAACGAACAACTTCACGAAAGAACAAATCAGCAATATTGGTAGCATCATCACTTTTATGACATGGTATGAAGTGTGCCATCTTAGAAAATCTATCCACAACAACAAATATGCTATCCCTCCCCTTCTTTGTCCTAGGCAGTCCTAAAATAAAGTCCATAGAAATATCTTCCCAAGGCACACTAGGAACAGGTAGAGGCATATACAAACCGTGAGGATTAAGTCGTGATTTAGCCTTTTGACACGTAGTGCAGCGAGCAACAAAACGTTCCACATCACGTCTCATCTTTGGCCAAAAGAAATGACTAGCAAGTATGTCTTCCGTCTTCTTTGCTCCAAAATGCCCCATCAGCCCACCTCCATGCGCTTCCTGTAACAACAACAAACGAACGGAGCTAGCTGGAATGCATAGTTTGTTAGCTCTAAACACAAATCCATCATTTAGAACAAATTTATTCCACGTTTTTCCCTCTTGGCAATTCAGCAATACGTCTTTAAAATCATCATCATGAACATAATGCTCCTTAATTGTTTCCAATCCAAAAATTTTGAAGTCAAGTTGTGAGAGCATGGTGTATCTCCTAGACAATGCATCAGCAATAACATTCTCCTTTCGCTTTTTGTGTTTTATGACATAAGGAAAAGACTCTATGAATTCAACCCACTTTGTATGCCTACGGTTCAATTTTGCTTGACTTCTAATATGCTTTAATGACTGATCAGAATGAATGACAAATTCTTTGGGCCATAAATAATGTTGCCATGTCTCTAAAGTTCGAACTAGAGCATATAATTCCTTATCATAAGTAGAATAGTTCAAACTAGGCCCACTCAATTTTTCACTAAAGTATGTCACAGGTTTACCTTCTTGCAACAGCACACCACCCAATCCAATTCCACTAGCATCACATTCTAGCTCAAAAGTCTTACTAAAATCTGGAAGTTAGAGTAATGGTGCATGTGTTAACTTATCTTTCAATGTGTTGAAGGCGTCTTCCTGTGCATTCTCCCAAGTAAACGGCACCCCCTTTTTAGTGAGCTTATTCAATGGTGCAGCGATGGTGCTGAAATCCTTCACAAAACGACGATAGAATCCAGCAAGTCCTAGAAAACCTCGCACCTGCGTGACCGTTTTAGGAGTCGGCCAACTCTATATTGCCTCAACCTTGGCTTGATCAACTTCTATGCCCTATGGAGTAACAACATAGCCAAGAAAAGAGACTCTATCCGTGCAAAATGTGCACTTCTCAACGTTACCAAATAAACGTGCATTACGTAAAGCATCAAAAACAGCACGTAAATGGCAAAGGTGTTCCTCTAGTGATCTGCTATATATCAATATATCATCAAAATAGACCACTACAAATTTACCAATGAAAGCACGCAAAACCTCGTTCATTAATCTCATGAATGTGCTAGGTGCATTAGTTAAACCAAATGGCATCACTAACCACTCATATAAACCGAACTTAGTTTTAAATGTTGTTTTCCATTCATCGCCCAATTTCATGCGAATTTGGTGGTACCCACTACGCAAATCAACTTTAGAGAAGACAATAGAGCCACTTAATTCATCAAGCATATCATCTAACCTAGGAATAGGGTGACGATATCTAATGGTAATGTTATTGATCGCTCTACAGTCCACACACATACGCCATGATCCATCTTTCTTAGGCACTAAAATTACCGGAACAGCACAAGGACTAAGAGACTCACGCACATAACCTTTATCAAGCAATTCTTGAACTTGACGCTGAATCTCCTTAGTTTCTTCCGGATTGGTCCTGTATGGCGCACGATTGGGCAAAGATGCCCCAGGAATCAAATCAATCTGGTGCTCAATCCCTCGCACTGGTGGAAGCCCTGGTGGCACGTCCTTTGGAAAGACATCCATGTACTCCTGCAAAAGATTAGTGACAGCAGGAGGCACAGAAGAAGGTACCTCCTCGAATGAAAATAAAGCTTGTTTGCAAAGTAAGACATAGCAAATAGAAGTACTAGCATCCAGCTCATTCACATCAGACTTAGTAGCAAGAAAACATGCACCTTTCAATTTAATCTCATTTTTCAACTCATGAACAGATTTAGAGTTTTTCTTTTTATGTTGCTCAAGTTCACTTGCAACAATCTGATTTTCACTCCTATTATGCTCCTGATTTTTTTCTCTACTAGCTCTAGCAATCTCATCTTTGAAAATAGCTTCAGAAGACATAGGATGTAACACAATTTTCTTGTCATGATGCACAAAAGAATATTGGTTTGTCTTACCATGATGCAGTGAATCTTTATCATATTGTCACGGTCTACCTAACAGCATAGAGCATGCTTGCATAGGGACAACATCGCATTCTACAACATCGTGATAAGAACCAATAGCAAAATTTACTCTCACCATTCGTGTTACCTTCACCTTGCCGCTGTTATTGAACCATTGAATGTAGTAAAGGTGTGGGTGAGGTTTGGTGTTCAACGCAAGCTTCTCCACCATATCGGAGCTCACCAAGTTGTTGCAGCTCCCTCCATCAATTATCACTCGGCATGAACGTTCCTTCACGACGCACTTTGTTTGGAAAAGGATATGCCGCTGATTTTGCTCCGCCCTCTCCATTTGTGCACTCAACACACGCTGCACAATGAGGCTCTCATAGCGCTCTGCATCTTCAGCACCAATGTGCTCTTCTTCTGGCTCCTTCCCACTACCTGCATGGTCAGCTGCAAGCATAGCATATGTATCCTCATCCAAATCACTAGCAGAAGAATACTCACCATCATCTCTCACAATCAGAACACGCTTGGTTGGGCACTCACTCCTCACATGGACATACCCCTTGCATTGATGACATTGGATATCCCTCGTTCGTCCCGTAGATGCAACGGACGAAGAGCTCTTTGCATGTGCTTGGGCTGCCCCCTTTGTTGCTTCGGATGCCCGAGATGCCGAATTTGATGATGAAAACCGTGGCTTGCTGTTGGAGGAAGAAGGTGCAGGGGGTTGGCTTGATGGTGCGGCAGATGCACATTGAGACCAAATGTTTCCACGACCTGCAGAAACGTTAGTCCTAGTGCTCGCGCGCCGTCCCTGTACTTCTCTTTCAGCTTTACAAGCAAGATGAAATAAACGAGTGATAGAATTATATTCCTTGTAAGCTAAGATATCCTGAATTTCCCGATTCAAACCACCCATAAACCTAGCCATAGCGGCTTCCTCAGTTTCCTCTAAGTCACAACGCAGCATGCCAGTTTGCAATTCTTGAAAATATTCCTCTACGCTCTTACTACCTTGCCTCAATTGTTGCAACTTATGTAACAAATCACGTGCATAATATGAGGGAACAAATCTAGCTCGCATGATTCTTTTTAATGCATCCCAAGTTTGTGGTATGGTGAAAGGATTTTTCTTACAATATTCACTCCACCAAACAGACGCAAAATCAGTAAACTCACTAGTAGCAGCCCTAACCCTTTTGTTTTCAGGGAATGCATGACAAGCAAATTTCTGATCAACAGCCAATTCCCAAGTGATATAAGCATCAGGGTTATATTTTCCATCAAAAAGTGGCATAGTGAACTTGATCTTACCAAGCGATTCATCATTCTCACGTACCTCAGTCCGGCGTGGTTGACGTTGACGGTGAGCGTCCTCGTCATCATCAATCTCAGTGTCAGCCGCATATTCGTCTCCACCATTTTCGTCCACCCTGCTGCCCAAGACACCAATGTTGGCACGAGTACGCTGAGTCGGTGCAGCGGGAGATGCACGGCCCCTCTCATCAAAACGTCTCAAAATCTCAGCAAGTGAGGTGTTGACGGTGCCAACGGAAGCCTCCAATGTTGCAAGCGTAGTGTTGGTGTCGATCTGCGCGGCCTCCAATTGGCCAAGGCGTTCGTTGGTGACCCGTACATCCTCATCAAGTCCTTCAGTGTGCAGCTTCATTTGGCGCTCAAAGTGTTGTATTGCCCCTAGTCCGAGGGGAATGTTGCGCTGCCCGCAGGTCCGCCGGTTCTCCTGACATTGTTAGAAGAACACAAGAAACAAACCAAGAAGATAAAAATAATAAAACTGCAGGTTATGCCCTCACAACTACTGGGATGTGGTTAAGTTAAGTCGCACACTCTCAACCTGTTCTATCAAGCTCTTACAAGTTCTTACCACAGCGAACAGGAGGTGATGGCAGCCGACAAGTCAAGACAATATCTCTTGGAAATTGGGTGTATCGCTGCCTTGGTCGCTAGTCCCTGTGAGGTGGTAGCCAAATCTGTGGAGCTATAGGTGGGCTGAGAGTGAACAAAGGATAACTAGAATCACATTAGTCAAAGCAAGTTGAATAATCGCTCAACGACGGCACCGTGCTGGTCCTAGGCTAGACCGTACTAGAGACGCGAGCCTAGAACACAAACGAAGACACACCGTGCAGAAAGAAACTAGATGACGTTGCACACGGAGTTCTGGAGCTCGAAAAAGGGTGCCGTCTTCACAGGGTACCTTAGAATCACGTGCAGAAGGGCTCTGTCAATTTTGAGCGAATTCTGAGAAACTTGATTTTTCCTCGGTTTGCGGGCCCGTTTTGAGGCCCTAAACGACGTTTTTTGGGGTCGAAGCTGCCGCGTATGTGCCTGGTGGCTTACGCGGATCTGAAATCTCCAGTCTTTTTTCACTCTATCTTCCGATTTCCTTTCCAACGGATCAAGAATCGCCTCAATCGGAGGTCGTATGCAAAAGTTAGCT
Organism: Dendrocalamus latiflorus; assembly: GCA_017311315.1. Classification (NCBI taxonomy): domain Eukaryota; kingdom Viridiplantae; phylum Streptophyta; class Magnoliopsida; order Poales; family Poaceae; genus Dendrocalamus; species Dendrocalamus latiflorus. The sequence goes on from CM029637.1 coordinate 21,218,791, forward strand.
GTTTCTCTCTCCTCTGTTTTTTTCTCTTTTTTTTATGCCGCGGCTCTTCTAGATGCGGCTGCCTGTTCCTTCTTGTCTCTTTTTTTTGCTCTCTTTTTTTTCACACACGATGCAGTTGAATCCGAATTCGTGCCCTACTCCAAGACCAATTAGGGCAAAGGCTACGTAGCAACCGAGTCTCCTCCTTTTCTACCCTCCTATGACAGTTCAGATCTAACTGCAACGGTGAGTCCAAAACGTGAACAGAACTCGAAACTCTAAAGGAACTAGACACTAAGACCAGCAAAGGACACGACGATGCAACCGAAGACTCAACGAACAAAGACTATGCAGCAATAGATAAAGGCACAAATTGTTTCGGATTTTGGGGAATAGATCTACTATATTTTTTTTGGTTTTCTGGACTGTAGGTAAAAAAATTGCAAAGACTAGATAAGATCTCTCACCAATCAACCTTGAGATCTGATACCAACTGATAGGACAAGGGGTCCCGATCTTTCGATGAGAGTGGTAGATTCGATTGGGGAAGGAGGTGACGTTGACGACCCGACTACAACCATCTAAGAACGTTGCGCCTTAGCGATCGATACACCAACTCCAGAGATTGTTCGTGACCTTGTCGGCGCACGATCAACCTAACCACGAGGGTTCTCGTTCCTGCAAGCAATCAAAGAACAAGCAAGAACAAGATGAACAACAACTCAATTGCAAATAACGATGTAAGATTCAATCGAAAACAGAAAACGGTGGGGTTCCGAAGACAAGTATTCGGGCGGTCTAGCCGACACGCGCAAGTACAAGGCAAAGCAGCAAAAGCTAACTTAGTCTAAACAAAACCCCAAACCCTAGAAAAGGGTGCGGCTGCCTATTTAAGGGTCACGGAAGGTGGAGGGTCGGCCAAAACACAAGGAAGCCGAATAGGACTCGAATTACAAGGCCCAAGGCCCACTTTGACTCGGACTGGAAAAGCGACGTAAATTGTTTTGCAGTTTCTAGTCGACTCGGATGGAATTTGGAGGTGAGGCCAGATCCATCTGAAAGTAGACTTCAAGAGCTTTCCAACGAGTACTCACGGGTCCCAAGAAACCTTCTGGATTAAAAGTTACGGCCGTTTGAAGTAGGCGCTGTCAACAAGGCCGAATCCGAGTCAAACTCGTGAACATGACTTGGTTTGCGCTTGACGGTTCCACTTCTATACTTGAGCTCATGTGGTTCTTCCCCATGGTTCCTAAGAACAATTAAATCATCACAAGAATTAAGTAGTATTCCATTCTTTGAAACATTTGTATGCAAATTTAGGAACACATTCACCTGATGGTTAAGTTGACGTGCTCGCGCTCTAGTCATTGGTCCTTGTATCATAGTTTCAGTTTGATATGGAGTCGGCATGGTTGTATGCATGGAAAGGATGTCCTCATCATTATTGGAAATTGGTACAAATTTCTACATCTAGAATTGGTTATTTTGTAGATGGTGGCTTCAGTTTCTTCACTTATTGTGTTATGTTATGTTGCACTTCTGAAAAATATAAACCTATCATTATGAGTTAATGGTATGTTTTCGTAATTAATGACAATCATATTATGGGACTAATATTTTTCCTGAGTTGGATGAATAAATAGTGTTTCATGATGATAAAAACTTCGAATGACGTCATGAGTTGACTGTCATTAATTCAAGGTTCAAGATGAAAGATTGCATCATGTGTTGATGAGTACCAAGCCAAGATCCTGAAGAGGAGATGATCATAATTGAATAGATAACACTATAAAAAAATAGAATTTATAAACTTTGATTTGATTTGCCAGATATTAGATTGTCGAAGAAGATGAGTTCGCCGTTTCCGTAGTAGTTTGTCTTTTACCCCTATTTTGGAAGGTGTTCATGTGTTTTCTACTACCTCCATACCAAAATATAAGTCAGTTCTAGAATCCATGTTGGTGGTTTGAGCATTAATATAAAAATAATTAACTATATTGACAATATGAAATTGGTGTCACTAGATCCATTACAAAATATACGTTCATAATATATTATTATTTTTATATGAAATAATATAAGAACAAAATGAGTGAACGTGACTAATTACGCACATACGAGTGCATTTCAGTAGGAATTTTGGTAAAGTTACGGATTTATCTCTAGTGTCCGCCTGCCTAGTTGTGTACTAAAAGAGCGTACTTGTGTGTGTATGCATGCGTGGTGGTGTGCATATATGTGTGTCTTTGTTGTAATCGGAAAAAAAACGAACATGAGCAAAAATGAGTTGGACATTTATGGTGTTGGACTTTCCCATCTCATCTATCATGCGCTTAATTTTCAGTAGTTGTACTAAACCAACCTTGCTTGGATCTGACAAAAATGTTTGATGATCGCACCGCCGTGTTTCTTCGAACCAGTCATCCCTATGCGTAATCGCGTCAGCAAGTACACACACTCGCACAAGCACAAATGCCTGGTCAGCAACTCTGCTGATCCGTAAAAACAGTGTGTTTGCTCCCGCACGAGTTTGCCCACCTCTTCTGTTAGAAATCAGTTACAAGACTGAAAGATGCCCAATGTACAGTTACTCAATGTACAGATGTCTGTTCCAAACAGACACCTTTTCTTCTACCCCTATCATCATCTATAAAGCATTGTACAGTCCTCATAATCAATAATGAAAGCAATAGTTTCTCTCTACACTGTCTCAATTCCTTTTACAACACGTTATCAGCACGCTCTTCCAGAGACACAAGTGCAAATCAGAGGAGACAAAAGGTAATGGCCATGCATCCGCTCCCAGAACGCCCGGCTCCACACGGCGAGGCCGGCGAAGCCCTAGGCGGCCGGCGCTCGGCAAAGCCCGGCCCTCGGCCGGCGCAGCCCAAGCCGGCGAAGCCTAGCCCTCGGCCGGCGCTCCGCAGACCGGCGCGAGGCAGCGGCGTCGCCAGACGGCCAGCGGCGTCGAGGAGCCCGGCGCGGTCGACGCTCGGCGCGGCCCGGAGCGGCCGGCGCATGGTCCGGCGCGGCCCGGCCCGGCCCGTCCTCACGACGTGGTCCGGCGTGTCCTCACGGCACGGCGTGGCATGGTGGCGCCCGTGGCGGTGCAGCGCAGGACAGCCGGCGCACGGCCCCAGCCCGGCATGCCCACACGGCCGGCCCGGCGCGGCTCCGCCTGAGGCGGAGGCGCCGCCCGATGGCGGCGCAGCCCGGTCGGCGCAGCCCAGTCGGCGCGGCTGGCGCGACCGGCGAGGTCCGGCGCGAGGCCCGGTGGCGCAGCCCGGAGTGGACTCCGACGGTGGCGCGCGGAGCCCGAGGCCGCTCACGGCCGGCGGCGCCCAAGACGCGGCAACCCGCGACGCCCGTGGCCGGCGACGGCATGCCCAGCGGCGGGAGGAGGTGCCCAAGCACGGCGGCGCTCACACGGCCGACGCAGGAAAGACGGCGCGACGGTGTGGCGGTTGCGCTCAAGGGCCGGCGGCGGCTCCCCACGCCGGCGGCGCCCGACGGCCAGATGGTGGGGCGCGGCGCCCGAAGCAGCCCGAGGTGAGGCGGCGTCCGTGGCCGGCGGCGACGCGGCAGGATCCGGCCGGCGCGAGGCGCGGTCGGCGCGGCCAGGCGATGGAGGCGGCCGGCGGTGGAGGTGACTGGTGGCGGCGGCGCCCCATGTGGCCGGCCGGCAGTTAGGGTTAGGGTTAACCCTAACCTCCCCATTCCCTCCATTTATATGGCTGCCCCCATTTGGGCTTTTGGCCCAATACCCCCCACCTCCCCACATGGGCTAAAAGGCCAAAAGGGCTGCAGCCCAAGTTTTAGAACTTTTGCATTTTCCCCCCTTGAATTCATGAAAATGCAGAATTTTTATGTTTAATAAATTTGTAATTTAATATTTGCAATATAGTCCTTGCGCTTATTTATAATTGTATCCGTTAGTTTGTACATTTATAAATTCGCATTTCAGTCCCTACAGGATCTGAAAAATATGTAATTGTTCAAATAAATGTGCATGCACATTTCTATAACTTTTACATATTTAGGATTATTACTGCAATTTATTTACAATATAAACTGCGACCATATTTAAATTTGCTCTCGCTAGTAAATTTAAAATTAAAATTCCCATTTAATGAGTACCATTGTACTTAATAGATTGGAATTTTGCAAAATATTATACCTAAAATAAATACCATGAAATCACAATTTATGGCACTTTGCTACATTTATTTGTACGCTATGCCATACAATAAATTGGTGTTCACCACCAATATTGTGATTTATACGATATTATAAATATAACTACATGTTATATTTAATTTGGGTATATATATATTTGGATTACAATACTCATATTGTTTTCCACATATTTTGCATTTTATTACAACATTACCATACACATTAATTTACCTCATGTAAATTAATTCTTTATGGCATACATCAATTATTGCAATCTATCTTATGCAATTTAAATATTACGTTTACTAGCTTACCATACAAGCACTTAATTTTTTTTTATGCAAATGATTTAGGTTGATTTTCTCTCGTTTTGGAATAACACAAAGTTTCTTAACTTTGATATTGGCCATACACAAGGTAGTACTATAGTACTACTGCGGGATTTATTCCTTAACGTGCGTACCCAATATCAAGTTTTGAAACATTTTGGTCTACACTTTTGGGTGACTACCTTTATTTATTTTCAAATTGGCAATACACAAGGTAGTCTCATAGTACTACTGTGGGATTTTCATCCTCAACGTGCGTATCCAATTTGATTATAAATTATACAAGGTCTACACCTAAGTGATTACCGTGGTTTTTTTTCACATTGGCCATACACAAGGTAGTATCAATATACTACTGTGGGATTATCATCCTCAAAGTGCGCACTCAATGTTGAACAATGAATTCGATAATGTTAATACCATTGGTGATTAACTATGTTGTTCCACAATAGGAGAATGTCCCTTTATGTATTTCAAGTTTACCTTGATTACTTGCATTTCGCATTGCTTATTTAACATTGCCAAAGATTTATACAAATCTGTGGCCCTACATATGTAGGCACAATGCCTACTAAAGAGTTTGAGGCTCTCGCTCTTGACGGCCACAACTTCCCCACATGGGCGATGGATCTCAAAGTGAGTCTATCGTTGCGCGGAATATACCAGGCAATTGCAGCTCCCCAAGAGGGTGTAGCTCCTTTGGCTGAGCCTCTCAAGTACAATGCCTTATTTATCATATGGAACCACATCCATCCTGATCTCAAGGCTGAGTATCTGATGGAAGAAGACCCACGCGCTCTGTGGCTTGCTCTTCAAACACGGTATGAACAGCAGAAAGCAGTCATCCTACCGGAGGCTGTCAATGAGTGGAACCACCTCCGCATACAGATTTTAAATCTGTGGGAGAGTTCAACCATGCTGTTCATATCGAACATATTTGGTATTGAAAATGAAATTTGTATGTATTCTATATACTACTATAAGAATTTCATTAAATTCTTCTTTGTGTATATAGATTTTTGGAGTCAATCCAATAGAGGAGGAATTATGCATTGTGGATAGTGGTACCACAAACTCTATACTTAGGGACACAAAATATTTCCTAACTCTTACTAGGAGGAAAGGAAATGTTTTAACCATCGCTAGACGCGATGCAATGATAGTAGGCTCTGGTCGCGCCTCTATCACTCTCCCTATGGGTACACAATTGGAAATTGAGGATGCACTCTTGTATCCCGATTCAACACGTACCCTACTTCGTTATAGAGATATCCGTCAGAATGGTTTTCATGTTGAAACCCGAAATGACAACAAAGAGGAATATCTCCTCTTAACCAAACACAACGGATATGGCAAACAAGTACTAGAAACAATTCCATCTTTAAACTCCGGATTGTACTATACATACATCAAACCCGTTCAACATATTGCGTACACAGTAATTTTCCAAAACACTAACACATTCCAAACATGGCATGATCGCCTTGGCCATCCAGGCATTGGAATGATGGGGAAAATTATTAGCAATTCAATTGGTCATACATACCTCAAAACAAAATTTCCGGAATCCTCAGATTTTGTGTGTACTTCATGTGCCACCGGAAAATTGATTTTAAGACCCTCTTATCTTAAAATCAGAGCTGCACCACTTAAATTCCTTGAACGCATTCAAGGAGATATATGTGGTCCTATACAACCATTGTGTGAACCGTTCAGATATTTCATGATTCTCATTGACGCATCTACTAGATGGTCACACGTGTGTCTTTTATCCACACGAAACCATGCATTTGCTAAATTAATTGGTCAAATTATCCAATTACGAGCACATTATCCTGAGTATCGAATTCAATCAATTCGAATGGACAATGCTACTGAATTTACATCTCATGCCTTCAATGACGATTGTATGGCTCTTGGGATACAAGTTCAACACTCTGTTCCATATGTTCATACACAAAATGGTTTAGCACAATCTCTTATCAAGAGAATCAAGCTCATTGCAAGACCATTATTACAGAATTGCAACTTCCAATATCATGTTTGGGTTATGCAGTTTTACACGCTGCTGACTTAATACAATTGCGTCCAACTGCTTATCATAGCACTTCCCCGCTACAATTAGTACGTGGAAATCCACCAGATATTTCCCATCTGCGAAAGTTCGGTTGCGCTACATACGTACCGATCTCACCACCGCAGCGTACCTCAATGGGACCGCACAGGAAACTTGGGATCTATGTTGGGTATAAATCTCCGTCAATCATAAAATACCTCGAGCCCCTAACAGGGGACCTGTTTACGGCCCGGTACGCTGATTGCATATTCAATGAGGAATATTTCCCGGCATTAGGGGGAGACAACAAGTACCAAACTGAATGCCAGGAAATTAATTGGAATGTACAAGGCATTCCTGCCTCAGACCCACGTACCAGAGAGACTGAACTTCAAGTTCAGGAACTCATTCATTTGCAAAACATTGCAAATAACCTGCCAGATGCATTTACTGATTATAAGGGTGTCACAAAATCCTATAATCCTGCCAAATATGTACTTGAAAGAGTGGAGGTACCGCAAAATACCACTCAACTCCCAGTTCAAAATAAGAGGGGGAGAAGTACGGCACAAATGGCGGATACAGCTTCTAACAAGCGACAAAGGAAACAAAAGAATGTAAATGCAGATCAACCTCAAGTTGATAGACACCAAAGGATCCTTAAACCCAGATCAACAGTGCACTCAATTACTGATCCTCGGACATCGGAATACCCCGACTCAAATGTTTTGGGAAATAACATTGAGTCACCAGGGGTCCAAGAAATTTCCACTAACTATACTGATTCTGGAGAATCATACGATCGTAAGACTACAATTGTCGACATTTATTTCTCCACAACAATTGCAAACAACCTTCAAAATGATCCAGATCCCAAGACCATGGCAGAGTGCAAACAGCACTCGGACTGGAATCAATGAAAAGGATGCAATTCAAGAGGAGCTAGCCTCGCTCAAGAAAAGAAATGTATTCACCAATGTGATACATACACCTCCCAAAGTATTCCCTGTCGGTTTCAAATGGGTTTTTGTCCGCAAACGGAATGAAAACAATGAGGTGGTGAGATACAAAGCAAGGCTTGTAGCACAAGGGTTCACGCAGAGACCCGGCATTGATTTCAATGAAACTTATTCTCCAGTAATGAGTGGAATAACATTCCGATACTTAATATCATTGGCAGTACAAAATCATCTATCTTTTCAGTTGATGGATGTAGTGACCGCATATCTTTAGGGGTCACTTGATTCGGACATATACATGAAAGTTCCCGATGGAATTTCAATTCCGAATCCAAATGCAAATCGCAATATGTATTGTGTAAAATTAAACAAGTCTTTATATGGCTTGAAATAGTCGGGAAGAATTTGGTACAACCGACTAAGTGAGTTCCTAACCAAAAAGGGATACTCCAACAATGATGATTGCCCATGCGTGTTCATTAAAAGATCCTCGACAGGATTTTACATTATATCTGTGTATGTTGATGATCTAAATATCATTGGTAACACACGGGATATAGATGAAGCACGTAATCATCTTATGACGGAATTTGAAATGAAGGATTTGGGTAAAATCAAATTTTGCTTAGGTATACAATTTGAGCACCTTCATACAGGCACCCTAGTGCATCAATCAGCCTATGTCCAGAAAATATTGGAGAAATTCAATATGGACAAAGCATATCCATCGAAAACCCCCATGGTTGTTCGATCTCTCGACAGGGACAAAAATCCATTTAGACCCCGAGATGACAATGAAGAGCTATTGGGACCCGAGGTTCCATATCTCGGTGCCATAGGAGCGCTAATGTACCTTGCAAATTGCACCCGGCCGGATATCGCATTTGCAGTAAATCTACTTGCTAGATATAGCGCTGCTCCAACCAAAAGACATTGGTTAGGAGTGAAGAATATCCTTAAATATCTTCAAGGCACTAAAGATCTCGGTCTATTCTTCCAGAAGAATAAAAATGTGGATTTAATAGGATATACTGATGCTGGCTATTTATCAGATCCCCATAATGCCAGATCTCAAACAGGCTTTGTATTTTTACATGATGGAACAGTCATCTCTTGGAAGTCTTCAAAACAGACACTAGTGGCTACATCCACTAATCATTCTGAAATAATTGCATTATATGAAGCATCACGTGAATGTGTATGGCTTCGCAGAATGATTAACCACATACAACAATCATGTGGTATAGGTGCTATCGCATCACCTACCATTATCTACGAAGATAATGCTGCTTGCGTTGTCCAAATGCAAACGGGTTACATAAAAAGCAATATCACAAAACATATTGCTCCTAAACTATTTTACCCACATGAATTGCAAGAGAGTCGGGAAATAAATATTCTGCAAACTAAGTCTTGTGATAATCTTGCAGACTTATTCACCAAGTCATTACCAAACCTCCACATTCCAAAAATGTGTTCATGGAATTGGTATGCGAAGACTACGTGATTTGCAGATGTCAGGGGGAGAAATCTCCTAAGACTTAACCCGTTCAATACAAATATTGTACTCTTTTTCCCTTATGAGTTTTTCCTCTAAGGTTTCTCATCAAGGTTTTTAATGAGGCAATATGACAACGTAATCATAGATATATCTCTCTTTTCCCCACAGGGGTTTTTAGGAGATATAATCAAATATATGCCATATCATTTTCTCCTTAAATTTTCCCATTGGGTTTTAAAGGAGTTTTTCATGGCATATCCACTCTATCAGTTCTCCTCATATTTTTCCCTACAGGGTTTTGGAGGAGTTTTTCAAGATGATGAATCAAGGTGATCATATGAAGATACATTGGTCAAGGGGGAGTGTTAGAAATCAGTTACAAGACTGAAAGATGCCCAATGTACAGTTACTCAATGTACAGATGTCTGTTCCAAACAGACACCTTTTCTTCTACCCCTATCATCATCTATAAAGCATTGTACAGTCCTCATAATCAATAATGAAAGCAATAGTTTCTCTCTACACTGTCTCAATTCCTTTTACAACATCTTCGACGAAATCGCTCCCGAAACCGGCCGGGTCGAACTTTCGAGCCAACATTCGAGTACGGACGAGACGAGCCGTTCCGCCCCCCGACCGCTGTTCGGTCCAGTGGGACCAGCAAACTCCGCCTCGTGCAGATACATACGCGCCAAGCGTTCCAGGTCCAAACCGAAATCTCATCTGTCTTACACCCCCCCCCCCCACCCTCCTCGCCGTCTCCTCCTCCTCCTACCCAGATCCACGCCCCGACACCTCCGGCCATGGCGAGCGACAGTGACGTCGACGAGGACGAGCTCCTCCAGATGGCTCTGCAGGAGCAGGCGGCGCGGGACCTCAGCCACCAGCGCCCGCCCGCGGCCAACAAGCCCGTCGTCAACCTCGTCCGCCCCCCCGCCCCCTCCTCCCGCGGCTCCAACGCCCGCGGCGGCGGGGCCCCCGCGAAGGCGCGCCAGCCCAGCCGCGGCGTCGACGAGGACGACGACTCCGAGGTCGAGCTGCTGTCCATTTCCTCCGGCGACGAGGACAGCGCCCCCCCGCCGCCCCGTGGGGGCGGACGCGCCGGGGCCCGCCAGGCCGCGTCGCGGGACGATGGGGATTTCGACGACGACGAGCCCAGGAGCTGGAAGCGCGTCGACGAGGCCGAGGTACGGGTCGGCGAGATCTCGATCTCGGGGATGGTTGCTGTGCTAGTTTAGGCCGTTGTGGACATTGCACGTTTCCGTGATCCGGTCAATTGTGTTGCTCACGCGGGTTTCTAAGGCAGTGGAGTTGCTTGATTTTAGAATGTTAGCACACCTCCGTACGCCCAGTGCTGGCGCATATACCATACCGTGTGTCCGCCACGGGCCCACACGCGCTATGCGTCATATGCCCACGCCCCTGCCCCTGACCCGTACGCCCCGTGCCCCGGTCCCCAAGTCTTAAATGGGCTGCGCACCCCACGCATCTGAGCCCACGGGCTGCCCGCAAGCAAGCCCTTTAAGCAACAACCTTATAAGTGGTATTAGGCCTTCTTTTGGGGGGAGAAGGCCCAATACCACTTATAAGATTGTTGCTTAAAGGGCTTACTTGCGGGCAGCCCGTGGGCTCAGATGCGTGGGGTGCGCAGCCCATTTAAGACCTGGGGACCGGGGCACGGGCGCGTACGGGTCAGGGGCGTGGGCATATGACGCATAGCGCGTGTGGGCCCGTGGCGGACACACGGCATGGTATATGCGACAGCACTGGACGTACGGACGTGTGCTAACAGTGGTATCAGAGCCAGGCACCCAACATCTCCCAGAAGTGCGGTGTGCACAATCCATGTGTGAGGGGGAGATTGTTGGGAAAAATAGTCCCACATGGATTGTGGGAAAGGAAAAAGCACAACTTATAAGTGTGAGGGAGCCTCCACCCATTGGACTAGTCTTTTGGGGGGAGAAGGCCCAATACCACTTATAAGGTTGTTGCTTAAAGGGCTTGCTTGCGGGCAGCCCGTGGGCTCAGATGCGTGGGGTGCGCAGCCCATTTAAGACCTGGGGACCGGGGCACGGGCGCGTACGGGTCAGGGGCGTGGGCATATGACGCATAGCGCGTGTGGGCCCGTAGCGGACACACGGTATGGTATATGCGCCAGCACTGGACGTACGGACGTGTGCTAACAGTGGTATCAGAGCCGGTGAAGTTCGACAGCAAGCTGATGGCCGGTGACGAGCGTACGCCGCCATCGTCTCCGAAGTCCGGCGGTAGCGGCACACCACGTGAGGTCGTGGTGGAACGCGTCGTCAAGGAGTCCGGCGGGTCGGTGGAGTTCCCGGTGTTGACGCGGGCCAATTACCACGAGTGGGCGTTGGTGATGCAGGTGAACTTGGAGGCGCTCGGGCTCTGGCGTGCCGTGGAGACGAGCGACGTCGAGCGTCGCGAGGATCGGCTGGCGTTGGCCACCATCCTGCGCGCGGTGCCGACGGAGATGCGCTCGGGTCTCGCCGTGAAGAAAAGCGCCAAGGAGGCATGGGCGGCTGTGAAGGCGATGCGGATGGGCGACAAGCGCGTGCAGGAGGCGAACGCGCAGAAGCTCCTCAAGCAATTCGAGAATGTGGCATTCAACGTTGGTGAGTCCATCGACGAATTCGCCATGCGTCTTGGCTCCCTCGTTGCGGAATTGCGCGAGCTGTGAGAGAACATCGAGGAGGTGCGCGTCGTCAAGAAACTGCTTCGCGTGGTGCCGGCGAAGTACAATCAAGTCGCCGTGTCCATCGAGATGCTCATGGACTTGAATACGATGTCGCTCGAGGAGTTGGTTGGACGACTCCGAGTGGCTGAAGATCGGTGCGGCGCCGAGGCGATTGCGGACGGCATCGGGCAGTTGCTGCTCACTGAGGAGCAGTGGGAGGCGCGCCGACGTCAGGGCAACGGGAGGCAGCGAGCGCGCATGGACTTCGTCAAGAACAGCGGCCGTGCAAAGGGCGGCGGCCGGAGCGACGACGACGACGCGAGCAGCATGAGCTCGGGGACAAGTAGACGTTCGCGCCGCGCCAGGCGAGGAAGGTGCTACAACTGCGGTGTACGCGGCCACCTCTCCAGGGATTGCCGTGAGCTGAGGAAGGAGAAGGCATTGCTCGCCGATGCCGACGACGAGCTAACCCTCCTGTAGGTCGGGCGCATGGGGTGTCGTGGTTTAGGGGGTGATTGTTGGAATAAACCACGCCGAGTTCTGCGCGTGCGCGTTGAGTGCGCGTGTGTGGCGTGCGCCGCCGTTCGTCGAGGCGTGCGTCTGTGCGGCAAGCTGCGGGCGTTAGTTGCTCAGGAGGCGCACAGGATGAAGTCAGCGTCATTCAGTTATTTCCGTAGCGTGCGGATTGCATGTTCAGGTTTAGTTGTGAGTGGATCACGTGAAAACCGGATCCATCCGTTGGAGTCTTTTGTTATATAATTCACTTTGTATTGCTCAGGTGAGTACGTTGAGAATAAAAGGAAAAGTGAGCGTTTCGTCGATCGGCAAAAAAAAAAAAATCCTTGTGTATTTGTGTTTGATCTTAGGCTAGTTCCAACATGGAATAGCGGTTTCAATGCCAAAATTTAGCTAGTTGTGTGAAGCTTGTACTGTTGCTTCGGTTTAACCATGCGAATTGTTTTAGTTCCATATAGAGCTTGCCCAATTTAATTGCGTGGTGAACTGTGTTAGTTTTGTGGTACCGCAGAGTGGGCCTGCTTGTTTGGCTGGGGGAATTTGTGGTTATGTGCTAGAGCTTAGCTGAATGATGTTGTAGTAACTTGGCCGAATGATGGTGTAGTTTAATCATGCGAGTTGTATTGCACTTCTTGGTATCGTCACGAGATTTGGAAGTAGAACATGGGGATTAATAGAATTATAGCCAGTGTTTGAACCACTTTGGTAATTATTAGGATATGTATATATCAGGATCATTACAGAGATCCCCTAGATAGGCTAGTTGCTATGTATAGCCTAGTTTCCTTACATTAGCATAGCTTCCTTGTACAGGTGATTGCCTCCTATATTTGTACCTTCCTTATATGCCTAATTGGCTCTATATATGAAAGGCTCCCCCACCCACATTAGGGGTGTGGTGATTCTCTATTCTACATGGTAACAGAGCATTAGATCCTTTTCTTTTCTCCCTCCCTCCCACCGCACCTGCCCTTTCTCTCCCCTGCAGGCCATGTCCACCTCCTCTGCCAACAACTCCCCTGGCACCATGGCGGCTACGGAGTCCCCCTCTGCCCCCGTCATGTTCGTCGCTCCATACGCGACAATCTCCGTCAAATCCCATATCCCGGTGACCTTGGAGCTGAAGAACCCGAACTTCAACCAGTGGTCGCCATTCTTCACCTCCCTCTGTGGGAAATTCGGCCTCCTCCCGCACCTCGACGGCACGACGGCGGCCAGACCCACTGACCCTGCTTGGGCCATTGCGGACTCCTGTGTTCGCAGCTGGCTCCTTGGCACTGTCGGGACCGACGTCCTCGGCCTCGCTGCGGCACCGGACCAGACCGCGCACGAGCTCTGGGTCGCCATCAAACGCCTCTTCGACGCCAACAAGGCCCCACGTGCCATCTTCCTGGGTCACAAGTTCCACTCCATGACCCAGGGCGACTCCTCCATCGACGAGTACTGCCAGCAGATGAAGGCCACCGCCGATGCGCTCCGCGACGTCGGCCGTACCATCACCGACTCGGAGCTCGTCCTCAACCTTCTGCGCGGACTCAATCCTCGCTTCGCCAGCACTGCGGACAACATCGCCGACTCGCACCCGCTGCCGGACTTCGCCACCACTCGCGAGAAGCTCGTCCTCAAGGAACTTCGACTTGCCAATGAGAGCACGGTCGCCGCCCAGACGGCGTTCAACGCCACGTGCGGTCCAGCTTGCCGCTCGGCCTCCGACACCGCGGGTGGCGGCTCCTCTGCCGGTCGCCAGGGCGGCCACAGCGGTGGCGGCTCCGGTGGCAGCAGCAGCGGCGGTGGCGGCAGCCAGGGAGGAGGCGGCAGCCGCTACAAGAAGAAGGGACGGGGCGGCCACGGCGGCGGCGGCGGTCCCCAGTCTGGCGGCGGGCGCGAGCAACAACACCGCCCGCCGGCCCCTGGTTCTGCTACGCCCCCTGGACAGCCGGGGCGCAATAGCAGCCATGGCGCCAGCCGGCGGCGAACCCGGCCTGGCGCGGCCCCGGCATCCTCGGCGCCCATCCTCAGGCCCATACTGCCTTCGCCCCCGCCCAGTTCTCCGACTGTGCGGCTCCTCCGCAGCAGCCTGGTGGCTGGGATCAGGCCGGCCTCGTCGCTGCCCTGAACCAGATGTCCCTCCAGGGGTCCAACCCGTGGGTCCTCGACACCGGCGCCACGACTCACATGTCGACCTCGGATGGTATACTTCTGTCCCGTCTCCCCCCTCCTGCCTCTGGCATCACGGTTGGCAACGGCAGCACCATTCCTATCACATGCCGTGGCACCTCCACACTGTCTTCTCCCAACTCTACTTTTCGCCTCACTAACGTTCTGGTTGCGCCGGCCCTCGTGCGCAATCTTCTTTCCGTTCGTCAATTCACTCGTGACAATGATTGTTCTATTGAATTTGACGCTTTTGGTTTCTCTGTCAAGGACCAACAGACGGGGCGCATGACTCTTCGCTGCAATAGTGGAGGCGACCTCTACACCTTCCCCTCCACGACAGCGCCCCACTGCAGCCTCGCCACCACCTCATCGCTATGGCACCACCGCCTTGGTCACCCCGGTCCTTCCAGCCTCGCCACTCTACAGAGCATGTCGGTCATCTCCTGTAATAAGAGCCCACCATCTCTATGTCATGCCTGTCAACTTGGCAAGCACGTGCGGCTCCCATTTAGTCATTCTACCTCTGTGACCACTGCTCCTTTTGATTTAGTTCACTGTGATGTGTGGACGTCCCCGGTCCTTAGCACCTCCGGTTTTAAATATTATCTTGTTCTACTGGATGATTTTTCCCATTACTGCTGGTCGTTTCCGCTTCGTCACAAATCCGAGGTGCACCGCCACATAGTCGATTTCACTGCCTACGCTCAAACACAGTTTGGCGCCACACCCAAATCATTCCAAGCTGATAATGGGACCGAGTTCGTTAACCATGCTACCACCTCCTTCCTCGCTAGCCATGGCATTACGCTCCGCCTCTCGTGTCCCTATACCTCTCCACAGAATGGCAAGGCTGAACGCATGCTTCGCACCACAAATAACACTATCCGCACAATGCTCCTTCATGCGTCCATGCCACCTCCCTACTGGGCTGAGGCCCTTGCCACTGCCACTTTCCTCCTCAATAGGCGACCCTCCTCCTCCATACAAAACAATATACCCCATCACCTTCTTCACAAAACCCTCCCAGACTATTCCTCGCTTCGAGTTTTCGGATGCCTCTGCTATCCAAACCTCACTGCCACCTCCCCCCACAAATTAGCCCCTCGTTCAGCACCCTGTGTCTTCTTAGGCTACCCATCCTCTCACAAGGGGTATCGCCGCCTCGACATGTCCACTCGGCGAATCATCATCTCACGCCATGTTATTTTTGATGAATTGGTGTTCCCATTCTCGGCAGCACAATCGGCGGCCTCCATGCCGTCTTCACTTGATTTCCTGATGCAGGGACTATCTTCCTCGACGGCACCTACGACCACCGCTCTGCTGCTCGCTGGCCCTACGGCCCCCACTTCCAGCGTGGACGAGTCCCCGGAGCTCCTGGACCCGGCTATCCTCCAGCTGGGCCCCCTGGCTCCCCCTGCGGGCGGGCGCCCCCCAGCTGCACCTCCTGCGGGTGGCCCCCTGCTGGGCGGCCAGCGCTTCGGCGCTGTATACACTCGCCGTGCCCGGCTTCCTGCAGCGCCGACCGACCAAGCAGCAGCTCCTATGGCCGCAGCCGTAGCACCTGCTGCACCTCCCGCAGCACCGGTGCCCCCTGCTGCGCCTCCCGCAGCACCAGCCGCAGCTGCTGGCCCAGGTGCAGCAGCTCCTCAGGCTGCCGCGCGGCCTGTGACGCGATCACAGACCGGCAGTCTCCGCACCGTCGAGCGCTTCGGATTCTCTGCCTCCGCTGCCTCGCCCCTCCCAGCAAACTATCGCAGCGCGCTCGCCGATCCCAATTGGCGCGCTGCGATGGCGGAAGAGCACAAGGCGCTGATCGACAATGGCACTTGGCGCCTCGTCCCTCGCCCGCCTGGTGCGAACATCGTAACCGGAAAGTGGCTGTTTAAGCACAAGCTTCACGCCGACGGCTCACTCGCCCGGCACAAGGCGCGTTGGGTCGTCCGCGGCTTCTCCCAGCAGGCCGGCGTCGACTACGACGAGACATTCAGTCCGGTGGTCAAGCCGGCCACGATACGCACTGTCCTCAGCATCGCTGCGTCTCGGGAGTGGCCCATCCGCCAGCTCGACGTGAAAAACGCCTTCCTTCACGGCCACCTCGAAGAGACGGTCTACTGCGAGCAGCCGTCCGGCTTTGTCGACCCCGCTGCCCCTGACTCTGTCTGCTTGCTACACAAGTCCTTGTATGGACTCAAGCAGGCGCCGCGTGCTTGGAACCAGCGCTTCACCACGTTCATCTGCAGCATCGGCTTCACCCCCTCCAAGTCGGATGTCTCCCTGTTCGTCTACAAGGTTGGTGACGAGCTGGCCTACCTCCTTCTCTACGTCGATGACATCATTGTCACCGCGTCGTCGCCGGCCCTTCTCCAGCACGTCACCGCGCGCCTCCGCTCGGAGTTCGCCATGACGGACCTCGGCGACCTGCACCACTTCCTCGGCATCTCGGTGACTCGGGACAGCCGAGGGCTGCTCCTTTCCCAGCGGCAGTACGCTGTGGATCTTCTCCAGCGTGCCGGCATGTCTGAGTGCCACTCGACAGCTACCCCCGTGGATGCCCGGACCAAGCTGTCCGCCACAGAGGGCGCCCCGGTCGCCGACCCCAAGGAGTACAGGAGCCTTGCCGGTGCGCTCCAGTATCTCACCCTGACGAGGCCGGACCTGGCCTATGCCGTCCAGCAGGTCTGCCTCTTCATGCACGACCCCCGCGAGCCGCACCTTGCGCTGATCAAGCGCATCCTGCGGTATGTCAAGGGCTCCCTGTCGTCCGGCCTGCACTTGGGCACCGGCGCCATCGACCAGCTCATTGCCTACTCCGACGCTGACTGGGCCGGCTGTCCCGACACGCGCCGCTCCACCTCCGGCTTCTGCGTCTACCTCGGCGACAACCTGGTGTCTTGGTCCTCCAAGCGCCAGACGACGGTGTCTCGCTCCAGTGCCGAAGCAGAGTACCGTGCAGTGGCCCACGTTGTGGCCGAATGCTGCTGGCTGCGCCAGCTGCTCCAGGAACTCCACATCTCGATCCCGCGTGCGACGGTTGTCTACTGCGACAACGTGAGCGCCGTCTACATGACTGCCAACCCCGTCCACCATCGCCGCACGAAGCACATCGAGATCGACATCCACTTCGTCCGCGAGAAGGTTGCTCTAGGACAGTTCCGAGTTCTTCATGTTCCCTCTGCGTACCAATTCGCAGACATAATGACCAAGGGTCTACCCGTCCAGCTCTTCACTGATTTCCGGACCAGTCTGTGCGTCCGTGATTCTCCCGCTGCGACTGCGGGCGGGTATTAGGATATGTATATATCAGGATCATTACAGAGATCCCCTAGATAGGCTAGTTGCTATGTATAGCCTAGTTTCCTTACATTAGCATAGCTTCCTTGTACAGGTGATTGCCTCCTATATTTGTACCTTCCTTATATGCCTAATTGGCTCTATATATGAAAGGCTCCCCCACCCACATTAGGGGTGTGGTGATTCTCTCTATTCTACAGTAATGCGACACACAATGCTTGGTTCATCACAGCAACTGCAAGTGTGTGGTTATAATTACTGTGCATTACTGTTGGGTGTTTGCTTTATAGGTTGCTGAATAAGACTAACAAAGTTCATTTTAGTTTTCTTCCAGCTGCAAATTCACATAACTCATATACATCAAATATTATTCTTAGGTGTGGGAAACAGAACACAGTAGAATGGTCATGTTAAAATGGATCGCTAAAATCTCTCTGTCTCTCTCTCTCTCTCACACACAGAGAGAGAGAGAGAGAGAGCTTGCATGTCCTCATGTATCATTATCATATATCAGCATTCTTCGGATAATGGTTATCAAATGCCTTGAACAGGAAGTTTTATTTAACATCCTATCTTGCACCTTTTGTGTTTCCATACTCATGCCAAACATGCCTAATGTTCATCTGCCTTTTCTCTGTTCAGCTTGCTCGCTGGGTTCGGGAAATGCGTGAAGCAAGGGCAGCGCCTAGTGCTCAAGCAGTTGATCAGAAAGCAGCAGCAGCTCAGAAGGCGCTCACAAGTGTACAGACTTTACCTAAAGGAGTAGAGGTTTTGGATCCATTGGGTCTTGGGTAAATATCAGCATTATCGAACTTTTCATCAACACAGTGTGTTTTCATTTCAATGCTCCATAACCATATCCCACTAGATTTTTTTTTGTAAAGGAAATACAGTCCATTTCATTCTCTGTTCTCATATATCAGTGCATCCTTTGGCATCAAAAGTTGCAACCTTTGTCTTCACATTTATTAGATTACTTAGTCCTCTTGTGGAGATGCCTTGTTGTGAAAATTCTGATTAGCATCCTGCTGTTATGCTGATACTAATATTTTTTTTCTCACTGTTTTTTTTGGTGATTGTGGATGAGTACATACAAACTGACAAATACTATATTCCTGGGCTTTCATGACTTTTTTTGTGCAGAAGTTAGCTTCTTAGTAGAAGCCTAGAATCTGTTTGGTTGGAGAAGCCCTGAAGCCAACTTAATATGGAGTGGGTGGGAAAATTTGGGGAAAGGCTAGAGAAGTTAGGATGGATCAACTTTTGGCGTTATTATTTGAGGCAGCTTCAGTTTCTCCAAAAGCCAAGTGGAGAAGCCAGGTGTTTGGGCCTGGCTTCAGCATCTGGCTGTAGAAGCTGAAGCTAGAAGCCGGGCCAAACAGGCCAAAGGTAGTACATAGGCACAATCATTTTATGGAAAGCATTTGGAAATGAGCACAGCATATTTCTGAACCTTGTCAAAGCAATGAACATGGTTTTTTATGGTGACATATTTGGATAGCATCATAGCAACAAGTATTAGGCTTGTACATATTGTTAGCGTTGCGCTGTGCAGTGCCTGTGTGATATGATCTGTAGCACAGGAGAATTAAAATCACTGAATTGAGGTTATTCTCTATTTTTTTATGTCCACTGCCTTTGCATGATTGGATAATGTTTATTTCCTTACCAGTGTCATGGATAATAAGTCGCTGCGACTAATTACTGATGCATCAGTAAGCTCTCCAGTTTCAAGGGAGAAGTCTCAGAGTTTGGACCCCAGTATGCGAGGTATGTCTGTTAGCCATATTCAATTTTTCTTTTGTTTTGTGATTGTTCTTGTTTAATAAAAGGTCTATTTTTGCACTTCTGCAGATAAAGTTGTATATTCTTCTCCAAATTTTGATCCCAAGGTTTTTCTTTCGTGGGTCCACAAAGATACAAGTGCTGCTGATTTAGAGTCTGGTGCTCTTACCTTGAAAACTGATCTCAAAGGGAGAACACAGCAGAAAAAACAATTAGTCAAGGAGAACTTTGATTGTTTTGTCTCGTGCAAAACTACAATAGATGGTATTTATTAAGTTGTTACTTCTGCCTTATTGCGGCTAAGGGCTTGTTCGGATCCTGGCACATCCACGTGGAAGTTGAACTAAATTCCACGTTGTCCCGGTCCATCCAAACTAGGCCTAAATGTTCATGGTCTTGATTTTCCGCGCATTGTTTGCATCTCTTTGTAATATGGTCAGTTTTTCTGCAGATATTGAGTCGAAACTGAGACAGATAGAAGACGATCCTGAAGGTGCAGGTACTGCTCACCTGTATTCTGTCACACAAAAAATTAGCGGCGTGGCAAATCGTGCATTTGAGCCTCTATTTGAGAGGCAGGTATACCGACTAAGCTTTCTCTAGAATTATTTTCCATTCATCTTGATTACTATCGCTGTAAGATTCCTTCTTGAGTGCACTAAAGTAAACCGCTTTGTACAGGCCCAAGCTGAGAAGATCAGGTCTGTTCAAGGAATGCTTCAGAGATTCCGGACATTATTTAACCTGCCAAGTGCAATTCGTGGCAACATTAGAAAAGGAGAATATGATCTAGCTGTCAGAGAGTACCAAAAAGCAAAATCAATTGTTCTTCCTTCTCATGTACGCCAACTTCTTAACTTATTTTATCTGCACCTGTTATCCAACAACTAGCAGTTATGGGAATGGGCGGGGATACATGCTTGCTGGTGATAGCCATCTACACCCCCACTATCTACGGTTAGCATGGATTTATCAGGGCTTGTGGTGGGGTTGCATTGACATTGCTGTTTCCATTGAATTTTTTTCAGTAATTTGTGGGACAATGCCAGTTCCCATCATGAGAAATTGCTCTCCAGTTCCCATCATGAGAAATTGCTCTCCTAGTCTCCTAGATACTACTAATTGACTTTGTTTTTTTCTCGCAAAACGCAGGAGAGCTGCGCTTCATTATATTAAGAAGAAAAAAGGGACGAGAACCCAGATACAACACACACCACAAACACACCATAAACGAAACACTTAAAAGAAACAAACGCGCCAATAAAAAAGAAGACAAAACAACGACCCTTCTAAACTTAAGCAATCAAGATCTGTCCATGGGGGCAATCAAGAAGGAAATTCCTCTAGCCCCTGCCATAGACCAAAGTCGACGCTCTTCCCCTGCCACGACCAGGGCTTGAGAAACACTAGGAGTCATACCATCAAACAAACAACGGTTCTGGTGGTTCCATATGATCCAAGCGCCCAATATGATCAGAGAGTTGAGCCCATGTTGGACCATACCACTGGTTGCTTCATTGACTCTCTCCCACCAAGCGTCAAAGAATTGATCCGAAGGTTGAGGAGCAAGAGAGTGAAGCCCGACCTGCCTAAGGAAAATGTACCAAAATTGTCGAGGACTTTGTATTATACCACGATATGATACCAACTTATGTGGGCTCAAAGCACAAGACAACTTTGTATTGGATTTTTTTTTAGTTCTGAAGGATCTCATCTCTTACTAAATGGATTAAAGTGAGATGAAAAAGGTCTGTGGATTAGATTATCTTTCTCTTCTTTCATGCTGACTGCATGTTGTTCTGGCGATGAAGCAGTGCATGATAGATCATATGCCATGATGATATCTTGCAGCTGACAGGAAGCTGTGCACATAGTCATTCAGCTTGTGCACTCCGTATAATTTACTTTAATTTTAAAAGTTCCACTGCTCTGTGCTTTCTAATACTTGTGTATGAAATTTGCATATTTTCGGCTATGTATATCTAATTGCTTGTATATGATTCTTATAATTAATATCCACTGTTGAATACAAGAATGTGAAAACTTGTAATAACAGAACATGGTTGATTCACACAAATATCTTAGAAACCATAGGTTTATTTATACGCTAATATTCATAAATTCTTACTTCTTGGTTTGTTGACTTGCATGTTGTGTTGATTACTTGATTTTATTGACTGTTTATTGCTTGATTTACAAAATTATGGATATTTCGCCATGTCTTTTTGTGGTGCTTTGCCTCATTGTTAGGCACTACACGCCACAGTTAATTGTAGTTTTAGTGCATTCAATATGCTCACTATACAGTGTTACGTTGAACAACCTGCAGGTGGGGATACTAAAACGTGTTCTTGAGGAAGTGGAAAAGGTAATGCAGGAATTCAGGGGCATGCTGTATAAGTCAATGGAGGATCCTCATCTTGACCTTGCTGAGGTTAGTATACTGCCTGCAATATGTAGTGTTGGAGACATCTTGCAATTTACTACTTTTGTTGACAGTGACAAATGGTTTAGCTTGCGAACTTAGGTTTAAGGAATTTTGAGCATGACCAGATAGTGTGATAATTTTGTAAGACAGTTAGCAGATAACTTTAGGATGCTGCTCGATCTGAGTTATCTGATGATTTGGTTATATCTGTAATTTTGCATCCTAATTTTGCCCCCCAACTTTCAGCTGGAGAACATTGTTCGGCTATTGTTGGAGTTGGAACCTGAGACGGATCCAGTGTGGCATTATCTTAATATTCAGGTCACCACCCTTGACAAAAAGCTGTGTGCTATAACCTAGCTGACAGTTTCTTATTAAATTTATCTGTGCTCTCTGTTCTGTCCATATTCTCCATGTACTTATATCTTAACATTTTCTATCAGAATAGCAGGATTCATGGATTGTTTGAAAAGTGTACCTTAGATCATGAAGCGCGAATGGAAGTTTTGCAAAATAAAATCCGTGAGAAAATGCTATCTGATTCAAAATGGAGGCAGTTGCAACAAGATTCAAATAAATCAGTGAGTGTATTACTTTCTCTTGTTCAGCACAGCACGGGTTTGATCATTCTTCTGATGACATTTACATGGACTTCATGGCTTTTGTTTGTTAACATGGTCCTTGTTCCTTTCGTTTGCTTAGTTGGAAGTCGATTCTGCTATCAGTGATTCTTTTCAAGCTGATCATTTTTCAGCAAACTTTATGGCTGAAGAAGCTGATAGTTTAAGGGCAACCTACATTCGTAGGTTAACTGCTGTACTTATCCAGCATGTTCCAGCATTCTGGAGATTAGCTTTATCTGTCTTCAGTGGAAAATTTGCAAAGGTATGAAGTATGAACAGACAAAATCATACTAGTTGCATAGTAGCAAAAAATGTAAATGATTCATCTTGAGTAGATTGAATGTAATAAAATGGCCTTTTACATCTGTCAGCTATATTTGTTAGGCCTTGCTGCAAAGCATATTGTTGTGCTGAAACTTATGAACCCTTCCATTGTCCTGTTTGTACAACACTATACTGATATTGAAAGTGTATAGATGAGTTATATAAATTGTTCTGATAATGTCAATACAAAATCGCTGAGAAGAGCCATCTTATACTGATTTATGCCTTAAAAAGAAAGATTTACTTGGATTTGTTAACTATATCTATACAGGCAGCTGCTGGGAATGTACTTTCTGATTCTGACATGAATGCAAAATCGGGTGCAAATAAGACCGATGATAAAGATGGAGAGGCAAAGTACACAAACCATACTCTTGATGAAGTTGCTAGTATGGTTCGTGCTACTATATCTGCTTTCAACAACAAGGTACACTCACTACATGTTTTGCAATTTCAATGGTTAACCATGATCCTTAGTAGTTAACACCTGATTGTAATTTGTAATTGTAATTAAACATGCTTTGACACCAACAGGTTCAGAATACTTTCCGTGATTTTGAGGAATGCAGCATTCTTTGTCCATATATGGATGACACTATAAAAGGAATAGCTAAGGCCTGTCAGACTCTTGAAGGGAAGGATTCATCTCCAACTGCTGGTATAGTTAGTTCCATTGTCTAAAAACTGCATATACACAGAAATTTGTCTGTATCCTTAATGTGTTTAAAAATTATGCCAGTTAAAATGTTGCGCGCCCTTCATTTTGAAATGACAAAGCTTTACATTCTACGACTCTGTTCATGGTTGCGGACAACAACTAAGGAGGTATCGAAATATGAGACTTGGATTACTTTATCCTCCCTTGAGAGAAACAAGTCTATGTATGCAATTTCATGCATGCCCTTGGAGTTCCGTGATATCACAATTTCAGCAATGAACCGGATTGATTCGTAAGGCTTCTTCTTTATTTCTGTTAAACATTATTTCCCCCGTAATTGGCTACTAGAAGGTTTATTTTCTTATTGATAAGTACTGCTTTTCTGTATTAAAATGACGGCAAAGAGTATTTTCCTTTTTGCAAGCTATGTCTTGTTGATTTTGTGATTTTGGGGAATGGCTGTGTGTGTGCAGCAGTTTATTTGCTAGGTTTTCAAAGTGGCCCTTACAAGATTATATAGTAGCAGATACACACTCCCACAATATGTTTGCTGATAACAAAGTGGAGCCAATGGAATTCTTATTACTTTTTTTTTCTCGAACACGCAGGAGAACTGCGCATCATTATATTAAGAAGAGCAAAGGAGTCTAAGAAGACTCTTACAAACCTCACCAAATAGGCGAGGCTAAAAACAAAACAAAAAGGGACAAAACGCCCAAAAAACAAACACAACACCTAAGGCCAAATGGAACAAAGGCCTTTGGCCCCCGCTATACACCACAGCTTGGCCTCATCTCTAATGTCTTGCAAAACAATGCTGATGTTGGGTGAGGCGCCATCGAAAATGCAACCATTCCTATGCTTCCAAATCCGCCAGGCCACCAACACGACCAAAGAATTAAAGCCCTTGCGCCGCTGCCTAGGAACTTGGTGCAAAGCTTGACGCCACCAAGAGGTGAAAACCAAATCATCAGGACCTGGAGTTAACTGCTGTAGACCCACCAGAGTAAACACTGAGAACCAAACACTTCTTGTGAACACGCAAGAAGTGAGTAAGTGCTGAATAGATTCATCAACTTGATCACACAGTGGGCAGCACACAGGGTGAACAAGACCACGATGCGCCAAACGATCAGCGGTCCAGCAGCGATTGAGCGAGGCTAACCACACAAAGTATTTGCAACGAGGAGGAGCCCAGGTTCGCCAAATCTCCTTCCAAGGTTCAAACTCCACCGCCCCCACAAAAAAACGGCGGTACGCTGATTTAGTGGAGAAACTGCCCGAGGGGGATGGCTTCCACACATGCTGATCATCCACGCCAGGAGTGAGCCTCTCGCGGGCGAGAACATCCCAAAGGCCAAGAAGCTCCTCCAACACTGAAGAAGATATACTGCCTCTAATATCATGAACCCAGGTATTATCAGTTAGAGCTTCTTGGACCGTCCTACGACTGACAGTTCTCTTTGGCACAAGCGCACAGAGTAAGGGGGTTAGGTCCATTAAGGATTTGCCATGCAGCCATTTATCACACCAAAAGAGGGTCATGCGGCCATCACCCACAATAGAAGAGATCGATATGGAGAACATAGCTGTTGAATTGGGGTGCACCTGAATGTCCAAACCAGCCCATGGGCGATCAGGTTGGGTCTTTTTGAGCCACAACCACCTCATGCGCAACGCCCATCCGAGGATTTCCAAATCAAGAATTCCCAATCCGCCCAACTCAAATGGTCTCATGACCCGACCCCAAGAGACAAGGCAATGCCCTCCATTTATTTGCTTGCGTCCCTTCCAAAGGAAAGCTCTACGAATCTTGTCAATAGCTTTAAGAGCCCATTTAGGGAAGTCCAGTGCAAAGAGAGGATAAATAGGAATTGTTGAGAGCACCGCTCGAATAAGAGTAGCCCGGCCAGCTGAGTGCATCATGGCAGCTTTCCAACTGGGCAACTTGTCAGCAATCTTGTCAATTATCATGTGGAAGCTAGATTTGGGGAGCTTTTTGATTGACAGTGGAAGCCCAAGATACTTGCAGGGGAACTCTTGAAATTTGCATGGAAAGGAACCTTGTACTATTTCCATGTCCTGTTGGTGGCAGCAGATTGGTGTTACCGAGCACTTGCTTACATTGGTGATCAACCCCGATGCTTCTCCGAAAATCCGAAGAATCTCTTTGATCAACTCGAATTCTTCCAAACAGGGCCGCAAGAAAAGGACCACATCATCGGCAAAAAGAGACACCCGCTGACTAGACCCTCTAGAAAGAAGGGGCTGCAAAAGACCATTCACACTTGCCTTATTAATTAGTGAGTTAAGCACATCCATCACCAAAATGAACAGCATCGGGGAAAGGGGGTCGCCTTGCCGAAGCCCCCGCTGATGTTGAATTGACTCCCCCGGCACACCATTAACCAGCACCCGAGTTGTTGAGGACCTCAGGAGCTTGGAAAGAAGGTTACACCACATTCTACCAAAACCCAAATGGCTCAAAACCTACAGCAGGAAAGACCAAGACACCGAATTGAAGGCTTTGGAAATATCCAGCTTGAGAAGAACTCTTGGTTCCCTTTGTCTATGTAGCACTTTGGCTGTTTGTTGGACCAAAATAAAATTGTCAAGGATACATCTCCCCTGAACAAAAGCACTCTGATTTGGAGACACCATGTCCTTGAGCTTTGGAGCCAACCTATTGGCCAGGATTTTGGTGACAAGCTTTGCAAAACTATGCACCAAACTTATAGGTCTGTAATCCTTGATTTGCAAAGCTTCTGGTGTTTTTGGGAGCAAAATGACGTACGCTGAGTTGAGAAGGAACAAATTACTGTCATCACCCTGCAACAGCCTATTAAGAGCAGCCATAAGGTCAACCTTCACTATACTCCAACAAGTTTTGAAGAATCGACCAGTGTATCCGTCTGGACCCGGTGCCTTATCTGAAGGAAGCGATTTAATTGTTGCCCACACCTCATCCTCCGAGAAACACTGTTCCAAGGCTGACAAATCAAAGGCTTCTTGGTAAAAGGACTGCAGGTTCAAGGAGCATTGTCTTTGAGCCACGGTGCCGAGCAGGTTTGAGTAGAACTCATAAACGGCCTGCTGTTTATCCTCATGCCTGGTAACAAGACTATCCCCCACTTGTAGTTTTGCCAAGAAATTCTTCCTCTTTCTGTACCTAGCATGTTGATGAAAAAAGGAAGTATTTGCATCCCCCTCTTTCAACCAAACCAACCTGGATCGCAAGCGAGCAATTGTGCGCTCCAGGGATACTAAACCGAGCGCATGCTGTTTCAGCTGCCGCCGCAACCACTCCTCCTCGCTGGACAGCACACGGGCGTCTTGGGCAATTTCAAGACGGTGCAAGATTTCCGTGGCAAACCGGAGTTGCAGCTTCACATTTCCAATTTTCTTTTGGCTCCAAGATTGCAGGTCCCTAGCAAGTCTTCCCAACTTGAGGGAAAGGGTTTGCAGTGGGCAAGAAGCTACAACTGGTTTGCACCAGGAGCTTTGCACCTCCTGCAGGAACCCCTCAAGCCTTGGCCAATAGCTTTCAAAATGGAAACGCCTCTTACCCTGAACATTAGTCTTCAGACCAAGGATTAATGGGCAGTGATCTGAAATCAAAGAAGCCGAACTCTGAAGGATGCAGTCAGGAAACAATTGATCCCAATCAGAAGACATGAAAACCCGATCCAGCCGAACCAGGGTGGGAACCTCCGGGAACCTCGCGCTCATTTGACCAAGTAAACTTGCGGCCAAGAAGCGAAATTTCTTTCAGCTCCAAATCATCCAACAACCGGCGGAAACGTCCCATCATTGCTCTATTCACATTAGAGTTGTTCTTATCCTCTGCCATATAAATGAGGTTAAAATCCCCTCCGAGTGCCCACGGACCTTGACAGGCCTGCCGGATGTCACGGAGCTCCTGCAGAAATTGCAACTTCTGATCATCAGCTTGGGGGCCATACACTCCTGTGAACCACCAGGGCAGCCCCTCCTGAGAAGCAAACCGCACTGAAACTGAAAAGTGTCCACTCGAGAAGCTAAAGCCCGACAGACACCTCCTTTCCAGGCCAGCAACACACCCCCCTAGAACCGCAAGCTGACAAAGCCACGGATTGATCGAACTCACTTCCCAGCATAGACATGATCAGACTACCAGAAAAGGACTCCATCTTAGTTTCCTGAAGACACACTACGTCAGGCTGACAAGAATTTACCAAGCTTCTGACGCTGTCCCGCTTCGCCTTGCAGTTGAGGCCTCTTACATTCCAAATGAGAAAATTTAACACCATTGGAACTGAAAGAACACCAACGACCCTTCACAGCGCACCCACTGATCACAAATCTCCTGTGGCCGCACTTGGAAAAATAGCCACATCACGTGGCGCTTCACCTGGTGAAGGAGGCTGCCAACCAAAAAGTGCCGCTAGTGCCACGAGATGTGCGTGAGTGAGGGGTTTGTCGAAGACCCGATTGTACCTTTCCAAGTCTTGCTCCTCCATGGTTTCATGATCCGCTACCAAATCCAAACGACGCATCAAAATTACTTGAGTTTGAGTGGCTGACTGCGGAGCCGTCCTGCCCTTATTCAGTCTGCTGCTACGGCGCAAGACAAAATTGGACGGGAGTTGAGAGGCCCGCCGTTTTTGAATCACCGGCACAGGAAGCAAGCCATCGGTTGCTTGAGTTACCTTGGCGAAGAAAGACTTTGCCGGCGTTGAAAGGCTCGGGCTGGATTGCTGCCGCTGGGAGTGGCGCTGTCGACGCCTGACGTATACACGTGAGAAGGTCCGGGCTTCCTCATCTGGAACGGCACAATCCTCGCAGGCGCCCCTCTCTGGAACGGCACAGCGCCTGCTGGCAGCATCCTCCGGAGTGGCACAGCGTACGGGCGCCCCTTCTGGACCAGCACAGCGCTCGCGGGCGAAGTGGGCAGCCTCCTCTGGAGTGCAACAGCGTTCGGGTGAAGTGGGCCTGATTCCCGCGCCAACAGCCCGCCCAGCCGAAGACGGCCCACAGCCCAGGTCGGGGCGCACCTCCTCGCGCGATGACGCGTCCGGGTCTGGAAGCATCGAGCGGGAGCACTGGGTATTAGCGCCAGGGGGCAAGGCACCGGCAGCAGCAGCAAAAGGAGGCGCTGCAGAGGGCAGCCGAAAAGCCTCTGCGTCCGCCCCCAGCGCTAGAGGCGCCGCCTCGGGCAGAGCAGAATCAGCTCTCGGGACTCTACCGCGTCGCGGCTAGGGATCTCCTCCATCATGGCGGATCTCAACACCAGGCTCGGAGGGCGCCACGTGGTCGGCGGCGTGGGCAGCAAGCGACCTTGTGGGCCCAAGACGGTTCCTGACAGGGACGCGACCAGCTTCGGAGCTCTTCCTCGCCGGCGGTCTTCCCCGGGAACGCGGCGGAGAAACGGAGGACGGTCGCGCCCAGGACCGTTGCCGAAGCCTAGCCGCTGCCTGGCCGAGGACGGTCGCGACCTGGCCAATGAAGGACGCAGCCTGGTCGAAGGAGGCGTCGGAGAGTGCAAGGCGGAGGGACTCCACAGCTTCGGAGATCACCATTCCGGAAGCACCGCCCCGACGTTCAGAAGAGTGACGACGCTGCCGAAGCCTTCCCGCAGAGTCGGCACCGCCATCCGCCCTCGGAGACGACGACGATCCTCCAGAGCCGGCTCCGCCAACCGCCGTCAGGGGCAATGAGGAGGAACCTCCCACCGCCGGGGAGATACGCCGCCATACCGAGACGCGTCCTCGAGCCGGAGGAGCTTCAGGGCAGGCATGGGAGCGATGGCCAAAGCCCATGCAACGAAAACAACGCACTTGGCGGCGACAGTCCGCAGCGCGATGCGAAACAGAGAGGCAATTGAAGCATTTTCCGCGGAGGTCTACCGGAGCCGGAGGTTGAGCGCCGCCAGGCGAGTGACGTGGTCTACGCCGAATTCGACGCCGACCAACCACCTTCTGCCAGCCTTCCTCAACCAGTCCCGGAGACGCCCCCCGGCCAAGAAGAAGAACATCCCGGCCGCCAAGGACGCGGTCAGGGCGTGCATGCTGGCCGCCAAGGACGCGGTCTGGGCGTGCATGCTGGCTGACAGCAGGCGGACGATCCGGCACCGCCGAGACCTCGCCGGCCGACCTGGGAGAGGCCAGAACCACGTCGCGGTAGGATGGCGGCGACGTACGCCTGGAGACAACAGGGGAGGCGGGCGGAGAGACCTCCCTCCAACGCTCCAGCTTCGAGCGCCCTGCTGCAGGGGAGGACGACGACTGGAGAATGGGAGAAGTGAACGGCGCTTGGGATGGTGCGACCGAGGAGGTGGCCGCCGAGCCCGGAGCGGACGTCGGCGTGCGGGTAAGGGGAGACATCATTCCTCACCTTTGTTGAATTCTTATTACTTATTAGACTTAATATCACAAATTCACAACAGCTTGAGTTTTATTACCGTACATCCCCCCCCCCCCCCCCCCACTCTCACACACACAAAGGACAAAATATTCTTTTGGCTATATATATTTTTTGTAGTATTGAATTGCATCCTGATCTATGTTTGCTTATTCCAGTATGATTTTTAATCTAAGGAGCGAGACTGCCAAGTCTTATGATATTTCTCAACAGCTTCAGGAAATCAATGAGTCTGTTAGACTTGCATTCCTAAATTCCTTTCTGGATTTTGCGGGTATGGTGTTGCTTTATAACATAGTTATTGGAATCTTTCAAATTTTGTATCTAATTGTGGCATCATTCTTTATTATTCACAAGCTGTGTAAATGTATCAGGTTATCTGGAGAGGTTTGGAGGGGAGCTAGCTCAGAGCAGATCAAATAAAGAAAACAATCATGTCCAAAATGGGTATATAAATGGTACTGACAGACAAACATCTGTTAGCATGGATGGAGATTTGCACAAGAAGCTGTTGGTTGTTTTGAGTAACATTGGATATTGTAAAGCTGAACTTTCAGATGAACTGTATACGAAATATAGGCACATTTGGTCTCCGATCAGGTACCTGTCCAACTTATTTTCTGATAGCATTCTTCAAGCCTCTTTTTATCTTCAGGCTGGTATCCTATGCTAAGTAGACTTTGGGTGCAAGTAGGTGCAAAGTGGAGCACAATCGTAGGATCACACCCATGGACATGATTTTAATGCTTCAATTGACCCGGTGTTTGAATCCATATTCCTTCCCCATCCCCCTTACACTCTACAACCTACCATGGTTCCAAGCTCTACCATCACAAGAAACAACCACCCTTAAAGCATAGATACGGCCATCGGATTACAGCTCCTGCCCCGCTCGTTTCGGCTTCAGCTTTTGGCTTATTTTTCACTATTTGTAAATTTCGTCTTTTTCTGAACTTTTGGCTTTTTTTGAGCTTTTTTGCCGGTTCTTTTTTTTCCGTATTCGTTTGCGTTATCCGTGATGAGCTAGCATATTTATTCTATTTTAATTTTTTTTTAAATTTAATTATGCCAAATAAGCCATCTTCAACTACAGTAAAATTTCAGCTGCTACAGTGCAATTTCGGCCATAAGCCACAGCTTTTCAGCCCAACCGAGCGGGAAATCCGACGAATAGCCCATGCCGAGTGCGTGATTGGATCACCGTGGCCAGCTAAGCACTCCTCTCAGGCACATGCCACCCACACCATGGCAGCCACCCCCAAATGCTCTAGAACCTACCATAGTTATAAGGGAGAATTGATTATATGCCCTCTAGTTCGTTGCCATTCTAGCATCTGCCACTCTTTACATTGTAATACGCTATTTGCCACTCTTTACATTGAATCCTCAATTATTTACCACTTTTTGAATCTTTGGGCTGAATTCTTTCAAATCAGGGCTATTCGGGAGGGGAAATGATGAAATTACCCTTCCTCTCCCTCAACTACACATCTCACTGCGACACCAATCTCAAAGCACTTTGTCTTCTTTCTCATGGAAGCCATTGCTTAGCTCCACGAGCAGCAGCCAAGCACTAATGGCCCGCCTCGCTGTCCTCTTCACGTTGCTTGCCGTCGCCGCCATGGCCGTCACGACGCAGGCCCCCATCGCGTCCTCCATCCTAGTGCTCAAGATAGCACCCTCGGTGCTGCCCAAGATGGCCCAGCTGCCCCCCCCCCCCCCCCCCCCCCACCGTCGGCCAAGGCCTCGACCGTCGTGGCCCTGTCGCTGATGGCCTTCCCACCTGGCCCTCTAGGGGAGACCCCCTGCCGGCACTAGTGCCCCCTCCACCGCTCCGGCCTTTGGCCCTGTAGGTGTCAGCGTTGAGCTGTACCCCGCTGGTGGCGGCCTGGCATTAGCCAGTGCCCCGCCGCTGGTGCCATTTCCGCCGTTGCCAATACGGTGGACGTGAGTAGAGAGAGGAGGCATCGAACAGAGGGAGACTCAGAAAGAAGGCAAACAGTGTGGAGGGTAATTTCATCGTTTCATCTCTCAAATAGACTCAAATTGGACAAATTCAGCTAAAAAATTTGGGAAGTGGCAAATAATTCAGGATTCAATTCTCCCTTCTAATTGCCCTAACATCCCACAAAAAAAATTCAGATTTTTTTAGGTCATCTGCTGTAAGTCACTTCAATACTTCATGTGCTTGTTACATTATCATCCTTTCGAGGTCATTCCCATGAGTAATTAGTCATTAAAATGCAATTCACTATTCAATCAATCTGAACATCAGATTCTCACAAATTTAAAATTTACAAGAAAGATCGTCGTTCCATCAAAGATTCCTATCCAACTCAAGGTTTACATAGATCTCAATTAGAACCACTGGTTCTTATCAAATTGAATATTTACACATATACATATCAAACTGAAAAGAGAAAAATGAAAACAAATTGTGCACGTTGCCTGCAAGAGATGTGGACTCTAGAAGAGAGCAATGCCATAGGTAACGTTGTGCTCAACAGCTCAAGTGCCCATCCTGAGAGGGTCTCTTGACTGTAGCTTTAGTTCGCATGCCCGAAGGGTAGTTCTGGTCGCCCATGAGGGTCGTAGATCAGAATGGCAGACTACTGCCTGGGAAGGAAGAAGATGTGTAGGGTCAGCTTCTTGTTTGGCTTGAAGAGGTGGGCCTTACTAAGCTTATGAAATCTTGTCCATTGGTGCGTAATCCGATGGATGTGCTTTACTCTGCACCCAGTCGCACCCAGCTTCCAGATTCTCCTTCTCCTTTGCATAGGATACCAGCCCTTTTAAGAAAACCCTCTCTCTTTCGTTTTTCATAAGCCTCGAGTAGTTGAATGAAATGCTTATTTACTAATTTTAGAAGCAATTCTCAAGATACATCTACTTCATCAATGACAATTTCCCTGTCACAGGGATAATGATGAACATAGTTCTGATATGCGAGATCTGATGACATCCTTCTCAGCACTTGAGGAGAAAGTCCTGGAACAATATACTTTTGCAAAGGTATGGTAGACAATTCAGGACTTGGTGTTGACTAACCAGTTGATGTAAGATATATGAAAAATTGATAATGCAACAGATTTTGTTATAACCACATTGGCTTTCTCCCTTTCATATCTTGGTGTATAAAGGTTGTTATCTGGGATAATTTACTTGCTGAAGATTTATTAAGCGAGCACCTGATATAGTGTCGCTCATCCTTCAGTAGTGGTATAATCTATGAAAGAACTAAGCATACCAACTAGAGAATATTATATTTTAGTATAAATTTGCAGCAAATTTCGTATTTTTCCAGGATGCAGTAATTTTATTGAAAGCCCTACTTCGTGTACTAGTTCTGTAGTTATTTGTTATTACTCTGGAATAAGTCAGATGTTTGGCAACTTCATAGATTATCGTATCATTGAGAGCATATTATTTGATGACTTGGACAAGTATAAATCTAGCAGTTGTTTTAAATACCCATATCTCTTAAGAAAGTGTTTGGAAACTTCACAGATCATGCTTGATGGTGGAAACATGCTTTGTAGGGTATCAATTTTTTAGTTTCTGCACATTGTGTTATCTGCCTTTGCTTTACTCATCCTTGCTTTTTTTTTTCTGTTTTGGTTAGTCAAACTTGATCAGAAATGCTGCACGGAACTTTCTGTTGGATTCCGGGGTTCACTGGGGAGCAGCACCAGCAGTAAAGGTATGTAGCAAGGTTTTAAATAGCGGGTATTGAAGAGTAGTGGTGGACTATTTTTATAGCGGATAGCGTATATCGGAGATATAGCGAACACTACATGAGCTATAAAACACTTAAAATATAAAGATACATAATCTTAAACTATGTCTTAACCATAATTTGCATAAAACATCCAAAATATCACCAAGTCTATATCTAAGACAACATCAAAATCATAAAAGTTATGTAGTGTTTTGTTGATTAATCTTCATTCTACGATGAAGAAAATGAGAAATCAATGCTTCTGGTTATCCTTTGATAATACATGCTTGCCTTGTTTGGTAAATCATACAGGGAAATAGATAAGGAATAGACTTAGGCCCTGTTTGGAATGCGGGAATTTTTCCCGATTCCTGCGGGAATTGAACTGTTTCCTGTAAAATTCCTGCGAAATTCCTGTGAAATTCCTCTGTTCCAAACAGGCCCTTACCTTGTTTGAGCCCTTAGGTGTGCATGTGCCCTTCCCTCCTCTTATGACGAGAGAAATTTTCAATGGGTGGAGGAAGAGATGGAATGTTATTAACTAGCAAAACTGGGGATTGTGGGAACATAGAAGGTTAATTAATTGGATTTGGTAGGGATATGGAAGCCCATTCAATGAAAAGGCTGGTATTAGTGAAACTTAGCAAATCAAGAGGCGTATCCTTATATCAGAGGTAGCTTGAACATTCTTAGACAGTAGTGCTGATATAGCTTGTAGCGGATAGCGCGTGTATCGGTCCGATATATCGACGATATTGCACCAAACCGCAACAACAACCGATATGTAGCGCTCGGGGTACCTTGACCGCTATAGCGCGGTATTTAAAACAATGGTACGTTGTATAAAGAATGACAAGTCCTATTGATGTAATGGCAGTCGTGCATCAGAAAAAAAATGAAACAGCCAATAGCATGTTTCTGCTGGAGTCTGTCATGAGATGCAGTTCAGAACATATAGCATCTTCCTATTTACTGCAAGAACAGTTACAGCTAGAATACGTTGTGGGCCTTGTGGCTGCACTGCTTCATGCTGGCCGTGACTGGTGCTTGGCATGCATTTATAAGTGGTAGCCTTATGTAACAGTTGTACTAATGCCTTCTGCTGTCTTGCAGAATCACCATCTTATTAATGCTGTCGGAGTCTTGCAGCATCCTAATGCGATTCATTCTCCTTGCAGGGCATTCGAGATGCAACACTTGATTTACTGCACATCCTTGTAGCCGTGCATGCAGAGGTTTCCAACAATTTCTATTCTTCCTTTGTTTGTTATAATCTTGCATGTGCCATTATTGATTTTCCAGGACTAATATTAAAACTGGGCAAGGAAGTGGAAATTAGTTTAACTTCCACGTGGGTGGGCTGGGATCTTGGGCCATCCCGGCCCATCCAAACAAGGCCTTAAGCTAAAGAAACATAAATTAAAAATCCTAGTCCACTTGTTTTCAGAAACCAAACCATGGATTTCTGGTTGTCGGTGGCTAACAGCATGTTACGGCATGTATTTCATATCTGCTTGTACGGTTGTACCTGTTATTTAATATGTTATTTTGTGTTGTCTGTGATATGAGTGCTATTTGACTGTAACCACATGTCTATCTTGTAAAAGTAAAGACACACAAATAAATCTGCTGTAATTCCTTTTTCAAGTAATTTATTGTATGCAATTCTAATTTTGTCCCTGGTTTCAGGTATATGCTGGTGCTAGGCCTTTGTTGGAAAAGATGTTGAAAATTTTGGTCGAGGGTTTGATTGACATCTTTCTTAGTCTTTTCCATGAGAATAAGACCAAAGATCTCAGATTGTTGGATGCAAATGGTTTTTGTCAGCTCATGCTTGAGGTAGCTATTTACTGACTTTTATTTATCTTAGGATTCTTCTCGAGTCTTTACTATGTAAGCGTTTCAACTAGGTAACTTAAGCAGTAAGCACCATCCTTTTTGTTATATGCTTGCAGCTGGAGTATTTTGAAACTGTACTACACACATACTTCTCAACTGAGGCACTGCAGGCTCTGAAATCCTTGCAAGAGAATTTGTTAGAGAATGCCTGTGAAAGTGTGGCTGATGCCTTGGAGAATCCTGGACACCATCGTCGACCAACTCGTGGCAGTGAAGATGCTGCATCGGATGATAAACAAGTGCCGTCAGTATCACCCGATGATTTGCTTGTAAGTACTCCAAAATGTACTACTAAAGGATTCTTGTCTGTGCACGAATC
Source organism: Dendrocalamus latiflorus (assembly GCA_017311315.1). Lineage (NCBI taxonomy): Eukaryota > Viridiplantae > Streptophyta > Magnoliopsida > Poales > Poaceae > Dendrocalamus > Dendrocalamus latiflorus. The sequence continues at coordinate 21,254,606 of CM029637.1, forward strand.
CATGATAGATGAAGAATACATCTAGTAAAGTAGTGTCGCATTAAATTTGTGAAATATAGGAATGGTCGTTAAATCAAGTTTGATCAAGTTTTAACGAAGCTCTCTTTATGAATAGTTTTGTCTTCTGTCATAACTCATAAAGTTATTTTGCAATGTAGAATGTAATTGAAAGTTTTATGTTTTGTCCCCAGGCGCTTGCTCAGCAATACAGTAGCGATCTACTGCAAGGGGAGCTGGAGAGAACCAGATTAAATATAGCGTGCTTTATGGAGTCAACTCTTCATTCAACATCTGCACCGGTGGCCTCAAAGCCATCGGGTTATTCTTCTTACCAGGCACCGGCACGGCATCATACACCGGCTAAGGTGTCCTCCCCTAGTTTTAGAAGGCAGCAGACAAGTACAAATTCTCCTGTAGTCTCGAGGCGACGTCAATGAGCTAAATGGCTGAGAACCATTCCTTCATGTATTATAAAATTTGATCCATTCTTTTGGTGTTGTAAGATAAAAGAGGGGGTACAGATGCTGCTGTACGGCACTACTTGTACAGTCTCCACGACACTGGAATTATCATTGCCTTGTTTTCTGAAGATGCCATCTCAACTTATTTTTCTGGAACCGTGCGACGGATCTGTCGTCGGTTCCTGTATACTTTATCGCTTCTCTGTTTGAGCCTACCTGGCCACCTTGGGTCTCACGTTCAGCTGAAGTTGTGGCGGTTGGTTCGTACTTGCACTATTCGTGGACTCTGTATCCATTTTTACAGTTGAGATCGAACTTAGGTAACGGTATTGTGATCTGAAACGTCACTTGGAGTGTGAATTTGACACCGGAGCAATTTGAGGTGTGTTTTTGGTGGAGATCCACGTACGCCTAGTACTTTCCGTGTTCGATAGTTGCACATTGTTTTCGTGCTCACGTGAGAAATTCCCTTGCACTGCCGATGCTTGCCGTGGACCCGTAATCTTTTTGGTCTGTTCAAAGTGCCGTGGTTTTTTGTCATGGAGTTTGGCTTTCGGTAGATTGCAAGAAAGATTGAAAGAGTAAAGAACACTATCGTTAAGAAGTTATTTCGTTCAAAAAAGTTCCTACAAATGATTTATAAAAATCACCTTAAAAAGTAACTCTATTCAAAAGCCGATATCTAAAAACTAAAAATCAAAATCTGTTTAAAACAGGTAATGCCCCGCTTCAAATGACTTTAGCTTCAGGTTTTTTTGCTTTCGGCTTATTTAAGTCAGATGACACTTGGAATACGTCGGTTTGTAATTTCAGTTTATTTTGGTTATTTTGTCTTTTTTTCTTTTTTGTCTTATTCTTTTGCATTGTCTGTGATGATATAACGGTTTTTTATTTTTAAATTTTTTTAATTGAATGATTCAGAAAAAGATAGCAACCGTTACAATATAATTTCAACAAAAAATAATAACTAAAATTATAAGTCAGAAGTTTAAGCTTTTTAGAGCATGTAAATCCTAGAAGTACATTGTTGTTTCGAACATTTGGGCACTTAACGTGTGTAGGTTTGAAGCAAATGTTCTTCTCTTGTCGACACACATGAGGCGTTCAATGACAAATGCCTATAAGGTTAACCTGTTAATTTAATTTGGTCGCTTCCTTTGCTTCTGCGCTCCCAAAGAGTCCAGAAGCAACAAACATAGCTACAGTTTGGGATTTTTTTTTGAACTGGAACACAGAGGATTCTACTAACCAGTGGCTCTGGGCAAATCGCCAGATACCAAGCTGGTCACAAATTCGGGGACCTGGTCCATGAAGACCTCAGAACCATAGCGCACAACGCTCGCCCCATAAGCAGCAAGGCTATCAGCCACTTTGTTGCAAGATCTCGGGCAAGACCGGACCTCACAGAAATCAAAAGAATCCTTCATAAAATCCTTGATACGCCGAAAGATGCAGCCTTCTGGGCTCCTGTCCATTGAATCAGAACTCAAAGCCTTCTCCAAATTTGTTGCATCAGTCTCAAGAATAATTCTAGTCATCCCCAGATGTGCCACCCTCTTAAGACTTCGCAAAGCAGCAAGAGCTTCAGCATGAATGGAGTTTGTGAGCCGCTCAAGGTGTCCACAACCCCCCTCTAAGAACTCACCATTGCTGTTACGAGCAACAAAGCTCCACCCACCTGACCCCGTTGTAGCCCTGTAAGAAGCATCCACATTGATCTTGTAGCAGTCAGGATGTGGTGGCTCCCATTTTTGTTCTTTCTTTGGTTTTTTCTCTCATTCCCTTTTCTTCAACTTTTCAAATTCTATCACATAGTAGCTCACAATTGAGCATAATTCTGCTGCGGACATTCTTTTTTCCCCCACATTTGTTTTGTTTCTGGCCGACCACCATTTCCAGAGCAACACCCAAATTTTCTGTTGTGTAGCCGCATCCAACTTCCAGCTTTCCATGATTACTTCCTTTCCTGAAATGCATTCTGCAAGCTTCAGTCGGATTTGCTCTAGGTCCAATAGCCGCCAAATTTCTTTCACCCCATGGCATTTGAAGAAAAGGTGACCACAATCTTCGTCCATCCTGTGACACATGGGGCAATTTGTTTCACGCTCCACTCCTCTTCTAGCTATATTCCTTCGGACTGCCAAGCTATTATGGGCAAACCGCCATAAGAACATCTTGACCTTGTTTGGAATCGGTAAGTTCCAGAGTTTCTTCCAATTAAAGGCTCCCTGGCTTTGTCCCCCATCTCCGAAACTGACGCATCTCTCCCTCGTTCATGCTCTCTCCGCTTTACAGCCACCTTGTATGCCGATTTTACAGAGAATTCCCCTTTCGGATTGTAGTGCCAGGCTGGCCAGTCATCAGTATTATCATCCGTCGCCATTGACAGAATCATATCTGCATCCCTCTGCCAGAAGGTATCCTTAACCAACTCTTCATCCCAAGTGCTAGTAACCGGGTTGATAAGTTCAGCAACTTTCGTCATTAGAGATGTGCCTCTCGGGGTGGCCAGCTGACGTGTAGCCCCCAGTGGAATCCATGGATCAGCCCAAATATCCAGCGAGTTTCCGTTTCCCACCCGCCATATTATCCCTTCCCTAAGGAGCTGAGCGCCTTGAAGGATATTCCTCCAGGTGTAAGAGATCCCATCTCGAGCATTGCACTGCAGAATGTTGCTGTTAGCAAAATACTTTGCCTTGAGAAGCTGGCTGCAAAGATTGTCGGGATTGGTTAAGATTCTCCATGCCTGTCGTGCGAGCATAGCTAGGTTAAACAAATGTAAGTCCCTGAAACCCAAACCACCCTCCTTCTTTGGCAAGGTTAATTTGTCCCAGCTTAACCAATGGATTTTGTTCTCCTTGTCATTTTGATTCCACCACCATCTGCCAATTAAGGAGTCCAGTTCCTCACAAAGCCCTTTTGTTAGATCAAAACAAGACATGACATAAGTGGGGATAGCTTGTGCCACAGCTTTAATCAACACCTCCTTTCCAGCCTTGAAGAGCATCTTTTCCTGCCACCCTTGTATACGCCCCCAGATCTTCCTTTTTATATATTCAAAGGCCTTCTTTCGTGATTTGCCAATCGAGACCGGGAGACCTAGATATCTCTCACTTCTTGCTTCCGACTCAATGTGCAATTCCAATTTTACCTGCTCCTTATTCATTTGGTTTGTGTTGGGACAGAACAGAACAGAGGATTTGTCCCTATTAATCATCTGACCCGAGGCTCTTTCATAAACATCGAGAATTCTTTGTAGTTCTTTGGCATCCTCTATCCGTGCTCTCATCAGGACAAGGGAGTCGTCAGCAAAGAAAAGGTGGTTGATTCTAGGGGCCTCCCCACACACTTTGATTCCATCAATTTTCCCATCAGCTTCAGCTTGTTGCAGCATGGCAGAGAGGGCTTCCGCACAGATAATAAACAGATATGGGCTAAGAGGATCCCCTTGCCGGAGTCCCCGCTGAGGGGTCACTGTAGTGGTGTAGGCCTCATTTACCTTAATGCGATATGAGACTGTTGTGACACACCGCATGATCAAATCGATCCACCTCTCATAGAAGCCCAATTTCTCCATCATTTTCCTCAGGAAGGTCCACTCCACCCGGTCGTAGGCTTTACTCATGTCCAACTTTATTGCTGCTAATCCTACTTTTCCCCTTTTTCGCTGGTTCAGGTAGTGAGTCATCTCATAGGCTATCAGCACATTATCCGTTATTAGACGCCCCGGGACAAAGGCACTCTGTGAATGAGAAATAATCTTCGGCAGGATGGACTTCATCCGATTCGCAGCAGTCTTTGAAATCAGCTTGTAGGCAACATTACAAAGACTGATCGGCCGGAGGTCTTTAATCTTTTCCTGTTTATTCACTTTCGGAATCAGAACCACTACTGTATCATTCCAACCCTGTGGCATATTACCTCCATTCAGCACATTCAGAACCTCCTGTTTCACTTTGTCACCTACTAAAGACCAGAATTTCTTGTAAAAAATTGCCGGAATGCCATCAGCCCCCGGAGCTTTCAATTCCCCCATCTCTTGCAGATCTTCCCAAACTTCTTTATTAGTGAAAGGTGCAATCAATCCCTCGTTCATATCCTGAGAGACCCGAGATTGCACACACCCAATAACCTCCTCCATCTGATCACCTGCACTTGACATGAAAAGATGTTGATAATGGTTAGCAATAAAATTTTTTAGGTGCTTCCCCTCCACCTCAGGCCCTCCCTCCTCCCTTAGCTTGTCAATGCGATTTTTCCTTTTCCTCTCAGTAGCTTGGGCATGGAAGAATTTTGTGTTACGATCTCCTTGGGTCAGCCATGTAGAATGGGCCCGCTGCTTCCAATAAGTATGCTGCTGGTCCAGCAGCCTCTCTAGCTTGTAGCGCAGCACATGCTCGCGATTAATTTGGGCTTGGCTCAAGCTTCTGCACCGGCATATCTCCAACTCCCTCCTTGCAGCTGTTATACGCTTCTCCAACTCTCCCAAGACACATCTATCCCACTCCCACAAATCACTTAATAGTTGTTTCTGGATCTCCATCAGCCTTGTCTCCCCCTTCTCCAACGCCTTACACCAAGCTTCCTCCACTTTAGCTGGGCCCTCCTCCTCCTCCAACCAACGTGCCTCAAACTTCCTCAAAGTTTCCAGAGTTCTCCCCCATTCCTTTTTCTCCCTCCCCCTAGTTCAACAATGATTGGTCTATGATCCGAGTGCCTTGGATCTCCATTTATAACCCAAACCAGGGGAAAGTGAGCCCTCCAGGAGCTATTGGCCACCGCTCTATCCAGTCTTTCTTTAACAAAGCTGTCCACCCTATGGTGGTGATTTCTCCAGGTATAGGTGTCACCCTCAAATCCGAGGTCACATAAGTCACATTCCACAAGTGCCCGTCGGAAATTCTCCATACACCTCTCCGGTCTAGGCGGTCCCCCCACCTTCTCACAATTGAACATAATCTTGTTGAAATCCCCACAACATAGCCACGACAGATCACTTCTATTGCGCAAAATTCTTAACAATTTCCAAGTTTTGTCCTTCTCCTCCCCTTTTGGCTCACCATAGATCCCAGTAAAACGCCATTCGAAGCCACCCTCCTCCTTCACAAAGGCTTCAATGTGGTACCTCGACATACTGCCAACAATGATATCAATCCCTTTCCTCCAAAACAAAGCTAGGCCCCCGCTTAGGCCCACACTGTCCTTCACAAACATGTTTGGCAGTTTAAGGCTCCACCTAAACCTCTCCATCCAACCTGTGTTGTGCTTGGTTTCCGACAAGAACAGCACATCTGTGGCCTCCTTCTTCTGGACGTCCAGAAGACCACGAACTGCCGGGCCATTCCCCAATCCCCGGCAGTTCCAAGCTATAAGTCTCATTGGGCCTGGCGGGATTGCTTAGGCAACCCCGCCAACTCAGCATAACCCTCGGCCTCCATACCACCAGTAACCCCTGCTCCTTCGCCTCCTTTGTGCTTTTTCATTCCTTCCCCTGGGTACTCCTCAATAGTGTCCGGGACTTGTCTTTTCTTGCTAGCCTCCAATGTCACCTCACTATTCTTCCCTGCTCTTTCACTCCTTGGTCTGCGCTTGAAAGTCAGCTTCTTTATTGATAATTCAATCCCTGATTTAGCTTCCATTCCACTCCTCCCTTCATTTCCTTCCAGCCGATCTAATGCTGAGGCTTTGCCAGTGGCCTTCTCAGCCTCAACGCCACCCTGCAGCATACCTGTTCCTTCGTCCACTTCCATACCCGCCTCAGCTCCGTCTTCCCCTTGTACAACCTGCTGAAAGCCCCTGTCATTGCCCCTACCTTCCTCTGGGGGGACACCTCTCAACCCTGTGAGCAACGGTTCATCAGATTCCGTTGTGTCCACCGGCGCCTCCTTAGCCTTGCCTACGGACACTGACCGCCCTGAACCACTTTGTTCCCCTGCTGACTTTGACACCGCCCCAAACTCCAGTCTTTTTGGTAGACCTTCGCGCACTGGCTTTTCTTTTTGTTTCAGCGGGCTTAGACAATCATCCCTCAACTCATCCTCCCCTCCGCCAGCAACCTTGCAAGAAAGGTCGCCACTACCAATACCCCTCTGTCCAGTGCTTTTTCCCCAACTCGTGTCTTTCTTTTGCTGGTGGCTGCCCCCAGAGCTACCCCCTTCAGACCACCTCCCTTTCCCTTCTTTCTTTCGTGAAGGGTTAACCCTAAGCCACTCCCCAAACTGCTTACCCTCCTCCCTCCAAGCCCCCTCATCACACTCCTTCTCCACATGACCCAAGAGACCGCATGAATAACAGAAATTTGGCAGGAACTCATATTTGAAACTGCACCATCCCACATACTCCCCATCTCTATCCTCCATAGTTGTTCCCCTGAGAAGAGGTTTACGGATGTCAAGCAAAACCTTGAGCCGAAGGAATTCACCCACCGCCATGTCATCTTCATCTGCATCCACTTCCAGGAACCGACCCACCTTATTCCCAATCCGACGAGCCGTCTCCCTATTCATCAGGCCAAGTGGTAGATCAAAAACTCTGATCCAAACCGGAACAAAGAGAAACTCCAGGTCTTTCAACCTCTTGGAGTCGTCAAAATCCACCACTATTAATAGGTCACCTCCAAAATCCCATGGCCCATCCATAATAGCCCTGCGCTTACCCCCCGGCTGTAGGAACGTGAATAGAAATAAGTTGCTACCCAGCTCCTTACACCGAATACCTTCCCTGGGGCACCAAATCCTTCCCACCGATTGCACAATACCATCAACATACCCTGGCTTCGAAGCGAATAGTTTGCCCACCGCCTGTGGGGGTCGTCCAGCATCCCTTGAAATAGCCTGCCGCGCCCCTTTCACAGCCCTCCTTTCCTCCTCAGTGATCTTCAGTCCATTCAACAGGCCTTCCAAATCCTCCGCCCCCTTCTTCCTTCCATGCTCCATCATCCCCGGGTCCTCCAGCACCACCCCGCCAGCAGCAAACAGACAGAGGTCCCCAGCCACTTTCCGCTCCCGACTGCCTGTTCCCCAACCTCGCACTGCCACTGCCGCCGGACTCACACCTCCTCCCCCTCAGCCTTCGCACCTCCACAACCCACAGACATACATCACCCCCAAAACACTCCCCACACCCATCAGCTTGGCATCATACTCCACAATCCGGCCACCGGTACTCACCTTGGTGTAGATTCCGCAACCGCTGCAGAGCACTGCCACAGCGGACGAGGAGACGCCGGACCTCTTGCAGCTCGGTCAGGACCCCGCACCTCGCCGCCGCATCCACCAGCTCCGCCGCCATCCTCCACAGCCCGGCCACCCGACGACCCCCGCCACGGACCCCGCTTCGCTTGCCGCGCACCAGCCGGACGCACACGCCCGCCTCCCCAGCTCCCGGCTTCCCCTGACCCGCCCCCGCCGGATCTCCCGGGAGCCCCTCCCCAAACTTCCAGATCTTGGGGAAAAGGAGCGGGATTGGAGGGCGCACTGACCAGTGAGAGATTTGGTGGCGATTTGAGGAAGAAAACCCAACCAAAACCCTAGCTGGGATGCTAGGGTTCGGATCTTGCTGTGAGCGCCTTCGCCCCTTGCGGGAGTCAAACGACAGAGACTTCTGAAGGACTCTACAGTTTGGGATTAAGCCGCGCAGAGCGGAGCGTCCGAGTTCGAAGCTTTCAGGACGGACTGAGTCCCATTGGCTATAAACGGGAAGCCAACGGTCAGGGATCACACACTACTACAGAAAGCCTCATAGTAGACGCCTCATCACAGACGGTTTTGTGAAACCGTCTCTGATGAACACTATTACAGACGGTTGTAATTAGGAGGCCGTCTGTGGTATTTGTGGCGGGAAAATGGATTATCACAGGCGGTTATTACCGAAGTATCACAGACGGTTTGTATTAAAAACCGTCTGTGATAATCCCAGATTATCACAGACGGTTTTTAAATAAAAACCGTCTGTGATAACCATGTTATCACAGACGGTTTTTAATAAAAAACCGTCTGTGATAATTCACAGACGGTTTTTAGTTAAAAACCGTCTGTGATAATGGCTAAGGCATTTATTGCGCTGCTCAGACCGCATCTGTCTTCATTTCGATCCAGATCTATCCACTGCTGCGCACTTTTTCACTCGGGAGGAAGCTAGGCGATTTCAGGCCAGTTCATTTGGTGGGAAGAGGCAGAGATTGAGCTTTGAATATTCAGTCTTTCCTGGTTGCTCTAGATATGGTTAGTAATGTAATTTATTTTTTCTTTAATTGCATTACAATTTAGGTCTAAGTAATCCATGAGTGGTTATTGAAGATGGTTAATTTGCAAAATTGTTGGTTATATAATAGCTGTTGTGTTTGTAATATGAATCTAGCAAATAAAGTCTCAATATAATAAATGTGGCCGGTATATATGTAGTTATAATTAGTTAATCTAGATTTTAATACTAAGTTGTTATATATGTACGTAACGTAGGACCGAAGCTGGATGTATGCCGCGAGCCGTGTGAGTGAAGAGTACATTAATGACGTTTCTGCTTTTATAAGAGCTGTCGAGGAGGATGTGTTGAATAAGGGGGCGATATATATGTGCTGTCCATGCACTGACTGCGAGAATGTGAAGATGTTTAAGAACCGAGGGCAAATTGAATCGCACTTGATTCGGAGGGGTTTCAAAAAGGATTATACGTGTTGGACCAGTCATGGCGAAGTGAATGATCATATGCCGCCGGATGACATCGCCGGTGAAGTGAATGATATGCCCCCGGATGACATCGCCTGTGAACTGAATGACATGCCGCCGGCTGATGTCGATTGTGGGTGTAACATCCTGATTTTCAGAGCCTTTTTGAAGCTTTTAAAATAAAATTCACCATTTGAATTTTTCTGGAATTAATTAAAGCTTAAATGGAATTTTTATGAATTAAAAGGATTTAATATGCTTAAGTCAAACATTAACATTTGCCAAAAGTATTTTATTTGAGTTCCTTGTGTCTCAAGGATTTTTCTGGATTTTTCTGGGATTTTTCTGGATTTATTTGCTATTTTCTAGAGCTCAAAAAGAATTATTTGAATTTCTGGAAAAAGAAAAGAAAAAAAGAAAACCCTAAACCGGCCGGTGGGCCGAAACCCAACGAACCGGCCCGGTCCGACCGCCGGCCCAGCCCGCACCCCGCCGTGCCACGCGGCGCGCATCCGCGCGCGCCCGCACCCGCCTCCCTCCGTTGGATGGACGACACGCGTCGCCCATCCGAGCGCCTCCCCTCGCCCGCGCGCCATCGCTGCCGCCCGCTCGCCCGGTTCCACTGACAGGTGGGGCCCACCTGTCAGAGACCGAGTCCGGCGGGGACTCGGCGTCCGTGCCACGTCAGCCCTCGCCGCCCGGGTATTTATTGCGCCGCCCGCCTCGGTTCGCGTGCCCCGCCCGCCTCGGTTCGCGTGCCCCGCCCGCGCCGCCGCCTTCGCCGTCGCCGCCGTCGCCCGCGCCGCCGCCTTCGCCGTGCGCCGCCGTCGGCCAGATCCGCCGCCGCCAGGCCGCGTCGCCGTCGTCGCCTTCGCCGCCGTTCGCCGCCGTCCGCCGCCGTCGTCGTCGTCGCCGGTGAGCCCGCTGCGCCCTCGGTTCCGCCTTCTTCTCGGCCGCCGTCGCCGTCGTCGTCGTCGTCGCCGCCGGTCAGCCGCCGCCGCCGCCCCGCGCCTCCTCGGTCGCCGGCCAGCCGCCGCCGCCTCGGACACCCGCGCCTCGCGCCGCCCGCCGTCAGCCCGCCCGCGCCCGCGCCCGCGCGTCTCCTCGCCTTCCCGTGGATCGAGTCCACCGTGAGCCGTGCCACTGACAAGCCGGGCCCACCGGTCAGTCGTGGTCCGTGGACCCGTGAGCCGATCTGGCCACGTCAGCAGCCGAGTCAGCCGAGCCACGCCAGCCCTAGGCCGACGTGTCATGCCACGTCAGCGCCACGTGGATGCCACGTCAGCACCCGAGGACCCTCAGGTGCCACGTCAGCCGCCACGTCAGCCGCCACGCCAGCTGCCACGTAAGCCCTAACCGCACACGTGTCCTGCCACGTGGTCGCCACGTCAGCCAGCCGCTTGCGCAAGCCGCGCAGTCAGCCGCACTGTTTCGTGCGCCGAGTTCACCGTGGACCTGTTCTCCCGTGCGCCCGGTCCACAGCACAGTGCACTTTTCTAATTTTTCCGATTTTCTGTAGATTTAATTTTCCAAGAGCCCGTTCTCCCTCGTCCTAGCTCCGATTGACCCCGTTCTTTTTTCTAAATTCATCTAAAATTGAGCTCTACCTTTTGGTTCAGGTTTGAAAGTTTTTGGAGTTCATTTGAATTTATTTGAATTTATTTTTGTCTCTTTGTTTCGTTTTCTCTCTCGTTAGATCACGCGTTCGAGGGAGCCGCCGTCAGATTTGAAGATCAAGAGCCGTCAACTGAGCAAGGCCAAGGCAAGTCGTGTTCCTTTGATCATGTTGAACCCAGTTTGCAATCTATTATTTAAATATTTTGTTTTAAATTATCTTGCATCGCTATTTTTATTCAAACCCTTGTATTGGTAGTTATCGTCCCAATTGGTTATTTCCCTCCTTGATATTTTGGAATACCTTGATGCCATTGACACCATAGGTTGGGAAACTTAGTAGTGATGCTATGTTACGATCACATTGGGTTGGTACGATTAGTGTGCTTAGCCATGCTTTTATTATCGTTTGGGTTCATCATCACATGTGATTAATTAATTTGACTTAATGAGATATTGAATTGTGGTTGGTGCCATAATGAATCGTGGTTGGTGCCACCGTTATAAAATTTTGTGCCGTGACGTTGGTGCGTCATCGGCAGTGGTTATACAAAATTGGTTTTCACTCGGGCGAGTGATCGTGCAGTAAAGGGGGAAGTGTTGGAGCACTTCGTGGGATGTGGTAGTCTCGCCCGAGAACACTTAAGGACTTAACTTTGTGCGCCATTGATCTGAGTCTTACCGTGCAAACCACATGTCTGGTATGGGACAGACCTGGCTGATTAATTTGGGATGTTTCAATTTCAATCTCGCTGGGATGAACATGGTTGCTGATTTCCATGAGGCGCAAGGGGGGGTGTGATGCGAAACCCTAGCGGGTGGGTTGGGTTGGAATTGAACATTGTAAAGGCCTTGTTGTGATTTCCTTAGCGCGAGGCTAATCACATCGTGTGGGTACAGTTGTGCAACCTCTGCAGAGTGTAAAACTATTCGAATAGCCGTGTCCTCGGTCATGGACAATGCTCAGTGATTTCACACGAGGTATAGTTACTCTTGGAAAACTTGTAGCTGGTCAGTGGATGGTTAATTCACTGTTGGTTTGGTTTGTGGATGGGAGGTCCATAAGTGGTTACTTCAATTCCTTTGATTATTCATTATTGTTTTATTTACAATTCGCCTTTAATCTATTTATGATATTTCCAAATGCTGTTTATGCAAATTAACCCTTTTAGCCTTCCATTGGTAAGCCTTGCATATTATATTGCATTCATTTGTTACAAACGGCTTGCTGAGTACCAATGTACTCACGGCTTTATGCCCCTGTTGCTCAGTTGAGGAAGAGGAGTACTACCAGCAGGAGGTTCCCGGAGGCGAGTACTTCGACGACTACGCGTTCTAGGCTTCGCTCCCCACTCGGTTGCCTGTGGGCATGTCGATTGGCCACTACGTTTATTTTGGATTTTTCCGCTGCTAAGTTTTGTTAAGCCCCTAAGGCTATTGAGATTGTAAGCTTGACCATAAGGTCTCACTTTTGGATATTGATTAATAATTCGAGTTTCCCTTATTTAATATCGTGATTGTGGTGATGATTACCTCTATGTTTGACTGTGTGCACTAGCGTGATCCTGGACTAGTGCAGTATACACAGAGAGTCCGGATTTGTATATTCGGGTCTCTACAGAGATGGTATCAGAGCCAAATCGACTGCAGGACGAAGCCCTAGTTAGAGTGGTCGAATTAGAACAAATTTCAAAACCTATTTTCTAAATCAAACCAACTAAATTTGAAGAGTAGTAATATCTATACTTTCTTATCTTCTCTATAGAAATTCTGTTCCTTGCCCCGTTCTCTCATGATTTATTTTCGTAAGTTTTATGCTAATCTTTCCTTGTAAAATGCATTAGATGTCTCAAGCTTCATTCAACCAGGCGGGAGGTTGGAGAGCCCTTCTCCATGTTCTGCTGCGAAGCCTCGGGTTGAGGAGATTGCCCGTCTACCTCACCAAGGATGAGCAAGATAAAGGGCAACGTATTGGAAGCATCACCAGGTTGTACTTCACCACGAGAGTCGGCAAGCAGGTTCTACATCATAGTTTCAAGGGCACCGGATCTCACGAAGGATGTTCCGCACAAGCAGCCGCACACAAAGCCATCCGACAGCTTTGCAAATTATACAAGATCAACATGGCTAGACTCGTTCGGAGGTTCAAGAAGCAAGGTGAAGTCACCCTCAGTTTGCCAGAGCCAGTCAGGGAGGAGCCTCAACCGCAGTCGCCAGTACCTCTACCGACGCCTACACCGCCGAGCCCGGAGGTGGGACGACGCATCACCGGAGATCGTCAAGCGTACCTTCAACGCTTCACCCCCGCCCCCGTCAGAGAGCAGACGCCACCAGAGTCGCCGCCAGTCCGCAACTCGTGGGTCTTCTATAGTGATGCGGAGGATGAGGATAGCGAACCCTATCTGTCAGGCTCAGAGTGGGAGCCACTAGATTAGTATTACGAGTAGAGCGTTGGAATTTTTATTTGCAGTTGTTTGGGATGTGAGCTGTAAATCTTGCTTTTAAAGCATTATGTTGCAATCATGTCCATCTTTTAATGGAGTTATTCTTTGCCAGTCTCGTTGTTAGCCTTTCGGGCTAAGTGTTTGCTTAGTTCAGGTTGCCATTAGCTATTCCCCTTAGACGAGTTCACCGCTTACCTCTGCTTTTCCCTCTTATCTACTGAGCCTCAGAATGTCAGTTCTCAGCAAATGGTCTTTCTTTTCAGAGCAGCAGCAAGATGGTTGAAACCAGGAACTCCGCAGGTCGTGAGCAGACAAACCAGAACCCAGGGAGTAGTTCCACTCAGCCACCCCAGGCAGTTCCGCCGACCCTGGACCCCGCTCTCAGTCAGTTCCTGATGGCCCAGACCCAGATGATGCAAGCAATGATGCAGAATATGAACAATATGGCTCAGCGTCAGCACCCAGGGGCAGCAGCACCCCAGGCCGCCCACCAGCAGTCCCGCTTTGCAGAGTTTATGAGGACGAGGCCGCCTACCTACTCCAGTTCTTCAGAACCTTTGGAGGCAGACGACTGGATCCGTTCAGTAGGGAAAAAGCTGAACTTGGCCCAGTGCACAGACAGGGAGAGAGTGTTGTATGCAGCACACCAGCTAGAGGGACCTGCAGCAGAGTGGTGGGAGAACTACTGTGACGCCCACGAGGACCAGAACAACATTTCTTGGGATGAGTTCTACACCGCTTTCCGTCACGCCCATGTCCTAGATGGGGTGATGGACATGAAGAAGGAGGAGTTCCGTGAGTTGCAGCAGAAGAACATGTCAGTGAGTGAATACCTCAATAAATTCACTCAGCTAGCTCGCTATGCGCCTGAGGATGTAGCCACAGATGAGGCTCGTCAGAAGAGGTTCCGGAAAGGCTTGAACCCAGGTTTGAAGGTGCAGGTCGTGGGCAACGACTATGCCAGCTTTCAGCAGATGGTGGATAAGGTCATCCTAATTGAGGACAGTCGCCGCGAGCTCGAGGAGTCTCGCAAGAGGAGGATGGCTCAGCAGGGATTACAGTCTCACCAGGCTCAGAGGCAGCGTTTCAGCACTTACCAGCCCGCTCGAGTGCCTCAGCAGCAGCAGCAGCAGTCAGTCTTCAGGACACCAGCCCCAGCGCCACGTCCCCAGCAGTCAGCGCATGTGCGTGGACTACCGAGCACTTAATGAGGTCACTATCAAGAACAAGTACCCGTTACCCAGGATCGATGATTTGTTTGATCAGCTCAAGGGAGCAGGAGTTTCTCCAAGATTGACTTGAGGTCAGGATTACCATCAGATGAGGATTCGACAGGAGGACATACCTAAGACAGCATTTTCGACTCGTTACGGTTTGTACGAGTTCACAGTGATGTCTTTTGGTTTGACCAATGCTCCAGCCTATTTTATGTACCTGATGAATAAGGTGTTCATGGAGTATTTGGATAAGTTTGTCGTTGTGTTTATTGACGACATTCTAATCTACTCTAGGGATGAGAAAGAGCATGAGGAACACCTGAGGATGGTATTGCAGAAATTAAGGGACCACCAGTTGTATGCCAAGTTTAGCAAATGTGAGTTTTGGATGAAGGAAGTCGCCTTCCTAGGCCATGTGATGTCCGCAGAGGGAGTTGCTGTTGATCCCGGAAAGGTCAAGGATGTTTTGGACTGGCAGTCACCTTCTTCGGTGACCCAGGTCAGGAGTTTTCTAGGTATGGCCGGTTACTACCGTCGTTTCATCGAGGGATTTTCCAGTGTAGCCAAGCCACTTACCCAATTGCTCAAAAAGGAGAAGAAATTTGTTTGGACGCCCGAGTGCGAGAAAAGCTTTCAGAAGTTGAAGGAGAGTTTGACCACAGCCCCAGTGCTAGTGTTGCCAGATTTAAACAAGGATTTTGAGATTTATTGCGATGCCTCACGCAAGGGTTTGGGTTGTGTGCTGATGCAGGAAAAGAGAGTGGTAGCGTATGCCTCGCGCCAATTGAGACCGCATGAGGAGAATTACCCTACCCACGACTTGGAGCTAGCAGCTGTAGTGCATGCTTTAAAAATTTGGAGGCACTATCTCTTGGGTAATAGATGTGAGATTTACACAGATCACAAGAGTTTGAAATACATTTTCACCCAGTCCGAGCTTAACCTCAGGCAGAGGAGGTGGTTGGAGTTGATAAAGGATTACGATGTCGGAATCCATTATCACCCAGGGAAGGCCAATGTAGTCGCAGATGCTCTGAGCAGAAAGGTTTATTGTAATTCAGTGATGGTTCAGGAGAGTCAGCCAGCTTTGCATGAGGAATTCCAAAGGCTCAGTTTGGAATTGGTTGAGGAAGGATTTTTGGCAGCAATGGAGTTGCAGCCCACTTTGGATGGTCAGATTCGTCAGGCTCAGATAGATGATGAGGCATTTCAGCGTATCAGAAAGAATATGAGTGAAGGAAAAGAGTCGGGATTTTCAGAGGATGCCCAAGGAACTCTGTGGTTCAAGCGACGTTTGTGTGTGCCCAATAAGAAGGAGCTAAAGGATCTGTTGCTAAAAGAAGCTCATGAGTCGTTGTATTCGATACACCCTGGCAGTACCAAGATGTACCAGGACATTAAAGAAAAATATTGGTGGCCTAGCATGAAGCGTGAGATCGCTGAGTATGTGGCACTTTGTGATGTCTGTCAGAGGATTAAGGCAGAGCATCAGAGGCCAGCAGGTTTGCTCCAGCCGTTGAAAATCCCTGAGTGGAAATGGGAAGAGATTGGTATGGACTTCATAGTTGGTCTGCCTAAGACCAAAGAAGGCTATGATTCGATTTGGGTCATCGTGGACCGATTGACCAAGGTTGCTCACTTTATTCCAGTAAAGACAACCTACACCGGTGACAGATTGGCAGAATTGTATATGTCAAGGATCGTCAGTTTGCATGGAGTGCCCAAGAAAATAGTGTCAGATCGAGGAGCCCAGTTCACTTCTCGGTTTTGGGGTAGTTTCCATGAGGCTATGGGAACGCACCTGAATTTCAGTACCGCATATCATCCCCAGACAGATGGTCAGACAGAGCGAGTCAATCAGATTCTTGAGGATATGTTGAGAGCATGTGTGCTAGATCATGGTCCTAAGTGGGACAGTTGTTTGCCTTTTGCAGAGTTTTCCTACAACAATAGTTATCAGGCAAGTTTGCAGATGTCACCATTTGAAGCACTCTATGGCAGGAAATGCAGGACCCCTCTCAATTGGAAAGAGACGGGGGAAGGTCAGGTGTTTGGTCCAGATTGTTTAAAAGAGGCAGAGGACAAGGTCCGTTTGATCCAGGAGAGATTGAGGACTGCCCAGGCCAGGCAAAAGAGCTATGCGGATACCAGACGCCGAGAGCTGAGTTTTGAGCCAGATGATTTTGTGTACCTCAGGATCACACCTTTCAAAGGAGTTAAGCGATTTCAAATGAAGGGAAAGCTAGCACCAAGGTATGTGGGGCCATTCAAGATTTTGAAGCGCAGGGGAGAGGTTGCTTATCAATTGGAGCTACCTGCGTCTTTCAGTGGGGTACATGATGTCTTCCATGTGTCACAGCTGAAGAAGTGCTTGAGAGTGCCAGAGGAGGCTGTGCCAGTTGAGGCCATTGATCTTCAGGAGGATCTGTCCTACAAAGAGCGTCCTGTCAAGATCTTGGACGTGTCAGAGCGAGCCACCCGGAATAAAGTTGTTCGCTTTTGCAAAGTTCAGTGGAGCAACCACTCTGAGGAGGAAGCCACCTGGGAGCGCGAAGAGGATCTCAAGGCAGAGTTTCCGAACCTATTCTAGTAGTGAGCCCGGATCTCGGGGTCGAGATCCCGTTTAAGGGGGTAAGGTTTGTAACATCCTGATTTTCAGAGCCTTTTTGAAGCTTTTAAAATAAAATTCACCATTTGAATTTTTCTGGAATTAATTAAAGCTTAAATGGAATTTTTATGAATTAAAAGGATTTAATATGCTTAAGTCAAACATTAACATTTGCCAAAAGTATTTTATTTGAGTTCCTTGTGTCTCAAGGATTTTTCTGGATTTTTCTGGGATTTTTGTGGATTTATTTGCTATTTTCTAGAGCTCAAAAAGAATTATTTGAATTTCTGGAAAAAGAAAAGAAAAAAAGAAAACCCTAAACCGGCCGGTGGGCCGAAACCCAACGAACCGGCCCGGTCCGACCGCCGGCCCAGCCCGCACCCCGCCGTGCCACGCGGCGCGCATCCGCGCGCGCCCGCACCCGCCTCCCTCCGTTGGATGGACGACACGCGTCGCCCATCCGAGCGCCTCCCCTCGCCCGCGCGCCATCGCTGCCGCCCGCTCGCCCGGTTCCACTGACAGGTGGGGCCCACCTGTCAGAGACCGAGTCCGGCGGGGACTCGGCGTCCGTGCCACGTCAGCCCTCGCCGCCCGGGTATTTATTGCGCCGCCCGCCTCGGTTCGCGTGCCCCGCCCGCGCCGCCGCCTTCGCCGTGCGCCGCCGTCGGCCAGATCCGCCGCCGCCAGGCCGCGTCGCCGTCGTCGCCTTCGCCGCCGTTCGCCGCCGTCCGCCGCCGTCGTCGTCGTCGCCGGTGAGCCCGCTGCGCCCTCGGTTCCGCCTTCTTCTCGGCCGCCGTCGCCGTCGTCGTCGTCGTCGCCGCCGGTCAGCCGCCGCCGCCGCCCCGCGCCTCCTCGGTCGCCGGCCAGCCGCCGCCGCCTCGGACACCCGCACCTCGCGCCGCCCGCCGTCAGCCCGCCCGCGCCCGCGCCCGCGCGTCTCCTCGCCTTCCCGTGGATCGAGTCCACCGTGAGCCGTGCCACTGACAAGCCGGGCCCACCGGTCAGTCGTGGTCCGTGGACCCGTGAGCCGATCTGGCCACGTCAGCAGCCGAGTCAGCCGAGCCACGCCAGCCCTAGGCCGACGTGTCATGCCACGTCAGCGCCACGTGGATGCCACGTCAGCACCCGAGGACCCTCAGGTGCCACGTCAGCCGCCACGTCAGCCGCCACGCCAGCTGCCACGTCAGCCCTAACCGCACACGTGTCCTGCCGCGTGGTCGCCACGTCAGCCAGCCGCTTGCGCAAGCCGCGCAGTCAGCCGCACTGTTCCGTGCGCCGAGTTCACCGTGGACCTGTTCTCCCGTGCGCCCGGTCCACAGCACAGTGCACTTTTCTAATTTTCCCGATTTTCTGTAGATTTAATTTTCCAAGAGCCCGTTCTCCCTCGTCCTAGCTCCGATTGACCCCGTTCTTTTTTCTAAATTCATCTAAAATTGAGCTCTACCTTTTGGTTCAGGTTTGAAAGTTTTTGGAGTTCA
Source organism: Dendrocalamus latiflorus (assembly GCA_017311315.1). Classification (NCBI taxonomy): domain Eukaryota; kingdom Viridiplantae; phylum Streptophyta; class Magnoliopsida; order Poales; family Poaceae; genus Dendrocalamus; species Dendrocalamus latiflorus. Next base: position 21,273,094 of record CM029637.1, read on the forward strand.
TTTGAATTTATTTGAATTTATTTTTGTCTCTTTGTTTCGTTTTCTCTCTCGTTAGATCACGCGTTCGAGGGAGCCGCCGTCAGATTTGAAGATCAAGAGCCGTCAACTGAGCAAGGCCAAGGCAAGTCGTGTTCCTTTGATCATGTTGAACCCAGTTTGCAATCTATTATTTAAATATTTTGTTTTAAATTATCTTGCATCGCTATTTTTATTCAAACCCTTGTATTGGTAGTTATCGTCCCAATTGGTTATTTCCCTCCTTGATATTTTGGAATACCTTGATGCCATTGACACCATAGGTTGGGAAACTTAGTAGTGATGCTATGTTACGATCACATTGGGTTGGTACGATTAGTGTGCTTAGCCATGCTTTTATTATCGTTTGGGTTCATCATCACATGTGATTAATTAATTTGACTTAATGAGATATTGAATTGTGGTTGGTGCCATAATGAATCGTGGTTGGTGCCACCGTTATAAAATTTTGTGCCGTGACGTTGGTGCGTCATCGGCAGTGGTTATACAAAATTGGTTTTCACTCGGGCGAGTGATCGTGCAGTAAAGGGGGAAGTGTTGGAGCACTTCGTGGGATGTGGTAGTCTCGCCCGAGAACACTTAAGGACTTAACTTTGTGCGCCATTGATCTGTGTCTTACCGTGCAAACCACATGTCTGGTATGGGACAGACCTGGCTGATTAATTTGGGATGTTTCAATTTCAATCTCGTTGGGATGAACATGGTTGCTGATTTCCATGAGGCGCAAGGGGGGGTGTGATGCGAAACCCTAGCGGGTGGGATTGGGTTGGAATTGAACATTGTAAAGGCCTTGTTGTGATTTCCTTAGCGCGAGGCTAATCACATCGTGTGGGTACAGTTGTGCAACCTCTGCAGAGTGTAAAACTATTCGAATAGCCGTGTCCTCGGTCATGGACAATGCTCGGTGATTTCACACGAGGTATAGTTACTCTTGGAAAACTTGTAGCTGGTCAGTGGATGGTTAATTCACTGTTGGTTAGGTTTGTGGATGGGAGGTCCATAAGTGGTTACTTCAATTCCTTTGATTATTCATTATTGTTTTATTTACAATTCGCCTTTAATCTATTTATGATATTTCCAAATGCTGTTTATGCAAATTAACCCTTTTAGCCTTCCATTGGTAAGCCTTGCATATTATATTGCATTCATTTGTTACAAACGGCTTGCTGAGTACCAATGTACTCACGACTTTATGCCCCTGTTGCTCAGTTGAGGAAGAGGAGTACTACCAGCAGGAGGTTCCCGGAGGCGAGTACTTCGACGACTACGCGTTCTAGGCTTCGCTCCCCACTCGGTTGCCTGTGGGCATGTCGATTGGCCACTACGTTTATTTTGGATTTTTCCGCTGCTAAGTTTTGTTAAGCCCCTAAGGCTATTGAGATTGTAAGCTTGACCATAAGGTCTCACTTTTGGATATTGATTAATAATTCGAGTTTCCCTTATTTAATATCGTGATTGTGGTGATGATTACCTCTATGTTTGACTGTGTGCACTAGCGTGATCCTGGACTAGTGCAGTATACACAGAGAGTCCGGATTTGTATATTCGGGTCTCGACAGTGGGTCGGATTCGGATAGGTTGCACGATGATAATCTGGATCAGATGCTTCGCGATGTTGAAGAGAACTATGATGAGAGAGAGTATGTTAAATTCCGTGGCTTGATGGAGGACTCAGAGAAACCTTTGTACACGGGATGCAAGTACACGAGGTTGTCGGCCGTGCTTGAACTGTTGAAATTGAAGGCAAGCAACGGTTGGTCGGACAAGAGTTTCACGACGCTGCTAGGTCTTTTAGCGGACATGCTTCCGGAGGGAAATGAGTTGCCTAAAACCACGTATAAAGCCAAGAAGGTTCTTTGTCCGTTGGGAATGGAAGTAGAAAGAATACATGCATGCCCGAACGATTGTATCCTCTACCGTAAAGAGTATGCAAACATGCATGTATGTCCGGTGTGCAACGCATCCCGATACAAACGTAACAATCAATCAGTTGATGGCGAGGGAACAGAGGCGAAGAAAGGACCTCCTGCTAAGGTGACATGGTATTTTCCTATAATTCCCCGTTTGAAAAGGTTTTTTGCAAATCCAAAGGAGGCAAAACTGCTGCGTTGGCACTCGGAGGAGCGCAAGAAGGATGAAATGATAAGACACCTTGCTGATTCCGCGCAGTGGAGAAACATCGATAGGAGTTTTGCAGAGTTCGGTGCAGAACCAAGGAATATAAGGTTTGGACTGAGTACAGATGGAATGAATCCTTTCAGTAGCATGAGCAGCCGACATAGCACATGGCCCGTAACTCTCTGCATCTATAACCTTCCTCCTTGGTTGTGTATGAAGCGAAAGTATATTTTGCTGTCGATACTTATCCAAGGGCCAAAACAACCTGGGAATGACTCCGGAATGTATCGGCGTAGGAAGAGAAACAAAGCCGAGCGTGAGGAGCAGCTACGAGAAGAGATCAAGGAATCTCTTCGAGAGGAGCTATTTGCTCAGATGGGTGAAGTAATCAGAGAAGAGGTGCGGAAACAGACAGAAAGTCAGCAGGCCGCCACCGCCGCTGCTATGCTAGGTAGCCCGCACAACCGTCCGAGTAGCTGCGCGTCCAATCCGACGCATACCCAGTCCAAATTTCCTGTGGACGACATCCTGGTAATAATTATTACCTCTCGAATGCTTGCTCCATTGGTAGGCCTATTCGAGTAGCTAATTTTGTATCGTTATGTAGGAGCCTACGAACTGCAAGCTCCAAGTGAGATATGGCGCCATTCCCTTGTACGCTGCTTGGGGCCAGGCATATTCGTCTGGTAACGGGGCCATGGTGCACGGCCAAGCTTTAGCGCCAGGCTTCGCAAAAGTTAATGTGGATGGTGTGTATGTCAATTTTGAGGTGGTCCCGCTACCGAAGCCCCCCAACGACGAGATCGTGACTCTAGGACAGGCCATTGGAACATTCATCCAGTGGCCCAAAAGCGACATCTTCCTGGAGGCTTCTTCACCGGTGGCAGGACCAGAGCAACATGCACTGGTGCCATCTCCAGTACAAGACCAGTCGGTTCCACCACCGGATACTACAACGATGCTATCTCCACGGGCCCTATTCTCGCCAGAGCAACTTGCACCGCTGCTACCTTCAAAGTTGACTTCCGTGAAGTCGACCTATAGCCGAGGCAGCAAGGCCAGCAAGGGCAAAGCAAAGAAGACCAATGATGATCTTCCGTACCACCCTTTGGCCCGCAAATTCGTGCTTGGCGAGCCGTTGCTCGAGCAAAAAGCCCTCCAAAAGCTACCATATAGTTGCATGCAATTGCACACGTGGTATATGCAGCAGTCCAATAAGCCAGAGGGAGAACGGACTTCAAGTATCACTGTCAAATTCTCCGAGGAAGATTTACACCACAATCTTCAAGAGTGTACATTCGTGGTCGCCTTTGAGGATTTATTCGAGCTGTTCATGCTCAACGCTCTTGACGTCTCAATCGTTCGATGCTGGACGCTGTAAGTGTGTACAATCACAGTCTCCGTTAATGTCATACCGATAAATGCCATATCTAATTTTTTGCTTTCGTGTGTATATATACAGACACATGCTGATTAAAGCTAGAGTATCGAACTCATCAGCTGGTTTCTTGGACCCACAATTGGTCGCCAAGACTACCATCGACGTGGAGGCATCCCTCATCGAGAGGTACATTGCATCAGGCCTGCTGAGTTGCCGCAATAAGGACTATGTACTTATGCCCTTCAATCAGAGCTTTCATTGGATTTTAATAGTAATTGTACCAAAATGGAACAAGGTATATTACCTTGATTCCCTAAGTAAGAATAAAATGGACTTCACAGTTGTCAGCCAAGTAATCGATAGGTAAGCACATATTCCCCATACATATCTACATTGTACTCTTTCTTTCCTTCCGAATGATTAAGGTTAACCTTTTCGAATTACGTAGGGCGTTCGCGATGTACATTGAAAAGGGAGGTGACTCGAAGCGCGGGGCCAACGGCCTGCTGACACATGTTCGAGATTTTAAGGTATTCGCTATTTCACATTAATTAATCCTATGCAACAGATGGTACTAATGCCTTTTGAACTAACACATTCCATTTTTTGCAGTGCCACCAGCAGCAGCCGGGCAACACATGTGGATACTACGTTTGCTAACATATGGAACTACTCCTCGATTCCTCGAGGGTCACCAATCGCAAGGTTTGTCACTCTTCCCATAATTACTTCATACTTATCACGTTACATATATATGTACATTGATATTCCTATCGACAGGCTGTATCAATCCCGTCAACTGCATTGAAACAGTCTGAGCTTCGAGAGGTTCAATCAGAGTTGGCGTTCTTTTTGCTGACTCAAGTCATACAGCCAGAAGGACGGTTCCACTGCGCACACTGATTTCTTATTGGTCTTATCACTAAGTGTAAATGCAGTGTAGATCTTTTGTAACTGTGCATTTGTTAATGGATATTTCAGTTCAATTCAATTAATTGATTTGCGAAATGGATGCATGCTTTATGTCTGTGAGATGAAGTGCGATGTCAATTGGATGTTTTATGTCTGCGAAATGTACCTGAAAGCAAATGAGATGTGTGAATTGTATGTTTTTTGTCTGTGATTATCTGCTTGTTTCAGAGGGCATGGCTAGCATTTCCTGAGGCTAGCCAATAAACAGAAATAGATTTTGGTTTAGGAGGAAGGAATATCACAGACGGTTTTTAAGTAAAAACCGTCTGTGATATGTATCACAGACGGTTTTTCATTAAAAACCGTCTGTGATTATCGGTTATCACAGACGGTTTTTAATTAAAAACCGTCTGTGATATCTGATAATCACAGACGGTTTTTAATTAAAAACCGTCTGTGATATCTAATAATCACAGACGGTTCGAAAACCGTCTGTGATAACCTTCGATCATCACTGATCCATAAATTCAGACGGTTCAGAAAACTGTCTGTGATGACGTTTCTGAACCGTCTGTAATGTCGATTTCTGTAGTAGTGACACAGGGCACAATCAGACGGTGGTGGCGGGCGCCTGCGAGATAAGTTTCCCCGCTGACATCCGCAAAATAGCATTTCCGAGTACCATTAATTATTCCCTTTTTATTTTGTGATACGCGCGGATTGATCGATCAGATGCACGGTGAGTTCTTTTCGGCTCTAGCTTTCGTTTCTAAACTAACTTTTAAATGTCTTTTAAAGATAAAGTCTATGAGTAAATTGTAATATTCATTGTACCGAGTTTATCTGTACTGACTAAAATCACATGTAACTTTTCTCTCTTCTTGTGAAAAGATAAAATTCAAAAACTATTAGCCAAAAGTCAAAATCACAGTTCAGAAGAATCTACCCATAATCTGTCAGGCATTATGCGATGGTCCGATGACTAACAAGGTGGAATCACGCATGCATCTATAAACGCCTGGGTGCACTGCAGCAGTGACTGCGATCTTCGTGTTGTTTTGGCAGTCCGTCGGGAAGCCGCTCATGACGAAGGTCATGCCGATGGGGAGGGTGACGCGGTCGTTGGCGGAGCTGTACGTCGTCGCGTTGGCAGGGACCTCGCACGGCGAGTACGCCTCGCTGCTCACCACCACCACGACGTTGCGCTTGCTCGGGTTGTACTTGAACACGCAGCCATGCATGCACACACGCCGCCGCCATTGCAGCAACAGTACGTTTTAGTTGTAACACGTCTCCTTCCTCGAAGGGCTTGTAGTTGGGCCATCCTACGACGTCGAAGTCCCAGCCCTTGGTGTCGCCGACGGGCCACAGCCTCGGCTGCGCCACCGCCACCTCGACGCCGCCCTGTAGCATCAGGAAAGCCGAAAGCAGCAGCCCAAGGACACCGCCGCCCAACCCAAACTTGCTGCTGCTTTCCCGTGCCATTTCTAGGCAGCAACTGAAATTCAACCTAGAGGAGCGGTATACCCTGGAAAATTCTGAAGACGAAAGGCTCGCTGGCTTCTTGTGGTGGATGGTGATTGGTGGTTACGTTGGCTGGGGGGGCTCTCATTTTATAGGCGCATCAATGGGTTCAATACTTCAATCCAATTTCTGTATCTATGGGTTCAAACTAATATGCATAGGGTCGGGAAGCAAAAGTGGATACGATTTATTTTTGTCTAAGGGGAGATAATTCATCCAAGGATATCCAGCTTTTTTTTTGAGAAGAAGGGGGTATCCAGCTAGCCTCGTTGAATTGTATTGTGACATCTGGCCCAGTTTGGAATTTAGCCCAAATGATGCAGCTTGGCAATATGGATGGGCCGGATAGTCATGCATTCCTTACACTAGTCTAGCTCCTTACATAAAATATTTAGGTTTTAACTCAATAAATAAATAAATAATAATTTTAGATTATGAAAATAGTACTTAATATAAATTTATTTAGATTAGATTAAGATACAATCTAGTTTAAAATTTAACATTAATCATAAATGGCTGAGAGTATGTTGTACAAAGGATAAAAAATGCCCTATAATTGATGAATTGGTATACGCCAAGTCAATAATGTTTGTGTTGATGCAACAGAAAGAAACCAAAACATTATTGATGGTGCAAAAGCTGTCTACTTTGCTTGCATGACTAATTAAGAAAGAAAAAGCCGGCGGTTTAATATGTCATACAAGTAGTTGATACCTGCGACGCCTGTTCGTGACACCGTTCGTGAGTGCTTTGTTGTGTTGACACTTCGTTTGCTTCTCCGGCTACTGTCGGGTACGTATGATATTTAGGTCCTGTTTGGAATGCGGGAATTTTTCTCGATTCCTGCGGGAATTGAACTGTTTCCTGCAAAATTCCTGTGAAATTCCTCTGTTCCAAACAGACCCTTAGTGTCTGGCGGAGATGCTGCGAGCGCGGGGATGTCGGTGCTTCGGCCTGCTACTGCGCCTTTGGTGGACATTGGGAACCTATGCCTTGCGGACTTCGGTGGTCTTATTTTAGCTGGCTTACGGTTTAAGTTTTTAATTATGTCTTTTAGTTTATCACTGAAATTACACTGTAATAGATGTTACCTTTATCTAAAAAATGAAAAAAAATATTATATCGTTACGGATAATGTAAAAGAATAAAGAGAAAAAAGAAAAGACAAAAAAACGAAAACAAACTAAAAGCCAAAATTAAAAATCGACATGTTCTAAGTGGTTTATGATTTAAACAAGCCAAAAATTAAAATAAATTAGAAGCTAAAACTATTTGGAGCAAGACTCAAGATCCGTAAGGAGGCACGCGAGGTGTTCGGGGAGGTGGTCCGTTTTGCTGCTCCGGAGGATGCCGGGTAGCTTTTCGAGAATATGCCGCTCCCGGCATTGTTCTTCTATGTGGAGAGGCTAACGCCGTGCAGGTATGGTGTCAGTGTAGCAATGCTGCTTAGGACTTCATGTTTGCGAAGCACTGGTTGACTTTTGTTTACTTCGTTTTAGACCTTGGCGTTATCTCCCACCCTCATCCAAGAGCGGTCCGCTCTTGAGGCGAAGGCGCACGAGCCGGAGTCCTCGAACGCTATTTTGGCTTCGGAGCACGAGGGCCATGACCTTGTGGTGCAGGCTGCTTGGGGTGCCATGCTTATCCCTTGAGGAGGCCCTTCAGTCAATGGGCGCCGTACGTTCCTCCAGAGCGGCGGCACGAGCCTGCCCCCTTCGGCATGACGCTGCAGTGGTTGTGGTGCGCTGGGCCCGTCGCCACGCACGCTACCCAGATGTACGCAGGGCCGGTCCTAGGATTTTAGAGGTCTGAGACAAAATTAGAAATATAGGCTTTAGTATAAATATCTAAATATAAATCTACATACACACACACACACATATATATATATATATATATATATATATATATATATATATATATATATATATATATATATATATATATATATATAATTTTACCAACAAACACTTAATTAAAGAAAAATTTACATCAAAGAGTTCATAGATATTACCTTAAAATTTCTTCTAACATTTCTAGCTGCGAAGTCATTGATGATGGTATTGATATCAATCTCATCCAATAATTTCTTCTCAATACATAAAGTTGCCAAACCGTTTAACCTCTCTTGAGACATTGTTGACCTTAAATGATTCTTCAACAATTTCAACTTTGAAAAGTTTCTTTCAGCTGATGCCACGGTCACAGGCATAGTAAATAAAATCTGATAAGCAATAGAAATATTAGGATAACAATCCGCTTCTCTAACAAACTCAAAGATCTCCATAGCAGACATTGGTTTATCTGATAAAGTCAATTGCATAACACTTAACTCAGAAATTAGATCATTTAACTCAACATCAGAGGAACCATCTAGAGAGAAAGTTTCTGCAAATTTTGTACAACATTCTTTTAATTCAGTTCGATCCAATGACTTCAATGTTGTTGAACTCATTAAAAATCCAAATATACTTCCGAATGTTTGGAGTTCTTGAAATCTACTTTTCAATGAATTGATTGCCATATCAATCATAACAAAAAAATAATTAACTTCAAATTCCTTCTCAGCTTGCAAAACTGCTTCATCACAATCAATTTCATCAAACTATTTCTTCCTAAGAACACGTCGCTTAACTGGAAATGATGGCTCTACATGTTGATGATATTCTTTCAAATCCACTCGATTCCCCTTATTTTGCTCTTTTGCGAAGTGGGTTGGACGTATTGCATCTTATGGGATTATTCTGAGGGGGAGCTTGATGTTTAAAAATTTAGGAAGCTTTGTTTATTATACTTGTCAATTAAATTAACAAGTCCAAGCCATCAAATTTAAATGAGTTGTGGAGCTATCTCTATCATGTTTATTCATATGCTGTGTAGCTTTGATCATGACTAGTTATAATTAAATTGCTACATTTGAATTAAAAGTATGACATGGCGGAATACTTTGACTAGATTAATTATATTTATTACTTTGCGATGTCCATCGAAAAGGATTAGCTTGATTGTGAGTCTTTTTTAACTCTTGGCTATGAGGTTCGCATGTTTTTTGTTCCAATTTTTATGATCACTCAATTTGGCATGTTATTAAAAAAAAGTATATAAAGCAAAGTTTGAAAAGATGTATGCTTCAAGCATGCCATGGTGAAAAAAAAGGCACAAAAGTGCGCAAAATGAAAAGAAGTATGCTTCAAGCATGCCATCATCACAAAAAAATGTCATTATGAAAAGAAGTATGCTACAAGCATGCCACATGCCTAAGAATTGAGTGTGGAGCAATAAGTTGTTAAATGAGACTGCTAGCCCGTCTAGAGTTAAAATTTGCTTCACTTTTAGGCTTTGACTTTTTGTTGTGATATCTCATTGTGCTCTTTATAATTGGTCTAGTCATTGTTGAGATGCCTGTCATTGATATAAATCACCTAATCATATTGAAAACTTTGTTTTGATATTGCTATGTGATATATGACTTTATATGATCTAGATAGCTCTACTAAAAATATGGCTTGGTTAAATTACTAAATCAATTCAAAGTGACTTGGATAATCTACAAAGCTTCTAGATTTTTATTCTCATTGCTTCTTTTTAGAATAGTTCTTCTTTGAAAGTTCTTGATGATTACATTGCCAAAGGGGGAGAGATTTGGTGTGCTTTGTGAGATATTGGAGAAATTTGCTCTCTTGTGTTGAGGGGGAGAGATTTGAGACTTGTGGCTTGAAATGCTTTTTCGGCTTCAGTACTTCGCTTATATCTATTTGAAGCAAATTCATCATATTATCTTACGGTGTTGTCAATGTATTCATCAAGGGGGAGATTGTAAGACCACGTGGTTAGGTCTAGGATTTTTATGATGATGAATAATTGACAACATGGTTTAGTATTGCTATTCGAGGCGTGTGCGTGTGTGCGTGGACTAATATCGGTCAAGTTGGTGAGAACTTGTGCCGGGAAAAATGTTCTTTGGTCTTTGCATGTGCAGGTTGTGCGTGGAGACGGTCATGGTCAGTGACGAGGAAGACCGGGACTAGGAGGGGGAAATCTGAGGTCCAGGCGGTCGAGGATGTCACGAGGTGGTCGGGCTCACGCTGGAGCACATGGAGATTAAAGATGGATGATGCGTGGAGAAGATACAGGAGGTGCGGTCCTGGAGGCTTCGACACGTACTGCGTTAGGAAGGTCGTGAGTGTGAAAAACCCGTGTTAGGAAGGGTTTCGGGTCCCTTAAAAATTAGTGGGCCAAAAGTCTAGTTGAGGTAAAAAGGCCCAGGCCTAGTTGGAGTTGGACTAGGATTTTAAGACATAGTTGGAGTTGGATTAGGATTCTAAGGCCTAGTTGGATTAGGATTTTAATTTGAGTTTGAAGAGGTGTTTTAGGGGCTACATATATGTGTGTATATATATGCAGCCACCAGGTGGGGATTGTATCTATCGAGCGAAAGAAAAAAAAATTTGGTCGTGTGCTGCTTTTGGAGGGCGGCAGCTGCGGGCTTTTGGAGAAAAATATTGTGGCGACACAGTTCATTACTTCGTCCAACAGATCATCAACGTGTCTCGGTTTTACGCTCGTCTCGATTCACGCGGCGTCCAAACTAGAAGCGTTTTACTCGAGCCGTTCGTGTGCGAGGAAATTTTCTGCCCATCACGTCACGGAGAAATCAGTCCACAGGTCAGCTTTCTTGATTCTTACGCGTCTCCACGCCGTCTCTTCTTTGATTATTCAGTCGGCTCAGAATTTGCTCTTACGTATCCATCCAGTAGTCAATACGTGTAAAAGCAATGTGCATGCATCTTTGTTCCATCCATTCTTGAAAGCCACGCCATGTATACATACATATACTATTTGATTAGAAAAGTCACTGGATGGTGTTGGCTCTGAGATGACATGATTTTTGTGCATTGAGGAGAGAGAGGAAAGATAATTAATGCAAGGTAATGAGGTAAGACTAATTAGGTTTTATGTTTTGTTTTTGCATTAAGTTTTTTAAGCATCTGTTTCGTGCATACATCAATATATATATATATTGTTTTGCATGCATGATGGCTGGATATTTTTGTGTGTGCTTCTGTGATTTGCAGGTTTAAAAATAATAATAAATTTCCGCTAGGCACTGCAATCATTCACCCCCCCTCTGATTTCCATCGACGATCCTACAAGTGGTATCAGAGCCAAGTTGCTATGGCGTCAGAGAGGTATGTGAATCGTCCCCCCATGCTAGATGGTACTGATTTTGCTTTTTGGAAGTGTCGGATGCAAGCTTATATTGAGGCTCAAGGTAGTGATGTTTGGAATAAAGTTTCTACACCATATGAGGTTCCTGCTATTGTTACTAATTTAAATAAAGCAGATGTTGATTTAAATGCTCAAGCTCGTAACTTGCTATTTCAAGGAATTTCTCGCAAAGAATTTGATCGTGTTGCTCATATTAATTCTGCTCATTTAATTTGGAAAACTCTTTGCGATTATCATGAAGGAATCACTAAAATCAAGAAGGTGCGTAAAAATCTGTATCAAAAAGAATATTCCGATTTTGCTATGAAACCTAATGAATCCATTGATGATCTCTTTGCTCGATTTGAGAAAATATTGAGTGATCTGCGCGGTGTTGGTGTTATTCCTGCTGATGAAGACAATGCAACTAAAATTTTGAGATCTTTAGGTTCTGAGTGGTTGATGGTTGTTACAACTATTAATCAAACTGTTGATTTAGATACTTTAACCATGGATGATCTTTATTCTAGATTGAAAACCTATGAGATGGAAGCTTTGCCATCTAAGATTGATAAATCTTCATCTTTAGCACTTGTGACTAACCCCGTGCAGGCGACTTCGTCGAGTGCTTTGTCTTGTGTTTCTTTGTCTGCCTTATCTTCTTTTTCAGAGGAACAGTTCGAGGAGCTTCCTGAAGAGGACTTGGTTTTGATTTCCTCACGAGCATACAAGGCACTCAACAATGTGAGGATGAGGAAGCGAGGTGGCGTGTCAGGTCCGATCAGATGCTTTGAGTGTGGCGAACCAGGCCACATTAAGATGGATTGTCCCAAACTCAAGGGAAAGGTGGCGAAGGAAGAGAAGAATTATCGTCGTCGCCCATCCAAGAACAACAACACCAAGGGTGGCAATTTCCGTCGCAAGCTCGCTGAAAAGATCATATCGACCATTGAGCGTCTTGATTTGAGTGATGTGGAGTATGAGAGCTGCAACGACGAGGACCACGACGATGATGCTAAAGGCAAGAAGAAGAAGAACGATGACTTCACAGGCATGTGCTTCATGGCAGGCAACAACAGTGATGATGGCGATAGTGATCCCGATGAGGTAAGACCTTCATATGATGAGCTTGAAGATGGTTTGATTAAACTTGCTATTGAATTAAAAAAGACAAAACAGAAATTGAAAGAAAATAATTGTGTTGTTGAAAGTCTAAATTCTGAAATTAATAGACTTAGAGCTTTAATTCCTGATGATGAATCATGTGAGTCTTGCCAAGTTTTACATTCTGAGTTGGAGGCTGTTAGATCTATTAGTGCATCAAACCTGGTTCAACTTAGAGATGTAACTGATAAATTTGATGAATTAAAATTGACACATGACTCTTGTGATGAAAAATTAAAACATGCAAATGATGAAATTGAAAAGCTCAAATCTAGTTCTTCTACATGTTTAGAGTCAAGTATTTCAAATGCTCAATCTAAAGCTTGCTCTAATTGTGAATTGCTAGAAGCTAGACTTAATTTATCTCAGGAATCTATTCAACAAATGCTTTATCATGACAACATGTCTTGCTCAAATTGTCCTAAGTTAAATATTGAAATTGATGCTTTAACTAGGCAATTGAATGATTTTGCTGAAAAGGAAAAATTGTCTCAATCTAGTGCTTCCAAGAATTTTGTGAATGAACATGTTAAATGCACTACTTGTTCCACTTTGGCTAAGGAAAATGAGTACCTTAAAGACACTTTAGAGAGATTCTCTTTTGGTAAGAAAAATCTAAATATGATTCTAGACAAATCAAAAATAAGTGTGAAAAATCGTGGTCTAGGATTTAACTTTGTTGAGCATGCCAAGAATAATCCTCCTAATGTTGTTAAGATTCTTGAACCTGGAAAAATTGAAGTAAAATCTGAAGCAAAACAAACTGTGTTTAAATCTGCTGGTTTTGTGCAAAGGTCAACGAATAATAATATAGGTGCTAGCTCATCATCTCAAAAGAATTCTGGTTATGTTAAATTTCATTGCACCTACTGTGGAAGAGATGGACATTTGCATGAATTTTGTTTTAGGTGGGCTAAGAAAGAAAGGAAGGAAAGGTTGAATGCTTTAAGACAAAAACGTGCATTGTCTTTTGCTCCTAGATCAAATGCGAAATCTATGTTTTTAGAAAACTTTTATGATGATTTTTCTGCTTCACATGCTAATTTGGGATATAATTCAAATAAATCACATTCTTTCTGGCACGTTAATCACCCACATGCTCATGATTTTGGTTCTAGATTTGTTGCTATCTCTCCTCGTCGTATGTCACAGTACTGGATTCCTAGATCATATTTCACTAACCACAGTACTGTGAGGCCGATGTTTCCTATGATGTAAGAATAGCTAACAAGGATGGAGAACATGAGCTAGATTGGGTTCCGGTCTTTTTCATCATCGCTTGATTGGAATACTTGATGGTTCTTCACTCGTTTGATGACTTGCAAGAGATTTCACTTCTTGAGAGACCATGTGGAAAAGGTGATGTTGTCTTACACCCTATTGAGTTGGATTCTCATGTTGATGATATTCTTTCAAATCCACTCGATTCCCCTTATTTTGCTCTTTTGCGAAGTGGGTTGGACGTATTGCATCTTATGGGATTATTCTGAGGGGGAGCTTGATGTTTAAAAATTTAGGAAGCTTTGTTTATTATACTTGTCAATTAAATTAACAAGTCCAAGCCATCAAATTTAAATGAGTTGTGGAGCTATCTCTATCATGTTTATTCATATGCTGTGTAGCTTTGATCATGACTAGTTATAATTAAATTGCTACATTTGAATTAAAAGTATGACATGGCGGAATACTTTGACTAGATTAATTATATTTATTACTTTGCGATGTCCATCGAAAAGGATTAGCTTGATTGTGAGTCTTTTTTAACTCTTGGCTATGAGGTTCGCATGTTTTATGTTCCAATTTTTATGATCACTCAATTTGGCATGTTATTAAAAAAAGTATATAAAGCAAAGTTTGAAAAGATGTATGCTTCAAGCATGCCATGGTGAAAAAAAAGGCACAAAAGTGCGCAAAATGAAAAGAAGTATGCTTCAAGCATGCCATCATCACAAAAAAAATGTCATTATGAAAAGAAGTATGCTACAAGCATGCCACATGCCTAAGAATTGAGTGTGGAGCAATAAGTTGTTAAATGAGACTGCTAGCCCGTCTAGAGTTAAAATTTGCTTCACTTTTAGGCTTTGACTTTTTGTTGTGATATCTCATTGTGCTCTTTATAATTGGTCTAGTCATTGTTGAGATGCCTGTCATTGATATAAATCACCTAATCATATTGAAAACTTTGTTTTGATATTGCTATGTGATATATGACTTTATATGATCTAGATAGCTCTACTAAAAATATGGCTTGGTTAAATTACTAAATCAATTCAAAGTGACTTGGATAATCTACAAAGCTTCTAGATTTTTATTCTCATTGCTTCTTTTTAGAATAGTTCTTCTTTGAAAGTTCTTGATGATTACATTGCCAAAGGGGGAGAGATTTGGTGTGCTTTGTGAGATATTGGAGAAATTTGCTCTCTTGTGTTGAGGGGGAGAGATTTGAGACTTGTGGCTTGAAATGCTTTTTCGGCTTCAGTACTTCGCTTATATCTATTTGAAGCAAATTCATCATATTATCTTACGGTGTTGTCAATGTATTCATCAAGGGGGAGATTGTAAGACCACGTGGTTAGGTCTAGGATTTTTATGATGATGAATAATTGACAACATGGCTTAGTATTGCTATTCGAGGCGTGTGCGTGTGTGCGTGGACTAATATCGGTCAAGTTGGTGAGAACTTGTGCCGGGAAAAATGTTCTTTGGTCTTTGCATGTGCAGGTTGTGCGTGGAGACGGTCATGGTCAGTGACGAGGAAGACCGGGACTAGGAGGGGGAAATCTGAGGTCCAGGCGGTCGAGGATGTCACGAGGTGGTCGGGCTCACGCTGGAGCACATGGAGATTAAAGATGGATGATGCGTGGAGAAGATACAGGAGGTGCGGTCCTGGAGGCTTCGACACGTACTGCGTTAGGAAGGTCGTGAGTGTGAAAAACCCGTGTTAGGAAGGGTTTCGGGTCCCTTAAAAATTAGTGGGCCAAAAGTCTAGTTGAGGTAAAAAGGCCCAGGCCTAGTTGGAGTTGGACTAGGATTTTAAGACATAGTTGGAGTTGGATTAGGATTCTAAGGCCTAGTTGGATTAGGATTTTAATTTGAGTTTGAAGAGGTGTTTTAGGGGCTACATATATGTGTGTATATATATGCAGCCACCAGGTGGGGATTGTATCTATCGAGCGAAAGAAAAAAAATTTGGCCGTGTGCTGCTTTTGGAGGGCGGCAGCTGCGGGCTTTTGGAGAAAAATATTGTGGCGACACAGTTCATTACTTCGTCCAACAGATCATCAACGTGTCTCGGTTTTACGCTCGTCTCGATTCACGCGGCGTCCAAACTAGAAGCGTTTTACTCGAGCCGTTCGTGTGCGAGGAAATTTTCTGCCCATCACGTCACGGAGAAATCAGTCCACAGGTCAGCTTTCTTGATTCTTACGCGTCTCCACGCCGTCTCTTCTTTGATTATTCAGTCGGCTCAGAATTTGCTCTTACGTATCCATCCAGTAGTCAATACGTGTAAAAGCAATGTGCATGCATCTTTGTTCCATCCATTCTTGAAAGCCACGCCATGTATACATACATATACTATTTGATTAGAAAAGTCACTGGATGGTGTTGGCTCTGAGATGACATGATTTTTGTGCATTGAGGAGAGAGAGGAAAGATAATTAATGCAAGGTAATGAGGTAAGACTAATTAGGTTTTATGTTTTGTTTTTGCATTAAGTTTTTTAAGCATCTGTTTCGTGCATACATCAATATATATATATATTGTTTTGCATGCATGATGGCTGGATATTTTTGTGTGTGCTTCTGTGATTTGCAGGTTTAAAAATAATAATAAATTTCCGCTAGGCACTGCAATCATTCACCCCCCCTCTGATTGCCATCGACGATCCTACAAGACAAACTCAAAGATCTCCATAGCAGACATTGGTTTATCTGATAAAGTCAATTGCATAACACTTAACTCAGAAATTAGATCATTTAACTCAACATCAGAGGAACCATCTAGAGAGAAAGTTTCTGCAAATTTTGTACAACATTCTTTTAATTCAGTTCGATCCAATGACTTCAATGTTGTTGAACTCATTAAAAATCCAAATATACTTCCGAATGTTTGGAGTTCTTAAAATCTACTTTTCAATGAATTGATTGCCATATCAATCATAACAAAAAAATAATTAACTTCAAATTCCTTCTCAGCTTGCAAAACTGCTTCATCACAATCAATTTCATCAAACTATTTCTTCCTAAGAACACGTCGCTTAACTGGAAATGATGGCTCTACATTCATTTGAGCTGCAATATCTTTGGCAATGATCATACTCAAAGCAAACCCTTCATTTCTATAAGTATTAAAGTATTTAACGATGCCTTCTATTTGTTGCATGTATATACTCTACATAGTATATGGGGGGCCCCTGGATTTTGGGGGCCCGGGGCGGCCGCCCCTCTCGCCCCCCCTCAGGGCCGGCCCTAGATGTACGTACGGTAACCACTGCGTCAAAGTCACGTGGCAGGCGGCCTTTGCCGCCCTTCGCAAGGCCGGGGGTGACCGCCTGTGTTGGAGTTGAATTACTCGACTCCTTTCTTTCTTGATGTGCTTCATACACACCTACACTTTCACTGTTTACGTACTAGGAAATCACACACTGATTTCTCTCTCACAAGTTGGCTTTCTCACACAAATATATACTAATTTCATATCAACAAAGGAGACAATGAAAAACACACAGGTATTGCAACGCCAACTTACTTTTCTCTTTTCTGTTAGCTTCTGGTATTTAACACCAATGCAAAATACAACTAACACAGATACTTGCGGTGAGCTCTACTGCTCGATCCGCCACTCACGCCATGTCTCCTACAGAAGCGCACAAATAGATATGCATGGAGTCTTAAACTACTTGATCCACTTCCTACGCTGACCAAGCTAATTAAGCAACGTGTGCATGCACAACAACATGCACCATGACCTAACCCACTAACTCTAGCATATGCAGTTAACTCTTAATCTCATGTGCAGCCTTCCACTTTACAATATCTCATGCATGCACTTGCCGCTTCACACGGCACGTCGGCCTCACGCCATACATGCAATCCACCTCAAGTCATCAGCCCGCACGTCTCACATGTTCTACTGCTGTGCACTTGATCTGCTAGTACCACGTATTGCTACTATGCACAGGCCTGCACAATTGTTCACTACAAGCAAAACAACAAATATGCAGATAGAACTTATCAAGATTAGCGCTTAACATTCTCCCCCCTAATCTTGATATGCCATTTTTCACGCATCTTCAAAGAAGAACCGGTTCGTCGCTTGCGTAACCTTGAGCTAACAAAGCTTTCTCCTCCTTTTCTTTCTTAGGACATTCCCAAGCAAAATGTCCAAATTCTTCGCAGTTGTAGCATTGTACCTTACTTTTATCTTTGCGCCATTCGCCTCGTCCACGACCGCGACCTCATCCTCGCGACGAGTCATGTCCTCTTATCATGAGAAGTTGCTCTTCCTTCCGCGTGTCCCGCCCCTTGAGAAGCTCCTCGTGCGCCTTCAATGATCCAATGGCCTCCTCTACAGCCATCTGGTTGATGTCACCAAATAACGCTATCGACGAAGCAACATTGATGAATTTGTCAGAAACGGATCGTTGCAGCTTCTTCACGACATACTTCTCTTCCGTCACCAAAACCGTGAATATAATTTGTTCATAGATGAATGATGGCCAAAATAGTTTTAGATGTATTTTATATATCACAATAAGCTAGAATACTAAAGAAATTGAGATAGAAACAGTTAGAACAAGAAATCACTCAGAGAGACCTAAAAGAGTAAAAAATCAGGTTTGTTCATGAACTCGTCATGTAAACGTCTAGATGGCTAGAGATTGATTTATAGAGGTTATCTTGATCTCTTACACATTCTTGACATAGCAAGATTAAGGCGAGAGAGAGAGAGAGAGAGAGAGAGGAGGAAAAACCAATCAAACAAGAGTAAATCAATCAACACAAGAGAGATTCATGGAGATGAGCAAAGATAGATGTATTACTACTTGAGAATGAAGATTTTATAGCTGCTCCATCTGAAAGACAGGTGAGCATACCATAGCACTCAACTTCTCTCAAACACTAACTCTAGAACTCATAAACACTTGGTTTTAAGAGAGAATGGTTGGATGGTTAACATAAGTCTATATTCCAACTCATTAAATAGATGGGCTAACCAGTCTCATACTCCCATCTAACCCTTAGCGGATACTATCCACTTAGAAGATATGAGGGAAGTATAATAACTTCACACACATGGGTTTTAACTCACATGCTACATGTATGCATGTTTTTCAAAGCATATAAACCCGAATCTGCTAAGTGCTTAGTCTTGATCCAACTTAATATTCTTAGCTTCTCCATGACCTAAACCACTCTCCCATACGACACGATTTTGCTCTAAGGTAATTTCTGGTATTTTGATCAAACTACCAAAATACCTTTTCTTGACCCGGTCATCATGTTCCATTGCAAGCAATCACCATGCTTACCACGTGTAGATGCACCACTACCTTGCCATGTATCAGCAAGTCTTTCCTGTTCTGGTTCCACCGGGCCACACTTCATTTGGACCGACCAAGCCACATGGTGTAATCTGCCGCTTGAATTTTTCTTCAATATTTTCGTCTTTCTTGTACCATGCTTGAGCTCAGCTATCTCACATGGCATCCTTGATTGTTCTAGGTTTTGACTTCTCCATGAGCATAGCTCTGATCTTCTTCATTGACTATGGTTGACTTCAAGCGATCTTGCATATCCAAAGATAAAGAAATCATTTTGGGCACAAGTTCTTCATAACTTGACCCACATTAGTAATAATGTATCTCATGCAACCTATAAGCACTAGCCTTGCATTGTGGTAGGCACAAAAGTAGTAAGGGCACTCAAGTTAGGTTTGCTCATAAGGGCCCCTGACACCACGGTGCTCAGGTCAAGGCTTTTAAGCAATGAAGAATGCCCACTTAGGGAACGGACCTAAGTGAGGGTCTTCGCTTAGGGGATTTAGCTAAGAAAGATTTGAATGCTTTCTTAGGGGTATACCTAAGAGAGATTCGATGTTCATTCGGGCTGGTGCAAGGTAGGACTAGATGACCTAAAGGTCATAAGATAATCAACTTTCGTCACACGCCGAAGGAAGCGTGAAGTTGCCGACAGTAAAAATTGATTATCTCGTGTGGGTAAAGCTGTACAACCTCAGTAGAGTATTAAAAACTATTTGAATAGCCGTGTTTGTGATCATGAGCAAGCTTGGATGTAGCTACAAAGGGTATAGTTTTCCTTTTTCAAAACTGTTTCACTAAATATATGGGATGGCATGAACGTCTAATCGTGTGCCATGCCCATGGGTGGGAATTATACGATGTTCACAGCCGGGGAAGGCTACGAATGGTTTTGATCTACTGTTATGGAATTTGTGCAAATATTATTTCATTACATGTCAAATACTCTTTACAACTTCGCTTGCAAATTATTACTTAATGTTATTGCAAAACGAAAACTGCCTTATACTGAAAATAACTTAATATAGAGCCTCATCCATTGACAGCCTTGCATATATGTAAAACTTTGAAATACACTACAAGTCTTACTGAGTACGTAATGTACTCAACCTTGCTTAAATTGTTGTTGATCAGAGTATGAAGATCTTTTGCTTGACGCATATTTCGCCTCAAGCACCAGAGAATTCGATAAGGGATCATTCTAGAGTTTGACTCTAGTCGGTTGCCTGCGGGTTGTAATGGCACATCACTGGATACTTTTTATTAGACTTCCGCTGTTTTTGTTCGAGATTCTGTTTGTTTTTTGGCCGGTCGGCCTTTTATGTATGTACTCTTTTATGCCTCACATAAATAATATCACCCCTTTTATATAAGCTAATTATGTACTTTGTGTATGGATGTAATCACAATGATGTGAATGTGTGTACTAGTTAGTGATCATGGAACTAGTACAGAACACATGCGGTGACAACAGCCGCTCCCGCGCCTGGGGTCCCCACACTGGGCTCGTCAAAGCTTGAAAGCTTAACGTCAGGCTTGAGTTCAGCTCATTTAACATTTTGAACCAAGCTCGAATTAAGTATAGAATGAGCCAACTCGAATAGCTTGTCGAGTCCGAGCTTTTCTTACAGCTTAGCAGAGGGTGTCCCATTTCTTACCAATCTAGCCTTGTAACAACGACATTTTTCTTGTATTTTTTGTTTTGTTTTGTTGTCTTAATTAGTAAAACTAGCTGATGCATTGCTCTCTATGAAGAGAAGGTTTAATTGCTAGCTGATTTGGCCTTTACAAGCATGAAAGCTGCAGTTCATCTAGCCTAGGGCACATGCGGCATACATATATATGGTACGCAACAGAGGTGGTCACTTCGCTCTCAGCTTTCTACTTATAACCTCGGGTGCATTAGGCGATCACGGAGTTTTCTCGTCTTGTCTCTAGCCTGGCGAGGAGTTGTTGGTAGGTGGTGTTTGGTGGCGGTTGATTTAAGGCGCTTCTTGTCGTTGCCACTCAGGCGCTAGAGACCGTCGCTGTTTTGTCACCATGGCAGTGATATTTTCGTCTTTGTAATTCTTGTTGTCACGGATGAAACTGAACACACAATCACCCGACTCATCTACCATCTTTGTTCAAGATCTTCACGAATTACGTGCATGTTCTTACGGCGATATAAACGAGGCCGTGCTTGGGTTGTTGCCATACAGCTACCATGCATGCATAACACTTCTAGAAGTTGATCTTATTATTGGTCGATCACAAAAAGGAAAGGACAGGAAGAGAAGTAATGTGCGAGCTAGTACCTGAGCTGGCCATGCACATCACTACAATCACACACACACGAAAAGAACCTGCAGATCAATTTCGTCTAATTGCGGAAACGCGAGCCAGCCAGGCCAATGCCACAATGCTGAGGCATGAAACAGCCGATCCACCGGAACGCATGACAGCGGCGCATGCGTGCATGCGCCTAGTTGCCGCCACTGCCACCTAGTTGCCCCGCCACTCCGCACGCGGGCAGGCGCGCGGCACGGCAGAGACGCACCAGAGACCAGACTGGCTAGAGCGGCGCGCGTTGCACTCGTGACGACCCCCTCCCGTTCTGCTACCCACATACATTGCTGTCGCGAGCGTAGCCTGGAGCCTGCGGTGCGGCTGTGCTGTAGTGTGCACCGGTCGGTGTCTGCCGTCTCGCTTCGCGTACATCCTCTTTGCGTGCGTGCGTGCGTGCGTTTGGCGAGCTGGGAGGAGCTAGCCATGGGGAGGCAGGCAGGAAGAGGGTGCAGCGCGGTGGTGGAGGGCGCGAGGCCGGCGGCGGCGATGGTGGCGCTGCAGTTCCTCTTCTCGGCGCTGCAGATCTTCATCAAGCTCGCGCTCAACGACGGCATGGACGTCCGCGTCCTCGTCGCCTACCGCTTCATGTTCGCCGCCGCCTTCCTCTGCCCCATCGCCTTCGTCGTCGAGAGGTACGCGCGCCTGCCTGCACGCCCTTGTGTACCTGCAGCATGTTTCAGGTGGTTCTTCAGGATGATAATCTAGGAGTTGGAGCTGCTTATAGCAAATGTAGTTGTGGTTTAAAAGGGCAGGGTTTAGCGAATTTCTTTGTTCCAAGCGGCGATCAAGAAAGATGAGCAAGAGAACTACTTCCTGAACAGATCGCTAGCTCCATCTAGTGAACTTTTTCTAGCCTGCAGAGTCGAAACAAATTGAATTGTACTTCGTTTCCGCGCCAGTTAATTACCATCTTGCAAACGCAAGGGAGATGAAGTGCTAAAATCGTTGTTTTGCTCAAGAGCTCTATGTGTAATCCTAAAAACTGCTCGTTGTTTTACTTTTTGTTATTTGGGTAAGGTATAAATGTTATCAAATTTCTTTGATGGAATGCATCTGCACTGTTATTTTGGTAAGGTATAAATGTTATCAAATTTCTTTGATGGAATGCATCTGCACTGTTACCATCATAGAACTAATTACCTAATGTTCTAAGACTATCTAACTGTTACTATGTATTTGTTGCGTCCCTTATTGGAGCACTAATGCAAGTTTGAACTACAATCATCATTAGAAACCTCTGCATTTGGTTCTGCCGATTTGCTCAAGTACGCTGTGTGTATTCCCAATATCCTAAACCAGAGTAGTTAATCCCCTTAAAAAAACAGAGTAGTTAATGTGACATCTATGACTTATGAGTGAGACAAAATATTTAAGACTCATCTGAAGGTAATATTTAAGACTCATCTGAAGGTAACTATCCAAAAATAAGGAGTAAAAAATTACCTAATTTTAGATTAAATTTTAGTTCGTGCGCATGAAGACTATCAACTTCTTTATTTATTGATTTGGAAAACTTGTTTATTTCTTTGTTTGTTTTTAAAATTCTGCAATGTTTATTGATAAATGTTTTGTGATTCCAGGAAGAAACGTCCACCACTAACCATGAAGGTGGTGCTACAATTATTCTTGTGCGGGTTGTTTGGGTAAGTACTGGCTATTAGAATTTCTGCGTTTTAACTCTTGTTACTTGTTTCAGAAGTTACTTCTTGTTAACAACAGCCCTGCAATTTCTGTGCTTCTAACAAGTATGGTTTAATTCATAGCTGCTCTATTAGAAGCTTTCAGTTAATTATATCGATATGAATGGTCACTTTGTTTCTTCTTTCCTGCAAAAAAAAAAAGTTTGTGTTGTTGCCGCCAAAAAAAAAGTTCATATTAGTGTATTTGTAAAAGTCAAGAGCTTCAAGTTACTCCAACGATTACTATATGTAGTATTAGATATTTACCATTAATTTGACTGCATTTGTGCACACTTGGAAGTTTTTTTTTTTTTGAAACGGGGGTAGGACTTAGGAGTGCTGCCCTATATTAATTAACAGGGAGAAGAAAACAGGATAAAATAGGAGGTTTGATTAAAGATAGGGAACAAGGCCGGATAGCAATAGCGAAAAATTCACTTAAGGTGTTACAGACGTACGTGAGAGCTCCGCTATACTCTTAGCTCCCACTAGGACCCAGGTTCTGGCCTCCTGTTTTATGTTAACGATCAAGTACACGGGTGTAGTTGCTGTTAAATAGAAAATTCAAGTGTTTCGTTCTTTCCAGATTTCCCGTATGACCAGCATTACTAGCATCGCCAATGCTTTTCGTGCTACTCTAGGTATGAGGATAACGGACTCCCACCAATGTCGGACCGAGGAGAAGGTCTACCAGGTTGTCAGGTTAATGGAGTCGCATGCGGTCCATTGCGCGATAGAGGTCCAAATTCTTGTCGTGTAACGACACTCGGCCAAGAGGTGGGTGGCAGACTCTGATGCATGTCTGCACAGGGGGGCATGTTAAGTTGTTTGGCCACCCTCACAAGGCCAGGCGATTCGCTATCTAGAGCCTGTTCTATATCGCCATCTCGCAAAAATTTTATATTTTTGAGGTGCCCAAGTTTTCCAGACTAGGGGGTTCATGGTGGTGTTTGTTGCTTCTAGGAACTGTGCTTTGTACGCTAAGGTAGCACTGTAGACTCTATTTAGAGTTAGCTTCCATGCGATTGTGTCCTCCAGTCCATCCTGAAGGTTTGTCATGGAGGTGAGCTCCCAAATAGCAACAAGCTCTTGTATGTGATGTGTCGTTATGTCAGTCGGCCAATTCAGATCTTGTAGCCATTTGCTCTCCGTTAACGTTGTTTATACGGTGCGGTTCTTTCTCCTGGAGGCACTGAAGATAGTCGGCGTGATGTCACACAGTCGATTTCCTTCTGCCCAAGCTGAATTCTATAAGGACACCTTTCCATTGCTGATCATTATGGTGGTCGCCATTGCAAAGAGCAACCGATATTGCTCATCACACGGGATTTCCATTCCTTGCCAACGTTTGTTTTCGACTCCCTATTCGTGCCACAGCCATCTAAGTCTCAAGGCCCTAGCAAAGCACTCTAGGTCCAGGAGGTTGAGGCCACCTCAGGTATGTAGGTCTACATACTCTGTTCTAATTGACCTTACACTTGCCACCTGTTAACTATTCTGACCTTGCCCAAAGGAACCGTCTCATCCGCCTATTCAGGGTTTTGAGCACACATTTTGGTGCCTTGATGATCGTAAGGAAGTAGGTCGACTAGGTTGTTAAGACAGATTTAGCTAGAATTTCCCTACCTGCGAGTGTCAGTAGTTTGCCATGCCATCCTGTCAGACAACTCGCATACTTGTCTTCTAGCATTTGGAAATCCGCCCAGTGGAGTCTTTTCAGTGCGAGCGGTAAACCAAGGTATTTCAAGGGGAAGGACGCATGCATGACCGATAGGTCCTGCAATATGCCTTGCAAATTAATCTGTTTGCAGCTGATCGGTGCCGCCTAGGTTTTTAGTGGGTTCGTTTGAAGGCCCATTGTGTCTCCAAAATTTTGTAGGATCTAAATCAGTTTGCGAACATCATCCTGTTTTGGTACTAGAAAAATGGCCACATCATCTGCATACAGGGAAGTTCTAAGGGTAGCTGTGCGACTTCCCAGAGGTTGTAAGAGACCGTGTTCCGTTGCAATATTGAGGATCTTTTGCAAAGGATCTATTACTATGATAAAGAGGAAAGGAGATAGCAGATCACCCTCTCATAAGCCTCTGTAGTGTTCTATTTTGTCCCCGAGGATGCCATTAAGGAGGACCCTAGAGGTGGTATGGATACGAGACATGAGATCAATCTCACCATTGGGATGGGAATCCCATTTTTCCAGGAAGTCAAGTAGGGTAGTCCCAATGGATTGATTCAAAGGTTTTTGCAATGTCAAGTTTTAGTAGAAGAGACGGTGTTCTATTTCAATGGTATCTTCTCGCAAGGTTCCGAACATATAGGAAATTGCCCTGGATGCATCTACCTTTAACAAAAGTGCTTTGTCTTAGGAGACTAGCTCGTTCATAAAGGGTGTTAGTCGCAATGCCATGATTTTGGCAATAATTTTGGAGATGCTATGTATGAAGCTGATCGGTCTGAAATCTATCGCAGATTGGACTCCATCCTTCTTCGGTACCAAAATCAAACTTTCGATGTTTGTGCAAGGGAAGTTGTTTATACTCAGATTGAAGAAACCTTGTAGGGTAGCCATGAAATCCCCCTTTATAATGTCCCAACATGCACGGTAGAAAGTTCTGTTGAAGCCATTAGGCCTTGGTGCTTTATCCGTCAACAGCTCCAAAATTGTTGCATGGATCTCATGTTCAGTGAAAGGAACAACTAAGGTGTGCATGTCCAGTTGTGGCAGTTGGAGGATGTCCCAATTGAAGGAGGTGGTTCTAGGCGAGCTATGTCCAAGGATGCGATGAAAGAGATAAAACAACACTTTTATTTTGTCCTCATGTGAAACAACCCAACCTTGACCCCTTGTGAGTCGCTAGATAAAGTTCTTCTGCCTGTGAGAGTTTATTTGAATGTGAAAAATATTTGTATTTGCATCTCCCTCTCTGAACTAGCTGATTCATAATGTTTGTTTCTTCTGGGATTTTTCAACTACTGCCAGCCCCATTACCCTTTTCTTTAGGCGCGTTCGGAGCTCGCTCTCTTCCGCTATAGTGTACGGCTGTCTTGTACAATATTAATGCGGAGGATGATCTCTTGGTCCATATGAAGTTGGAGCTTCACTTGTGGGAATAGACTGTTGCTCCAGGTCTTTAGGCTTTTCATCGTGTTCGTCAATTTGTTGTTTAGCCTAAAGATTGGGTCTAGGCCTAGAGTTGGTTTTGCCCAGGCGTGTTGAACAACCTCGAGGAACCATGGTACCTAGGTCCAGAAATTTTCAAAACAAAAGTTTTTGGCGGTCGTGGGCCACTGGCATTTGATATAAGGAGGGGGCAACGGTTCGAGAGAGATGTGGACAAGGCATGCAAGGCGTGGTTGTTGAAGCTGGTATTCCAAGCATTATTGCAAAAGAATCTATCCAGCCTGACAAAAATTGGATTATCTCTTTCATTGCTCCAAGTGAATTTGCGGTTATCTAGGTGGATCTCTTTTAGCTTACAAATGTTGATGACATTTCAAAATTGGGCCATAATACATCGGTCGAGGTTTTGATTATTCTTATCGCTTGCCTTGTAGGTGAATTTGCACACACTTGAAAGTAGTACAAAAGCCAATTCAGTGTAAGCATATTGAAAGTTACAACAAGCAGTATGCCTGTTCTTCCAATATAAGTACAGTAATATGGAGTAAAACTTGCAACGCTTGCTAGATTTATGTAAGTTATTGTTGTATAGACAAAGTAACTATTGAGCACAACATGCCTTTGTAGGAATGGGTGCATACGCAAAGTAATATTCAACATGTTGTGCAACAAAATTAAATAGCTGAATGCTGCATGTAACATCAAGCACTATAAAAAGCAAATTAATTTTCACTTATAAAAGCAAATTAATTTTGTTAACCCTATAAATTACATAACAATAAAAATATCTCAATTCTGAAATGTTGTCTCTAAATTTTATTCTTTGATTCCAAAAACCAAATACAAAGATTCTTAAGCATTCGCACAAAATGATAATTTCAGATATATATATATATATATATATATATATATATATATATATATATATGTCAATGGTCTTTTGTGTACACTAGCTGAATGCACGAATAAACAAATACCATATCACCCCAGCACATTGATGTTGTCGAGATTGGGCTGCTTCAAGCCCTCGGCTTCATGTTCACACTCGGTCAAGCTCTGACCAAGCTATCATCATGCCTCCGCTAACATGCCTGACCTACACAATGCCCTTAGCTCCGCTGCTGTGCCCAATCAAGCTTCATTTGTGTTGAAGTTAATTTGTTTGTTGGGAGATGGTTTTCTTTTCTTTTCTTTTTGTTAGAAATATTTTAGGGATATGGAATTTATTTGTTGGGAAGGTGCTTTATTTCGATTTTTTAGGGAAGTGAAAAGGGAGATTGGAGGGGTGGCAACGTACCATCACCATCATCACCACTTCATTCTTTTTAAATAGTAAAGATATTTTCTTCAGTGTTGACTGTATCTTTGAACAAAAACTAGATGAATATTCTCTAATACATCACTTTCACCGCATGAAGGGTTGGATGTTTTGGAGAGGTAGTGCTTGGAGAGGCAGTGATTCATTTACAATTATTTATTTCCTTTTATTGAGCTGCTAACCTCTTTTCAACTTTTAAAAGAGGTCATATAAAGTTCGAGCCTTTTGGTGATCATTTGTGTTGTGTGCCTGACTCCAAGCTTTGAGAATATTGTTGAACCCGAGGCTGCCTGCCTCAATGGCGGGGTCCAAATATGTTAATACACATATACCCTTTCTGTAATTAGTTGAAATACTTAGCCTATTGGGCCCATAAAAGTCTGCAAGGATGGACACACCTTAGGAGCCTCCTCCAACTCGGGCCATCGTGCGACGCCTTATGCCCTGTGCTATGGTAATCTTGGATGAGTGATGCCACCCCGAGATTCTGGGAAAGGCTAGTACATGTGTGTGCTCCTATTACGGATTCTTATTGGGGCAAGTTTTATATGAGGAGATCAAAATCACAATCCTAATCAAATAAGTAGTACTATTCTGTTAGGCAAATTTTCTATCTTTACTATGGTTCTATCTTTAGCAAGTATAGGGTAGGAATTAATCAAGTTGAGTTGTAGCTGAATAGGACTTGTTCCTGTGGTAATAATCCCCTTTATATAGCCACCTGTGTTTGTGCAGAGAAGTCAAGAAAGAAATAAAGCTGTCTTTTCTCTATCCTAATTCTCTAGATCAGTTTCAATCATGGGGAGGCCGAAAGCAAGGAGCTATCAATTTCATCTATCCCTCCCATGGTTACAATCTTTGATCTAGATCCAAGGAATGCAGCAATTTGGTATCAGATTCCATGGCTTCCGATCAAGTCTCCTTGAAGCTGTGCAAACTGAAAGACATGCTCTCCATATTGCTTCAGCGATAGGAGGAACAAGCCAACACACACAAAAGTCTTCAGGCTTTCACACATCTGAAGCGACCCCGCCTGGGCGTTACTACAAGGTAGATTTCCCACTCTTTGATGGCAATTCTGATCCTTTAGATGGCATTCTCGTTGTGATCAATTCTTTCATGTTCATCACACTTTAGAAGAAGAAAAAATTTGGCTTGCCACCTATCATATGATAGGGATCGCTTGACAATGGTATTTTAATTTGGGGTGCACTGATGGAATTCCTACCAACTGCAATTTGGTCCACCCTTTCGATCAAATCCAGTGTCGGAACTGGCCCTTCTTCGACAGACAAACTTAGTTGAAGAATATGCTCAAGAATTTTATAAAGTGTTGTGTCATGCTAACAATCTTTCTCCTAAACATGAAGTGGGTTTATTTCTTACCAACTTGGGTGACTTAATTAAGTCCGATGTGGAGACGCAGAACTCATCTTCTCTTGACATGGTTGTCAACCTTGCTAAAGCTTTATAGCGCCACTACAACTGCTACACAATTATGACATGTCATACTGCCAGCCATCAGTCTCCCAATCTTCACTCAGCCCTCCTCCAGTACTGCAACAAAAGACTGCACAACTACTTTCCAAACCGTTGGTGCTTTAAGCTTTACCAGCACCACCAACTCTCCCTACAACATGGTCTCCGCACTCTTTTCGATATCTCACTCCCACTGAGATGACTGACAGATGTCATAAGGGTCATTGCTTTAATTGTGATGAACAATTTGTTCGATGTCATTGTTGCAAACGCCTATATTGGATTGAAATTTTGAATGACAATAATATTGAAGAAGGTAGTCTAGAGGATTTATCACCACAAATTTCTCTCCATGCCTTAATAGGAATCACCTCAGGGAATACAATGCAACTGAAGATCATCATTAATGACTAGCAGTTCATTGCTCGGGTTGACTCAGGCTCTACCCATAATTTTATGAGTATTAATTATAGCAGCCCAACAACCACCTATTCCTCTTAAGCCCCATTTAGGTGTTCATGTGATAGTGGCTAATGGCGAATGGTTATCTTGTCCTGGTATTTGTCAAGCACTACCATTCAAAGTTGACCAGGAAAGATTTTTTGTCCCTTGTTATGCATTATCTCTTGATGGATTTGATCTAGTTCTTAGAGTTCAATGGCTTCGGACACTCGGTCTAATTATTTGGGACTTTGCCACATTATCCATGTCCTTTTGGCATAATGACCACCATGTGAAATTCATTAGAGTACCATGTCCATCTTCACCTCTTGTCTATCTATCGTAGAACCCTCCCAAGCTTTGCTTCCAGACCTCCTCTCAGACTTCACGAATATCTTTTAAGCTCTAGAAGGTCTGCCACCACAATGACAACAATACCACCTGATCCATCTTCTTCCTAGTTCAAAACCGGTTGTTGTTCGGCCGTATCGTTATCCCCACCACCAAAAGATGAGATTGAAAAATAATATGCTGCAATGCTTGCTCAGGGTATCATCCGCCCTAGCATGTCTCCTTATAGCTCTCCAGCTCTTCTCGTCAAGAAGAAGGATAACTCTTGGCACCTATGTGTGGATTATTGTGTGCTTAATGCCCAAACAGTAAAGGATAAATTTCTAATTCCAGTGGTCAATGAATTATTGGATGAACTAAAACATGCTAAATGTTTTACCAAGCCGTATTTGCGTTTAGGTTATCATTAGATTTGTATGCATTTGGATGATGTTCACATGACTGCTTTTTGGGCACACAAGGGCCACTTTGAATATTTGGTATTACCATTCGGTCCTTCCAATGCTCCGGCTACCTTTCAAGCTATCATGAATGCAATTTTGCAACTGTACCTTCAAAAAAATTAGTATTTTTTGATGATATCTTAATATTTAGTTCATCATATTCTGAACATTTGTGTTATATTTGAGCAGTATTTTCTCTTCTTTGCCAACATCAGATCTTCTTAAAGCAATCAAAGTGTGCTTTTGGAACTTGGTCAGTATCATGGGCCATGTGATTTCTGAATAAGGTGTACCAATGGACAAAACTAATGTGCAAGACATTATAGTTTGGCCGATTCCTTTGTCACCCGGACATTTGAGGGGATTTCTGGGATTGGTGGGTTACTATCGTATGTTCATACGCAACTTTGGTTCTATTGCAGCATCTCTAACCAAACTTTTATAGAAAGAAGGATTTTGTTGGTCCCCGAAGCCATGTTAGCTTTCAACTCGCTAAAAGAAGCCCTTTGCACATCTTCCTTTCTTGCTCATCCATTTTTCCATACCCTTTATTGTGGATTGTGATGCTTCATGGATTTGGCGTGGTTTTACATCAAAGAGAGAAACCTATTGCTTTTTTACAATCGTGCCATTCAGCCTCATCATGCAAAGTTGGTTGCTTCTGAACGAGAATTTATTGGTTTGGTTAAGGCAGAACATCATTGGTGCTATTATATTTGGGGGAAATCATTCATTGTTCAAATCAATAATTATAGTCTTAAATATCTTCTTGACCAATGTTTGTCCACTATTCGTCAATACCATTGGGGTCAGTAAACTGTTTGGCTTTGACTTCCAAATAGAGTTTAAACCGGGGAAATTAAATATAGTGGCAGATTCTTTATCTCGTGGAGATGAGCATGTTTCCCTTTTGCCATTTCAACACCCACCTTTCATGTGTTGAATCAGCTACACGACGAGGTCACTTCTTCACTAGATTTTCAGCACTTACGTTCGCAACTAGCAACAAAACAATTGCCTATAGGCTGGTCCTATGTTGATGGACTCCTCATATATCATCGACGTATCTATATCCCATCATCATCTCCTTGTTTGGAACTCATTATTTCAACAGTCCATGCTTTAGGACATGATGGTGTTCAAAAGACTCTCCATTGCGTCCGCAAGGATTTTTACATCCATCAACTTAAACAGTTGGTTCATAACCATGTTAACAATTGTGTTGTTTGTCAACTCAATAAGTTGGAGCATCTTCATCTAGCAGGTTTGCTTTAGCCCCTTGTGGTGTCGCATCAAGTCTAGTCCCATATTTCATTGGATTTATTGATGGCCTCCCTAAAGTCCAAGGGAAACTGGTCATTCTAATGGTGGTCAATAGATTTTCTAAATGTGCCCATTTTGTTCTGTTAGCCCATCCTTGTACAACCCAATCTATAGCACATACTTTCTTTGATGCTATTGTGCGATTGCATGGTTTTCCAGATTCCATTGCGAGTTATCGTGATACCATCTTTACTAGTTATTTCTGGAAGGAATTATTTTGTTTGGCTGGTGTTACTCTTAATATGACGTCCTCTTTTCACCCTCAATTAGACGGCCAAACAAAAATTGCCAATCGTACCATTGAGATGTATCTTCGTTGTCTCAGTGGAGATAGACCTCGCAAATGGGTTCAGTGGCTTCCATGGGCAGAATTCTGCTATAGTTCTTCATATCACTTTGCCTTACTTACCACTCCTTTTGAAGTTGTTTGCAGCCGTTCCCCTCCAGCTATTATTCCACATGAAGTACGATCAACTGAGGTGCCAGCAGTTGAGGATATGTTGCATTCCCGTGATGAGTTCTTACTGAAAATATGTGACTGTTTATTACAATCTTAGCAACGTATGAAGAATTACCATGACACTCATCATCGAAAGGTTGAATTTGAGGTGGGTTAGTGGGTTTTACTGAAACTTCATCAATGTCAAGCTATGGGCATTGTTTCAACTACTTCGAAGTTGTCTCTAAAATTTTATGGACCATATCAGATTATTGCTTGAGTTTACCAGGTTGCCTACAAACTTCAGCTACATCCTACAACACGTATCCATGACATTTTTCGTGTGGCTCTCTTAAAAAAAGTTTGTAGGTTCTCCTCTAAATGAACTTCCAGCGTTGGCCAATTTGAGCAATGGTCGTGTTCTTTCTAGACCATCCTCTGTTATCCGCTCTAGGCTTTACAGGGGGCAGTGGGAGCTCTTAGTTCATTGGTGTGGTCAACTTGCGTTGGAGACGTCATGGATTTCTCTCGAAGACTTCAAACAACAATATCTTGATTTTCAGCTCGAGGACGAGCTGCTTCCCCATGAGTGGGAAATGTTACAAATTCTTATTGGGGCAAGTTTTATAGGAGATAAAAATCACAGTCCGAATCAAATAAATAGTACTATTCTGTTAGGCAAATTTTCTATCTTTAGCAAGTATAGGATAGGAATAAATCAAGTTGAGTTGTAGCCAAATAGGACTCTTGATCCTGTGGCAATAATCCCATTTATATAGCCACCTGTGTTTGTGCAGAGAAGGTAAGAAAGAAATAAAGTAGTCTTTTCTCTATCCTAATCTCTAGATCAGTTTCAATCACAGTGAGGCAACGAGTGCCGAGCCGAAAGAAAGAAGCTATCAACTTCATCTATCCCTCCCACTGTTACAATCTTTGATCTAGAGCCAAGGAACGCAACAGCTCCCTAGGTAATTGAGGTTGTCTTACCTATTATTCTTCCATTATATGTCCTTCAACAAACCAATTGGAGATTTTTCCTCCCATGACCACTATAAATACCCCCACCTTGCCGCTATGAAAGGGGAAGAACAACTCGAATTTGACCAACACGATTTTGCCAGAAAAACAAGACCGCACTAGCTCACTTCGAAACATTCCATATCCATCACTCTTTGCCTCCCTGAAGCTGCCTTGAGCTTCTAGGGATCCCACTTATACTGATATCACCCTTTTTTCTAAGGCAATGGGCATCCTCTTGAATGGTGTAATTTGCTTATTCCTTGAAGACCTTTTGGGTTAGTGGCCTTGATATGCAGAGAAGCTAGGCTTCTTTGAACACTTTAATGGGCTCATTTGTGGCTATAGCGGCCTTGCTTTTGAACACTAGATTCCTATCTGTGGGCTAGTGCACTTAGTGCACATGATCCCATGTATAGTCCAGACCCCTTCTTTTTAGCTTTTAAAAGTTATTTTTTGGTTTTTCTATAATAACTAGTTTTCAAATAGTGTCTTTTCAAAGTAGGGCCTATGAGTTGATTGTAGTATATACTGTAGCGACTTTATTTATATTGGCCAAAACCGCACGCGAGTTTCTGTTACTACATACTCACTCTACAAACAGCCCAAAAAGTATAAACCACAACCAAAAGCCATAAGTTAAAACAAAAAAAAACAAACCCAGAAAACACAAATGAACATATGAAAGGGGAACAATGCAAGCCTAATTATCATTGAACACCGTTACACTCACCCAACCGCTTGTGGTGAAACGGAAAGGCTGCAAAAGTACTTCTTTAACACTTGGTAATAATTAATTGTGATCCAGCATGTTGAGTTAGATTATTCTTCCAGTGTTCTAAGTGTAGTGGTTAGCGAGCCGCTAGTAACTACCCACCTTTAAGCACTTATGTGGGTTAGTGGCCTTAATATGCAAAGTGACTAGACTTTGAATGCTTTAGCAGACGCAAATGCGTCTCTAGCGCCCTTAATTTAGAACACTGAATTCCTATAGTATCAAATGCACTCTAACCATATACACGGCATTTATTTTTCGAATGAAGCTTGTTTAGTAATGCTAAGTTCTATGATAGGTTATTTTTAGTTTCCCCAGCCCACCTTCTCATTTATTTGTACAAAGTACCTTTTGTTGCTTTGTCTGCATACTAGGTAATTGGAGTCATGTAGCTAAAAGGATGAATCACTTATGAAGAAACAAAGGCATGTTGCTATAGAGCCATATTGGTTTTCATTTGCAGAGTCCACATGTAGTTGCATTTTATTTGGTCATTACCTTTCTACTGCTTATAAGTTCTTACAACATTTTCCTTTTTAGAGATCTTCTAATAACAATATTAAGTGATATTGGCCTGAGGCAGGATCAATGAATTGTTTTAGACATTACAGCAGAAAACTTACATGTGCAACCTACTGTATGTCTGTTTGTACACATGCAGGTTTGCTATAAACCAGAATCTGTACGTGCTTGCGATAAAGTTGACTTCGGCAACCTTTGTTACTGCTATCAGCAACCTCACTCCTGCAACCACCTTCGTTCTTGCAATCTTGACCAGGTTACAGTTTTCCACTACCATAGTTTACATCTCTTTCCGATTTCTGTGCATTAGTGCCATCATGTGAATATCAACGCAAGAATTGCCTGACAATAGGTGGGTTTCTATTGTTATAGTTTGATGGAGTTTCCATCTTAATTGTCAAAAATTTGGAAAGAAATAAAGTTTTAAATTTCAAATTTTCTAACATTGGTTTCCACACCGAATCAAACAACAGGCTTGAGACTTTGAAACTTAGGAAGCCTTCTGGACAAGCAAAACTTGTGGGAACCCTTGTAGGCATGGGTGGTGCAATGTTGCTTACATTCTACAAGGGACCAGAGATCACACTGCTCCGACGGCTGCCCCGTCCCAGACTTGTCCACATCACCGAAAATCACCACTCCCGCTCACCATCAACCGGCAATCAAATTCTGGGCTCGTTTCTTGGCATCATCAGCTGTTTCAGCTATGCGACATGGCTAGTCATCCAGGTCATGATCTCACGCAGAGTGTTCTTGTTCCAATTGTGCACCCGCTAAGCCGGTGATGTTTATGTTTGGTAATGTTTCTTCTCGTCATTTTACAGGCGAAAGTGGGTCAAGTTTATCCATGCCACTACTCGATTGCTGCAATGGTGTGCCTCTTTGGTGCGCTTCAGTCCACTGTAATGGCAGTTTGCGTCCACAGGGACATGGAGCATTGGAGGTTAGGACTTAACATCAGACTGTACTCATCAGCTTACGCGGTAAGCGATACTGTCTTCATTTCATGTTTCAGGATAGTAACAAGATGATTCTTGCATTTGTTCTCAATCTAAAGATGTTAGCATGTTTCTTGATTCAATCAGGGCTTCATAGCATCAGGATCCGCGTTCCCGTTACTCTCGTGGTGCCTGCGAAAGAAAGGCCCCCTCTTCATCGCTGTGTTCAGCCCGCTGATGCTCATCTTCGTCGCGGTGCTGAGCTCGATTCTTCTTGACGAGGCTTTGCACCTTGGGAGGTGAATACATTTTACATTC
The DNA here is from genome assembly GCA_017311315.1 of Dendrocalamus latiflorus. Lineage (NCBI taxonomy): Eukaryota > Viridiplantae > Streptophyta > Magnoliopsida > Poales > Poaceae > Dendrocalamus > Dendrocalamus latiflorus. The sequence goes on from CM029637.1 coordinate 21,308,470, forward strand.
ATGCATTGCATATCAATGTATGCAGATTCCATTTTTCTCATGGTTGAGTTCTTATTGTTTTGCTACAATGCAGTGTGCTTGGTTCTATCCTAATTGTGGGTGGGCTGTACCTGGTGCTGTGGGGCAAAGCGAAAGAAGAGGCTGGTGTACCCCAAGATGAAGATCTGGGCAAGGAATCCGTTGCTGTGATTGCTACCGGCGAAGATGAAATACTGCAAGTAGAATCAGGGAATTAGGCCGAAAAAAGGTTGCTGCTTGGCAGCCCAAAATAAAGGGCAGAGCATTTTGATAGGATATCAAATTTGGGGTTTGGATTAGGTACTACTGTATCTGCATCAGTTCATCTGGTATATTCTGGAAATTGACATCTGTGCTATGTTTCTCCCTGAAGAATTTGTTTCTGGGATATACCCCTAGTATGTGTTATGTACTGCGATTGAATTGTCAGATGCAGTCTTATTTATCCCCATTGGGTTAAATCATTGATCTTATCCTACTCATCCGGATGGATCCTCTATCCTACTCATCCGAGTTGCATCATGTCATGCACATTGATCCAATCCTACTGCTCTGAGATGCATGCAACCTGTGCAGTGCGTGATCAGAAAGAGAAAACAAGCGTGGCAAGAAGCACCGAAGCAAGCAGGGGTGGCTTTGTTTACTGATGGGACTTGGAACGGCCTACAGAGAGAGCACTGCTGATTACAAAGAGGAGGAAAAAGAAATAGTGCTACTGCCACAGAGCCCAAAAGGACAGCATCATGACGAGAGGAACGGCCAACGCCACCGTTCTCGCCTGAAGCAGGGTGCCCATCCCCACGTCCTGCAAAAGCGTCACCAAGTGAGGAAAAGAAAGTCAGAGCAGGGTGCAGGAAAGCTTGGAGAGATGCAAAGAAAAGGCGAAGGCAAGAAAAGCTCTAAGAAAAAAGTTTGGAACTAAAGGAATCAGGACATGCCTGTGTCCAAGAAAGCCAAAAAAAGGGAATGAACAGTCAGTTAAACAGCTGGTGGTTTACCTGCCGTTCTTGTCCGGGGGTGGGCATGGGCAAGACGGTGGCGGAGTCCGTCACGCCGGCGGGGAGCGGCACCGCGGGGCTGCTGCTGATGAAGGCGGTGCTCGCCCCGGCCGACGCGGTCGGTGTCGGCGCGTCGGCGCTGGCATTGCCGCTCGACGGCGCGCCCGCGCTCCACCGCTCTGACGGCAGCCTCGGCATGTCGTCGTCCGAGCCGGCCACCGGCGTGGGCGCGGCAACTGCGGCGAGCGGCGCCGGCCGTGGCGAGTAGTCCGGCACTACAACGGTCATGGGGACCTTCTCGTCCTCGTAGCTGTCGCCGCGGCGCGGCTAATCAAAGCACAATGCAGCGAAGAGGAGAAGTTAGTGGCAACCACCGCTAAAGATAAAGCACACACATACTCGTCAAGCGTAACAACGCGATGCAACGCAAGCTCACCTGAGAAACGTACGTGCTGCGCACATTGAAGAATGCCTGCGACGGCTGCACGAAGAGGGAGCAGAGCAACAGAGCAAACGCAAGAGGCGTGCACTGCATCTGCATCTTGCACGCCGCCGGCGAGCTTCGCTCCTTCCCCTCTCTTTCTCGCCACAAATAGCAAGCAGTATTGGTGTTTGATGCCTGGAGCCCGTGACCCTGTGGCTTTGTAGGGTGTGCGAGACCTTGGTGCACCGGTCACTGCAGGTCAGTGCAGCGCAGGCAGGGTAAAAAGGCGAAGCAAAACTGCAAAAAGAGAGCAAAGGGCAAAGGCTGCAGGGGCTAGTACCATCGCCAGAATGCCAGGTTGCTAGTGCTGTGCAAATGCAAACAAAAGCCTGCGACAAAGCGGCCACCTTTCGCGACTTTCTTGGGTTGGGGCGTGATGGCAAGGAATCGCCGCCCAGTAGGAGTGGTTGTGTAGTGTACTAGGGTGCAATTAGCGGGTGATTAGATGCAGATTGCTCGCGCTAGTCTTCATGTGGATCGGGGAGCTAATCTTTGCGACTTCTGTGTGAGCATGCATGCTGGTTGCTGGACGGAAAATGCTGTACAGTGGGGGAGCCACCGTCTGGCTATCTGGGCTCGCCGGCGAAAGCACAGGAAACTTTTCTATAACCAGTGAGGTTAAAGATAGTATTATGTCAGCCAAACGCTCGCGTAGTTTGATTTGCTCACGCTTCAAAAAAAAATTTAGCTTCGCCACTGATGCTATACATACGACCTTTTGTTATCCTTGGAAGACGTTAGTGCAACTCCAGCAGGGCTCCTACTTGAGTCCTCATCCTACTTTTGAGGGTCGAGAGGCAAAAAACTCACTCCAGCATGGCTCCTACTTGAGCCCTTAAAAATAGGGGACCCTCAAATCTCCCCCTTGAGCCCTCATTCCTGGGGGTCTGGAGGGAGCCCCAACTTTTGAGGGCTCAAGTAAGGGCCCTGCTGGAGTGAGTTTTTTGCCCCTCGACCCTCAAAAGTAGGGGCTCCCTCCAGACCCCCAGGAGTGGGTCCTATGTGTCATCCCCTCTAAGAATGAATTTGAGAGTCCTGTTTTGAGGGCTCCTGCTGGAGTGCAGCTCAAAAAACAGAGCCCTCAAAAGTAGAGGGAGCCCTCAAATAAAAAGTAGGAGCCCTATTTTGAGGGCTACTGCTGGAGTTGCTCTTAGTTTGGAGCTGATATGTTCTTTACGGCTTCTAAAAGATGCTTTTGGCTTTTGCTACAGTACCTAACTTTCAAACGGAGTATTTTCTTAAGACGGGATCTACAAATTAATTGTAGTACATGTTAAAAGCCCAACATCTATATCAACTGAAATCACAAACAAAAATCTCTCTCCGTAATTTCTGTCGCAAACAGTTAAAATTCAAAAATTTCAACCAAAAACTATACCAAACAGGACCTAAACTTTGGCCCTGGACGGAAGGATGTGGGCCCGCTTGACCTTTCCCCTTCATTGTGCCGTGTAGACGGCAGTGAGCAAACTCCACAGTCGGCGCGAAAGAGAGGGAAAAGAAGGCCGGGGGGGGGGGGGCAGCGGGCACTGTTGATCTACAGTCTCTTTACTTGCAACACGATCATCCTGCCCAAACTACACGGAGATCAGCGGCAACTTTCACCCTCGGCTCCTCCGAGCTGCATCCTGAAGGCGCCAGCCCGCACGCAACAAGCTCAACTGCGATGGCCACACGCTTAATTACCTTGAATTGACACCCAATCCTATGTACAATTCTGGATAAATTGACACCCAATCCATGAGCCATCGGACGAATAGCAGTGTCGGTTGCTGGACTATTATGGTCTCTGGGCGTGTCTTCGATAGCGGTGTGGGTGCGGCGCGAAGCCCGATGAGCTTTTCGTGCCGATAATTGCAGCATCGATTGGTGGCGGCACGGCCACCGGGGCACGTGCTCTCCAATACTGCTGCTGCCGGTGAGGGTCAAAGTCCGGAGCCTCAAGCGCCGAGCAGCAGCAACCCTGCACCAAGGCTCGAACACGCGAATCCACTTTTAGCCGTTTCTGATTAGCTCTGCTAAAACGGTTGGTCCGTTCGAAGTTAAACGCCGAAGATTCTACTAGCGCTAACACTACTGCGAGTTCAGCATCCGGGATAGAATCGCGGAGGAGACGGCGTTGTGATGTGCATTGTAACACCCCTGTTTCCGGGAGTATTATGAAACCCTCGCAGCTGCCCAGAAATGTTCAACTACGAGTACATCTAACGAGTGTATAGCATTGCCAACACAAGCTTAAGAGCAAAAATGAACTTTATTACAATATAAAGGCGAAAACCAAGTATCACAGTAGGGTCAACTGCCCTTAGTTACCTTACAACAAAAACTGCCACAGGCACGCCTGAGCGGAGAACGACCCTAATTACACGCTTCATTGACCTCGTACAGAATCATCTCTTCGTCTTCTTTCGCATCCTCAAAATTAATTATTTCTGTTTATGTTTTTAGCAAGCATGAGTACTACCACTTGTACTCAACAAGTCACACGGAGCTTAATAATAATTTCATGCATGGTATATCAAGTAAAAGGGGAAACAAGTCTATTAATTTATGCGGATGCAGTTTTGGTTGGAACCATTTGAAAACCTTTAAAATGTACTTCATTAAGTAAATGGGGTTTTCAAACTTGATTATCAATATTCAACAATTCCAAATCATTACCAAATCTACTTATGCCTCAATACTAGATTCACCCATTAAACACAACTTCGTTAACCGGAAGCACGGCGTATTCGAATACCATTTGTCATGACTTTGCAAAGCTGCCCTGCTTTACCCACAAGATCCCTTAACTCCCGTGACAGAGTTAAGACAACAAGGATGTTCACTGCTCAATTCTTTGTATAGACTCCGCCCAGTAGGTGTTTAATCTCGACGAGCTCGGATGACCCCACGGATCTCGTCCGACTCATCGCAGTCCTACAGTTGTATGGTTAACCACCTCCCATATGGACTCACCCTCTGTCTCCCCCTTTCCAGTTGCAGAGGTTTAATTGAAGTTGAGCAGCTATTAAGCCAGGTTTGACGAAGTCAAGTTTGACTAAGTCAACGCTTATGGTTGGGCGATTACTGTGTCATTTACTCAGCATAAGGGTCTAGTTCTTACATTTTAACTGAGACATCAACCACGCACAAACCCAAATTCAGTACACCCTGTACTGCCACCAATCCACAACCAGCCTCCACCCTAGGATAAGGTCTTCGGATCCGTCTCTGCGATCCTCGTTTATCCTATTTCCAACTTTCCAAAACTCTAGACCAATACCAAACCTTAACAGTAGAAACATGTGATGTGTCCCTAACTACATGATAATATTAATCTTATATGTAACTAGGTTTGTCAAGGTGAATATGGCCATGAAGTTAAACTGGGCTTTTCGGGTGGTAGGACATAGCTAATACCATGTCATTCTAAGCATTTGATGTACATAAAATAACAGTTCACAAATAACATAATGAAAATACTGGTAAATAAATAAATAGCAGAAATATAGGTTCAACATGATCAAAAATATGTGCGACTTGCCTTGCGGATCTGTGATTTCAATTATTTCGTATTTTTCCGCGGACTGAGCCTGGGCCTGCGCTTCTCCTTCTTGCTCCTGTGCAAACCCGACTCCGGAAGCTAACGCAAAACAAATAAAATAATATCAATTCCATGCCCGAAGGAATGAGCGAGGAATAAAGAAAATAAAAGAATAAAGAAAATCCAAAAAACTCCATTAAATTGGGCTTTTGGGCTTGTAGGAGGGCTATATGAGGAAATGGGCCTTGGATTTGGGTTGGCGGGCTCGAAACGAATCCAGGGAGTATAAATATGTATTTTGGGTTTTGGGTCGGTTACTATTCACCGGGCTCAGTACTGTTCCTCGGGTTCGGGTCGGACTCGGCGAGCTGGCTCGGTCGAACCGCGTCAATCGGGCTCGAGCCGGCTGGAACGGGCGCGGCCGAAACGTTTCGGCTCGACCGCATCTCTTGGGCTCGGTCGGACGCATCGGGCGCAGGCGAGGTGACTCGGTTTAACCGCATCGCGGGCGGTTCGGTCGGCGGCACTGTTCTTCTTCCCCGACTGAGCCACGCGCGCGCAGCGAGACAGGGGAGGGTGGCGGCGGGTGGCGGCGGCGCTAGGGATTTTTGCGACGCAATCTAAGGGTATGGACGGGTTGAGGGTGCTAAGGGGAGTCCATTTTGGGTGGTTGGGAGGACGGCGGAGGCGGCAATCGCCAGCGGCAAGCTTCTCCTCCTTTGCGGTTGTTTTAAAATTGCGGGGAATTGGGAGCTTCCCGGGGCAATTGGCTTGGCTCTTGAGCTTCACTGGAGTTTGGGTGAGCTCGGGGAGGGGTTGGCCGAAGCTCGGGAGGCTTGGGCTAGGCTGGCCACGGCGGAGGTGGGCGGCGGTGAAGTGGTGAACGGTGCCGGGGAAGTAGGGGCTTTGGGAGGATAGGGCAAGGGTTAGGGAGTGTTCCTAGTGTCATGGTGGAGCTACTGGCGAATGCAATTGGAAAGTTATGGGGCGGAGGGTCAACATTGAGTTAGGGCTCCGCATTTGGGAAATTTGCCAATTACCGGCGATGGGCAAGAGAGGGGTGCTTGGGGATGCTCGGTGAGTTTTAGGGAGGCTAGTGGCTTACAATGGAGGACTTGGCCGTGCTTAAATAGGCGGGGTTAGTCGGTTCACCGGAGAGGAGGGGGGATATTTTCGGTGGCCATGGCTTGGAGCTCAAGACGGGCAAGGTCGGCTTGGGCGTCACTCCACGGCAGTCAAGGGTGTCAGGGGGAGCTGTTGTACGGGGCGGCTGCAGCTGTGAGAGGAAGGAGCGGGAAGGAGCAGAGGCGGGGTGCGCGAGCGGCGGTGGCACTGCCACGCGATGCGGCCGGGTCTGAGCGGTGTCAGGGCGGGGAAAGCAAGGTGGTACGGCGTGCTGACAGGCAGAGCAGGAGCTGGCAGTGGCTCGAACTCGCGGGAAGGGTCGAGGCGACTTGGCGGCGAAGAAACGGGGACGGCGGCAAAAATCTTCGGGGACAGTGGGATTTCAGACCGTGAACAGTGTCCGCACTCTTCTCCTCCCTTCAGGCCGGCAATGACATGGATTTGGGTTGCTTTGCTTTGAGATTAGTGTGGGTTAGGGTTGGGAATCAAGAGGAACTCAAATGCAACTCAAACTCAAATCCAGTTTGATTTTTCAAATTTTTGGTTTGTTTCATGCATGCGCTTATCCTAAGGAGCTCACCATAAATCCCCAAAATAAAAGGGGTTTATGTTAATCAGGAAGACCTAGCTATCTATGTGACGAAACTAAGTTATAATAGTTTAGATTAAAAGAAAGAATCCATATCAAATACAACCCAAATTAACTGAGATTCTGAATGAAAAATTAGAAAAATTAGCAATTTGATTTTCATGCGTATTCCGAAGTAACATCTATAAATAATAAAATTCAGAATAATTAGAAAAATTAGAAAATTAAAAGAAAAGTCCATGCTGAGAACAATATAAATTAACGAAATTTCGAAATAAACAATAAAATAAAAATTACCAATTTGATTTCCATACAATTTTCAAAGTAAAATCCCTAAAAATAAAATTCAAAATAATAAATAATGATAATTGAATTTTTATACAAAATCTAGCCTAAAATTGCAAATCCAAAATAAAAAAAATAAAATTTAGAATAAATAAATATCTACACCTATACTAATAGGCACTCCGAGTAAACTCCCATATTAATCGGAAAAAGGGAAACGGATATAGCCATCTATGGCTAACTTGAGTTATAATGGTTTAAACTAAAATAAAGAGTCTATATTAAGTACAATAAAAATACTAAAATTTAGAACAAAAAATAAAATAAAATTATCAATCTAATTTCCATATGAAATTGAAAGTAAAATCCCTAGATATTTGATATTTGAAATAAAAATTAGCAATTGGATTTGTGTACGAATTTCAATCAAAACTAAAATTCTGAATATCATATGAATTCTTAAAATACCTAAATAGAAAATTTTAGAATAATAAATAAATAAAATTGGCCTGTTGTATATCAATTCACTTTTCTATCTTTTGTAGAGCTTGGACACATTATTTATAATTCGAAGTTAAAGTTAAAATTTAAATTAGATTGTACTTTACACTCTCAGTAACTTTTACATTAAGTACTATTTTTATATTCTAAATTTATCTTTTGAATGGAGACTAAAACCCTTATCTAAGAAGCTAGCCCGAATGAATGGATGGGTTGCCAACCAGTGAGGTTAATCATCGAGCCCCGTTACGACCGCTTTCTGATTGAAGAAGAGGACAAAAGCACAAAATATGTGGCGTTTCGCGACCATTGTTGATCAGGCCTGCTCTTGGCCTTTCCTTAAAGGTCGGTTGTGAGAGCCTATTCTTACTACGTGGCCCTCGACACTTCCATACTGGATCAGCCCGATTTGCTCCTGTTTCTCGCGAGGAAGCCAGAACTTTTTTGCTCTACGCCAATCGACGAATTTTTTTTGGAATCAATCGATTTCCTGACCTTGATCGTGCTTGAGATTCTTGCACCACCCTACCTTCTTTGTCTCCGACGGGGCGAGAAACGGCCTAAAGCCTGAGGATCAGGAGATATGGTCCCTGATATCCAGGGGTGTCAGAGAGCAGCAAGCCTGAGTTGCACAAGTTTGGACAAGCTTTTTGGGGGCAGTACAAGACAAAGCACAAGGTTTTATCAGTTATGGTGCTTGTATATAAAGTCTGAGGTGAGGTCGATTTTAAGCCAAGGAAGGTAGTACTGCAGTGGGCAATCGGTGCATCTGGATAAGAGGCCTGAAGAATCAATGTGTCCATCCAAAGGTGAACATAAATTTTTTTTTTCAAATTTCTTGTTTTCAGTATTCTTCAACCATGTTGTCATTTGTCAGTTGCCTCCAACATGACAGGTAGCTTTCAAGTTTTCTCTTTGCAAAACATTTCAAGAACCTGAGGATGCCAGCAAAGTTTTATATCATTTAGACTTTGCATGCTGAAATTTTGTGTTCTTTGCATCAGGTATGGAAATGCCGGTGGATGCGCAAGAAGGCCTGAGCATGGAGGAAGAGTACGTCAACACTCTGCGCACGCAGTCCAACGCAATATGAGGAAGTAATGGATCGAAGCACCCCTTGAGCCTCAGCAAGATCTCATCTCCCCAGTGCTTCATAATATGATGCACCAAAGAGCATCTACCGCGATTGAGCTCGCAATGGCTGGTTTCTTCGATGCCAGCGCTGAAGCCTCGGAGATATGCAGGCAACTGTTAAGGAACATCAAGAAACACTGTTAGACCATGTGGTGGCCATATACATAGTGGTGATGAATAATTGACAATTGGTTTCATTAGAATTTGTGTTTTGGAAAGTTCTGCTTGATGCGCTTCCGTGTTTGAGTTTTCAAGATGGCAAAACGATCACGTTTGGCTTCGACCACAGATGATAATCTGATCGACCTTGTGATGGTTGGTCCGATCGGCAGGTCTGAACGTCAAATTTTGACAACGGCAGACTTCGACCACGTCCAGCTTCGACGACGGCAGAACGACCACAGCAGGTACTTGTCGATTCCAACCTCGAACAGTGAACCGGTTGTAAGCAACATTTAACCGGTCATAAGCGATAGTGAACCGGTCGTAGCTACAATATTTTTTATGGTCGTAGCTACAATACCTGGTCGATATTCGATAGTCGTGGACTTTACTGGTCAATATTCGATAGTCGTGGACTTTACTGGTCGATATTCGATAGTCATGGACTTTACTGGTCGATACTCGATAGTCGTAGACTTTACTGGTCAATACTAGATAATCGTGGACTTTACTGATCGATACTCGATACTCATAGACTTTGTGGTCTACCGTCGTTGTCTTAGACTTTTCGATCGGTTGTCGTAAACCTTGTGTTCAGTAGTCGAAGGCTTTGCGATCGGTTGCCGTAGGCTTCACGGTCTGTACTCATAGACTTCATGGTCGGTACGAGTGTTTTAATTCTTGTGATCTTCGAGTACCTCGAGTACTCATGTTATGTCAGTGGATGACTGATTTGGTCATAGCGGTTGTCAGTGATACTTGGTACTCGGTGATCAATGATGCGGGGAATAATAGGCTGGACTGAATGGCCATGAGAGAAAAGAGAAGGGGAATGGGCCAAGCCAACTGAGGTTTTGTTTTTTGAATTGATTTCATTTTTTATTTCAATTTGGTTTTAGAATTCAAATTTGAATTCACATTTTGACTTTGGTTGTGGAGTTTTGAATTTGAATTCGAATCTGGCTTTCTTTTGGCAACATTTTGAACAGTGCACAATTCTAATTTTCTAATGGCTTAAATTCATTTTACGATTACAATCTTGCTCAACTATTCAAAAAATTTAATACACTTTTGCTTTTCTTTATTATTATTAATATTATTATTTATATTTATCATGTATTTCCCCCTATGTTATTTTTGTGTAGCACAGAATTCGGAAAAGCCTAAATAAATTTCAGAAGAAATTCGATTGTCAATCATGATGCATTAAAAAGTTTTAATTTTTTTTACATTTTTGAACATCTGTTTTTTGGAATGTTACAAGTTTCAACCAACAGTTTCAAGGTGTTCCAAACCAATTTCGATGAGTTTTGTATTTTTGCCGCTGCAAACACGTGCGGTCACCACAAATCACACCCTGTCGAGCCATGCCATTGTGGCCCTCACCGTGTCTTTGTGTCATGTGCCGACAAGCCTCACTACACTCGCTCACCACGCATCGCACCTTGCTGAGTTGTGTCGCCATGGCCTCGGCCCCGTCACCATCTCCAGATTTCGACTTGAGAAGAAAGGGGGAAACGACATCCACAATGGAGAAAGAGGAAGAGGAAGGGCAGCGCCGGCCATGGCAGAGAAGGACGAGAGTGTTGTCAGTGGGGAGGTGAGGTGGTCAGCGATGGAGGTTTGGAGGCGATGGGGAACCATCTAGGTGCTCACTAGCGACGAGGATGTCGGTGGGATGTGCCCCTTCCGCAGACACACAAGCTCGTACGGTCACATGCCGCGCACCCTTGGTCCTCCATGGAGGTTCAAGGAAAGAGAGAGAGAGAGAGACAGGAGGATGGGGAATGGAGAAAATGGTTGGTTCATATGAGGGGTGGATTGGATTGGGGAGAGAGAGATTGTGAGAACACGTGGAGGTCACCTCATGGTTGTGATGAGTAATTGACTCTTGATCAAGAAAGATTGAGTTTGGTTTTTGAGGTTTGGGCTGACTCTGCAAAGTCATAAGCCTTGAGATAGGTTGGCAGACCGCTTACGACCACGTTGTTGGCATCCTGTGGTCGGCAGTAGTCGTTTCGACCACTTGGGCGTGGTCAAAGGTCCCAGGAAGCTTTACGATCACGTTGGCCGTGGTTGAAGGCCATCAGGCAAGTTTACGACCACTTTGTTGAAAGTCGAAGGCCAGCCGGAAGGTTTACGACCACGTTGTCGCTGGTCAAAAGTCGACAGGGCATTTACGAGTGGTCAGAAGTCAAACGCATCTCTTTGATCGTGGTCGGAAGTCCCTAGACGAATCTATGACCACATTATCGAGAGCTACAGTCGGAAGTCGATGCTTCGACCGCTGTGGTCGGTAGTCGGCGCTCGAGCTTGCGACCACGTTGAGAACTCGGTGCCTTACGACCACATTGTAGCGAGCTTCAGCGCTCGGGCATGCGACTACGTGGGTAGTCGGCAGACTTCGACTACGACCACGTTGGGAAGTCGGCGGACTCCGAGCATGTGGTGAAACAGTCGAACGAGATCGGGTCGGAGTCGAACGCGGTCGGTTGTAGTCGATATCGGTCGGACTTGGTCGTAGAGCAGTCCGGCGCGGTCGGACGTGCTCGCACGCAGTCGAACGCGATCGGACTGGCATGGGACTCAGTCGGATGTGGTTGGAAGGGCTTGTAAGCAGTCGGATGTACTTGGGATGAGGTCGGCAGCGGTCGGAAGAGCCCCGAAGCGGTCGTAACGACCTGGGATGAGGTCGTAGACTTTGGGCGTTGCTTGTCGTGTGATCCCGATCGGTCGTAAGTTGGTACGACGTGGTTGGGTAAGTCGTAGCTCATGTTGCTTGGTCGTAGCAAGCTACGTGGTTGTCATAGCGATGTTGTGTGCGGTCGTAGGCTGCAGGAAGGCTCTGGTGAGCTCGAATTTTTCTCTGTTTGGTGCAACAGAGCGGTCGTATGGGGTCTAGACTTTGTGCGATAAAGTCGTAGCAAGCTAGCGATGGTCGTAGCATTTTGTTAGCTGAATGTAGCTTATGTCTTGATGGTCGTAGTAGCCTAGCGTGTGGTTGTAGGCTGCTGCACTTCATGTCTTATGCTTTCGGGTGGTCGTAGGGGGTTTATGACCAGGTGTTGTGCTGTGATACTTGTGCTAATTGATGGTCTACATGTGTTGTGCGGTGCTATGTAATGGTTTGCTTGTCTGTGTGGCTGCAGGACTTCGAAGCTATTTCATGGTGAGGCGTGGGAGGACCGGGACTAGGCACAAGAGGTGTTGAGGTCCAGACGGTCGGAGACGCCGAAGATGATCGAGGATGGTGAAGTGGTTGCAAGCCGGGGAGACGAGGAACCGGAGCTGGAGCTACCGATGCTATGAATGTGTTCTTGTATGTGATGCTTGCAGGATCTTGGAGACAAGTCTTGGTGAGGCTTGGAGTGGTCGGGACTAGACATGGGAGATGTTGAGGTCCAGAATGATTGGGTGAAGCCGAAGAAGACTTGGGGCTCAAGGTAGGTGCATGCGTGGACAGCAAGGCAGGAGGAAGCTTCCTGGAAGCTGCGGGGATGGTATTTTGGTGAAATGCGGAAAGCCTGCAAGAGTGGAAGCAGATTCTGTTGGCACAAGGTGGTTTCTCTAGAAGGTTCTTAGTTAGCTTCACACATTTCTCATCCAATGCAATCAAGTCAGATTTTAGTTTGTTACAATTAATGAATGGTGAGCTAACAGGGTCCTTAGAAGCATACTGAGCCAACTTCCTATCATGATCAATCATATCTTGAAACTGTTTGGAGACAGTTTCAAGTTCAGCAGTTAACTTAGGACAGTTCAAGCAGGAATCAATCGGCTCAAGAAGAGAGGCTTGTAGTTCAGCAATTTTATGATCTGCCCGTTTTAGGTTCATCTTCAAGTTATTGCAATTTTCACAAGATTCGGGCAGATCAAGGAGCATGGTATAAGGTCCTCTAGCAGCAATGTCCTTATCCTCACATGAGGTGGGAGGAGTAGTCTCATCAGTAGTAAGAAGAGTAACAGCCATCCTACTCAACTCTAATTCGGCAAGCAGACTAACATTCTCCACCTTAACAATATCAAGCTCGGAGGACAAACTATCATGCGAGGTCCTTAATTTCTCCATATCACCCAGCAAAGCAGAGCATGTATCACAATCATCACGGGAGGGAGCAGATATAAGTGAAGTAAGCTCTCGTGATAATCTATCTACTTCCTTCTCTAACTCGGTACACCTAGCCCTAGCTCTAGCATGAAAACCACCTAGCTTAAGAAAAGCATGATTGAGCTGGTCGTAGGTGGGGCATACCTCGTCCGAGTCGGAGTACAGCTCGCTGTCGCTCAGTTCGCCCTCGAGGGCCATGAAGCACATGCCAGAGAAGTCGTCGCCGCTCTTGGGGTCTTGGTTACCCGTCCAGTCGTTGTCGCTCCATCCCTCCACCTCGCTGAGGTCGAGGTCGTCGAAGGCGGTGAGGACGCCGTGGAAGAGCTTCTTGGCCTTCCTGAAGTCGCGGAACTTCTTCTTGCCTTGAGCAAGTGCTGAGGGCTTTGTGTTGCGGTTCTTGTCGGTGTAGTCGTTCTTACCCGAACCGTCGTAGTCACCTTTGCCCTTCCCAAGCTTGGGGCAGTTTGCTCGGATGTGGTTGGGGCCACCACACTCGAAGCAAATCACGGGTCCTCCTCTCTTTCTGTCCCTCCTCCCTTTGTAAGCGTGGGAGAATCTTCGAGCAAGGAGGGCAAGCTGCTTATCCGCAAGCTGCTCTAACTGATCATCAGTTATGTCACAGAGAGCAGCAAGGGAGAATCCGCAAGAAGACTCAGAAGAGAGACCAGAAGCTGAACTGAGATCGGTGACCAAAGCCATCGACTGTGACTTCGACCTACGAGAGACAACGTCAAATCTCGCATTCATCTGAACCACGAGTCAAAAGTTCTCTAAAGTCTTAGACTTGCGGTCGTGCGTCTCGGTGTTGCTTTGTTCTGAGTTCGACCTTGCTGTTCTTCTCGGATGCAGCAAAAAGACTTTGACCGCTTTGTGATTTCTCAACTTGAGGTCATTCCACTGCTATGTTTAGGGTCCCATGATTATTTGATTCGAGACTCTCAAGTTATTCAGGTTCTGGTCTCAGCCGTCATGCGATCTTTCACTATTTTCGATCGTTACTGTGCGTTTTCTTTTATCGTGATGGACCGAAATGGCCGACAGAGGGGGGGGGGTGAATGTCGATCACTTAAAAAAATTATCCCCTACAAGTACTCAAAAGCTCAACTCTCCGGTAGCTATTAGAAAGCTACGAAGAAGATAAACTTAAGCTTACAAAGATCGAAGGGCTAGAGCGGAAGACACGGCAGGAAAATATCAGAGAGTAGCTACCACGGCAGAGAAACGCCACCATGGCAAGGAGGAAGTGCTGCCATGGCAGAGAATCGGACCAAAATGCTGCTCACAGAATAAAGACTAGAGCTGCAAAAGAAACTAAAGGATTGCTGCTGCTAAAGAAGACTAAAAGAGAGAAAGCAAGACCAAAAGAAGTGGACATACTCGCAGCCAAATGCAGCCATCTTTTGCTGCCAAAAGAACCTGCTGCCGAGTGAACAAAGCTGCCAAAAGAAGCTGCAAAAAATGAGAATGGACTGCATGCATATTACTTGTTGGCCGAACCCAAAAGAGGGCAAAGAAACTGGTCATTTCAGCCAAGACATGTTGCAGCCGAACTACTTTGATGACATGCAGAAAATAGAGAAAACTAGTACCACTCGGCAAGGGAAGAAATCATGAATGCTTTTAATGGGGTGAAGTACTCGGCAGAGAGACTCATGGCAAAAACCATAAAGAGTTAACACACTGCATGGCCGAATTCTTGAAAGGACAGAAGTATTCGGGTGAACTCAATGTGCTAGCCAAATTATGACTTGGCTCCCAACAGCAAGTACAAGGACATTAACTGACCAAGAAGTGAACGCAGCAAAGAGGTTGTGGATGCAACAGGGAACACAGTAAATGCAATTAATTCGGCACAGGGTTACTTGCTGTCCAGAGAACTTCATGGCAGTCCTAGCAGTCGACTGCATACAGACACATCCTCTGCTGCCGAAAATTGCATGCCAAGGAAGATGAGGCAGAGGACAAATGCTACTGGCCAAAACCGAAAGCATAAGAGGAAGTCATGCTGCTGCCGAGAACAAGAGGACACAAGAACGAGACGAATCAAAAACTAAATCAAGATCACATTGAAAGACAAGAACACAAGAACAAAGCGCTCAACCATAAGATATCATAAACACAATACGGGGACATACATGCTTGATATGAAGTTGTTCTCAGCTCATCCCTCTCTCTCAATCTAACCCTACATCCCCATATGTGCTTGAGAGAGATCAAGAACACAACCTTATCTCATACAACCATGGAGAGACACAAATAAAACCCTAACTCTAAACCCCCTCTCTCAAATTTCAGCACACCCTCTCCTTCTCCTTTTATAGCCTCCCCTAATGGGTTTACACATGCTTTACCCATTAGGTCACCACCTACTCGATGCTTTATCCAAACCCGCTTCCTTTAGTGCAGCTTTGCGTTTTTACCGAAACGCCCCTCGCGCACCTTCCAGGAAGCTTCCTCGCTTCTTGTCCTGCAAGCCACGCGGCTTCACCGTCTTCGGCACACCTGGACTGTTCTGACCTCAGCGCCACCTGCGCCTAGTCCGGTACACCGTGCCTCGCCACGACTCCACCTCGAGTCCACGTCGTCTTCAACACATCCCGACCGTTCTGACCTTAGCGCCACCTGCGCCTAGTCCGGTCCACCGTGTCTCGCCACGACTCCGCTCGATGTCCTACAGCCAACACAGACAATAAACACGTCAAATAGCACCGCTCGATACATGAAAGCATAAATAGCATGGGTGAAACCACATTAAGCCAAAACCTATCAAATCACCATAATCTGCATCCTAATCACTTTGACCAGGTTTGACAGAGTCCAACCGAGCCCGTTGCCCCACGCAGCGACATGGTCCGAACCGCTCAAACCAAACTCACTCAGTCCAAACCACAAGTCAATTACTCATCATCAACATGGGATTAAGACCACATGGTCTTTCATATCGGTCTGTTTGTCTGATTTCCAGTGGAGCATCTGTCTTCAACCGAGCGATTCGATTGACCATGAGTAGGTATTCGACCTCTCGGTCACAGACAGCATACCTCTGATCAGATCGACAACGGTAGACCGATTAGTTTGTTCTGTTTTTGACTTCGACCAACTGCTGCTCAATTCTTTTGTCGATTTGGTTTCTGTTCTCCAGTGAGCACTCGATCTTCTTGCTTCTATAGCTATCGAAGAAGAATTTTTATGTGAATACTTGGGGAGGTTTGAAGACGCCATTCACTCCCCTCTGTTGCCTTTTCGGTCCTACAGAGATGATGATGATGTTTGGGGAGCAGAGGTGCATGTGGAGGAGGTGCTCTCATCACATGCATGGCTCATGGGATTTCGTCACATAGGACAACAACACTCTATTCCGTCGCTTTGGCTAAGAACAGTATAGCGTATTGTAGTATTTGTTGAAACATAATAGAAGTAGTAAGTTTTAAAAGTATATAAGCGATGTTACATATACAGATGAGTCGTGAGATGAAAACTTGTGCAAGATTAATTGTTAGGGTTAGGCACTGGGAAATGATGGGCATGGAATTCACATGGGTGGCTGAGCTCAGAGCAAGTATAATAAGAGGCTGTTAGTAGGCTGTATGCTGAGGTGGAGGAGAGAGAGGAGGAGAGAGAAGAGAGGTGGGCTGTAAGTTTACAGCCAGCTGAAGCACAAGAACCAAGAAACTTTGTGAGAGAAAGGGGTAGGTCATACAGCCTTCAGCTGGCTGTAAACTACTATATGAATAGGTTGATAAGTAAGCTGTAAGTGTCCATACAACCAGCTGAAGGCTATATTATTAGCCTTGCTCTCATGTGAATTCATAGCGGTTGGGAGGAGGGAGTCACTCACGGATGCAGAAAACGAGAGAGTGAAAACGACGTGCTGACCATAGCTTTACACTTAATTTGCGATCGGTCAAGATCAAACCGACAACTCACGCTGAAATGTGCGAATCTTCGCCAATTGTTCTCGAATTAAGCTGGCAGTCCGGACTAGAAGGAGCAGCTGAAGTCAAGAGGCGTTCTTCAATTTAATTGGTCAGTTATCGCCTAGTATCATTGGCCGGTTAGGACTTTTTAGGATAATGCAAAGTGTAAGGCTCCGTTTATTGGAGCTTAGCTTCTAACTTCTTAATTTCGTAATTTTCTAGAATTTTAGCTTTTTTATATATTTTTATATTTTTTTGTATTATCTGTGATGATATAACTTTTTTATTTTTTAAGTTTAATTGTGATGAAAAGACTAACAATAGTTACAGTGTAAAAAAACCAACACATTACAAAAAAGTTAGAAGCTCAGACTTAAAAGTCCAATAAGGACCACTTAATTATCATCATGGTTGTGCACGTGATTTGTCGATCCCCAATGGTACTACGATTTTGCCAGTCTAAACACACCACCAGTTGCCTCAGCCCGGATGGAGACATCGTTAAAGCATATTAATTTGCCTTAGGTGTCAGGATATTTCCCAAGTTTCTTAGGAGGTAAGGATGAAGTAATGCTAGTACTTGTGGCCTAAGTGCCCTACCAAGCAAGGAAGAAGATGAGGTTTCAGAAAAGAAAAGAAAAGGACGAGAAACCAAGTTGCCAGATCGTCCAGGTAAGCCTGCCGGCCAATTGGGCATGCCCCGTGTTATCTACTAGCCGCATAAGCGCGGCGCACGCCGCGCTAGCTACCGTGCGGACCAAAGTAAAAGAGACGGTAATTCGCAGGGAGCTTCATAAAAAAACCAGGGACAAATGCGCAATTCCGGAAAAATCAAAGGGTTTTTTTGTAAAAAAAGCGAGGACTTGTAAGGGCTTGTACGTAAGTAAATAAGGACCTGTACGTAATTTTGGGAACCCACGGGGCGCCATCTAAAAAATTTTTTTGTAAGAAAAAACTTGCAGGGACCTATTCGCGAGGAAAAAGGACCTTTACGTAATTTTCAAAAAACCTGAGGAAAGTGGCTCGGTCGGCCGTACGCAAATTCGCTGGACACGCGCCGGCCGGCCGAGCGACAGGGGCGACGTGGACACCGCGCGCGGGCCGGAACCCCCCGGGAATGTATCGCTTGCGATTTGTGTTGATCAAATGCATTATTTGCACGTACTTTATACTGGTAATCACATGCCCTGGAGTTTGGTCGTTTGGATAAGCATGCATCTGTATCCCTCTTCTCTACCAGGGGCTGTTTATGTTGCAGTCTGGGCCGATCAAAAACCAGGACTTGGAGTGCCCTGGAAAAGTAGTTCGGGTCGGCCATGGGTTGGCACATCATGTACAAGTAGGCCTAATGGATGGCCTGTACATGTGTATTTTATTTCTTAGCATTGTGTCATCGTTCTAGTAAAGAAAAAAACTTTAGCAACCGTATCAATATCCAAAAGTCACTTTTAACTCACATCCACCGTTGAATCTTAGATCATACGGTCTCTTTTTATAGCCTCCTACGGTCTTGCCTCCCACTGCTTAACTAACCTCATCGGGCCCCTGTAATGTACTCCATTCTTTTTTTACCTGCCGTTAAATTACCGCCAATAAATGTAAAATTATTTAGATTGGTTATATGAAAATTACACCATTAGATTTATCGTTAAACATACTTTTATAGTATTATAATTTTATTAGTATATTTTAATGTAAAGTTATAAAAATAACAATCAAAGTCATATTTTGAAAACCATAAAAAATAAAAAAAGTCAAGTAAGAAAGAACCGAGAGAGTAATAATACTAGCTACCGCCAAAAACCCAATAAATAGGCAGAAAATTCACCAGAACCGCAATCAGTCGGAGATGCAACTTTCAATGTTGGAGCACAAATTCGTCCAATTTTTTGCAAATTTTTTAGTTGATACTCCCTCCGGTCACAAAAAAAAAAGTTGTTTTGGACAACACAGTCCTAAAATGCAACTTTGATAACTTATTTCTATCTAAAATACAACTTTGATGACTTATTTCTGTCTAAAATATTTATAAAAAAACCCTTTGATAACTTATTTCTATCTAAAATATTTATAAAATCTAATAAAATTATAATGTTATGAAAGCACTTTTCAAGACAAAAATCCATAAGTTTCAGTTTTATGTTGCCAATCTAAATATTTAAAAGATATTGATTACAAAAGTTTATAATATTTGACTAATCCAAAACGAACACCTTTTGTGCCAGAAGGGAGTAGATGTTATCTACTCGTACGAAATACGCATGCAAAAGAATAAAACACAAGGGTTTTTTTTTATTCCAGCGGTACATATGTCACAAGTCAAGCGTGCCAGCCTGGCAGAATACGTACGTACGTGGTAGAAAACGGCAACGTACACAAATACACATTCAGACACGGCAAATACTCCACACAACGTGCACGCAGCATTAGTAACCACACACACTGACACGCGCACACACCCAACGCGATACGCACATATACTGAGCCGTACGCACAAACCCCCGCCCTTATTCAACCGCGCGCATGCTGCTGCTGCCGCCGCCGCCGCCGCAGAGCGCGACGCGCGCGTGCGTGAGCTGATCGGTCAGCCGAAGAAGTGGTGCTTCTTCTTCCCCTCGCCGCGGCCGGACTCCTCCTCCTCGGCGTCCTCCGCCGCCTCCTTGGCCTCCTTCTTGCCGTGGTGCTCGTGGAAGGCGTACCCGCCGCTGCCCAGGGCCGCCGCCGCGGCGACGCCCTCCTCGATCTTGTGCCGGTGCGCGTTCTCCGGGTCCTTCTTCGCCTGGTGCCTCTCGTACTGCACATGCATGGCCGTACGTCGTCGTCGTCACAGATCATCAACGAGAAACACGTGCGTTTGCGTGAGGAAATGAACTGGACGACTTACCATGGCGAAGGCGCCGGCGGCGAGGGCGCCCATTTCGCCGAGGTGCTCCTTGTGCTTGTGCTCCTTCTCCTCCTTCCTGTACTTCTCGGAATCGTCCCGGGACGACCCGTACTCCTCGTCGTCGCCGGACTTCCTGTACCCGCCGCCGCTGTACTCGTCGTCGCCGGAGGACTTGTTGTACGCACCGCCGCTGCGGCCGTAGTCGTCGCCACCGGACTTGTTGTACCCGCTGCCGCTGCGGCCGTAGTCGTCCGTGCCGGACTTGTTGTACCCGCTGTCGTAGTCGTCGCCGCCGGACTTGTTGTAGCCACCTTCGCGGCGGCCGTAGTCCTCGGTGCCGGACTTGTTGTAGCCGCTGTCGTAGTCGTCGCCGGAGCCGGACCTGCCGTAGCCGCTGCGGCCGTACTCGTCAGCCATCTCGATCGAGCCCGAAACTAGTGGAGAGAAACAAACTTGTCACGTAGAGAAGGAACAGAAGAGTAAAGCTTGTTCAGTTGTTTGCACTATGCTTCCAAGAACACAGCAACGCGAAGTATTTATAGCAGGGACAGGGAGGGAGCAAGCTCGAAGGTTATGGTATATATATTGGTAATATTGTTGGATTGTTTGACAAGCAGATCGTTGTTAACATGCTGCACACGTATTACCGAAACCAAATAACTCGCTAATATGTCTAAAACTCTAAAATGGAGATATTCTTGCAAAGATGAACTAGTTGCATGTCCAAATCATCTGGTTGGAGCGCAATTAATAATGGATGGGGTTTATTCCTTAAGGGTCTACTCTAAAGAGCTTAAGTTTCTGACTTCTAACAGTTAATTTTTAGTTAAAGTTATATTTTAGTGGTCGTTAGATTTTTCTAAATTATTTAATTGAAATTAAGAAATAAGAAAAAAAGCATCATATCATGCAAAACTATAAGGTGAAAAAAGCTAAAAAGGTTAAAATAAATTAAAATTAGAAACTAATATGTACTAAGTAATTTTTAGCTTAAATAAATCATAAACTAAAAAAAATCAGAAACTGGAACCATCAGAAACAGAGGCAGCTCGAATCTCAGCCTCATGCATGAACTGTAAGTCAACTGAAATTAACCACCAGTGATGCACACTGTGAAGTCGTCAGATCAGGCTTATCATAATCTGCATAATTTTTCGTGGCGGGCTGCATCATTAGCTAGAACAAAAGTCAGTCCGTTTTATCAGATTTGCTCTGACATGCGCACTCCGATCCCGAGAACAATTGATAATTTTGTCTTCAAGTGTAGATATTTGTACGTACGGAGGGAACAGCTTGCTTGGCAACATCGTCGCGTTATTGGGCCACAAATTACCAATGATATGTGTGGTTTATTCTCTGTATGCATTTCTACACACGAACGATTACTTTACTTGTTATAATTCTGGATGCTAGCATGCCAAGCGTGTATCGCACTATCAGTTATAACTGAAACTAACGCGCAGAAATCATGCACGTGACACTATCCACTTGGCCACTGTTATCCAATAGCTAGCACTGCACTGAGAGCAAGTCCAATAATAGAGCCAAGTGCTTGGCTATAAGTCAAGTTATAAGAGCTAAGTTATACAATAGTTTGTCTTCTATTTGTCTACAAAAGTTTTTTTTATTATTATATGGTACCAAGTCTCACATTCTCTTTCCTACTCCTCCTCACATACATTTATTATCTGGGCTCACCACTGCATAGGCTCCCGTGTGCAGCTTGTTGCTTGCATGAGAGCCAAGCTCTCCTCTCTCTCCTCTCTTCTCTCCTCCACATCAGCAAAAATGCTGACTAACTTGGCTATAAGACCATTATTGTACTTGCTCTGAGGAGCTATCCCTTTCAGAAATCAGTGCCCATACGTGTTCAATTCGTCGGGGCCTTTATTGCGACCGGTTGTCGGTAAGCTACGGAGTACGATCGAAGACTCGCTACGGTTGCTCACCACGACGCTCGTGCTACGTATTTGCATAATAATGTCGTTGCTCGCCGTCCAAACTACCACAACCACGTCGGCCCATAATGCAGCGGGTTGTTTTTCAGCTTATAGCATGTTCCTTTTTGGCTTGGTATATAGTTTTTGACTGTGGATTATAGATTTTGAGCTATTAGTAATATAGTGTACGGAGTAACAGAAACTCACATAGTTTTTAAAAGCTGAAAAGAAGGTACCCCGTAACTTATGATTTTCCTCGAACAAATAAACGAAATAACTTCTTCATCGTCATTTCAATGTGGTTCATCGAGATAGCCTTTAGAAATAACTTATCAACTTTTGATTCATTCGTACAAATGTTCACATTAAAATTAAAAATCATAAACCATAATTATAAATCATAAGTCACATAAAAAACATGCCCGGAGCCTTAAACGCCGGCCGACTTGCTCGCTTTGCACGCGGTAGCATGAATAGTGGTGCGAGGCCACCAGGTCGCCAAAATCAGGATCTCTCTGTGTAACAAAATCTGCACAAATAATAGTACCCTCCAAGCCGCAGTGTTGCAACAATCTCCCCTCTCTCTCTCTCTCTAAATCTTTGGAAAAGCGGAGCGGCAGCATTAAATTAATGTACTTTTAATATTACAACAAAATTGTCTTTGGCGTATAACCTACTGATTATAAATAAATATAATTATATTTGATATACAACTCTAAATACATATATGATTAATATGCATTGTTATAATCTGATCAGATGCACGTTCACAAATGGGGGGGGGCACAGGCCCCGTGCTGATTTTAAACTTTGTTGCTTATAGTCCAAGCTTACATAATATGTTCCTCAACATGTCAAAAACTAGTACCCCGCATGCCAAGAACTATATCTATCTAAAAGAAAGAATGTTTAAATACGTTGACAAACAGAGGGAGAAAGAAAAGAAAAACATGCAGAATGTTGACAAAGTAAGACACTCCATAAAAATACGTGTAATAGTAGGTTTTTGGATTTATCTTAAATCATTCACTAATAGTATGTTTCTTGATTTTAGTATGTTGTTTGACAAATAGTAATTTACCATTGAACTTTGTCATGAAGTTAGTTGATGTTACAAAATTTAATGCGTTAATATCTACTATATTATTGATGGATATAGAGATGCAAACGGAGCGGATAATTGCCATCCGATCAACCGACTGAAGGCTCGCAGAATGAATACGGAAGGGTTAAATGGGTATACGGCATTTTCCGTGTTCGACTCTGGAAAAATATGGAATATGATACAGATGAATGATATCCATCTGTATATATCCGTACGACTCCGTGGAAAAAATATGGAATAGGATACAGATGAATGATATCCGTCTGTATATATTCGTACGACTCCGTGAAAAAAAATATGAAATAAGATATGGGATAAGTGATATCTGTCCGTATATATTCATATGTCAAGTGATATGAGGAAGTCTATTGTGACTTCACTTATGAACAAGATAACATATAGGTGAATTGCTACATCTAAACATGTAGGGAATACTGAGTGCTCTTCCTTTGATATCTCAGCGATTAGTCTCTTTGTGCTCACTCTGGTTGCATCCTATTGTCCAATGTACTATGTAGGGGTGCAAAAGAAACGGATAATTTCTGTCCGACCGACCGTCCGAATGCTTATGGAACAAATACGAAATGAAATGGGTATCCGGCATTATCCGTGTCCGACTTCGACTCCGAGAAAAAAAAATACATAATAGGATATAGTATGAACGATATCTGTCTGTATCCACTCTCATTACATCTCTAGATGGATGTGTTGATAAGTACATATATGGAGCATGAGGCTCCCATGTCATTTCTGTTCTAGATCAGCCACTGCATCTGACTCTACCAAAATAAGTAATAGAGATACTTCTATTTTTTCTCTACCAAAATAAGTGATAGAGTTGCTTCTATTTTTCCGGATTAATATGAAAATTTCTAAGATTTTTCTTTTTGGAATCATTGTGGGATTTTTTACTCTCAAAATAAAGGAGATGTCCTAAATCTCATCAGTTTTTTTATTTATATAGATTAGGCCAAAAGGCGATAAATTCATGTCTTTAAGGTCGCCTCAGTGCAAAGAAGATCAAGCAACAGTTTTTTTTTTCAAAAGATAAGATCTTGCAAAGCATAAAGATCAAATAAGCAGATAAGATCTCCAGGTAGCTCAAACCAAGCCGGGGCCATGGGTGAAGTGGACGTCCCGGCCGGTCCGTCGAATCAATGGGCAGTGCCCGAGTTAGTTGGCTAAACGCCGTGTCGGTCGGGTCAGTGCGCGTGACGCACACGTGACGCGCGTCGATCGGGGCAGGGCTGTGTCGGCAAGCGCGCCCGCGGAGACGACGTACGCGCACGCGGTGGCCACGAGGCATATCCCGCGAGATATCCAACGATATATCCGTGCGCGAGGCTGGCTGGCCGGTTGCCTGTTGCCGGCCGGGGACGGATCGTTGTCACTAATGTGACCCGCGGCCGACCGGCCATGTGCATGCAAGTATAGACGTAGTGAGTGAGAGGGTGTACGATCGATCTACTCTTAAGACTTGGGAGACCATTCGCAAGTCTAGTTAAGTCAGGTGCTTTCAGACTTTCAATTAGCTGAAGCAATAGTCGGGCTTTTTTTAAAGTTATGGATCTATATATAAACTTAAAAGGATGGCTTCAATCCGTTATGAAGGGATTGACCTATAAACCGTCTTTAGGACTTACCAGTCACTCTAGCTTCCTTCCCAATGGAATATTTGGGGCTACCATTTGCTCTCGAAGACTTCGTTGCCTGCACTTCCAAAGGCTTCAAGACAAAATGTCCAATCACCTGTCGAGCTGGTGAAGAAAAGTGCTGGCACTTACAGGAAGGAAAATTTTGGCAAAGTTAGTCCTCAATGCCTAAGCGACAGACCTCCTCATGGTCATCAAACTACCAATCGGGGTGCTTTGGTTCCTAAATAGACGTACGGGATAATTTCTTTGGGCTGGATCCAATCAACTAACGGAAGGGAAATGCAAGATCAGTTGGAATAAGGTATGCAAACCCACTTACCTAGGTGGGCTTGGCCTCATGGATCTCTAGTGCTTTGCGCGAGCCCTGCGAATAAGATGGCTCTGGTATGACTGGGCAACCATATACAAGCTTGGAAAGGAATGCAGACCCCATATGATGAGCACGATTATATGTTATTCGCGGTAGCCACCTCCATTACAATAGACGATGGAAAAATAGCGAGCTTCTGGAACTCAGCTTGGGCTTAGAGGAGACATCTGCGTGACATTGCTTCATATCTGTTTGCCACCTCCAAACGAAAGAACCGTTCCCTACATGTGGCTTTAACCGCAAACAAATGGCTTCAAGATCTCAGCGGGTTGACCGACCCAACAGCTCAACATATCCAAGAACTCGTCGCCCTTTGGGGCCACATATCTTCCTTAAACCTTCAGGAAGGGGTGGAGGATAATATAACTTAGAGGCTAAATTTGCATGGAAGCTACAGTGCGGCCTCAGCCTACAAAGCGCAGTTCTTTGGCACAACAAACACCTCCATAAACCCCCTAGTCTGGAAACCTTGGGCACCCCAAAAATATAAAATCTTTGCATGGCTGACACTGCAAAATAGGTTGTGGATGGCTAACCGCCTCTCCTTGAGAGGATAGCTAAACCAATCGATTTGCCCCTTTGCAGAAACTCTCCAGAAACAGTCATCCATCTCTTTGCTGAATGTCGCCACATGAAAAGAATATGGACCCTCATTGCCCACTGGATTGCTTTGGACTTCATAGACCCTTCATCTTGGCACACCACCACTTCCATTTGCCATTGGTGGGAGTCCGCCATCCTGAAGCCGAACGTGCCTTGGAAGCCTCTAACTTCACTAACGATGCTTATCACTTGGGAAATATGGAAGGAACGAAATTCTCATATTTTTTGCTCTATAGCATCCTCCCCCACATCCTTGCTAGCCAAAATCAAGGAAGAGCCATAGTCCTGGATCCTAGCAGGAGCAAAGAGGCTAGCGGAGCTCATTTCTGCCTCTGTAACACCTTAATTTCTTCATGAGTGTGGCCTTTCCTAGGCCTGTCACCCTTTTCTTGCATATATAACTTTCATCTCGGCTTTTAATATATGGCAGTGCACCTGCCCATTCAAAAATAGTTGGCCTTTTTTCTACGTGCTGCTTCATTGCTCGTTAAGAACAGGTCTAGTGGCGGAATTTGGTGTTGGTTCATGCTTCCTTATTCTCAAGTCTTAACCCATCAATCGATCCAACACACACAAGAACAATCTGCAGGTTCTAGTTGTGGAATTTGATGGAAATTGTGCTTGTTATGTAGGGGTTCGCATCTTCCATCCGCACAAGGATTTAGAATGCAGGGCACCTTATTCAGGACAATTTCAAGTTTGTCCATGACGCCATCAGGACCCTAAAAAGGAAAAGAGAGAAGGTGCTTCTTCTCAAGCTCGACATCGCCAACGCATTTGACAGCGTGTCCTAGCCTTTCCTGTTCAAGGTCCTACATAGCCAGGGGTTTGGCACCCGGTGGGGAGATTGGCTCTCGCTCCTTTTCTCCACGGTCATGTCCAGGGTGCTTCTCAATGGTGCCCTGAGCAAAAGCTTGCAGCATTACAGAGGCCTCCGACAAGGCGACCCCTTATCTCTATTGCTCTTTGTTGTTGCCATGGAGGTGCTCAACAGGCTAATCTCAACTGCTTTGCAAGCCCAAATCCTCTTGTCGACTCCAACCTTCGAGAGAATTTTCTCCTTCGACGCCGATGATGTGATGATGTTCATTCACCCGAATGTCCAGGACTTGGCTGCCACCAAGGAAATTATGTCGCTCTTCGGATTTGCCTCTGGTGTCCATCCAAACCAGCAGAAATCGACCTAATCCCAATCGGTTGTACCCAAGATGAGCTTCACATCACTAAAGACATCATGGCATGCAGTACTTCTTCCTTCTCCATCACCTACCTCGGCATGCCTCTAGCTCCCTTCAAGCATTCAAGAGCGGATTTTTAGCATACATCGATAGAATTCAGGCCAGGTTGCCTACTTGGAAGGCTCGCCTGCTCTTAAGGGCCAAAAGGCTCATCGTCGTCAATTTAGTCCTAACCTTCATGGTGGTTTTCCCCTGCTTATCTTGGTCTTTTCGAACTGGGCAATCAAATAAATCGATAAGAAGTGCTAGGCTTTCCTCTGGATTGGTGAGAGCCTTATCAGCTCAGGGAAGTGCCCTGTTAACTGCCAATAGACATGCAAGCCATATATGTTTGGAGGACTTGCTATTGTAGATATCAGGCGTGTTGGCATTACTTTTCGAACAAGATGGGTGTGGTTGGCGCGTGCTGAGCCAAGACGCCTGTAGCATGCCATCCGTCAGCTAGGCGACTCTATAGCTGAAGACTTGTTCTACGCTTCATTGATGACCCAAATTGGGGATGGCTCTTCCACCCTCTTTTGGATCGATAGATGGTTGCATAGTAAAGGCCTGCACGATGTTGCACCGTCCATCTGGGTAAAGGTGAAGACTACACGCAAGAGACGCACCTTGGTTAGGGATGTGCTGCAAAACTGCAGGTGGATAGCTGACCTGCAAGGCCCTTCACCCTTCCTGCAATTGCTGAATTCCTCACTTTGTGCTCCATGCTAAGTCAAGTGCAACTGCAAGAGGGGGTAAAAGATGTTACCCACTGGCGTTGGACCGCGGACGACAAATATTCACCAAAATCTGCCTACGTCACGTTGTGTCAGGGTTCTACCTACTTCTCCTATGTAACGAGCTATGGTCAAGCTTGTCACCTCTGAAAGCAAAATTATTCACCTGGTTAGCCCTTAAAGGTAGAGTTTGGGCCTTCTCTCGGCTCAGCAAGCGCTCTATTCCTGTGTCTCTGCTTTGTCTTCTCTGCGACCAGGATGAGGAAACGATTGACCACCTCCTTGTCAGCTGTCCAGTGGCGAGGCAATTGTGGTTCTGTATATTGTCCTGGCTTTCGCTCGGAAACACATTCTCCTTCTCAGAACGATCTTTGTAGGACCAATGGACAGCTCTTAGAAACCTCGCACCCAGGATCAAGCGCAAAGGGCTAGATTTCTTGATAATTCTTTTGGTTTGGATGACCTAGAAGGAGAGGAACACGATTTGGCACAATTAGGGCGCACTCGATTTCGAGGCGCTTGCGCAACGCACGAAGCAGGAGTTTTCCACTTGGTCATCTTTGCATAGTTCTAGGCTACGCGATCTTCGCTCTGATGTCGCTGGAGTTCGGTTTTAGCGTGTTGTGTCACTGTGTTTCCCTTTATTGCCTTTAGTCTGTATTGTTCCAGTTGTCGGTATTGTTCATCTTGTCACTACCAGCCCCAATCGCTCTCTCGCCCTGTAATTTTGTAGTAGTTTCCCTTTACCTTCAGGCCATTTAAGTCCTTAGCCCCCCCCCCAGCCAAAATCCAAATTCGGTTGAAATCTGTATTGTGAACAGTGCCTTCATGATTGGCTTTCTTATTATTGAATGAAACACAAACCTCCTGTGTTTTCGAGAAAAAAGAATGCAGACATCAGAAACATACAACTGCTAGTATTCCACGCACACAAAAAAGCTAGTATGACAACTGAATTGACAAATACACTATGCCCGTTGTATGACAGTGATACTCCATCCGGTCATAAATACATGTCATTTTGGATACTAACATGGTCTCCAAAACACAATTTTGACCACTAATTTTTATTGCAATATATTTATAAAACTAAATAAAATTATAATAGTATGAAAGTATTTTTCGAGACAAATCTATACATATGATTTTCATATATCCGATTTAAATACTTAAAAGATATTGCTAATCAAAGTTTGAAAGTTTGATTGCCTATATCCAAAATAACATGTATTTGTGACTGAAGGAAGTATTATTGAATCCTTGTGATCACGGTTTTTGCTCTGGAAAGACTATATCGATGCTTGGAGTAATCGGAATAGTTGACTTGAACCTGAATAATATGCGGGACTTGCAGTTGCCATCTGAAGAGGCCAAGCCACCTAATTGATATATATATTAATTGATATATATATATATATATAGTATAAATAACGAGAGCTCCATGGTGCCCAGGCACCACTCCTAAGAACCAACTGACCGCTTTGAAATTCGTGCAAATCATAATGGATATTTCTAGAGTTAACTTGAGATCCAACCCGTTAGAGAATTTTGATTTGGTAAGTGAGATTGCTTCCATAAATCATTCATACGGTTGACAATGAATTCATTTGGCAATTATTTGAACTAGGCAATTTGTTTTCTTTTTATGATGGTATGTTGGGATTTTCTTTTGATTTTTTTGTTAACAGGTAAATTAAATTCATTTTTGAGTATATACCTTTTTTAGATAATTTGTGAGTATATACCCTCTTAAAGATTAATTCTGATGGCATTCCTTTTAAAATTAATTCGTCGCTTACATGCCATACAAATTCACGCTAGAGTCTTTTCTGTACCACGCAACAAAGATTGTTGAAGGCCTAAATAAGGTATATACTCACAAATTTTTTTAAAGGTGCGTACTCAGAAATTGTAAAATGCAACGTATATTGTGCATGCGAAAAGACCTAAATTAATTGGTTCGTGACAAAAAGTTCATGTATATAAGAAAATAATAATTTTTATATTCAACTCAATTGAATTATCTTAAATAAGGTATATACTCACAAATTTTTTAAAGGTATATACTCAGAAATTTATTGATTCGTGACAAAAAAGTTTATGTATACATAGAACCAATTTTCATTTCCCAGCTCATCTAGCGTGGAGAACGAAACCATTCTCGTTCATGATGGATCAATTAATAGATCCGATCCGATCAGAAGCCTTTCCTTATTGCGTTAATTTACAAATCACAGGATACAATCATTACTCTGTGCGCCTAAACTGTCTGGCAAAAGAAAGGTAAGTGTTTTCTCTTTCTATATCAGTAATAGATAACGATTTACCCATTAATTCTCACGTCTAATCCAAACACATATATCTTAAAGTGATCTAACGGTCATATAATCCCTAAAGCAGGAATTGCTAATACATGGTAGAAATATCAGTGTTCAATAGTCCACAGCATCGCGTGAACTTGCCTGTATAGACACACTTATGTATACAAACATCGCCAACTATATAGGATTACGCATTTTATTCATATACAAACATAACAGAGTACTACATATTTGTACATGTACAAGTATAATGCAGGTACTGGTACATACATACCAGGACATATTACACGACACACACAGCTTTAAGATTGGATCAACTATACATATAAGATGAGCCCATCCTGCAGATAAGAATTAAGAATACATATGCTAAATTCTTTCAGCAAGGACCAGTAGCAATAGCACCCAGACATATTTAGCATCAAGGCGGCCACCCTTTATTCGCTTCCTTGATAATCGTGTAGTAATCATCAGAGCTGGTCTTGCCTGCTCCGGTAGTATACTCATCGGCGCTGGACTTATTGTAGCCACCACTGTACTCATCGGTGTCGGATTTGTTGTAGCCGCTATGGCCATACTCATCGGTGCTTAGCTTGTTGTAGCCACTGTCGTAGTTTCAGTGCCTGACTTGTTGTAGCCACTATCATAGTTGTCCGTGCTTGTTTTGTTGTAGCCATTGCCACCATAGTCATCAGTGTTGGAGGTGTTCTTACCACTGCCGTAGTCCTCAGTGCTCGACTTGTTGTAGCCGCTTCTGCCGTAGCCATCATCAGTGCTGGAGTTCTCGTTATTGTAAGGTCTTACGACCTCCCAAGACCTTTTACGACCGGTTAGAGTCGTTTACGACCGGTGAGAATCAAATACGATCGGTTCAGAGTACTTACGACCAATTCCGAACGCTTCAATCTCCTCCGATCGCCTTTTCAATGTGGTCATAAATTTACTGTAGCAATTTACGACCGCTCCGCGATATCGCTGCCGCTGCCTTCCTTCAGCCGCTCAAGATACCGTGATCGAAGCCTTCTACGATCACGCAGTGATGCTGGCGATCACTGTTCACCGTAGTCGAACACCCTTTCGACTACGTTCACTTCTGGCCTTCCCGGTGTAGTCGTAGCTCGTTACGACCACCTTCGACTCCTTACGACCACGTTGTTCGCTCCTTAGCCGTAGTCGTAAAAACACTGTTCCTTTGCCGTGGTCGTAGCGCCTCCCGACTACGCCTGCTGGAACTTTGCCGTGGTCGTAGCTCCTCTCGATCACGCTTGCGGTGATCGTGAGTCCTTCCGACCACGTCTTGCACAATCACACGACAACACAATACTTTGTGTCTTTCCCTCTTTTGTATTTTCTCAATGGCTTGCTTCATCGAATACATGGCTCTAAGCCTCTTTTTATACCCGGCTGTTCTACTTCAACACGGGTTCTCAAACCTACTCCGACTCCGAGTCTTATACGACTTCGACTCGGTTTCCAACTACGACTTTGAATTTGGTTTCCAACTACGACTTTGAATTGCGGCTGCAATTCGACTCCGATTACACCCAAATTTTGCACATGACTCTAAAACAAGATTATTTACAACATTCTCTCCCTAATCTTGTTTTTCAACTTCGATCATGCCAATTTTCTTCCTCATCTCTGAAAACTTTATCCGTCCCAGCGACTTTGTCAATATGTCTGCTTTCTGTTCTTCGGTTCTGATGTAGTCGATTTCAATCTTCCCTTCTTCGACACAATCTCTGATATAATGATATCTTGTGTCTATGTGTTTGCTTCTATCATGTAGAACCAGATTCTTGCTCAGTGATATTGCAGATTTGTTATCAACCCTGAGCGTCACCTTCTGAATTTCTTCATCTGACAATTCACTCAACAGTCGAGCGAGCCAGACTCCCTGGCAAGATGCTGCGCTCGCTGCGATGTACTCGGCTTCACATGAAGATAATGCAACCACCTTTTGCTTCTGAGATTGCCAGCTGATCGGACTCTCCCCAAACACAAACATTATGCCTGTCGTGCTCTTTCGATCGTCGACATCTCCCGCCATGTCGCTATCACTGTAGCCCGTCAGCTGCAACGACTTTCCACCTCCTCTCTTGTACTGAATCCCGAGATTCAAAGTACCTTTGATGTATCTCAGGATGTGTTTCACGGCATTCATATGCTCCTGAGTCGGTTTCTCCATGAAACGACTTACGTATCCGACCGCAAACAAGATGTCTGGTCGGGTGTGCACTAGATACCGTAGACTTCCGACAATGCTCCTATAAGTCGTGGCATCAACTGGTGATCCTGGGCCTGTCTTGCTCAACTTCAGATGATTCTCCATTGGGGTTTGACATGGATTGCACTCTTCCATACCCGACTTCTCCAGAATCTTTCGAGCATATCCCGACTGACAAAGTGTTATGCCGTTGTCGGTTTGATTTACTTCAATGCCGAGGTAGTAGCACAGAAGTCCCAATTCGGTCATTTTGAACAACCTCTTCATCTCGTCTTTAAACCTCATAATCTCCTTTGAACTCGATCCAGTAATGATCAAGTCGTCCACGTAAACGCCCACGATCAGTCTGTTCTTCGCATCTCCCCTCGTGTACACAGCATGTTCAGAGTTGCTTCTTCTGAACCCGAGTGCCGTTAGACTTTTGTCAAGCTTCAAATTCCATGCTCGTGGTGCTTGCTTAAGTCCGTAGAGAGCTTTGTTCAGCTTCAAGACTTTCTCAGCTTGCTCCTTGGATTGAAAACCCGGCAGTTGAGAGACATAAACCTCCTCCTTAATGTCTCCGTTCAAGAACGCCGTTTTCACATCCATGTGGTGAATCTCCCATCCACCGTTTGCTGCCAACGCAAGAAATAGTCGTATAGTCTCCATACGAGCTACTGGGGCAAAGACTTCTTCGTAGTCGATGCCTTGTTTTTGAACATACCCTTTCGCCACAAGTCGTGCTTTGTGTTTTACGACTTCTCCCTTGGAATCCTTCTTTACCTTGAAGATCCACTTTAAACCGATTGCTCGATGACCCTTTGGCAAATCGGTGAGTTCCCATGTGTCATTCTCTTCAATCGACTTCAGCTCTTCCTGCATAGCTGCTCTCCAGTATGCATCTCCCTTTGTTTCTTCATAGCTTACAGGTTCTTCTGCAGTCGTGTAAAGCAGTAGCTCTTCAGACTGCACTGGTTCAGTTTGTGCATAAATCTCACTTATGCTTCTCATCTTCGGTATTCTATCGCTCGAATCTTCTTCATCAGACTCTTCTTCATTAGGTGAGACTTCCTGATCATCAGCACCGGTCGAATTTTGGCTTTGAGATGTGGTCGTAGCTTCTTCCGTATTGTCAGCATCGACTGTTTCGACTTCGAAGGTTACCCACTTCGACATGTCTTTCTCAATGTCCTCGTGTTCTTCCCACTCCCAATGTTTGTTCTCTTCGAAGACCACGTCCCTGCTCACATGAATCTTCTTTTCGACCGGATCATAGCACCTGTACGCCTTGGTGCCTGGTTCCGAGCCAAGATAAATCATCCGTCGGCTCCGGTCGTCTAACTTCTTGAGATAAGTGGATGGCTTCACATGGGCTAAGCATCCGAAGACCCTTAGATGCTCGACATTGGGTTTTCTTCCCGACCACTGTTCATATGGAGTGACTCCATGCGTGGTCGCACGATTTAGCAGATAGACAACATGTCGTACTGCTTCTGCCCAAAGCCTCCCGGGCAGGAATCGGCTCTTCAACAGACTTCTAGCCGTTTCGACCACGGTCCGGTTTCTTCTTTCTACGACTCCGTTTTGTTGAGGTGAATACGGAGCCGTGAAGAATCTTGCAATACCCTTCTCTTCACAAATCGAGTCGAACTCTTTTGCGAGGAATTCTCCTCCTTGGTCTGATTTGACCGACTTCACCTTCTTATCGACTTCGTTTTCGACAAGAGTTATGAACTTCTGAAAGTTCGACTTTGCCTCGTCCTTGCTCTTCTGCATGTACACCCACATGGCTCTGGAGTAGTCGTCTACGATCAACATGAAGTATTGATTTCCGGCATCTGTGCGAGGTGTGATTGGTCCGCACAGATCTACGTGAACCAATTCGAGTGGTTGCGAAGCTCTGAAACTCGTCTGCTGTGGAAAACCGCTACGAGTTTGTTTTGCCACCAGACAGCCTTCGCAGACTTGCTCCGGGTGGTCGATTGTCGGTAATCCGACCACCATCTCCTTTTCGGCCATCGTGTTGAGACTCTGGAAGTTCAGATGTCCGAATCTTGCGTGCCATAGCCAGGCCGCGTCATCGGTTGTAGTCTTCATACACTTCGGCTTGCAAGCTTCAATTTAAATTTTGTACAGACGGTTTACCGTTCTCTGTACTTTCATCAGCAGTCGCTCAGTGTGGCTGTACATCTTCAGATAGGTGTCTTTGAGTTCAATCCGACAACCTTCTTCAGTCAATTGTCCAAGGCTTATAATGTTGCTTCGTAGACTTGGAATGTAGTATACATTCGACAATCTCCTCTGGCTTCCATCCTTGCACTGCATCAGGATCGTGCCTCTCTCTTTTATCTGAATGGTCGAGCCGTCTCCGAACTGTACTCTTCCAAGCACATTCTTATTTAATTCGTAAAACATCGAGTACGTACCCGTCATGTGGTTGCTGGCTCCGTTGTCGAGATACCAGTCTGCCGTCCGCTCTTGAGTCTGCTCTGCTTTCTCCAACAGACTCGGAAACACTTTCTCCTCGTTTAATAGAACCATTGTCGGTTCGTCTACAGTGCAGAGCGACAACAGCAATGTCGGCTCTTTGTGCTCATCCGTTTGAGCCAGGTTTGCTTCCTCTACCTTCTTCTTACTCCGGCAATTCGCAGCATAGTGACCATACTTCTTGCAGTTATGGCACTGGATGTGGCTCCGACATTCGGCAGCGTAATGTCCAAATTTCTCGCATGTGTAGCACTGGATGTCAGATTTGTCCGTCTGATGATTTCCATCTCCACGACCACCACGACCTCCTCGACCACCTCTTCCACGGCCACTCTGGCCATAGCCTCGTCCTTGTCCTCGCCCATGAGACGCGCCGTGGCCACGACTACGTCCACGACCGCCCCTTGATGACGATTCTCCTCGGTTCCTCGTGTCATCCTTTACAAACAACGCTTGTTGGTTGTAAGGCCCTTTTCCTTCATTGTCGGTTTGGTAACTCTTCAGAAGCTGCTCGTGTGCTCTGAGCGCCCCAGTTACCTCCTCGACCTTCATCTTCGAGAGGTCTTGTGAGTACGTGATCGTAGTTACGACCGGGAGAAACTTCTCCGGCAGTACTCGTAGATACTTCTTTACCGCCACCTCATCTTTCAAGTCGTCGCCGAGAGATTTGATCTCGTTTACGACTTCATTAAACTTCCCAGAGAATTCTTCCACAGTCTGGTCTCTTCCCATCTTCAAAGATTCAAACTCACTACGTAAAGTTTGAAGTCGAACTTCCTTCACTCGATCTACTCCTTGGTGCATTATCTGCAGAGTAGTCCAGACGTCTCTCGCCGTCTCCTTACCGATCAGCTGCCGCATCATCGAGTCGGGCACGGCCTGATAGATCGCCGCCATCGCCATCTTGTCGAGTCGTTCATCAACGACTTTGTCTTTCTCCTTTGGTTCAACTGGACCCCAGACTCCCTGTGCGATCATGTTGACCTTCATCTTCATCGCCCAGATCGGGTAATTGTCCGAACTGAGGATCGGGTACTGCAGCGACACGCTTTCCTTCACCTTTGAAGCCTCCGCCATGGTTCACCAGGCTCTGATACCAACTATTGTAAGGTCTTACGACCTCCCAGGACCTTTTACGACCGGTTAGAGTCGTTTACGACCGGTGAGAATCAAATACGATCGGTTCAGAGTACTTACGACCAATTCCGAACGCTTCAATCTCCTCCGATCGCCTTTTCAATGTGGTCATAAATTTACTGTAGCAATTTACGACCGCTCCGCGATATCGCTGCCGCTGCCTTCCTTCAGCCGCTCAAGATACCGTGATCGAAGCCTTCTACGATCACGCAGTGATGCTGGCGATCACTGTTCACCGTAGTCGAACACCCTTTCGACTACGTTCACTTCTGGCCTTCCCGGTGTAGTCGTAGCTCGTTACGACCACCTTCGACTCCTTACGACCACGTTGTTCGCTCCTTAGCCGTAGTCGTAAAAACACTGTTCCTTTGCCGTGGTCGTAGCGCCTCCCGACTACGCCTGCTGGAACTTTGCCGTGGTCGTAGCTCCTCTCGATCACGCTTGCGGTGATCGTGAGTCCTTCCGACCACGTCTTGCACAATCACACGACAATACAATACTTTGTGTCTTTCCCTCTTTTGTATTTTCTCAATGGCTTGGTTCATCGAATACATGGCTCTAAGCCTCTTTTTATACCCGGCTGTCCTACTTCAACACGGGTTCTCAAACCTACTCCGACTCCGAGTCTTATACGACTTCGACTCGGTTTCCAACTACGACTTTGAATTTGGTTTCCAACTACGACTTTGAATTGCGGCTGCAATTCGACTCCGATTACACCCAAATTTTGCACATGACTCTAAAACAAGATTATTTACAACACTCGTAGCCACCATCATAGTCGTCTGTGCTTGGCTTCTTATAGTCGTCGCCACGACCGTAGTCGCCGGTGCTAGAGTCCTTGTATCCGCTGCCATAGTCATCAGCGTTGGACTTGTTGTAGCAAGCACTGGCACTGTAGTCATCAGTGCCAGATTTGATGTAGCCGCCACTGGAATCATCCATGCTGGACCTGTTGTAGCCACCACCGCTACCGTAGTCATTGGTTGGTGTTCTTATATCCACTATCATTGCCGTCGTTGCTGGATTTGTTGAAGCCGCCAGTACCACGGCCGTAGCCGTCGCTTCTGCGGCCATAGTCTTCGTTGCTGGTCTTGTTGCACTCGCCTTCATCGTCGTTGGTGCCTGACCTTCCATAGCTGCTGCGATCGTACTCGTCTGGCATTTTAAAATCAAAAGCAATGTATCACACAGAACACAAGTAGATGCTTGGTTGCACTTGCACTATGCTTACAGAAGAGTAGGAGGTATTTATAGAAGGTAACTAGCTACGTCTAGGCAGTTTGAAAAATAAATTGTCTTATGCCCTATGGGTGGCTAACATCATGCGCATTTAATGACCGAAAGCAGTTTGTTTGTTGTCTAGGTTGAGATCTTTTTGCACTCTTTGGAACCAGTGACAATTGGAATTGGAGCAATGCGCTCGACCACCAAAAAAAACCACAAAATAAATTCTTGAGCCTGAAAGATTTCCAGTGCAATACATATTATTTTAGTTAATGTAAAAAATCACTCTCTTATCCACACGCTGAACTGATTTTCTTTCCATGTCTGTATGTGGACCATATCTCCCTGTTAGTTGATCATTCAGATATGAACATTCCTATATATATTCACATCTTGCACATGTGGATGCAGCCATGCAGGAATTGCCTGATTCAAGTAAGCAAAGAACCCCTAATGTCGAATGCAACTGTTCATCAGGCTTGCAGAGTTTCAATATATAAATCAATCGACAAGTCTCAAACATGCAGTGAGGAGTGAACACAAAAATAAAAGCTCATTGCCAACTCATGGTTTTGCAGCATGGTGTAACACTGCATCCATAAAAAAAATGATATCAATGTGCAGATATAGACCATTAAGGCATTAACTCAGCATCAAAATAGGAGGCAACAGATCAATCATCTGCAGTGTAAAAAGAATTCAAGATGCATGTAAGCAGCACAGCGAACATGGCCTTGCAATTTAGAATATCTTTCGAACAGAAAGATTGCTAACGCATACAGGGGAAATTTCTAATTTTATCAGCACCACCAGCTTAAAGTAGATAGGTGACTGCAGGGAATAGACATGCCAGCCCATTAATGGAGACAGTTTAATTCCCCTCTGGTTAGGTCAGTGGAAGCGACATTACAGGCAAAGAAAAACGCCAAATCATATTCCGAAACCTATTTGTCACCAGAAATCAGTAGTGTTATTGTGATAATTATAACATTGACATTAATTCATCTTGCTATGCAGTTTCATCTGTTTTTCAGTAAGACAAGTTTGTCGCTTTTGTGGTTGCAATTAAATCTAAATGGATAAACCTAACAGGGTGCAGTGTGAACATGGCTAGCTAAACCTGTTATTTGAAACATGCAGCTGACTAATCATTAGAGAATTGGTACCAAAACGTATAAACCTTGCAGTTCTAGAGTTGAGCTACAAATACCTCACTTACTTCTAATGATTAGTATTGTGCTAATTAACACTGATTTCATTTTTGTTGTTATTTGTCGCTTTGTGATAATGTAAAATATATGTGCATGAAAAATCTAGAAATAATATCTATAGTAGAAGTGATTAACCTGACCAATAGTTGCTCAAAGCACAGCGAAAGGAGGCATGAACACGAGTGCAAAAAGGCATGCAAGGAAGATACCCCAATAACAAAGTTGGATTTCAATCCCAAATCCCTCACAAGTCAATATAGCAAGGACTAGCATTACAAACAGAAGTACAGAAAACAACCACCATGAAACCTTGTGGTACTTCTTCATCATCTCAGCATGCATATCTGCTCTGCTGGTGCCTCAAAATGATTTCTTTGCTTGGTTCCAAAAGTACCTGCCATGTATACCATATATTATTATCGTAGATTCTTTGCTAAGAGACAATCTAAAGTTTTAGTAGGGAAGAGTATTATCAAAGTGGTTGTAGGACCGGTATAGCAACAAAGTGAGTGAATGGTATCTTCATATTTTTCTCCTCAAGTATTTACCAATCTTTCACTCCAGTAGCTAATTAGCTATGAAGATTAGGATTGGAAGCCAAGGTTAAAGCAATCAACTAAAAAAACCTAGAGGAGGAGAAAATTGCTCCTCACCACTCTAACTGCCACAGGGAGGCTGGTCTAACCGACAGGGCACCAGACCGTCGTTTGGTCTGACTGGCAAGGCCAAGGCAGTCTGACTGGTGGTCAGTTGAACCAGGCCTAGAGGCAGTTTGACTGCTCCCTTGTTTCCAAAATAGAAAATCAGCCTGAGCAAGATCAAGAAAGGTGTGGCTCCCAAAATCCTCAATCAAAAGAGATGAAACATTGCATGCACCTTGCTAAGGATCTTATGAACCTATTCCATCCAAAGATCGTATAAATATTAGTACAAGTTCCAACCTTTCCCTAAAATAAGCAAGATTGCACCAAAGCCGGTCAAACTTCAAAATCTCTGGATACGACTTGCTCTGTTAGTGATATGCCTTAGAAGCGATCATGGAGATGATTATATCAATTTTATGTTTATAATCTTTTGAATAATATATTATTTTATCTCTTAAATAAATATCTTTTATATTAATCAATATGTATGTAACTTGTTCGTGGAACTCTTTATTCATATTTTGATGTTATTCTAAATTATCCTAATCTTATATCATTATGTGAGACTATTATGATTTATATATCAGTATATGTATTGATTGATGATCATGTTTCACAGATCATATATATAGAATATCAAATAAATAATGGGAACACATGTTAGAGAACATGGTGTTAGATTGACCCACCATTAGACACTATGGGAAGTGTTATATGTAGGATCCTAAGACCTGAGTTCGTCACTGTTTCCTATATGTGTTATAGTTTACCTAGAGGTTGCCAAAAACTACTCTAAAATTGGGTGATCATAAAGGTAGATTTTGAGTTTATTACGAAACATGCGGAGGAATATGAGCAATCAAAATAGAATTTGCCCCTCCTATATAATGGGAGAGATATATCTAGGCCCCTCGATGTGGTTGGATTGAGGAAGTGCATGGCCATGTCGAATGTAGTTGAGTAGTCAATCACAACTGAGTAATCAACTACAGGTTCGAGTGAAGGATTGAGCTATCATAGAATGGTATGCTTCTCGCCTTGAGCTCAATTTGGTATCATGAGGCAAAGAGATCAATACATAACTACTATATATGTTTGTCTGATATGATCTTTATATATGTTTGGGAGTCATTATGCCCTTCTAGGGACCACTACCAACTTATGGGCCAGAAAAGAGTTTTTGGCCTATGGCCAAATATATATGAACCTACAGGGTCGCACACTTAACGGGTTGGAACGATAAGGGTCCGGATGATAGTCTCTAAGTGGGATACGATCTCTACTCGTATTGGATAAAGATCCAGCCTAAGGCTTCCTGAGTTGGATATGATATCTGATCATATCAGATAAGGATCAGATTAGAGAAAATATAAAGAGAGGTGCGGGGGCTGAGGGAGGTATCCGAAACACACCCATCGAAAGTCTAGCCGCCACCTCTCATAACCTTGCCATGCGTGTTGGTGCTAGCACGCCGATGCATGGTGTTCCATCCCTAGACATGTGGACCTTAGTAGAGGCGCTGCTGCAACTGCGACGTTGATTAGGACGATCACGAGGAAAAGACGGTTGGCTAGAGGACAATCAACAAATTCTACTACACAAACGTGCGCTTCGTTGAACCGGCCACTTCAACTCTACTTCCACTGCACTACGCGTCTAGTGGTAATGATATATGGTCTCTTACTCGTATGGTTTCCTGATTTACAAGGTAGAAAATTTTAATCTGTGTTAGTGTAGCCTACACATATTCCAACATGCTCATGGGCAGATGATGGTCAAGATGGCTCCACATGAGTTCTCACATGTCATAGTAAGCTATTTTTCTCAAAGATTTGAAGTAAAAACTCTGGAATCTAGAAATCTCAAGATGAGATCAAATCCAAGCAAAATCGGGCAACATTGAAATCTTGCAAGACCCGATACCTAGATGGATAGGGATTGATCTCCATGAGTCATTTCCATCACTTACACATCCTTGCCACGCAACAAGATCAAGAAGGAGAGAGAAAAGATCAAACCAACAAGAACAAGTGCAAATCAATGAAATCAAGAAGACTCCACAAGAGGATAATAAAGTTGATCTATTGCTACTTGAGGATAAAAGTTTTACAGCCACTTCACCTAGAGGACAAAAGAGCACTCCACATCACTCACCCTTCTCAAATCCTAAACCTAGAGCACTTAGAATGATGGATGATTGTTAACATGCAAGTCTTCAGCCTAAACCATTAAATAGATGAGGCAACCGGCCCACATATAACTATAATGTATACTATCCACTAGCACATATGGGAGAAACCCGTTAACCCCACACAACATGGTTTTTACACACACTTAACTCGTGCACATTTTTCAAAGCACATGAGCTCAAATTCACTAAGACTGATCTAAATTGCCTTCCTAAGCATAGCTCAAGCGTTGTGATTTTGATTAACATGGTTTCTGATATTTGGTCTTCTTACCAAAATACCCTTCGTTGACCCAATTTTCATCTTCCCTTGCAAGCAGTTGTTATGATTGCAACGTGTAAGTGCATCGCTGGCTTGCCACATGTTAGTAAGTCTCTCCTATTCTGATTCCATCGGACCATGCCTCACTTGGACTAACCAAGCCACTTAGTGATGCGGGGGTGCCCGATCTTCACAACGTAAGGATCAAGGATAACTTTGGATCTGTGCAACCTGACAAACCGATCGAGCCAACCACTGTTAGAATAGCAACCTGCGATAAGAGAATTCATCCAACCACACGCTTGTGATCCTGTCTACCTGACCACAAAGCAGACATATCGTTGTTCCTGCGAATCACAAGGAAACACAAGAACAACGGAGGTACTCTCAAGAAAATCGTTTAATTCCCCAAGGCAGCATGTAGCATAAACCTGAGAATAACAAAATATTAGCTATCTTAAAAATAATGTGGTCTCACCCAAAATCTATGTATTACAAGGCTTATATAGCCCTGGGCACAATCCGTAGGACCTCCTAATCATGTACAACTCAATCTTTGATCGTATTAGACTCGAACTCGTACAAAGAGGAAACTAAAATCTTTTATCCCGAATGAATCTGAAGATAAGTTCCTATCTGTTACGTAGTCCTTGAAATAAGCTTTTCAAAAAGTCCAAGATCACCTCAATTGGACTCTGTATGTGAAAGTTGTTGTCCTTTAATAACAAGGAATCTCTTTTGATTTGCGCTCAAAAGTCGTTACGACCACGTTGAGGTTGATTTCGACTACGACCATGCCCTCTTTATGACCACACATCTTTTGTTGATACTGGCTTTGACCACGAGTAGCAGTCGTTACCTTCGTAGTTATTCGAGCTGCAAGAAGATCATACGGTCGTAAGTCATAGTCGTAGCAGCGCAGTGGTCGTAAGTCGTAGTCGTAGCGGCATTGTGGTCGTAAGTCGTAGGCGGTGTCGTGGTCAAATATATGATCAGACTGTTCCAAACATCTCCAAGTTAATTGAACGGCTACAAGCGTCTCCAGCCAATCCAACGGTGGGATCGTTCGACATGGTCTGAATGTTACCATCAATATCGACTGTCCAAGTTGATCGAACGACACAGAATGAACGAACGTTCAAAGCGGTCTGAACGTCTCCAAGGCGATCAGGCGGTCCGTTGAAGATCGGACGGTACGACTCATTTGGAGTGGGCCAAACGTTTCCAAGGCGATTGGGCGGTCTACAGAAGATTGAATGGCGCAATTATTCAGAGTGGTCTGAACGACTTCGAAGCATCTGAGCGTCCAACGCTAGTTGGATGGTTAGACAGTCAAAACCATTCAGACTGGTCCAAACATTCTAAAGGTATTGCGATCGTCCGATGTGGATTGAACTGTCCTAAACACATCTGAGGTCGATCTGGCATGACAATGAGGACTTGAACATGTATTCCCTTACTTGACTCCAAGTATTTCTTCTCCATTAGCTTCTCCTCCATGACTCCAATTCCAAAAGCTTCACATCATTCAAATCTAAGAACGCACAACACATTGGAATGAGGTAGTATTCAATTCTCTTGTAAATTGTAACCAAATTCAATTAGGAGCAAATTCACTTGTTGATTAATTTGTTTAGCTCGTGCTCATATAATCGGTCCAATGGGTGTCTTCGAGATGCCCTCATCACTTAGTGTAACCCGTCGCTTCAACCTTGTCTTCAACATTTTCCATCTTTCTTGTGGCATGCTTGAGCTCAGCCATCTCACCCGGCATCTTTGATTGTTTTGGCCTCAGCTCCTCCATGAGTGTAGCCCTCGATTCTCGTCGTTAACCATGGTTGACTCTAAGCCTCCTACACATCCAAAGACTAACAAATCATATCTGGAAACAAGTTCTTTACAACATGATCCACGTTAGTCAAACAATGATTCATGCAACACAAATACACTGACCTAGATCAACATAAACCAAAACATGACCAAAATTCCCAAAATACAAATTTTTAGTCAAAATCATCATTTGGCTAGTTTGACCACTAATGGCTGCTAGTCAGACTGCCTCCTAGGCCGGTTAAACCACCAGGTCAAAGGAAGATTAAAAAAACTGCAAATTTAGCAAAATTCAAAATCCAACTATACACAATTGGCAATGGTTCATTATAAAATATCCTATACCCTTCTACGTGGTCTCTTAGTGTTTAGTTATCTTCCATGAACGATTATTATATCCAAGGACGATGATGTCAAACCTGTAAATCCACCCCAAAAGAACATGCACGCAGAGTACTAACACACAGTGGTGAATAGTTCTTGAACTCTTTCGACGGGAATTGAAATGTATTCTCATCCAAAACTCTAGTTAGATTGTACGTATTGCCATGTATATCTTTGACGTCTGAGCTTACAACTTGAAACCTCTTTGCTTTCAAGGAATTAGACTAATATGCGATCGGAACAACAATATACGTGAATAGGCAAAACTGAATTGCCATGTTAACAATGGCATTGAAAGGAACAGCCAATGGATCCAAGCCCAAGGCCATTGAGCCCTGAGCCAAGTTATTGTGCAAACATTGAACTTTTCCATATCCAGCAAAGAAAAGACAAGGTAGAAACTGGAGGAAATAAGTAGTTTGGGA
The DNA here is from genome assembly GCA_017311315.1 of Dendrocalamus latiflorus. Classification (NCBI taxonomy): domain Eukaryota; kingdom Viridiplantae; phylum Streptophyta; class Magnoliopsida; order Poales; family Poaceae; genus Dendrocalamus; species Dendrocalamus latiflorus. The sequence goes on from CM029637.1 coordinate 21,352,150, forward strand.
CAACGTAGTATGAAAAGCTGATGACAAAGACCAAGAACAAAAAATGGATTCTTGATAAGCTTCCCTTTGATTTTTTTTTCCTCCTCATGCAATGTCCTAATCAGCATAAGATCAAACATACAAAAGAGCATATAATAATTGCTGGAATGGAGCTCTTATGAAGTTGAGAAATACAAGAATAGGTTAAAGGGACTTGTACATATAAAATAAAAACTTGGCAATCATATTATCTACACCTGGAGCACCTACTCCCCCCAATAGGAAAAAGATAAGAAAATTTCACTGCTTATTTATGCAGTTCATAGGTTGAATTGTGAATCCCCAAAAATTAGGGGAAAGGTAGGTCTTACTGAGAGACCATGTGAAGGACTAGAATATATTTGTGATGGACAATTGGCACTTTTTTTAGCTGAATTTAGATTTTGTAAAAGTTTAAGAAAATTTGGATTTCAGTTTGTGCTATTAGGGTTCAAGCGGTCTGACCGCCATGGGGTCGGCAGTCTAACCAATAGATGGTCAGCGGTCCGACCCCCGTGGGGCAAGCGGTTAGCCTGGCTTTGGACTTTTGGAGAATTAATCAGCAAACACTTGTGTAGACTTACTTGAGGATGAGTTTGTACTTGGTGTCACTAGAATTGAAAACTGGAGCTGAAATTAGATAAAGTTTAATAGATATTCCAGAGAGGTGTTTTAGGTGTTGTTAAGCGGTCAGACCAGCCAGTGTTCGGTGGTTTGACCGCCATGGGGAGTGTGATCAGACTGGTGGTTGTGGCCATAGAACAATGAAAATGGTTTTTGAGTTGAATGAATGTGTGCACGACATGTGTGCCATTGATTGGTTGTGTGGTGTTGCATGATGTATGGTTTTTACTAACGTGATTCAAGTGTATGGAACTTGCACTTGAGATAGTTGATTGATCTTTAGATGTGCTGGTAGATTAGAAAACGATAGCGATCGATAACAATGGACCAGGACTAGGCGAAGGAGCTGAGGTCTGAGTGGTCATGAAAGTCCGGGTGAGATTGTGGCTTAAGCGGAAAGCATAGAGAAGATAAGGATCATGAAGAGGCGAGTTGGTGCATGTGGTGTGCTGAGTGACGAGGCCAATGCACGTAGAGACGGTTCGGGGGAGACCAAATGCATGAAGACATGATGGCTAGTCATTGAGCACTACATGCTACAAGTCAAAGTATACGAAGATGCTTTGAGGTGAAGGTGAAGACGAAGTCAAGGGAAGGTGCCTGGAAGCTCTATCAGGGGCATTTTAGTAGTTGGCCAAATACCGGATTGGTACCTTGATCAAAATTGTGGCTTTGGAAAACGCAAAGGAGAAGTTGTTTAGGTTAAGGAGAGCTGAAATTGTTAAGTGGATCAATTGCTAATGGTTTAGCAGGTTGAGTCTTGTAAATGCTTTGAAAAGCGTGCATGAGTGTATAAAATCAGTGTTAGTGTGGTTAACAAGTTTCTCAGTGTTAGTGTGGTTAACAAGTTTCTCCAGTAAGCTTAATTTGTTAGATCCATTAGGGCTTATTGCTGATTATTAAAGGGAAGGAGAGGAGGTGTTAGATTAAAGAATTCTAGGTTTTAAATTTTTACTCTACCACCTTTGTCTCCTTCCATGGTTGGGAAAGAGAACTTGATAGAGTCAAAAGTGGTGCTTTGGCTGCACCTTGTAATCACCCATCGGTATGTAAACTTTATCTTCCACTAGAAATAGATCAAAGGTTTTTGTCTCGATCATATTCTTGTTTGCATTTTTTTCTTGGTTTTGCATGTTCTTGAACTAGATTTGTGATTTCGTGGTCATTGGTATTCTAGCCCAATCTCTTGCTTAATTTTTTTTGTTAGGATATGTGAGAATAGATCAGGAAGATCTCATGCCTTAGATTCTTATGAGCAAGAAGTAATTTGAGTTTTAAGATTTTGGTGTTCTTACGACCTAGATTTGATTATCTTCAATTCAGTAAACTCGAACCCAAGAACATTATGATTCTTGATTGGTTCAAGTTTTTAATGCCTTGAACAAGTCTCATACAAAACTTAAAAGTGTTTGGATGATAATTTAGCAAGTTTTGATATTTGAGTTTTGTCCCAAGAGGCTTTCATGTATGCTAACAGGAGACCAGTCAAACTAGCCCTAGACCTACGGTTAGACTGGCAGACTGGCCTTGTGCCTACGATCAGACCGCCCATCTATGGCAGTCTGACTGGCCTTGGGCTGAAAGTTGTTAATTTTGATAGCTTAGGTCATTAGTCTTGTTTTAGTAAAGCATAGTCGGTGCAATCTGAACTTGATGATTCTCATAGTCACTTGAGTGAAAGGTTTTGAATACCATTAGGGAAAAAGTTTAAACAATCATTCACTCATCTGATTGTCGGCATCTGTCCTACACATACACAATTATATAATAGGTGATTTATTTTAATACATGTGAGAGCTATATCATGAATAAACAGCAAAGGCTAACCAAAACAAAGCAACATCAGGTATAATTTCAGGCCACCACATTTTTGGAGCATCCACAAACAGCTTCATAAAAGGCCGGTGATCCCGTTTGACAAATTCTACATATGAAGTTATTGGGTCTGCTAAGCACGCAGTGAGTGGATAAACAACTATTGAAGTTGATCAAAATTTATACTGTGTCTATGTAGGGCACTGCATTGCCTCATGCCAGACGTGGCATGATAGGTGCCAGGGCCATGTGTAGGTTGTATCAGACATAGTGTCAATATATAGTAAATGACTCTGAATTGATTTCCTCTGTGTGTGGGACTCGTTTCCCTTACCCTATACCTTCGTTCGTCCACAGTTTTTTCCTCATAGGTTTTCCATGTAAAAATTCATGTATCTCGTCTCTATTTTTATGTACATTATTTGCAACAACCACTACCACACAAAGGGTCTTCACATACGGTTCTAAACCGTCATCACAGACGATTTCTGAATTGTTTGATTTTATGTATCTGTGATAATATGAGGTTATCACAGACGATTTATGTACCGTCTGTAAAGGTCGACTATCACAGACGGCTGTGACCAAAACCCATCAGTGATATGTAACATATCGCAGGCGGTTCTATGTACGAACCGTCTGTGATAGTTGCGTATCACAGACGGTACACGGTCACGCTTGTAAAATCGTCTGTAGTAATTACAACACAAACGGCTCCTCATGAACTGTCTGTGATGAGACGTTCAATATAGCTTATTCTGTAGTCGTGAACAACAAACCGATACTACTGCATAGATGCATTAAAATATTGGTGGTGTTTAGGGAGCACTCAAGTATTTTTTGGGGTTGGGAGCACTCAGATTTTTTGACGCTCTAGATTCAGAGCACTCATATTTTTTTTTGGAGGTGATGGTATGGGGGAATTCATTGGATGGAGATCTAACGGACCAGATTCGGTTTTTTGGGGGGGGGTATGGTGGATCTGTTGGATAGAGATCCAACGCCCTAAAATCTGAGTACTCTCAATATCAAAAAAACACTCAAATGCTCGTTAGCACTTCCCAAAAATATTTTAGTATTTCTAATTGCTGTTGTTACGAGTAGCAAATAGAACACAGCCGAGTGGATTGTTCTCCTGCAGTACGTTTTCATAACTATCAGCAGATCCACGGCAGGAGGAGGCCCTATGCCAGAACCGATATTCATGTAGCTGACTATGTGTTGCCAGAACCGATGATCATGTAGCTGACTATGTGTTCCTTCACATTGAAAGGGCCGGGCCAGGGTTCTGCGAGAACTGGAATATTCTTGTCATGGGAACCTAATGTCATGGAGGGAGCTTTTCGTTATATTAAGCGCCTGAGGCAATAGCAAAGGAAGATTGGCTTGCTGGAGAGCAAGAAGAAGACGTGCGACGTCCTCACCGGAGACGAACGAAGGAAGAGACGTTGGAGAGAAGCAGTGTTCAGTTCATAAAGTGAATAGCTAGGCAAGGAGACTATTTTTTGATGGAAAAATAATCTGGCACTTTTTGCAGGGAAGGTAAGGAGAAATTTTTTTTAACTCTGCGTTTTAGGTGCCAAGCTCAGTAGATGCATGCACTAATTTTAGATGTGTCGACTGCTTTCAACAACTGCTGTTCTCTTCTGTACGTGTACCAGAGCAGCTGAGCCAAACATGCTGCAAAGTGCATAGGTTGTACTTGCCCAGGAAAGAAAGCTCTAATGGAGGAGGTGAGAACGGAGCTGGAAAGGCCATTACCGGCTCCCTCAAGCCGCTTAATTATATTTAATATTATCGGATTACGATTTCTAACTTTCTCATCATTCCAATGCATGTTTGCATCCTATAAAAACCCAACTATCCCTCTTAATTCCTCAAGCCAGCGCAATTACGCAACTACGCAAGTGTCAGCTAGCGCTAGTGCCATCTCTTGTGGCTGAGCTACCAGTAAACGTTGTAGCTAGCTAGGAAGCGCGCAGCTAGGCAGATCAGAGATGGCGTTGCATTGGAGCAGCGGGCTCGCGCTCGCCGTCGCGGTGCTCGCCGTGTCCGGCCTCGGCGCGGCCGTGGGCTACGGCGGTTTCCTGTACCCGCAGTTCTACGAGAACACGTGCCCGCAGATGCAGGCGGTGGTGGGCTCCATCGTGACCAAGGCGCACGCCGAGGACCCCCGCATGGCGGCGTCCCTGCTCCGGATGCACTTCCACGACTGCTTCGTGCAGGGCTGCGACGCGTCGGTGCTGCTCGACGCCGACGGCAGCGGCAGGTTAGCCACCGAGAAGCGGTCCAACCCCAACCGCGACTCGCTCAGGGGGTACGAGGTCATCGACGAGATCAAGGCCGCGCTCGAGCACGTCTGCCCCCACACCGTCTCCTGCGCCGACATTGTCGCCGTCGCCGCCAGGGACTCCACCGTCCTGGTACGTACGTAACAGCGATATGCATGATACACACGCAGCACTCAGCATCATCGGCTCCGATTTTTGATGCATGCATGGTACATGTCGTTGATTTGCTTCGATGATCACTGACTCAACAGACGGGCGGACCGGGCTGGGAGGTGCCACTGGGGAGGAGGGACTCGCTGACGGCGAGCCTGAGCGGCTCCAACAACCTCATCCCTGCTCCCAACGACACCCTCCCCACCATCATCAGCAAGTTCCACAACCAAGGGCTCGACATCGTCGACCTCGTCGCGCTCTCAGGTACACATGTAACCTGTTTGGTTGTCTGCACGAGCTAGCTCATCCTGCGGGCGCGCATATGCACGCCATTCGGCATGGGCGTACGGGTCATGCATGGGAACATGCAATTTGGAAGGATCAACATTTGCTGAGAAACGAAACAATTAATATAATATTGCAGGAGCCCACACCATCGGTGACTCCCGCTGCGTGAGCTTCCGGCAGCGGCTGTACAGCCAGAACAACGACGGGCGGCCGGACCCGACGCTGAACGCGGCGTACGCGGCCGAGCTGCGCGGGCGGTGCCCTCGGTCCGGCGGCGACCAGAACCTGTTCGCCCTGGACATCGTCAGCCAGTTCCGGTTCGACAACCAGTACTACAGGAACATCCTTTCCATGAACGGGCTGCTCAACTCAGACGAGGTGCTGCTCACGCAGAGCCACGAGACCATGGAGCTTGTCAAGCGCTACGCCGCCAGCGACGAGCTCTTCTTCGAGCAGTTTGCCAAGTCCATGGTCAAGATGGGCAACATCTCGCCGCTCACCAGCCACAACGGCGAGATCAGGAAGAACTGCAGGAGGGTCAACCACGTCTAGAAAATTGAAGGCCGTGGAGGATTCGAAGCTGGTGGTGATGTGATCCATCGTGTTCTTGCTTCTTTGATTTGCGTGTTTCTTTCATGTGCGCGTGTGTGATTACTATTGCATTTTGCTATCCATGCATGCATGTACGTTGCGCTTGTGTTGTGCTCCTCTTTTAATTGTTGATATTTCGCGTGTGTAATTTGATGCCCTTGTACCAAGAAACGATATCCAATAAAAGTGCATATCAATTGTTTCTGTCACCTGTTCAACCTACAAATGTTGCAAGTCTACCAAAATTTGTCACATGCTTTGCGAAACTTCACTGACTCCATTTCTTCCTCCTACAAATTTGTAACGTTATGTTGCACCGTCTGAACCCCATCGACTCTTCTTCCCGACATCCACCATAAAAGAGAGTGGTATCTCCTAACCGTTGTTTCCATGAAGACCTGCATAAGGTCGACAATAAGATTTTTAAACAGCACACATCTGCTCGACCGCTCGCTTCGCTGCGATATCTACGTTCTGTGCTGCTTCTTGTTCTTCCTCACACCCAACCGTAAGTCGTTTGTACGACCGATCGATTTGTTTAAATTCTATTTCAACATATAATTTGAAGTACAATGATTTAACTATTGTTAGTATTGATTTATGGCCCTATTCTTTTTTAGTTTTTGTTTCTACTTTTGACTTTTCTACAGTAACTAACTTTTAAACGGAATGTCTTTTCAAGATGAGGTCTATTAGTTAATTGTAGTACATACTATACCGACTTTGTGAGTTTCTATTATTTTGTAATCTCTCGTACGAACAGCCCAAAAGCTACAAACCACAGCCGACAGCCATAAACCTCAGCCAAAAAGAACATGCCCTATATATCATTAGTTATTTACTATATTTGAGTCCCAGTAAAATCTGAAACTAAAATATTACTCAAATTTCTAACAGTAAGTGGATTTGTTTGCCCCTCTTTTAATGATAAAATAAAATGGTTGTTAACTAGATCATATGTAAGTAGGAAAAATATCTTTGATATTTTGGAATATAGGAAATGCTGGTGCTGTTAGGAGGCCTCCCTCTGAATGACTTAACAAGATATACTAGTAATATCAGCGTGTAGCCTAGTTGATCCAAATTCCTCTAGGAGAATAATCCCACTAAAATCGTGGTAATACAGGCACAATTTGGGGCGGAGCCCGAACGAAAGGCGACAAATACGCTCCATGAGCAAGGGCAGAGAAGTTAAACAGTGGCTTTCTACTCCACGGAAGCAATTCCCAACTTCAGTCACACTTCAAACTGTTAGGAAACTGGGCCCACGGCCCGAGTCCTGACATATTTGGGTACTACACCGTAGACTATAAATAAGAACCTACACCCCCTCATTATGTACACCAGATGCAATCTAAAGCAATAAAGAAAGACCAGGAGTTCTCTCTACCTCAAAGACCAGGAGTTCTCTCTACCTCTCTGTGTTCAATATATTATTCTGTGATTCTGTGATTGATTCGTTCTTGTTCTAAGCAGAGGAATCGATCGGACTGGTCGCCAGCGACGGTTCCTCAACACGTTATCAGCACGACTTCGCTCCGGTGAACGAGGTAATCATCGAAGCACAGATTGAATTTTCTAGATCGCTTTTGAATCTGTATTTTCTTTTCGCGTTCTAGATTGAATCTCTACGGTGCAAATCCGCCCCAATCTACCGCGAGCAGACTTGAAGTCGCCGGCACAATGCCGATCGGTATATTTGTGAAACGGGGTAGATGTTGATTGCACTGTAGAACGATGCAACTCCGCCCTAATCTACCGCGAGCAGATCTGAAATCGCCGGCACAATGTCAATCGGTAGATTGCGAAACGGGGTAGATGTTGATTGCATCGTAGATTGAAAACGAAAATTATTATGCATAGTTTTTTTCTGTTCGCATAACCACTGCATGAAAAAAAACCAACGGAGGTTGCCGCCGGCCTGAAGCCGACATGGATTGCCGGCCTGAAGCCGCTACTGGCCCGGCTGACAGTCGCCGATCGGGTGTGCGCCCGCATGCGCCGCCTTCGGTTGGCGCGCCCCCGCACGGGCCGCTGCCTCGCCACTGTCGTCGTCCTCGGAGCTGCCCCCGCATGGGGCACCGTTGTCTGTGCGCGCCGCCGAACGGCCACGGCTGCCGCCGTTTGACCTCGCCAGCATGTGACATGGCCTCCTGCACCCGAACACACCGGCCGCCGCCTCGTTGCGTGCACTCGGCCCGAAGCCGAACCGACGTTGTTAGCTCGTCGCCCCGCACGACGCGCGCTTGCTGCCGGCCGCCGGACTCGTGCCCCTCGCATGCACAGACGCTTGCCCGAGCGCCGCCTGCACGCGGCCACCACCCAGCTGGCCGGCGCACATCCAGCTCGCCACCGGGTTCGCCTCGGCCTAAGACGCCCGCTAGCCGCCCTGAACGGCGCCGCTGCCTTGCGCCATGAGCCGGCCCCGCGGCCCGGCGTCCTCCGCCCGGCCCCGCAGCCGCGCACCTTCTCCGGCCGTCGCCCGTACCACAGCACGACCTCCACCGCGGCCTGTAGCCCTCGCCGCCACCTTCCCACCGGGCCTCCCCGCTCGACGCCGCCGCACGGCGTCCGCCCGGCCGGGCCGACCTGCGCCGCCGCTTGGCCGCCCACGCTTGGTCGCCCGCGTCGCACCACCCGACCACCCCACCCGGGCCGTACCGCGCCCCGCAAGGCGCCGCCCACCCTCCGCCTCACATCCGCCGCCCGCCCAGGATGAGCCGCCGCCAAGGGATGAGGTGGCTAGGGTACCGGGGGGAGGGGGTTTTAATGGGCCGGCCGGTCAACGGGCCAAATCCGGCCGGAAAAGCATGGGCCAAAGGATGGTGGGCCGGGAAAAGAAAAAAAAGGGGGCCCGTGCGGAGGGGGGGCGCATTTGCAGAAAACCCCACCTAATTTGTGATTATTATCGATGAGCCCTTAATTTTGCATTTCACTCCTAATCTTTGCAGAAAGCTTTTCGTAGTTCTGAAAATTACGAATAGGCCCTCAAATTTACGAGCGGGTGCAAAAGTTTGCAGAAAACCCCTCGTTAAATCAGAAAATTACGCGAATTTTTCTCTGAATTGAAATTTTGCGTAAAAACCCTCTGGAATTGCAGAATTTGCTGAAATTTCATATTCTTGCATAAAAGGACCTTGGGAATCCGAATTTTGCATTATTTTTAGCATTTGAAGCTTATTTATTTATGCCATTACTATGTTATGTATTTTCTGTATTTATTTACTGTTTTTGGTTAATTGTAATTGTTTTAATTGCTTTTAATCACTGAAATTAGCAGTAAAATTATAGAAAATACACAGAAAATTATGAAACATTATGGGAATATATTGCACCACTTTATTTACCTATAGTAAATTTTCCATGCATGTTTACCTGCAGTAAACTTATTTTATTTCGTTCATACACATGTAGAAGACTGGAATTTCGAACCGGGAGTTCGAGGAGCTGGCCCAGAATGGGCAAAACTATCTGACATGGGCATCCGATGTCGAGATTGTGCTTAGGGGCCGGAAGCTCGGCGCAGTTATTGGGATAAGCGGACAGAAAGACGCTCGACCCACACCTGAGGAGAATGATCAGGCACTTCATTTTCTCAAGCACCACCTCTGCCCGACTCACAAGAATGAGTATATGGCGGAAAGGAACGCGCTAGTACTCTAGACCGCACTCAAGAAGCAGTTTGAGAGGCTCAAGTACACCATTCTTCCTCAAGCAGAGCAGGAGTGGATCAGACTGAGGTTTGCCGATTTTAAAACGGTCGGTGAGTACAATTCTGTCTTGCACAGGATTTGTACAAACCTTAAACTCTGTGGCAAGGAGATCACAGATGACCAGAAGATCGAGAAGACCCTGTCCACCTTTCACCCTATGCTGTACAGACTGCCCACAACTATCGTCAAGACGGCTTGTAACATCCTGAAATTTGAATCAGGAATATGTAAAGCTTTTGAGTTAATTTTGTAATGTAATTCCATTTGCGTTTGGAGTTAGAATGTTTTCCTAAAAATTTGGGCAAAAGGATTTAAGAGTTAAAAGGATCCAAAAAGAAACATAAGTTTGAATAGTGGAGAGTTGAAAATTTAAATAAGAATCTGAAAAGATGATCCTTAAAATATAAGGAGAGAATTGTAATTAAGCACAAAATGTCATCTACAAAGATAAGGATATGAGAGGTAAAGTGGCAAGTAAATAAAAATGGGTCCACATATGAATACATATATACATATACACATAATGTTGGTCAAATAAAAAAACACATTAGGCAAATAAATCAGTAAATAAAGAGCATAAATACCTGTAAATAAAACTATAAGTGTATGTGTATTTTCATATACATGTGATGAAGATAGCAAAAGAAAAAGAAAAAGAAAAAAAATGTTGGGGGGGAGTCAGGCCCGACCGAGTCAGCCAGCCCAACTCCCCGCTCTCCCCGTTTTCTTCCTCTGGCCAGCAGGCCCCACCCCTGCGCCAACTCCTTCCTCCCCCGCGCGGAACGCTTCCTTCTCCCTTTCATTTATCCTTCCTCTCCCCTCTTCCATGGCTGAGCAGCCTCCACGACATCTCTGCGCAGCGCCGCTCGTCTTGTCCCCTCCGCCGCCTGCCACTGCCCCCCTACTCGCCAGCTACCTCCGCGCGCCGAGCGCGCGCGCCATCTCCCTGCCGCTCAGCACACGCGACACCATGCCCGGTGGTCCATCCCCTGCTTCGCCTGGTCCTTTGCCAGCTCCACCATACCTCAGCGGGCACCGCCATCCTGACCGTGACCACTCCAGGCCGAGGTACCCTGCCGCCGCCTCTTTTTCCTGCCCGCGCCACTGAGCTCTGCCACCGCCCCTCTTTTTCTCGCCCCTCCCTGCTGGTCGTATCACTCGCGCGCAGTGCTAGCTCCCTTCGCCACCCACGTGCTGCTCAGGGCCATCATGCCATATCCTTTGCGCAGGATCTCCACCCTGCCCCGCCGCCTGCTCTGCTGCTCGTCGACGCGACTGCGCGGGCGAGCTCCCGATGCCAGCCCTCCTCGCGCGCCTATAACAGTCGTCGAGACTCTCTCCGAGTTCCCCAAGCTCCCAGTACTACTCCCCTTAGAGCAATCGAGCCGAAATCCCGTAAATCGCCGCCGGTCTCACCCTTCGTCCCCACCTCCGGCGACACCTTCCCCGCCAAATCACACCGCCATACTTCAATTCCGCCCATCTACACCATCTTTGGGATACCGTGAACTCACTTCCGGTTTTCCCCAAGCTCCCCGTGGACCGTACCTCGCCGTCACCGAGCGCCTTCCCAAGCTCGCCGCCGCCGCACGCCGCCGACCCATCTCCGGCGCTCCTCGGCCCCCACCGATCCGTCCATCACCTTCCCCGTGCCGCGGGCAACGTGTTTTGGCGGTCACCTGCCTCTCTCCGGCCACCCTTCGCCGGCGCCACCGCCGGCCGTACCTACCTCCGACCTCCTATGCTTTGAGCCGCTGCCGCTCGGTTCATCTGCAACACTTTTCCATTACAGACAGGTAATATCTCGCGTTCTGTTGGCCAGCGGCACCCGCGCTCAATTCGCCAACCCGCGTTCGATTCCCCATTTAGCTGCATTTAGATTAGGTTTTCTTTTGGTTGTTTTGTTAGTAATTTTAGAAAAAGAAAAATCAAGAAAAATATGAGATTAACCCACAGATAATACTAAATTTTATTGAAGTATAACTGAGCTTATTAAATGTTCAGTCATAGATTAATCAATGAGTGTCAATGACTAATATGTCTTCAATCTTTATTTTAAAAAGCTTATTTATTGCTCAAAGGCATGGTGGGGAATTTAGCTATAATCTTGATTAGTTTATGCTCACATGAAAGGATGACTTAACAAATAGGGATGGTCTAAAGAAATAAATCCTAAACCGTGGCATACCAGTAAGTGTAACAGAATTAACCATAGCATGGTTTAAAACATAACCATCATCTCTATGTCCCAAGCAATTAGAAGAACCCTTTTGACTTTTAGATGATTTGGATATTAAGCCACGAATATTTAGACTAGTTCATGTATGCATGATTAATATGGTTTGAGCAATCATCTAAAAGGCTAATTATTAATGCAAATCAATAATAAATAAATATGACTTTGGTTAAATACTCAAAAAGATTACCCTTAATCATAATATATGCACTAACATTTAACAAACCAATCTCCTTGGTAGAATTAATCAAGGAGCTATATTAATATATGAACCTGTATGACAAGCCTTGTGAGATAAATAAATTTAAACCAAAAATAAAGCTAAGCCTAATAATAACTAAAGTATAGACAAAACAATAATGGTACCATTAATTAAAATCTTAATGTTAGATTTAGTAAGTAATAATGTGGGACATAATTGAATGTAGCAAGTTAGGACCCATGTAAATGGATCCTAATTCAACTAACACTATGCCAAGTAATAACTAAAGATACGTAAAATGGTGTACCACAAAATGCTATAAAACCGGACTCTAGGATTAATTCGGTAAGCTAAAAATTATATACATCGCAAATATAACATATGCCTTGAAGATTAACGCTCAACAAAAACAATGCTTAACTAAACTCGTACACCGAATCATAGGCCTAACCTAGTTTATGTAACTTCCTCGATAAATACAAAAATAATAAAAGAGTATTAATAAAAAGATCAAGTTATCGTATTCTACCACCGGTCTTGCCTCAAATCACTCGAATCACCATTAACTCATAATAAAACTAAATTGAATTCATTGGAATTATTTGGATTTCTTGAGTTATTTGCTTTTATTTGGATTCTGTCATTTAGCACGTAATTAGAAATTGAAGCCCCGAAGAATCAAGAGATTAAGCGTGGTCAAGAGCAAAGTAAAGATAGAGACCAACAGCTCAAGAGAAAGCATCGTGTGAGCTCAAGTCCGCGGCAAACCACGCCAGGCGAGTCAATACTTTGATCATATTGAACCTACATTTTCTGCAAATTATTTTTGTTTAAATTATCAAATTGCATGCTGTTATCTTATATGCCAATACATGTTTAATTTAAGATTTTAGTTATATGCCCATTGTTTGCTTGATTAATATTACACCTCCTTTGGAATCATTGAATATGTGAACCTTGTCGCCCTAGCAAAAATTATAATAGTAACTTTTGGAAATAAGTCCCTAATTATATGCCATGCTTAGTAGTGTTTAGATACTCATGGGCGCGAGAGCGCCCAAGCATCACTTTTTAATACTGAGAAAAATTGGTTGGGCAGTCATGGTGGAAATGACTGATATTTGTTGACATTGTTATTTTATGCTCCCAAAAACCTCAACTTGCTTATTTATCTGGGCGATTGGTTCGGGGGTATGGTGCAGCGGTGCACGAGAGTGTGGTTTGTGGTAGAACCGCCCAGATACCAATAAGGACTGAATCTTGTCATGACCTCCTATGTAAAACAGTACAACCACAAGTCTGTAAAGTACAACTTGGCTAAGTAGACTTATCGAAATCCCGGACTCATCTCACTGGTAGTGGATTGATGGGGTTATGCTATGGCAAGGGGGCCTGAAGGGACACCAGGTAGGGTGAAGTTTCTCAGTCGTACTAGCGTAGAGGGGAGGGAAGCCCGTACGCTAGTAGCAGTGAGAAACATCCCGTGCAATTAGATGGGACCCATCGCAAATGGGAGAAGCCCATATAGTGGGATGAGAGAAAGGACTAGATACTTTGAAAAGTCACTGTGATGGTCTGCTCAACCACATGTCTAAGGAAACGTGTGGGGCAACGAGTTGATTATCTCTTGTGGTGAAAGTGTACAAACTCTGCAGAGTCTAAAACTATTCGAATAGCCGTGCCCACGGTCATGGGCGGACATGGGAACTTAACTGGATATAGTTCTGTTTTAAAAACATTGGAAACTGGGAATGGGAAACTTGAAGGGCGAAGGACTGCCCTGGTTTGGAATTGTCCTGGGTGTCGTCCCAGTGGTAAGTTAAGCGGCTATAACGCTGAAGAAATTGCTATATGGTGCAGATGCCATGTAACGGTGGATGGAATCTGAATCGATATTAATAATGCATTTCCTTGTACATTATGATTTGTCCCAAAATTGCTAAGTCATAGGACTTTTTAATTAATTGTATTCAAAAGCACTCTACGCAAAATAAAATAGCCCGAGCCTCTCCTTTGTTAAGCCATGCATACTATTTATTTGCATTCTGTGTATTGGCTCGCGGAGCACGGGGTCGGAGTGCTCATGCTCGCCTTTGCGACAAAAATTCAGAATCAGGAGATCAAATCACCTCGCCTCAGCAACAAGATTGGACAAGCTGGCCAAGGAGATGAAGATGTCAAGGACTAGGTCGCGAACCTCCAGTTGGCTGCCTGTGGGCATGTCCTGAAGGTCCCACCTGCGTGCTTCGTTCTTCCGCTGCTGCAATTTATTGATTTCGGCCTAATCGGCCCATGAGTAAGTCTACTATTATATTTACGTTTCCGCATGATATGAACTTTGATATTCAGAACTGTAATCTGTGAGCACTATCTACTGATCCAGGGAATAGTGCGGTGGAATCACAGAGGATTCGGATTGAAAAATCCGGGTCTGACAGCTTTGGTATCAGAGCATATCGACTGCAGGTCGTGACCTAGTTAGCCTGGCCGTTAGTGTATAACTAGAATTATTTCCTTAGTATCTATTTTCACAAATATAAGTTATAATGCTCCTTCTCATCTCTCTTAGACGATTCCCCCTTATCTATATGCTACCCTAGCCATTTTACTTCTAAAGCTCCCTTACCCCGAAGTTCAAAACGTGATAAAAATCCAGTACTCCTCTTGTAAATGTTCTATGAAAACACACTTGGGCCAAGAATCATGATGCTTACCCTTGAAACTTAATTGTTTTATCCTTGGAGGAAACAATAGTGTGAATTTTGGGGTAAATGAATTGGTGGAGCTTAAATAAATAGATTAACCAGACAGATGAATTAAGTGATTCCTGGAGAAATAGATAGTGTGAAACTAATTGAAGGATTGCAACACTGATAAATTGTGTAATTCCTGGAAGATTTTTACAATAATGAAAAAAAAGAGTAGGATCGATTGCCAAATGAATTAATAGAGTTTTAAGAAATTGGAGATATGATAACAGCTATCGGAGTACAGGCTTGATTAATAACATTATTCCTGGAAGATGTTCATGATAATGAATTAATTCGGAGGCTGTCACTGAAGATTTAGGCGGTTACTAAAGGAGCAACTATGATTTTGAATACAATCTTGGATTATTAGGAGGTCACGATACGAAAGTCCTCAGGAAAAAAAAACTAGATCTTCATAGGATTGGAAAGCTGATTAAATTGGCAATTGACGAACCTGAGATTGGATTTGTAAAGATGTGGTGGACATTCAGATTCATATAAGAATTTGGTGATCCCGATTGGACAAAAATTTGGGAGATGCAATAAAAAAAATTATTATTATTATTTGATTGGTGGGTTCAGAGTAAGGGTATTGGATTTTCAATAGACTGTAAAGATGAGAAGTTTACCAATAATGAATCCGAGATTGGGATTATATGGCCATAATGAAATAAGAGAATTGAATTATAAATCTATGGTAGAAGATAAGGATTATGTGAAGATTAGATACCCATAGCAGGATTAATGAAATTGAGAAGACACAATAGGAAGTATACGATTGGTGGATCGAATAAGTCAAGATACTGCTGTTTGGAGTTCAGACGGCAATAATACTGTGACTAAATATGGCAGGAGGATAGCCTAAGAGCAAAATGCAAAAATGGAAGTTGAATGATCAAGGCTGTTGGATTTTAGGCCTTATGTATGAAGATTTAAGATCATACTGGAGTGAATCAAATCATTGATGGATACTGGAGAGATTAGTATACCTATACAGGAAAAAAGGGGGTATTGTAAGGTTTTGTACTTTCAAAACAATTACAAGAATGAGTACAATTACCTCCCAATACTTTCCTCTTCTTTATGTGGATTTTAAAAGAAAATTTTTATTCACGTTCTCGTACTCTTACTCCAAAAATTTAAGGTTAGTAACGTTGAAGATGTTCATGAAGATAAGGTGGTTCCGTTCTAAAACGGACTATGCCGATAAACCCTGCGCCCTTTTGTGTATGCTTTCCCGAGTAGACGTTGTACTGCCGCTAGGTTTTCATTGGGTCCTGTGCACTGCCTTTTCGCCCTCAGGCGTTCTATTTCGCAGTCACGGGGAGAGCTTGCTTTAAAAGTTTGCGTGATTGTATATCACCCCAGCTTCCGGGGTATATTCTCTTGAAAATATGAATGGGTTTAGAATATCTTATCTCTACGATTAATACTCACCCCATGCTAATTCCCCCTCACCCTATTGCTGAAAACCTCGTCAGGTCTGCAGGCAAGAGATAGCAGATAACCAAGTCAACACACTTGAAGCTCTGAAGTGGAAAGAGGCAACATCTCAGAAAAGGATAACAACTAAGAGGCCTTAGCCTGCAAGAGGATCAAGACTCAAGTCTCTGTTCCGCGGTAGACTCACTATTCCAGTCATCGTCAAGGCATCCTCAATGACCAAGAACAAGGCTAAAAGCAAGAAGCGGGAACCAATGGTTTTTACTCACTATGGTCCCTACCGCTCGTCCAAGTATTCGATCAGATCCACTTCACAAAGACAACTACGAACAAGTCGCCGCATGATGGGCAACCGCACCACTACATTAGGCGGACCCCGAAAGAATACCATCTGCTACTATTGCGGAGAAAAAGGACATGATATGCGTAGGTGCCCTGAGAAAAGGAATCTAGAAAGATTAGCCGGGGATGCTATCACCACCAATCAAGGCCCTCAGAGGAAGCCGGGTCATGGGTTCAACTGTTTCATATGCAGTGACCCAGGACATTATGTGAGAGACTGCCCTCAACGGAAATCAAACAAGCAAATGATGGATGCCGTCACCCTTAGCTCCAACTCTGCCAAAGGAAACCCTCTCGACTCCAAAGAGGAACAAGCTGCAACTACAAAAGTGCCGCCACCCGACCCGGAAACTTCCTTAAATAACATATGTGCAGAATGTGGTAAAGCAAGACTTGTCAGGCCTGAAGTTGGAAAGGAAGACTAATATTAGACGTCGCTTATTTTAAGGGGGGTAGCAAGAATAGACAAGAAAGTCGGGGGACTATTATGGTGTATAAGTACTTTTAGAAGCATCGAACTGATGTATGACTATTTTGGAGGTGCAATGATGCTGTATTAGATCTAAGCAGGTCAGACTGAGAAATTTGCAAGACCGTTGCAACGAGCAAACCTGTTGCTAACCAATTTGGCCCACTTGCTTCTTTCTGCTCTACCGGAATCTCGGGGTCGAGATTCATTTAAGGGGGGTAGGTTTGTAACATCCTGAAATTTGAATCAGGAATATGTAAAGCTTTTGAGTTAATTTTGTAATGTAATTCCATTTGCGTTTGGAGTTAGAATGTTTTCCTAAAAATTTGGGCAAAAGGATTTAAGAGTTAAAAGGATCCAAAAAGAAACATAAGTTTGAATAGTGGAGAGTTGAAAATTTAAATAAGAATCTGAAAAGATGATCCTTAAAATATAAGGAGAGAATTGTAATTAAGCACAAAATGTCATCTACAAAGATAAGGATATGAGAGGTAAAGTGGCAAGTAAATAAAAATGGGTCCACATATGAATACATATATACATATACACATAATGTTGGTCAAATAAAAAAAACACATTAGGCAAATAAATCAGTAAATAAAGAGCATAAATACCTGTAAATAAAACTATAAGTGTATGTGTATTTTCATATACATGTGATGAAGATAGCAAAAGAAAAAGAAAAAGAAAAAAAAATGTTGGGGGGGGAGTCAGGCCCGACCGAGTCAGCCAGCCCAACTCCCCGCTCTCCCCGTTTTCTTCCTCTGGCCAGCAGGCCCCACCCCTGCGCCAACTCCTTCCTCCCCCGCGCGGAACGCTTCCTTCTCCCTTTCATTTATCCTTCCTCTCCCCTCTTCCATGGCTGAGCAGCCTCCACGACATCTCTGCGCAACGCCGCTCGTCTTGTCCCCTCCGCCGCCTGCCACTGCCCCCCTACTCGCCAGCTACCTCCGCGCGCCGAGCGCGCGCGCCATCTCCCTGCCACTCAGCACACGCGACACCATGCCCGGTGGTCCATCCCCTGCTTCGCCTGGTCCTTTGCCAGCTCCACCATACCTCAGCGGGCACCGCCATCCTGACCGTGACCACTCCAGGCTGAGGTACCCTGCCGCCGCCTCTTTTTCCTGCCCGCGCCACCGAGCTCTGCCACCGCCCCTCTTTTTCTCGCCCCTCCCTGCTGGTCGTATCACTCGCGCGCAGTGCTAGCTCCCTTCGCCACCCACGTGCTGCTCAGGGCCATCATGCCATATCCTTTGCGCAGGATCTCCACCCTGCCCCGCCGCCTGCTCTGCTGCTCGTCGACGCGACTGCGCG
This sequence comes from Dendrocalamus latiflorus, assembly GCA_017311315.1. Taxonomy (NCBI): domain Eukaryota; kingdom Viridiplantae; phylum Streptophyta; class Magnoliopsida; order Poales; family Poaceae; genus Dendrocalamus; species Dendrocalamus latiflorus. Next base: position 21,370,399 of record CM029637.1, read on the forward strand.
GGCGAGCTCCCGATGCCAGCCCTCCTCGCGCGCCTATAACAGTCGTCGAGACTCTCTCCGAGTTCCCCAAGCTCCCAGTACTACTCCCCTTAGAGCAATCGAGCCGAAATCCCGTAAATCGCCGCCGGTCTCACCCTTCGTCCCCACCTCCGGCGACACCTTCCCCGCCAAATCACACCGCCATACTTCAATTCCGCCCATCTACACCATCTTTGGGATACCGTGAACTCACTTCCGGTTTTCCCCAAGCTCCCCGTGGACCGTACCTCGCCGTCACCGAGCGCCTTCCCAAGCTCGCCGCCGCCGCACGCCGCCGACCCATCTCCGGCGCTCCTCGGCCCCCACCGATCCGTCCATCACCTTCCCCGTGCCGCGGGCAACGTGTTTTGGCGGTCACCTGCCTCTCTCCGGCCACCCTTCGCCGGCGCCACCGCCGGCCGTACCTACCTCCGACCTCCTATGCTTTGAGCCGCTGCCGCTCGGTTCATCTGCAACACTTTTCCATTACAGACAGGTAATATCTCGCGTTCTGTTGGCCAGCGGCGCCCGCGCTCAATTCGCCAACCCGCGTTCGATTCCCCATTTAGCTGCATTTAGATTAGGTTTTCTTTTGGTTGTTTTGTTAGTAATTTTAGAAAAAGAAAAATCAAGAAAAATATGAGATTAACCCACAGATAATACTAAATTTTATTGAAGTATAACTGAGCTTATTAAATGTTCAGTCATAGATTAATCAATGAGTGTCAATGACTAATATGTCTTCAATCTTTATTTTAAAAAGCTTATTTATTGCTCAAAGGCATGGTGGGGAATTTAGCTATAATCTTGATTAGTTTATGCTCACATGAAAGGATGACTTAACAAATAGGGATGGTCTAAAGAAATAAATCCTAAACCGTGGCATACCAGTAAGTGTAACAGAATTAACCATAGCATGGTTTAAAACATAACCATCATCTCTATGTCCCAAGCAATTAGAAGAACCCTTTTGACTTTTAGATGATTTGGATATTAAGCCACGAATATTTAGACTAGTTCATGTATGCATGATTAATATGGTTTGAGCAATCATCTAAAAGGCTAATTATTAATGCAAATCAATAATAAATAAATATGACTTTGGTTAAATACTCAAAAAGATTACCCTTAATCATAATATATGCACTAACATTTAACAAACCAATCTCCTTGGTAGAATTAATCAAGGAGCTATATTAATATATGAACCTGTATGACAAGCCTTGTGAGATAAATAAATTTAAACCAAAAATAAAGCTAAGCCTAATAATAACTAAAGTATAGACAAAACAATAATGGTACCATTAATTAAAATCTTAATGTTAGATTTAGTAAGTAATAATGTGGGACATAATTGAATGTAGCAAGTTAGGACCCATGTAAATGGATCCTAATTCAACTAACACTATGCCAAGTAATAACTAAAGATACGTAAAATGGTGTACCACAAAATGCTATAAAACCGGACTCTAGGATTAATTCGGTAAGCTAAAAATTATATACATCGCAAATATAACATATGCCTTGAAGATTAACGCTCAACAAAAACAATGCTTAACTAAACTCGTACACCGAATCATAGGCCTAACCTAGTTTATGTAACTTCCTCGATAAATACAAAAATAATAAAAGAGTATTAATAAAAAGATCAAGTTATCGTATTCTACCACCGGTCTTGCCTCAAATCACTCGAATCACCATTAACTCATAATAAAACTAAATTGAATTCATTGGAATTATTTGGATTTCTTGAGTTATTTGCTTTTATTTGGATTCTGTCATTTAGCACGTAATTAGAAATTGAAGCCCCGAAGAATCAAGAGATTAAGCGTGGTCAAGAGCAAAGTAAAGATAGAGACCAACAGCTCAAGAGAAAGCATCGTGTGAGCTCAAGTCCGCGGCAAACCACGCCAGGCGAGTCAATACTTTGATCATATTGAACCTACATTTTCTGCAAATTATTTTTGTTTAAATTATCAAATTGCATGCTGTTATCTTATATGCCAATACATGTTTAATTTAAGATTTTAGTTATATGCCCATTGTTTGCTTGATTAATATTACACCTCCTTTGGAATCATTGAATATGTGAACCTTGTCGCCCTAGCAAAAATTATAATAGTAACTTTTGGAAATAAGTCCCTAATTATATGCCATGCTTAGTAGTGTTTAGATACTCATGGGCGCGAGAGCGCCCAAGCATCACTTTTTAATACTGAGAAAAATTGGTTGGGCAGTCATGGTGGAAATGACTGATATTTGTTGACATTGTTATTTTATGCTCCCAAAAACCTCAACTTGCTTATTTATCTGGGCGATTGGTTCGGGGGTATGGTGCAGCGGTGCACGAGAGTGTGGTTTGTGGTAGAACCGCCCAGATACCAATAAGGACTGAATCTTGTCATGACCTCCTATGTAAAACAGTACAACCACAAGTCTGTAAAGTACAACTTGGCTAAGTAGACTTATCGAAATCCCGGACTCATCTCACTGGTAGTGGATTGATGGGGTTATGCTATGGCAAGGGGGCCTGAAGGGACACCAGGTAGGGTGAAGTTTCTCAGTCGTACTAGCGTAGAGGGGAGGGAAGCCCGTACGCTAGTAGCAGTGAGAAACATCCCGTGCAATTAGATGGGACCCATCGCAAATGGGAGAAGCCCATATAGTGGGATGAGAGAAAGGACTAGATACTTTGAAAAGTCACTGTGATGGTCTGCTCAACCACATGTCTAAGGAAACGTGTGGGGCAACGAGTTGATTATCTCTTGTGGTGAAAGTGTACAAACTCTGCAGAGTCTAAAACTATTCGAATAGCCGTGCCCACGGTCATGGGCGGACATGGGAACTTAACTGGATATAGTTCTGTTTTAAAAACATTGGAAACTGGGAATGGGAAACTTGAAGGGCGAAGGACTGCCCTGGTTTGGAATTGTCCTGGGTGTCGTCCCAGTGGTAAGTTAAGCGGCTATAACGCTGAAGAAATTGCTATATGGTGCAGATGCCATGTAACGGTGGATGGAATCTGAATCGATATTAATAATGCATTTCCTTGTACATTATGATTTGTCCCAAAATTGCTAAGTCATAGGACTTTTTAATTAATTGTATTCAAAAGCACTCTACGCAAAATAAAATAGCCCGAGCCTCTCCTTTGTTAAGCCATGCATACTATTTATTTGCATTCTGTGTATTGGCTCGCGGAGCACGGGGTCGGAGTGCTCATGCTCGCCTTTGCGACAAAAATTCAGAATCAGGAGATCAAATCACCTCGCCTCAGCAACAAGATTGGACAAGCTGGCCAAGGAGATGAAGATGTCAAGGACTAGGTCGCGAACCTCCAGTTGGCTGCCTGTGGGCATGTCCTGAAGGTCCCACCTGCGTGCTTCGTTCTTCCGCTGCTGCAATTTATTGATTTCGGCCTAATCGGCCCATGAGTAAGTCTACTATTATATTTACGTTTCCGCATGATATGAACTTTGATATTCAGAACTGTAATCTGTGAGCACTATCTACTGATCCAGGGAATAGTGCGGTGGAATCACAGAGGATTCGGATTGAAAAATCCGGGTCTGACAGCTTTGGTATCAGAGCATATCGACTGCAAGTCGTGACCTAGTTAGCCTGGCCGTTAGTGTATAACTAGAATTATTTCCTTAGTATCTATTTTCACAAATATAAGTTATAATGCTCCTTCTCATCTCTCTTAGACGATTCCCCCTTATCTATATGCTACCCTAGCCATTTTACTTCTAAAGCTCCCTTACCCCGAAGTTCAAAACGTGATAAAAATCCAGTACTCCTCTTGTAAATGTTCTATGAAAACACACTTGGGCCAAGAATCATGATGCTTACCCTTGAAACTTAATTGTTTTATCCTTGGAGGAAACAATAGTGTGAATTTTGGGGTAAATGAATTGGTGGAGCTTAAATAAATAGATTAACCAGACAGATGAATTAAGTGATTCCTGGAGAAATAGATAGTGTGAAACTAATTGAAGGATTGCAACACTGATAAATTGTGTAATTCCTGGAAGATTTTTACAATAATGAAAAAAAAGAGTAGGATCGATTGCCAAATGAATTAATAGAGTTTTAAGAAATTGGAGATATGATAACAGCTATCGGAGTACAGGCTTGATTAATAACATTATTCCTGGAAGATGTTCATGATAATGAATTAATTCGGAGGCTGTCACTGAAGATTTAGGCGGTTACTAAAGGAGCAACTATGATTTTGAATACAATCTTGGATTATTAGGAGGTCACGATACGAAAGTCCTCAGGAAAAAAAAACTAGATCTTCATAGGATTGGAAAGCTGATTAAATTGGCAATTGACGAACCTGAGATTGGATTTGTAAAGATGTGGTGGACATTCAGATTCATATAAGAATTTGGTGATCCCGATTGGACAAAAATTTGGGAGATGCAATAAAAAAAATTATTATTATTATTTGATTGGTGGGTTCAGAGTAAGGGTATTGGATTTTCAATAGACTGTAAAGATGAGAAGTTTACCAATAATGAATCCGAGATTGGGATTATATGGCCATAATGAAATAAGAGAATTGAATTATAAATCTATGGTAGAAGATAAGGATTATGTGAAGATTAGATACCCATAGCAGGATTAATGAAATTGAGAAGACACAATAGGAAGTATACGATTGGTGGATCGAATAAGTCAAGATACTGCTGTTTGGAGTTCAGACGGCAATAATACTGTGACTAAATATGGCAGGAGGATAGCCTAAGAGCAAAATGCAAAAATGGAAGTTGAATGATCAAGGCTGTTGGATTTTAGGCCTTATGTATGAAGATTTAAGATCATACTGGAGTGAATCAAATCATTGATGGATACTGGAGAGATTAGTATACCTATACAGGAAAAAAGGGGGTATTGTAAGGTTTTGTACTTTCAAAACAATTACAAGAATGAGTACAATTACCTCCCAATACTTTCCTCTTCTTTATGTGGATTTTAAAAGAAAATTTTTATTCACGTTCTCGTACTCTTACTCCAAAAATTTAAGGTTAGTAACGTTGAAGATGTTCATGAAGATAAGGTGGTTCCGTTCTAAAACGGACTATGCCGATAAACCCTGCGCCCTTTTGTGTATGCTTTCCCGAGTAGACGTTGTACTGCCGCTAGGTTTTCATTGGGTCCTGTGCACTGCCTTTTCGCCCTCAGGCGTTCTATTTCGCAGTCACGGGGAGAGCTTGCTTTAAAAGTTTGCGTGATTGTATATCACCCCAGCTTCCGGGGTATATTCTCTTGAAAATATGAATGGGTTTAGAATATCTTATCTCTACGATTAATATGAATGGGTTTAGAATATCAGATTCTCCAAACGACAAGAAGGCTAAGAAGAGTGGCAAGACCTATGGCCAGCAGATTCAGGGTTGCTACAAGTGTGGCAAGTGGGGACATTGATCGCGGATATGCAAAGAACCGCAATATGTCATTGATGCCCACCAAGCTCAAAAGAAGAATGGCAAAGGGCAACCTGAAGCCCACTTTGCAGCCTTTGAGGGGGAGCAGTCTGAGCAGCTGCCGGAGATGATGGAGGTTGAGTCCATCCCGACAGCAGCACCCCCTTACGACTTAGAGGCAGCCACCGCCATGATCTCTCTTGAAGAGAATGTCACTGCTGAGAAAATAGCCGAAGAAGTCAATGATTTTCTAGTTGATTCCGTCTGATGCACAGAATGCATGAGACGTTAATTGTCATTTATTTTGTGTTAAATGAACAAGTTTAGAACTTGCATGGTTGGTGCTTTAGGATTTTGCTTTCTCATAATGGCTGGATGATTTTGGAATAAACATTCATTTATTCAGTTTATATTGGCATTATATGTTCTGATATTGGCGTATTTTATTTATGTGTTGAATGCTTTCTAATACATGTTAATTAAATACGTTATATTAGAACACGTGTGGCGCGCTATGGAGGAAGTATGCCTTGCCGACAGCGGCACAACGAATACCATCTTAAGAGAGACTAAATATTTCCAGTCGATCCGTAAGAGCACTGGCAGCCTTACGACAATCGCCGAAAGCGATGCATGTATAATCGGTTCTGGAAGAGCCACAATTATACTTCCAATGGGCATAACTTTGGTCATTGAAGAAGCCTTATTGTACCCAGAATCGACTAGAACTCTCCTAAGTTTTAATGATATTCGCGCCAATGGTCTCCACGTTGAGACTGACAAGAGTACGGTAAGGAATACCTGCTCATCATGAAGCGCGAAGAGAATGGCAAAAGAATATTAGAAAAACTTCCTTCACTTGAAACTGGACTATATTATACCCCAATTAAAGCGCCTGCAGCGTATACTATTCTGAATACAGTGTTTAGAAGCTCTGAACTCTTCTGTCTCTGGCATGACAGATTAGGCCACACAAGCCTTAGGATGATGAGAAACATAATAAATAACTCGCATGGGCATAATATTAATGTGAAGAATTTCCCGAATCATGAAGATTTTGTGTGCCCTGCATGTGCCACCGGGAAACTAATAACTAGACTCTCCACTCTGAAAGTGAAGGATGAAGTCCTTGCATTCCTGGAACGCATCCAGGGAGACATTTGCGGTCCCATTCAGCCCGTCTCAGGGCCGTTTAAGTATTTCATGGTGCTCATTGACGCTTCTTCGAAGTGGTCATATGTGGGTTTGTTGTCCACAAGAAACCACGCCTTTGCAAAATTGATCTCGCAGATCATTCGCATCAAAAATGTGTTTCCTGATCATCACATCAAATCCATCAGAATGGACAATGTCGGCGAATTTACTTCAAAGGCATTTGATGATAATTGCATGGCGATGGGAATTGCAGTTGAGCATTCGGTACCGCATGTCCATACCCAGAATGGTTTGGCAGAGGCTTTAATTAAAAGAATTAAATTTATTGCCCGACCCTTCTTGCATAAAAGTAATTTGACAGCTACATGTTGGGGACACGTAGTCCTTCATGCAGCGAATCTCATCAACCTTAGACCTTCGGCCTACAACATCCATTCACCTATGCAACTAGCGCAAGGGTCACCACCGAAAATTTCTCATCTTAGGAGGTTTGGATGCAAGATTTATATACCGATACCACCTCCGCGGCGTACTGCAATGGGCCCACTCCGCAAGACTGAGATATACGTTGGTTATGAGACTGCATCCATAATCAGGTATTTGGAACCCATGTTGGGAGACTTGCATACTGCCCGCTTCGCTGATTGCATCTTTGATGAGGACAATTTCCCGTCATTAGGGGGAGGAAATCAACCCGTTGATGAAAAATATCGGGAAATTACGTGTGAAGCCACGGGAATTCATGCACATGACCCGCGCACTAGTGAAACTGAAAAAGAGGTCCAGAAGATCATCGACTTGCAAACATTAGCAAATCAATTGCCCGACACTTTAGTGATTTGAAGAGCGTGATTAAGTCGCATGTGCCTGCACGCAATGCACCGGAGAGGGTTGAAATACCAAAGAAAATTGAAGGTATCCCTAATCCCGTCCAGAGGCCTCAGAATAAAAGGACGAGAACTCCGGTTCCTCGAGTCCAAAGTAACCGGGGACGCCCGGCGAAAAAGGATAAAAGGGATTTATCACAGCCGATCATTGAAGTCCCCCAGAATGAGAAGGGGAGCCAATTGAGACCTGGCACAAGTATGACACCTTCAGAAAAGGGCATACCGGATCTGAATATCCCCATCGGCATGGATGTGTGCGCACACATCCATGCCGAAAAACTAAAGGGACTTGCCACCGCAATTGAACGAAGCGATGCGCAAGGTAAAGCTCCAGCAGAAACAATCGCTCCAGAAGAAGCAACTCATGAAGAAATAGCTATAAATTATGTGTACACGGGAGAGTCCCTGAATAGGACAACAGCTAATATCGATATCTACTTCGCAAAGAAAATTGCCACCATCATTGATCTTGATCCCGAGCCTGCATCACTCGCTGAAAATAAGAAAAGATCAGATTGGGAAGATTGGAAGAAGGCAATAGCAACTGAATTGCTATCTCTGAACAAAAGAGAGGTGTTTTGGCCCGTATGCCGCACGCCTCTCCACATACACCCCGTTGGGCACAAGTGGGTATTTGTTCAAAAGAGAAATGAAAGAAATGAAGTAGTGAGATACAAAGCAAGGCTGGTAGCCTAAGGTTTCACTCAACGTCCTCGAGTTGATTATGAAGAAACCTACTCCCCGGTCATGAGTGGAATTACCTTTAGATATTTGATCTCAATGGCAGTGAACTTGAACTTAGAAATGAAATTAACGGATGTTGTGACTGCATACCTTTATGGTAACTTGGATTCGGAGATTTACACGAGAGTCCTTAAAGGAATCCCTCTCCCGAACCAAGACAGAGCAAACAGAAATCTGTACAGTGTGAAACTCAGAAAGTCACTGTATGGACTGAAACAATCTGGAAGAATGTGGTATAATCGCTTGAGCGACTTTCTCTGCAAGAAAGGCTACACGAACAATGAAGACTATCCTTGTGTATTTATACGGCGATCCCAGAATGGATTCTGTATAATCTCTGTGTATGTAGATGATCTGAATATCATCGGGACAGCCGAAGACATAAAAGAAGCAAGCTCCTACTTGGAGTCAGAATTTGAAATGAAAGATTTGGGCAAGACCAAGTTTTGCTTAGGCCTGCAGCTTGAGCATGTCCCTGAAGGAGTCTTGGTACATCAGTCAACCTACACCCAGAAGGTGCTTGAAAGGTTTGGCTTCGAGAGGGCATTTCCCTCGAAAGTACCGATGATCGGTAGGTCTTTACAGCAAGAAAAAGATTATTTCCGACCTAGGGAGGAGGGGGAGAAAGTCCTGGGACCAGAATTCCCATACTTGAGTGCAGTGGAAGCACTCATGTACTTGGCAAACTGTACTAAACCGGACATTGCATTTGCCGTGAACCTGTTAGCAAGGTACAGTGCAGAACCCACCAAAAGCCATTGGCGGGGCATAATGAACATTTTCCGATACCTCCAAGGAAGCAAGGATCTTAGATTATTTTACAGAAAGAATCAAGATCTGAACTTGATTGGCTATGCAGATGCTGGGTATCTGTCAGACCCGCATACCGCTAAGTCACAAACAGATTATGTATTCCTGTGTGGTGGAACAACAATTTCATGGAAATCGTCTAAGCAAAGCCTGGTAACTACATCGACGAAACACTCAGAAATCATAGCACTGTATGAAGCCGCACGAGAGTGCGCTTGGCTTCGCCGTATGGTTCATCACATCCAGCAGTCATGTGGGATGAATATTGTGCAAACCCCCACAATTATCTATGAAGATAATGCCGCTTGTGTTGCACAAGTGTAAACGGGCTATGTGAAGAGTCATCTCACAAAGCATATCAACCCCAAGTTCTTCTATGCACATGAATTGCAAAAGATGGACGAGATTAAAGTACTGCATACTAAGTCATGTGAAAATCTCGCAGATTTATTCACTAAGTCACTCCCCGCATCTATCTTTGAAAGGTGCGTGCGTGGAATTGGAATGATGAGACTTAAAGAAGTGCAGAATTCAGGGGGAGAGTTCTCTCAAGCCCGCTAATAAATCTTGATCATGAAGATTGAGTACCCAAAGAATAAAGTCCTGCAGACCAAATGAATTTGGGTGAATTGTACTATTTTTCTCTTGACGAGTTTTCCATGAAGTTTCTCGACCAAGGTTTTTAATGAGGCAATTCGTGCATCGCAGCATCACATGTATCATGTACCTTTTCTCCAAATTTTTCCCACTGGGTTCTTAAGGAGTTTTGACGAGGCATGAGCATGTTGGGTGAATGCCCAAGGGGGAGTGTTAGGAAACTAGGCCCACGGTCAGAGTCCTGACATATTTGGGCACCCACCGTAGACTATAAATAGGGATCTAGACCCCCTCATTATGTACACCAGATGCAATCTAAAGCAATAAAGAAAGACCAGGAGTTCTCTCTACCTCTCTGTGTTCAATCTATTATTCTGTAATTCTGTGATTGATTCATTCTTGTTCTAAGTAGAGGAATCGATCGGACTGGTCGCCAGCGACGGTTCCTCAACACAAACAACGATATGGGCCTGTCAGCTGTAACTAAGGCTCCGCTCGTTTCGGCTTCAGCTTTTGACTTATTTTTCACTATTCATAAATTTCGTTTTTTTGAATTTTTGGCTTTTTTGCCTTTTATTTTCCCGTATTCGTTTGTGTTGTCCATGATGAACTAGCATATTTTTCTATTTTTAAATTTTTTTTAAATTTAATTACACCAAATAAACCACCTTCAGCTACAGTGAAATTTCAATCGCTACAGTGCAATTTCAACCATAAGCCACAGCTTTTCAGCACAGTATCATTCGCTTCAGTTTAACTCTGGCAGGGAGAACCACCACATCAACAAGCACCAGTACAGAAAAGGCAAGAATGCAAGATCACTAACCAGAAATCACTTGCGGACGCAAATTCAATACTGAGCGAACTCTCCCTTCGCAGCAAAAAGACACCCTAGTTGTTCGGTATCATTCTACCATATGATAAATAGTTCCCTTAAGGGTTGACTTAGAAAAAGGGGGGTGAAAGTAAAAGAGGACATCAGTGCTCCAGCTGGAAAACGCATTCAGTTAAACGCTGCAGTTTGCTTGCGTCGAGCTTCTGGTTGGTCTGAGCCTTTGGTTTTCTGACAGTAAGCATCTTGGTTGCCGCATCCAAAATCCAACCATTTTGCACGGCATCTGCAATGAGGGACACGGCAACTATTGACTTCTGAAGGAGGAAAATGACAAGCAAAAGATCAACTGCAATAACACAGGTAAATTTACTGAACTAACAGCACTTCAATTACAGAGGCCCTTCCACCGGTATATAGTTCAACCAGCTTCTACAGTTATATGCAAAAAATAAGTTTCCCAAACGATAAGTGATTTTGACCAAGAAAAAGTAATTGTGCAACAAGCTAATTGAATCACTCTCATCAAACAGAAGCGAAGTTTATCTCCCTAACGGTCAGAGATTTTGGTAAACTAGAAGGGAAAGAAAGGATGCACTAGATAGATCCAGTAAAATGCAAGCATATGATTAGTCGGTTGCATCCAAAATTCCCACTGACTTCATGCTCCCTAAAGACTCAACAGCAAATCGATATAGACTTCAAAGAATGCAGGTTGATATGAATATACCTCATTGCAACCAATAAAAACAAACAAGCCAGTGCTTATATTTATATAAAAATCATAACAAGTTTGAAAATGTCTACACTATTATTTTTGTATCAAGTACAGATGTGTAGCACAGAATTGAGTTCAAAACACAACAAAATTATCAGTATTTTATACAGGGCAAGCTCAAAAGCAAACCAATTACAATGTTCAATCTAGAAGCGAAATGTGGACAGCAGTTGATGACCTGAGATGGAATTTAGTATCAAATAACGGAAAGGTTTCTACTTTGTGATAAGATCCATTTAGAATGACTAAAATGCATCAGTGCATCTAAAAGAACAAAAATAACTAGAGCAAAACAAGTAATAGAGAACTAGATGAATGTGCCAAGCATAGAAGTTTAGAGCTACCGTTAGAAACCAAGAGGTAAAGCATTTCCATAATAAATGCAATTAAAAGGTTATTTATATGAAAAGGCATGCATATTATACAGTTAATGGATAGGTGCAGGAAGCGTAGTCAATGTTATCTATCGTAAAGTTACAGATGTCAGACGGATAGGACTTCTGCAAAAAAAATTGGATCTAAAACAATGCTTTCCCAACGACAAATATTTTGTGACTGAAGACGAAAATATGCACTCTTCAAATATACTATACATGAATAGTAGATATTCCCACAATGCATCTAGCCATTTTCCTTCTCAACTTGAGGAAAGCACATTTCAAATTTGACAATCTAATCTAAGATGAAGAAATGCACTGCAAAGTTGAAAAGTATACTGTCTATCCAAATGTCCAACATTAAGATAACCTCTATGTTACATGCTTAAAACAAAAACAAGCAATGGAACATGCAAGAATGCTCAAATTGAGGTAAACAGGCTTGCTTCTCTAATTAGGTGGATTCACAAACTTACAGTTAGTAGCATCATCCTCACTCATCCCCATGAAGTGAGCCACATCTGCAACGCTGATTGTGGAATACGCAGAAGTCAACAGCTGGAATATCCTATTTCTGTAGCTTTCTGCATCATTACAAACCAAGATTGGATATCAATAATAACCAATTACATAATGTTTTTTATAAAAAAAGAAAGAAGACCATGCCTTCAACTATTTCCAAATATTACAACTATTTGGCAGGGCCACTTAATGAAGCAAGCATATGGGAAACATTCGCCAGCTAAATCCCATTTTCTTTTCTCAGCACAAGTCACAGCAAGCACTTCATTAGAATTTAACCTCTCGAATTCTGCCATGATGCTCCGTTGGTATCATATTAAGAGTTGCTAATGACAATTTAATAGCTGCAGTCCCAAAAATGTAATTGTAAATTTGTAATGCTATTACATTTATCAGCTTCTCTCAATTAAACAATAACACATTACGTAGCTTATTTTGAAAGAGCATGTGTCACAGTGCATCACCTGCATCTGCTACATCATGTTGTCAATTAGAAGCAAATAGGCCTAAAGCTGCAGTTTTTGGAACCAAAGAAACAATCTCTTATCTAAACACTACTAAAATCACCAGTCGTTACAATGGAAACAATAAAAACCAAGTAGACAAGGCCATCTTTGCAAGCAATTATTCTTAGGTGCGATAGACTCTTCAGCAAGCAGACTATCATAACGCAAGACTCTACTACCAAATGTCTCATCGTCATATATTCAATGAGGATCGCAATGCAGCCCAATTACATAGTTAAATATTCACGACGAATACTCCATAAGGACCACCCACACCACAAAACAAAACTACCACAGCTCTATCCAAGCAAGCAATCAAACTACAATAGTTTGCACAAAAAACACAAGAAAATTCTATTCCATCGAAAACAGTAAACACACGAGCAATACCTAGGAAGGCGGCCACGAAGTCAGCGATTTCAGGGCCCCACTCGAACCCCTGCACGGCCGTGTAAACGCCGGCGTAGTCCCGGTTCCAGAGGCATTGGCCGATCCTCCAGACGGCGGCGAGCTCCGGCCGCGCGTCCTTCACCTCCTGCGGCACCGACTTCCACAGAAACCTCGCGCTGTTCCTAATCACGCACCCAGGCCACACAGCATTATCGCGAAAACCCTAGCCCCAAACCGAAAAGTTAGCCCAGAAACAAAGAGGGGAGAGTAGATTACATACAGGTCGTTGAGGAAGAGGTGGGCGAGGAGGTGGACGGCGTAGGGCCAGTCGTCGGTGGCGGCACCCCGGGACGCGGCCTGCAAGTCGCATCGGGAATCGCGTCAGGGAGGGAATCGCTTTATGCGGGGGTAGGGTGGGAGAGAGGCGAGGGAGGGGACGGGTGGGGGTACCTGAAGGAGGAGGTCATCGCAGAGGGGGGCGAGGGCGGAGTAGGACTTGGCGGAGAGGGCGTCCTGGACGGCGGAGAGATCCATCGGAGGAGGAGGAGGCCGCCGGCGGTTGGGGAGGGGAGCAGGAAGGTTTTGGCCTGCGGCGTCGTGGGGGGACTGGGCACCACTGAAAATGTGGATCTGGAGCAGCAGCTCCACTGTGAATCTAGGATCCCACCATAAAGTGTTTGGCTTATACAGCAGCTCCAGATCCACGAAGTTGAGGTTTTGGTGGGAATGACCACTGTTGGTGGGATGACGTGTGTAACCAGTGGTATTGGTGGGTAATTACCCAACTCTACGGTGGAGCACTCCTTGAGGAGCTTCATGAAATTCATGAATCTGGCTCTCAGACCTAAGATTTTGGTGGATCCAGATTTCGCGGAGCTAGAGCGTTTGGGTAAAATTTCGTGAAGTAGAGCTGTTTTTCATGGATCTAAAGTTAGTGAAGCTCTCTCCCAAACAGCCTCTAAATTCGGAGCAGTTTTTGCGTCTTCCTGCCACTTTTTGGAGAGAGATTCGGAAAGAAAAAGAACACAGATTCCTCGTGTAGATATCAATCTTACCAATCTGGACGGGCAGCGCAACCGCTTTGGATAGGATTGGGCTCTAGGATGTTGCAAATTCAGTCCAGCTTTTTGCGTGGCTTCTAACTTTGCGCTGCTGATGAAATTATACTGTAACAACTGTTAATTTTTTTCTAAATCATTTAATTAAAAAAATAAAAATTAATGGAAAATAATGTTATATGTCTATAGACAATGTAAATAAAAAATAAAAACAAAAAAGAAGAAAGAAAAAAAATAAAAAAAGATAAAATTAAGAAACCAACGTGTTTATTCTGGCTAAGCAACTTCAACGTGGCTGGCTTGGGCTAGACGATTTAGACTTTGGAGTTTAGGCTCGGGAAAGTTTCCCGATTGCTAGTATTACTTTGTTGAAAGTGAAAATTTTGAGTCGAAAGCTAAATTTTTTGTGTAGAAGTTCAAAGTTTCGAGTTAAAAGTTCGATTTTTTTTTAACTGAAAGTTTCACTAGTCAGGAAGTGTGAATGCTCCTATGTTTAAAAAGTTGGAAATTTGTCTAATTGGACCGAAGAGTCATTTGTAAGCATGAATTTTGTTCCCAAAAAAATTATGACTCTTTTGCCTAATTCTGATAATGGCTAGCGCTCCCAGCAGTCCAACTAGCTTGATACGAAGCAACCTCTTGTTGAGGTAGAAGAAACAAAGAGAGCTTGATACTCGGTATCTACACTTGTTGGGAACCAAAGAATTTAATACTGAGTGGATAGTCTTCGCGGAGAGCTTGATACCAAATATGTAGGGTGGTTGTTAGTATCAAACCAAACATGAACATTCATGTAAGTATCAAGCTTTATTATCAAATCATTGAGGTGATTGTTACTAAAAGCGCACTTAAACACGCTCCTCTGTCAAGCTTTATTATCAAACCATTAAGGTGGTTGTTACTTGAAGCCCACTTAAAGGCTGGTTCATATTACTTTTGGCTTATAAATATTAACAGTATATGACACTGTTCTTTTCAACTTCTAAAAGCTATTTTTCGGCTTTTCTACAGAAACTAGTTTTTAAAATAGAATATCTTTTTAAGATAAGGTCTACTAGTTAATTGTAGTACATACTGTACCGACTTCATTTATATCGGCAAAAATCATACGTAAATTTATACTACTTTGTAATCTCTCGTACGAACGGCTCAAAAGCATACTACTTTGTAATCTCTCGTACGAACAACTCAAAAGCTAAAAACTGCAGGTAAAAACCATAAGCTTCAGCCAAAAAGAATAGACTCTATAGAGAGAGACTTATGGTACTATAGAAAAATAATTTACTGTGTTAAAAAAACAGCTTTTTGAAACCATTACAAGCCTACATGCTCTCTCTAGTATCAAGGTGGTGGTTACTAAAAGGCCCACTTAAATACTCTGTGCTCTAGCATCAGGCAATACTGATCGCTGTGAATGCCCTGACACAAGCAAACAGCGCATGCTGCGGCAATCTGCCATTAGACGGGCACGCGCTCTGGCGATCCGGTAGCAGCATGGGGTATGTATGGAACCAATGAACCATAGAAGTGGAGCATAACATCCTTCCAGCCCTCACACAAAATTCGCAACACGAAAACCGAACCAGCCAAGAAACATGAAAAACACATGCCCTGTACCTATTAGGTGTTGGGAGTAACACACATCCAATATTCTAAGTAAGAAAGAGACGTTGGACACGAGAGAACTGAATGTAAGACGAACAGATGACAACAATGGCATCACATCCAATTCGAAAGATAGTTCATCAGCAATGTTTGTACATTCACAGAAAACGGTGTGCGATTTCCAACCTCATAAAAAGAATCTTCTGAGCTTTCATGATATCACATTAAGGATGCTACAAAGCACAATTGGAATGATACCAGGTCTGAAACAAACGACCATGGAAGAATAACCTAGCTACAAAATCATAACTAGCCTCATCCCCCACACAGGAGTCACTATGTCAACTTTGAACATAAACCTAAGCAGATGAAGTTACAACGGAAGATAACATTAATCTAGTGAACATAGAGTCATAATCTAGCGAAGATAGAGTCATCAAGCATTTCATATTTGATGAGCCCGGCGATCTACTATTCAGGAGGAGGTCCATGGCCACGGCTTCCACCGCGTCCACGACCACGCCCTCGGCCTCGACCCCGGCCCCTTCCTCTTCCACCTTCTGTGCAGTTGACAAAAGATATAGTTATGAGAGAAAAAACAATTGTGATGATATTCCTATTTTGAATTACTAAAAAAATAACATAGCTACATTTATGAACAAACCATCTTGAGAGAAGCAGGGCAACGTAAAGAATAAAGGAAAAGGACTCATGGGACTGCCAAATTATAACACTACTCTTTCTAATGAAGCCAGAGCAGAATAATGGATATATATTATTAATCGGGGTTGCCACCAGTATCAAATCACTGATTTTGCATATCAGATACAGTTAGCCTTAAAAGCATATCATCAGAAACCAAGCAAAATCAATGGTTTCTTGAACTACTGTTCACTCATCCATCCATTAAATGTTGGATTAAGATATTTGATCGCAGGAAAAAGCATTACACACACCAAAAAAAGGCATCCTAAACTAACAGAGAACATTTTAGAATGCTATTCCTTAAGTCAAATTAAAACAGAACTAACCATGTGCTTGCACAGGAGGTGCGTTAGGCTCCACATCATCATATCCACCAGCATCTTCCATTGCATAACCATCACCACCATATCCCCTTCCAGGCCCAAAGGATCCACGCCTACCCCTTCCTCTCCCTCTGCCACGATATCCCCGTGGGCCCTCCGGGTCTCCATCCTCATCATCATAATCTACCCCTCCATTGCTGAAACCTATATCACAATGATCCAAATGCAAAGAGAAATCAGAAATCATAATTTGTAGACACATATCAACTTTATAATCATCAAGTGTAAACAGGCAGATATTTACCTCTTCCCCTGCCCCTTCCCCGGCGACCACGTCCTCTTCCACGACCACTTGGTAAGGCCTCTGCATCCTGATCGAAGTCAGTTGGTGGCCTGACCTGATCAGCTGGTATCGGTGGCTGGTAACTACAAAATACAAAGTCACGTCACATATGCTTCATGAAGAGAAAAATATAGCATGAGAATCTGTGCAAAAGTAGTGACCCTATTAACAAAGAATATGCAACAGATCACCACTCCTGCCAAACCAATGTAAGCAAAAGGCTAGTGTTACGTTTGGAGCAAAAAAATTTTGCCAAAACAACTCTTGAGAATTTAAGTGTTTAGCTCATATAATGGCATAAACTATCTTCTATTGTTATACAAAAGTAAGCATGCGCTTATGAATTGAGGAAACCTAACAAAAATTGAGACAGAAGTATGTGATAGAATAAATCCTAGCAGAAACGATTTATTGTTTTTTATATATAAAAAGGAGCTATTCATGACCACTAATAGAAGTCATATGCAACTATAACTCTCCAACAAACTTTGAACAGACATTGAAAAAGGAAAAGGAGTAATTCTACTAACCCAGGAGACGATGTATCCAGCTCCTTCTTTGACAATGTAATGGTAATCAAGGAAACATGGCGAATAGTCTCAAGACTGTCATAAAGACATAAAGGAATCATGTCAAAAACGCATCATCCCTTCCAAAACAGGAAGAAGTACAAGGGAACAAATCATGTGCTTCTTACGTGTTAAGGCCTTCTTCTAACGGTTCCCAAGTGTCAGTTATGTCGATTGATTCAATAAAGGTATTCTGATGGAGACCAGCAATCCTTCTCTGCTCAGGGATAGCACAGATAAATCAACGAATTAATATAACTGAAAAGTGTATCCAATATTGACAGGTGACATCATCAAACTGTAGTTTTACCTTAAGAAGCTCCACAATGACAACAGTCTTGTTGATCGCCCTTCCCATAGCTTTGATAACAATTTCGTCCGTCGCATTGTCCTGTAACGGGTGAGGAACGAGGAGCCAAAAACGGTTACTACTTAATTCAGGACAACCAGCAATAGATATTCTATACACTTCGAAACATGTGGATATCCCCAGATAGCAGTTCTAAAAATTAAAAGGCCAGAAAGCGTAAACCAAGGGCAAGAAGGCGCACACGCCCTACAGCGAGACAAGCTCAGGACTAGTGTGCCCTACCGGCCATCTTATACCTCCACATCCATAAGAAACACAACTAGTACGGAAGAATCCCATTGCTCCATACTACCTTTAACCAACTAAACAACTCGAACTAAAGTAGCATCGATAAAAATTGCATCTCAAACACCAGCGACAACATCGCTACGGCAAACGGACCCTGCCTAAATCAACCTAAATATAACGAAGAAATCACTAGTCAGCCAACGCCTAGAGTTAGACGACAGCAGTCGCATACAACCGCAATTTGAGCAATCCGAAGCCCTAGCCGCACGAGCAACATCGACGCGCACCCTGATTCGGCCCGCGCGGTTCGCGCACCGCGAGCGTACCGAACCCAGAGTAGACCCCAGCAAGAAAAAAAATCGATTTTTCCCTCCTCTCTAGAGCCGAACGGTGAAAGCGAGCGTGCGAGGCGAGGAGAGGAGACCTGGAGCAGGGCGAGGGCGTAGGTGATGTAGTTGCGGGCGCGGCCCTGCGCGGTGATGCGAATCTCGTTGGCGCCGATGGGCGCCTCCTCCCGCGGCTTCTCCACCCTCTGGTACCGATCCATGGCCGCCGCTCCTCCTCCTCCTCCTCCTCCTCCTCCTCCTCCTCGGCGCAAACGCAGGCTCGAGTCCTCCTGCGCTCAAACTTCGTGGTGGTCTCGAGGAGCTCGTCGGGGTGGGTGATACAAGGGGAGGAGGGGGAAGCGTAGACCGGATAGGGTTGGTTGTGTTGGGTTGGGTTTGCTCGAGGAGGAGAGGAGGCCGAGCCCGACAGGGACCCGGCTTTGGGGTTCGGCCCCGGCACGCTCGCTCGGCGTGCCGCGTTGGGTGGGGCGGGCGGTTCGGCTCGAGTTGGGTGGGGAATGTGGTCCGCGACGAGGTGAAGCGTGTTAGAGCATCTCTAATGGGTCTATAGCAGCTATCTACAAGAGAGTCCATGTCATCAACTGTCCTACGTGGAAGATATTAAATGAAGAAAGAGAACGCAGCTCTCTACAGCTCTAGAGATAGTCTATAACGCCAAACGAGGCAGCCTCCATAAATTCTGTGTGTGCATGTAAGCATCAAATAGCTATCCTTATAGATAGTTCTTTAGAATGCTAACTTTAGTGTGTACTATATAGATGATGTGGAAGTCTTAGAGCAGGTACAATAAGGCTTAGTCAGCAGGCTATAGCAAATATAATATCAACCAAATCTTACGTGGCAGAGAGAGAAAGGAAGAGAGAGAAGGAAGCTGGCTACTAAATTACAGCTAGCTATAGCACGTAAAAATATGCATTTCACTCTCTTACATGTGAGGCTAAATAGTTATTGTAATAGCTACCTTATTGTATGAACTATTTTTTTGAAGGCTATAGATGAAATGGACAAGTGTTATAGCCACTAGTTGGCTATACTATTGTACTTGCTCTTATAGTTAGTTGCTAGCTATAACCATTGGAGATGCCCTTAGGAAACCTGGAATCTATCCAGAGTCCTGATCTAATTGGGCATCTCACCGTAGACTATAAATAGGGACCTAGACCCCCCTCATTATGTACCCCCGATGCAATCTAAAGCAATAAAGAAAGACCAGGAGTTCTTTCTACCTCTCTGTGTTCAATCTATTATTCTGTGATTCTGTGATTGATTCGTTCTTTTTCTAAGCAGAGGAATCGCTCGGACTGGTCTCTAGCGTCGGTTCCTCAACACGTTATCAGCACGACTTCGCTCTGGTGAACGAGGTAATCATCGAAGCACAGATTGAATTTCTAGATCGCTTTTGAATCTGTATTTTCTTTTCGCGTTCTAGATTGAAATTCTACGATGCAAATCCGCCCTAATCTACCGCGAGCAGACTTGAAGTCGCCGGCACAATGCCGATTGGTAGATTGTGAAACGGGGTAGATGTTGATTGCACTGTAGAACGATGCAAATCCGCCCTAAATCTACCGCGAGCAGACTTGAAGTCGCTGGCACAATGTCGATCGATAGATTGTGAAAACGGGGTAGATGTTGATTGCATCGTAAATTAGAAGTTTTGCATGGTGTTGATCCTGCATGATCACAAACACAAATATATATGCATTGATTTCATGTTTCTGAACGAGCATTGCAGATTGGAAAAGTTTTATTTTGCATCTTCCTTTTCTCTGCACGGCAATCAAACGAAAAAATATAGCATCTCTGTTTGATCACTGCATGAAAAAAAAGAGAGGAGCGGACAAGAGGGACTGCTGCCGGCCTGAAGTCGCCGCCGGCCTGAAGCCGCCACCGGCCTGCCGCCGGTCGCCGGCTCGCCGCCGGGTCTCCCTGCGCACGCGCTTGCGCCGCCGCCGGCTTCGCGCCCAAAGCCGCACTTGCACCGGCCGTTGGGCCGCACCAGTTGCCGTCCCCGCATGGACGGCCGCCGCGCCCGCACAGGCGCCTCCGGCGCCGCACACGCCATGGCCGCTCCGTGCGCATGCCTCCGCACAGGCCCAGTTGGCCGCCGCCAGCCTCGGCCGCCTCCTCCCATGCATCGCCCATAGCCCGCCCGCGCCACCGGCCACCGTCGCCTCGGCTTCCCCGCGCCCGAACGCGCGCCGGTCGCCGTCGCCTCGGCTTCCCCGCGCCCGAACGCGCGCCGACTGCCGTCGCCTCGGCCTCCGCGCCGTCGCGCCCGCTCGGCCTCCGTGCCCGCTCGCCTTCCGCGCCCGCATGCGCAACCAACAGCCTCCTTGCCGCCCCAAACGGCGTCGCCCTCGCCATGCGTCGGCCCCCGCCTCGGCCCGAAGCCGCTGTGCGCCGCCCCTCCGATCGCCCGCATGGCCTCCGGCCTCCACCCGCCCCGCTCCGGCCCGACTGGCCGCCCCGCACCGCCGCACGGCGCCCGGTCGCCCGCACCCGCACGGCGCCGCCGCCGACCCGGGCCCCTCCGCCCACGCTGCACCTGCGCCCACTTGGTCGCCGCTGAACCGGCCTTGCCCCGGCTCGAGGCCGCGTCGCCCTCGCTCCGGCCCGGTCCACCGCCCCCGCGCCCGCAGGCACGGGCTGCCGCCGCCTCTGTGGGAGAGGGTAGGGGAAACCCTACTCCTCTTGGAGTTAAGTGGCCGGGGCGGGCCGACTGGGCCAATCGGGCCAAGCGAGCCAAATTGCGTTGGGCCGGTAGAAGAAAAAAAACGGAGGGGGAAGGGGCCCAGCCGGGGGGGTGGCGCTGGTGTTTTGCGAAAAAGCCCTCCCGGTTTCCATAAATCACCGAAAGGCCCCTTAAATTTGCATTTAAGTCCTGATTTTTTTGAAGAAAGGCTTCGTAATTCCGAAAATTGCGAATAAGCCCTCAAATTTACGAGTGGGTCCAGATTTTTGCAGAAAACCCCTCTGTAAATCAGGAAATTACGCGAATTTTTCTCTGAACTGAAATTTTGCGCATAAACCCTCTGGAATTGCAGAATTTGCTGAAATTTTATATTTTAGCATAAAAGGGCCTCGGGAATCCGAATTTTGCATTATTTTTAGCATTTGAAGCTTATTTATTTATGCCATTATTATTCTCTGTATTTTCTGTATTTATTTACTATTTTTTGGTTAATTGTAATTGCTGAAAATTGCTTTTAATCACTGAAATTAGCAGTAAAATTATAGAAAATGCATAGAAAATTATGAAACATTGCGAGAACCTTTTGTACCATTTATTTATCCGCAGTGAATTATTCCGTGCATGTCTACCAGCAGTAGACTTATACACATTTAGATGACTAGCATCACGAACTGGAAGTTCGAGGAGCTGGCCCAACATGGCCAAAATTATCTGACGTAGGCATCCGATGTTGAGATTGTGCTTGGAGCCAGGAAGCTCCGCGCTGCTATTGGGATTGGCGGACTGAATAATGCTCAACCCAAACCTGAGGAGAATGATCAGGCACTTCATTTTCTCAGGCACCACCTCTGCCTCACTCTCAAGAATGAGTATATGACGGAGAAGAGCGCTGGCACTCTGGACCGCACTCCAGAAGCGGTTTGAGAGGCTAAAGTACACCATTCTTCCTCAAGCAGAGCGAGAGTGGATCAGACTGAGGTTTTGCCGACTTTAAGACGGTCAGGGAATACAATTCTGCCTTGCACAGGATTTGTACCCCAATACAGAAAATTGAGAAAAACCTTCCACCCCAATATAGCACAATCCGCACGCAACTATCGTCAAGATGGCTATGAGGAATACGCCGAATTGACTGATATGATGCAAGTTGCTGAGGCTCAGGACAAAGTTCTCCGTAAGAACTACGTCACTCAGCCACCTGGGAGCTCTGCTGGCCGTGAAGCCAACGCCGGGAGCTACAAGGTGCGAAAAGCTCTTAATGAGAGAAGGAGAAGGAAGGGTAGGAAGGGTAAGGCCGCAGCCCAGAAAGGCGAATCAGATGCTCCACGAGAGAATAAGGCCAGCAAGCCAAAGCGGGATGGTCAAGGGCAGTATGAAGCACATTCTGCATCGGCTGAGGGGAGAATTCTGAGTAGCTGCCTGCACCGATGGAAGTTGAAACCATCACGACAGCAGTAATCCCTCTCGACCTAGTAGTAGTTAACGCCATGATTTCTCTTGAAGAGAATGTCAACCCCGAGAAAATAGCAGAAGAAGTCTAGTGCACTGAATGCATTTCGACTTTAATTGTCACTTATTTTGTGTGGAAGAATATGTTAGAATTTGCATGGATGGTACTTAAGAATTGTTATTTTCTCGTGATGGTTGGATGATATTTGATGAATTCATTCATTTATTCAGTTTATGTTGGCATGATATGTTCTGATATTGGTGTATTTTATCTATGTGTTGATTGCCTTCTCATGCATATTAATAAAATACCATATATTAGAACGCTTGTAGCGCCCTATGAAGGAAGTGTGCTTAGCTAGCAGCGGCACAACGCATACCATCTTAAGAGAGATTATGTATTTTCAGTCGATTTGTAAGAGCACTAGCAGCCTTACGACAATCGCCAGAAGCGATGGATGTATAATTGGTTCAGAAAGAGCCATAATGGGCACAACTTTGGTTATTGAAGAAGCCTTATTGTACCCAGAATCGACTAGAACTCTCCTAAGTTTTAAGAATATCCGCGCAAATGGTTTCCACGTTGAGACTGAAGAAGAGTACGGTAAGAAATACCTGCTCATTATGAAGCGCGAAGAGAATGGCAAAAGAATATTAGGAAAAACTTCCTTCACTGGGCTATATTATACCAACATTAAAGCGCCTGCAGCATACACTGTTCTGAAAACAGTGTTTAGAAGCTCTTAACTCTTCTGTCTCTGGTATGACAGATTAGGCCACCCAGGTCTTAGGATGATGAGAAACATAATAAATAACTCGCATGGGCATAATATTAATGTGAAGAATTTCCCGAATCATGAAGATTTTGTGTGCCCTGCATGTGCCACCGGGAAACTAATAACTAGACCCTCCACTCTGAAAGTGAAGGATGAAGTCCCTGCATTCCTGGAACGCATCCAGGGAGACATTTGCGGTCTCATTCAGCCCATCTTAGGGTCATTTAAGTATTTCATGGTGCTCATTGACGCTTCTTCGAAGTAGTCGTATGTGGGTTTGTTGTCCACAAGAAACCACGTCTTTGCACAAATTGATCTCGCAGATCATTCGCATCAGAAATGCGTCCCCTGATTATCACATCAAGTCCATCAGAATAGACAACGCCGGAGAATTTGCTTCAAAGGCATTTGATGATCATTGCATGGCAATGGGAATTGCAGTTGAGCATTCGGTACTGCATGTCCATACCCAGAATGGTCTGGCAGAGATTTTAATTAAAAGAATTAAATTTATTGCCCAACCCCTTTTGTATAATTGAAATCTAGCAGCTACATGTTGGGGACACGCAGTCCTGCATGCAGCGAATCTCATCAACCTTAGACCTTCGGCCTACAACATCCATTCACCTATGCAACTAGCGCAATGGTCAGCACCGAAGATTTCCCAACATTAGGGGGAGGAAATCAACCCCTTGATGAAGAATATCGGGAAATTATATGGCAAGCCTGGGGAATCCATGTAGATGACCCACGCACTAGAGAAGTTCAGAAGACATTACATGGCAAGCCACGAGAATTCATGCAGATGACCCGCGCATTAGTGAAGCAAATAGAGAAGTCCAAAAGACAAAAGAAGTCCAGAAGACAAGAGAAGTCTAGAAGACAATAGATTTGCAAGCATTAGCAAATCAACTGCCTGATCACTTTAGTGATTTGAAGAGCGTGACTAAGTCGCATGTGCCTGCACGCACTGCACCGGAGAGGGTTGAAATACCAAAGAAAGCAGAAGGTATCCCTAATCTCGTCCAGAGGCCTCAGAAAAATAAAAAAGAGGACGAGAACTCCGGTTCCTCGAATCCTTAGTAACCGGGGACGCCTGGTGAAAAAGGATAAAAGGGATTTATCACAGTCGATCATTGAAGTCCCCCAGAATGAGAAGGGGAGCCAGTTGAGACCTGGCACAAGTATGACACCTTCAGAAAAGGGCATACCGGATCTGAATATCCCCATCGGCATGGATGTGTGCGCACACATCGGAGCCGAAAAACTAAATGGACTTGCCACCGCAATTGAAAGAAGCGATGTGCAAGGTAAAGCTCTAGCAGAAGCAATCACTCCAGAAGAAGCAACTCATGAAGAAATAGCTATAAATTATGTGCACACGGGAGAGTCCCTGAATAGGACAACAGCTAATATCGATATCTACTTCGCAAAGAAAATTGCCACCATCATCGATCTTGATCCCGAGCCTGCATCGCTCGCTGAATGTAAGAAAAGATCAGATTGGGAAGATTGGAAGAAGGCAATAGCAACTGAATTGCTATCTCTGAATAAAAGAGAGGTGTTTGGGCCCGTATGCCGCACACCTCCCCACATACAGCCCGTTGGGCACAAGTGGGTATTTGTTCGAAAGAGAAATGAAGTAGTGAGATACAAAGCAAGGCTGGTAGCCCAAAGTTTCACTCAACGTCCTGGAGTTGATTATGAAGAAACCTACTCCCAGTCATGAGTGGAATTACCTTTAGATACTTGATCTCAATGGCAGTGAACTTGAATTTAGAAATGAAATTGATGGATGTTGTAACTGCATACCTTTACGGTAACTTGGATTCGGAGATTTACATGAAAGTCCCTGAAGGAATTCCTCTCCCGAACCAAGACAGAGCAAATAGAAATCTGTACAGGGTGAAACTCAGAAAGTCACTGTATGGACTGAAACAATCTGGAAGAATGTGGTATAATCGCTTGAGTGACTTTCTCTGCAAGAAAGGCTACACGAACAATGAAGACTGTCCTTGTGTATTTATACGGCGATCCCAGAATGGATTCTGTATAATCTCTGTGTATGTAGATGATCTGAATATCATCGGGACAACCGAAGACATAAAAGAAGCAAGCTCCTACTTGGAGTCAGAATTTGAAATGAAAGATTTGGGCAAGACCAAGTTTTGCTTAGGCTTGCAGCTTGAGCATGTCCCTGAAGGAGTCTTGGTACATCAGTTGACCTACACCGAGAAGGTGCTCGAAAGGTTTGGCTTTGAGAAGGCATTTCTCTCGAAAGTACCGATGATCGGTAGGTCTTTACAGCAAGAAAAAGATCCTTTCCGACCAAGGGAAGAGGGGGAGGAAGTCCTGGGACCGGAATTCCCATACTTGAGTGCAGTGGGAGCACTCATGTATTTAGCAAACTGCACTAGACCGGACATTGCATTTGCCGTGAACCTGTTAGCAAGGTACAGTGCAGAGCCCACCAAAAGGCATTAGCACGGCATAAAGGACATTTTCCGATACCTCCAAGGTAGCAAGGACCTCGGATTGTTTTACAGAAAGAATCAAGATCTGAACTTGATTGGCTATGCAGATGCTGGGTATCTGTCAGACCCGCATACCGCTAAGTCACAAACAGGCTATGTATTCCAGTGTGGTGGAACTGCAATTTCATGAAAATCGTCTAAGCAAAGCCTGGTAGCTACTTCGACGAACCACTCAGAAATCATAGCACTGTATGAAGCCGCAGGAGAGTGCACTTGGCTCTGCCGAATGGTTCACCACATCCAGCAGTCTTGTGGGATGAACATTGTGCAAACCCCCACAATTATCTATGAAGATAATGCCGCTTGTGTTGCACAAGTGTAAACGGGCTATGTGAAGAGTCATCTCACAAAGCATATCAACCCCAAGTTCTTCTATGCACATGAATTGCAAAAGATGGACGAGATTAAAAAACTGCATACTAAGTCATGTGAAAATCTCGCAGATTTATTCACTAAGTCACTCCCCGCATCTAGCTCTGAAAGGTGCGTGCGTGGAATTGGAATGATGAGACTTAGAGAAGTGCAGAATTCAGGGGGAGAATTCTCACAAGCCCGCTAATAAATCTTGATCATGAAGATTAAGTACCCAAAAATAAAGTCTTGCAGACCAAATGAATTTGGGTGAATTGTACTCTTTTTCCCTTGACGAGTTTTCCATGAAGTTTCTCGACCAATGTTTTTAACGAGGCAATTCGTGCATCGCAGCATCACATGTATCATGTACTCTTTCTCCAAATTTTTTCCACTGGGTTTTTATGGAGTTTTGACGAGGCATGAGCATGTTGGGTGAGTGCCCAAGGGGGAGTGTTAGGAAACCTGGACTCTATCCAGAGTCCTGATCTAATTGGGCACCCCACCGTTAGAGATGGCAACGGGTAAATACCCATCGGGTATTGCCGTTCCATACCCGTACCCGCTAGGTGTACATTTACCCATCGGGTTACCCGTATCCGCACGCGGGTAGGAAAATTTACCCATACCCGTACCCGCGCGGGTATTACTACCCGACGGGTAACCCGTACCCGCAAGCATACCCGGTTCAACACATAAGAATATCATCAATTTAGACATTCATTAATCATACATGCCAAGCACAAAAGCGTCTAATGATCAAAATTAGTACATCACATAAACATACTTGACACGACCATATTAACATATGACAAATAAATAAACAATCAACAACAAGTAGATAATAAAATTAACATTTGAGTGGGATGTCTAGTTGTCTAATGCGGGTATTCATTACCCGCGGGTAGGCGGGTATGGGTAGTATATACCCACACCCGCACCCGCCTACCCGGCGGGTAGAGGATTTCGCCCAATAACGTACCCATGGGTACATAAAATTTTTCATACCCGTCTCTTTATCGGGTAAAACCCGTCGGGTATTCGGGTATCGGGTACCCATTGCCATCTCTACCCACCGTAGACTATAAATAGGGATCTAGACCCCCCTCATTATGTACCCCCGATGCAATCTAAAGCAATAAAGAAAGACCAGGAGTTCTCTCTACCTCTCTGTGTTCAATCTATTATTCTGTGATTCTGTGATTGATTCGTTCTTTTTCTAAGCAGAGGAATCGCTCGGACTGGTCTCCAGCGTCGGTTCCTCAACAAAGCGGATCCCGTGGCGGGGGCAGAGCTGACCACGTCCGTTGGTTCCGCGATCGGGTGGTGGTGGTCAGAGGAAGCTGTCTCGGCCTGGGACTGGGTAGCTGGTTCTTTTTAATTTACAAGTCATCTACTCGTGCGTTACAACAAAATTTATTAGATATATAGAAAATTATGCTATAGAAGAGTGTTACTCTGATCAGTTAAGAAGTAAAGAGTAATAATAAGTTAAGAATAGAGCGTTTGGAGGAGAAGGGACGTACGACCACCAACTCGTTTTTTTTATTATAATAATGATGAGTGGGTTGTTTAGACTACAGTTTTAAATTTTGGTTTATGGTTTCTGAATTTTGACTATTTGTAAGAAATAATATGAAGAGAAAAATAGTCATATATGATTTGCCAGTATAGCTGAATTCGGTACAGTGTCTACTATAATCTATCTATAGACCTTGTCTTGAAAAACGCATTGTTTAAAAACTAGTTACTGTAGCCAATGGCAAAGCCAGAAACAAAATCTAGGGTAGGTTAAGGCGCTAAGCTAGGTTATCACAAACACATCATTTTACTCTTGTTCAATTCAAACTCATACATGATTAAAAGAGAAACGAAGCAAAAAGGAGACAAATACAACGAAAGTATCTCAGTAATAGAAAGCATATCCCAAAAATATATAAATATCCTTCTGGTGAGTATATATCAGTCATCTGCATGTTAAAAATAACAAAATTAGTGATACGATAACTAATTATAAATGATTATGAACATTCAAGAAAAACATAACATATCACTAGCACGCAAGATTAAATCACGAGGCATATCAATTCTAATCGGAACACATAAATCATAATTTTAATTTTAGTTTGTAGTAATTCAAGTTAGTCAATAGCAATGATACAACATACATAATTACATATAATCTCTAATTCTAAGAACTCAAACTACCAAATGTCAATTACTCAATACAAAACTATGAAGAATAGTAGATACAGATCGAAATATCAGTATCAGGCTCCAGAATACCACTCACTCTCATTGAGTTCACTACCTATCGGCCCATACACTCACTATTTCACTATCTCGCTCTCACTCTATTACTCTCTCTACTCTCTCTCTCTCTCTCTCACTCCTCACCCACTCGGGACTCGGTCACTCCCCAAGGCGGGGTAGGCGGTGACGGCTAGGCCGGTAGTTCGCACTCCGCAATCCCCACTTCAAGCGGGCGTCGGGTAGCACCGAGCCATTGACGGTCGACGGCACCAGCAAGCACTCACCGCGCACGGCGATGGCTCCCCACGCTGAGCCCGCCCCCGAACCAACCTCTCTCCCCCTCAGCACAACCAGCAGCTCGGCCCTCACCCTCGCCGCCAAATCCGGCTTCCCCGGCCCGGTCCAGCAATCCCCGCCCCAACTTGGCTCCCCCTTGCCACCTCAATCCAGCTCCCCCCGCTCCTAGATTAGTCTCCCTCGACGCTGTTGGCGGTGCCCCGATCCGGCTATCCCCGCCCTTGGATCAATCTCCCCCGGTGGCGCCCCGGTCTGACTCCCTCCTCGGTCGGCACTCGACAGCTCGGCCCTCGCTGCCAAATCCGTCTCCTCCGGCCCCATGAGTCTTTCCTCTCTTGAAAAGTGGAAATCGAAAATCCAATTGCTACTTTGCTACAGTTTGCGAGTTGTTGGTACCTTGTTGGTATCTTGGTAGGCCAGTGAGATGGATTTGTTGGGCCACAGTGGGCTGACGACTTCACGGGGCACTTCTTGTTTTTGCTTTCTGGTCGTCATCGCGTCGGGCGATCTCCCTGCTATGCTCACCAGCCCCAGGGGGATTTCTTGCCACCGGGGGAGGGTAGGCCGAAACCTAACCAAGCCTCTCCCTCTGACTGTAGCAACATAAGCTAAAGCCAAAGCCAAATCATAAGTACTCTCGAACCTACCTATGGCTTATAGTTTTTCTTGAACAATAAATAAAATGACCTTTTGCCATTATTTTAAAGTGGCTTATCAATATTTAGCTCGTTCACACAAAAAATTATGATAAAGCTAAAAGTTATAAGTTACAATCATAAGTTGAAAGAACCGACCTAAAGGGATTCAGAACTTGAAAGGGATTCATGTTCAGATTACTACCGCAAGAGAGAACAATCTAGGGGCTTATCGGAGCCCGGATTCGGTTATGTTAGAAATGGACACGAAACTGGCCTCAAATGTGACACGAAGCTAACCCCAACATACTAGTAAGTTCTTATTTGGATCCAAGCTATAGGTTCCTGTTTGAAAAGCAGGATTTTCATAAAAACACAATCCAATTTTCACATAATAAATCCCGGTAGAAATCGTACGTCCGACAGCATGGAACCACGGATCTTAGGTAGCGATCGATCGAACCAGGTTCGAGGTCGGTCATTGAATCCGGCCGTACTGCTACCTTATCCGGCTGAATTTAAGTATCTCTACCCCTCTATAAGAGCAACTCCAGCAGGGCCCTCAAACAAGCCTCTAAACTAAAATTTGAGGGTTAAAGACAAAAACACAGATCCAGCAGGGCTCCTACTCAGGCCCTCAAAAGTAGAAGGCCCTCAAATTCACCCATAAGCCCTCATTCTTGGGGACCCTGGAGGAGGCCCCTACTTTTGAGGGCCTGAGTAGGGGCCCTGCTGGACCTGTGTTTTTGTCCTCAGCCCTCAAATTTTGGTTTAGGATGATGAATGGGTCCCACATGGCAGTGTCTATTAGGATGAATTTGAGAGCCCTGATTTGAGAGCTGCTGCTGGAGTAGATGTAAAAAAATCAAGCTCTCAAATGTTAGGAGAGCCCTCAAATCAAAAATAGGGGCCTTGATTTGAGGGTTCCTGCTGGAGATGCTCTAATACACCAAAATTTTCTTTACTAAATTCACCCCCCTCAACCACCCCCACAGTCATGCCTAATCTAAGTCCACCCAGATTTGTGTACCAAAGTAATCTAACTTCATACAAATGAATGGCCTGGATCTCTTCTCAAGCCTTCTTCTCTTACTCATTGAAGATCCTAAGGCCAAAATCATCTGGATCATGCACATCATTGAACCAGACCTTAATCACTTATTCCTCGCATCCCAATCTCGCGCCATAATCCCACGCGTCGCCCCTGCGGTCCGCCCCATCCGCCTCCGCGCCGCCCCTTTCCTCCAGCCAGATCGCGTCGCTCCGCCCACTCCGCCCCTGCGCCACCCCCTGCACCACCGCACCGTCCCCAAGCCCACACGCTACCCCCTGCTCCGCCGACTGCAGTGATCTTCCTCTCATTGAACCGGCTTCACTCCGGCGACCGTTGCGCTCCTGATTCCGACGAACTCCTCTGTGCCTCCTCCGGCTATTGCCTCCCTCCTCTCTCTCTCTCTCCCTGCGTCGGCTCAGATCATACATCGCCCACCTCCGGCCCGCCCCTAATCCCCCCAAGATGGGCTGCCCAACTACCATCAGAAATTTCACCTACCCCACGCAGGCATACGCCCATTCCACGCCCATTCCAGAGATGAGGGAGACCAGAGAGTCGAGAGTCGAGAAAGTCTCTGTTAGTAGTTTTCTTTTTCAGAACATAACCAATCAGTTGATCGTTTTGTTATTTGAATTCCAGTGCTTCAGGCTGTGAAGATGCATCAAATATACTTTGTAATGGTAAAAGATCTAAGTAATGTCGGTTTGTTGTGACCCATTCTACAAGTCTAACAAGCTTGACAACTTTTTTCTCCTTTTTTTTGCAGTTGATCCATGTGTATACGAGGCCCAGAAGGTACCCTACCATTTGCAACACCATTTCTTAAATATTATCTTATTGGTAACCGACCTTGAATCTGAACAAATTCCTTGATAATTTGTTCCTGCGGTGTATATTGGAAGAAAATCTTGACAGGAGAGCTGAGCACTACTATTCCGAAACGAAGCGAGTTGTTAAGGGTGAGCTAATCACATCTTTGGTGTACGCTCTTCTATGTATTTGATTAGCCGATGAAGATTACTTCCCCATGACAATTTCCATGCACAGGAATATCAAATTCACATTTCACTGTATTTGTACTGCTCACTGTATGCCTTAATAAAGAACTAGAGTTTCACTAACTAAGCACCTTGTATTATTCATAAATGAACTGGAGCTGCACCTATCCCAATCTATGCACATCCAAAATAAAGAGGCAAGATTGCACATTGCATCTGTTATTTCTATTATCCAAGTGTGTTCTGTGCGAGCTCAACCTACTGTGTTGTCTTACTATCTACTGGTTATTTGCTATTTCCCGTTCACTTACACTTTGGCTGGGCATGCTAGCCAGAAGGTGTTAATATTTCACTGTTCACTGACTTGTTTTGTGTCTTTACTTAAGTTTCGACTGGCATGTTTACAAATAGATAGCCTCTAATTTCGTGAACTATCATCAGAAATGACATTGTGGTGACAAAAAAAAAGATGGTGGCTGTTTGTTGGATTTTTGATAATGATTTGTCGAGCACCATATCAGTTTGATTCTTGATGTAGAAAATCATGATCGAAAGACATCAGTCATGCATTGTGACAAATCTGTATACAGCATGCTATGGTACATGAAGTACCACCAAAGTAAACAGGTATGGTCCATTTCATAAAGATTGTTTATCTTGTGGTAAAGATTTCTTCATGGGAGTGAGATGTTTCTTTGTAGATATTTACGCTATTATCTCTCATTGGTTATTTGATGTCTACAAGTATCTTCCATTTTAGATCGTTAATTCTTGAGGAAAATATATATTTGAAGAATTGTATATTGACCAGCAGGATACTTACTTTCCTTGTTTGTGCCTACAGGAGAGGGCCATCAATGATTATCTAGGTTACCATGGAAGCTCTTTGGAATTTATATACTCACACACATGGAAGATAATTTTATCTGTTGCCCTACATACCAATTTAATTTATTTTTTCTTATGCAAATATCACAAGGTTATTGTTTCTAGATAATGATTGGACTGGACAATTTTGTGCATGAGATGGAATATAAATTATCATGTTCTTTTCCTTTTGAATCAACTTATTATTTATTTTGTTGTGATATGAATTTCACATGTTTATTAGAAATTTTGTATTTTTTTGCACTTTTTAAAATGTTATTCTTTAGTTTACATGCATCTTATTATTTTAGTGAGCTACTTTTTCTCTTTAAAGTGAACAATAGTAACTGATCATAGGTGACAATTTTTAGAGCCTAATATGTACCAGATATGAAAATATTCATATTCAACTATTGATCTTTCAAGGGATAGTTTCTTATTTTCTTCATTGATATTTGGGGGAGTCAGTTTAACGAGTCATATCTAACTAAATATTAGTGTTAAAAGTTGTCATGAAATGTTTCATTTATTCTTTTCAGTCTGCGAGAAAGTCGAAAGCAAAGGGAGAACAACCTACAATGAGGTATTTTCTTTGTTATTTCTTTATAGGCTACATTTTACCTTGTTTCGGTACAATCAAATTGTAGAGCATTGCTGGTTTTGAGCAAAGCAACGTACAGAAGTATATAAGTAACCAACGTCTACACACTGTTGTTAGAGTAGTATACAACATACAGATGGACATCCAGAATTTTAAAAAGTGAATCACTGTCATCTGGTATACTTTACATCTATACCGCTGTACGTATGATTAACAAAAGAGGTAGTCTCTCCAGATGGATCGTGGATCTTCTTCATGCTACAGGCTTGTGTTATTTTGTTCACCAAGATTGACCAACATTAATTATCATTTTGTTCATCAGTCATCACTTCATCTTAGTATCACAACTAATGCCTTTTTAGGGTACAATTATGCAATATGGTCTTGGGGCATCCTAACTCTTGTAGCACACTCATATTGTGCATTTCGATACTTTTAAACAATAAAAATCATATTTGCGCTTTGTTAGAATCCTGAGCATTGAGCTCCCTAGCAGTTGTAAAGAAACCTTCTCCAGTAGGTTCATCTATATGAAAAATGTTCAGACGTGCTACAGTAAAGTTCAGAGAACAGCGATGAAATGTAATCAGAAAATGGCATTACATGTAAATGTGACTATGCTTTTTTTATTAGTATTAATGCATAGTTGTCTTTTCTCTTTTTGTTCAGGGAACGAAAAAGAAGCTGTTGAACTCAGGAAAAACTTCTAAAAGCACACCTAGAAAAGAGAGTGCTCCCATGGCTGATTTTGTGGATGATGATGCGACCTTACAGCAGGTAATATATAATCACAAAGATAGCCGCCAAACTGACGTGGTCCTAGAATGGCAATCGAACTCCTAACTTATTTGCCTATGTTTTCATCATGACACCCGGTCACTCCTTAACAATGTTAATTATGCAGGCAATTGCTCTCTCCCTGGCAGGTTCTTCAGAAAATTCCGTGACTGCAATGGGTGCAGAAACTTCAAGCACAGGAATGAGAGGAAGTGAAGGCACTCCGTGCAAAAAGAATAACACTGTACCCATTCAGGACTCAGCTAAAAACAGGAACATAAAAAAGCAGGTACATTCCTATCAGCATAGTCTAGCCTGTATTAATTTTCTATCCTATCTTATTTGTGTTTTACACTTTCACTTCTCATTGCTTTTAGGGCAAGAGCAGGATACAACTGACAGAAGATGATTTGGTTGCTTTCTTCTTCTCATTTGACGGTATATTATCTGGCTCCAAAGTATGTTTTGTGCCCATTTGAAACTTGAGATTCCCTCAAAAAAAACCTTGGATTGTATTTAGAATTAGTTGTTTATGACTCCACAATTTTGTTAAGGAAAATAATGCAGAGAAATAGTCTTAGTAGGATATTCTGTGAACTTAAAAGTAACTTAGGTTTTGTTGGTCCATTTATACATGTAGGAACCACAGAAATGCTACATATTGTTGTTTAATTTGCTTACATGATGCTCTTGCACTGATCTCCTGCCTATGGAATATGTTTGCCTTAATCTCCATCTGCATTGGAACTACTTCAGAGTTCAGATTTAGATGTACCGTGGAATTTGATATAATCGAAATATGTCTTTGCACATACCTTAATTGATAAGAGTTTGTTCTGCCACCTTCTTTGGAAGTAAGGAGAAATATTAGTGAACTTACTTATGGTGTACAATTTATGGATTCTGCAATACTTGCCAAGAGAAGAAAGTAATAGATAGTACTTTTTAACAACATCGAACAAGCCAGGCTGAATTTTATCTATTCTGAAGGCACTTCCTTTGGGCATTCCTTTAGAGACAAATGGATATAGTTATATTAAGAGCAGATACATCAAATTTGGATTGGCATAGTTTATCTCATATCTTTTGTAGCATGTGCTCTAAAGATTCAAGTTTTATTTTTTTATTCTTTATATTTTTATTTTGTAAGCAGTCTTAATTGGTTACTACCTTGATCTACAGAGGTTGGAAAATGATATACAAATTTATATTTTGTTTTGTAAGCAGTCTTAATTCATTATGTGACAAAAATATTTGGTTATACAATATATGAGACGTGAATCTTAATGAATCTGATTGTTCGTTTTATTTTTTACAAATTTTATCTTGTTTTGTATTTTACCGTAGCATTAGCACGGGCACACTACTAGTAGATTAAAGTAGTACTTCAACTAATTTTTAATTTAACCTTCAGGCTATGGCTTTTAATTAAAATTATATTGTAATACTTTTTAACTTTTTTGAAAAATAAGATAAAAATTGAAAAAATTAAGAAAAATTAAAAAACACTAACTCTCACGAACAATACAAATAAATAATAAAAAATCAGAACACTCAAATAAACCAAATTAAAAGCTAATATATTTTAAATAGTTTTTTATTTAAATTACTCAAAAACTAAAGTATAATAAAAATTGAAACTTTTTGAAGCGGATTAAAGCGGAAACCTTACCCGTCGAGTTCACAAGCGGCTCGACTGACCACCGTCGCTGCGCACGCGGCATGCATACAGATTGTGGCGCGTATTCTCTGACTTAGAGGAGCTAAGTCACGCTGTGACTTAGCTCCTCTAAGCCATCCATTCTCAGATGAGTGGTCCAGATTTTTTTTGTTTTGATTTTTTTACTTCTAGTTTTTTATTTTTATCCTTTTCTAGTTTTTTCTTTTTTAATTTTTTTATATTATCTGTGTTAAAATAACCTATTTTATTTATAAAAAAATAGATTATTTTAACACAGATAATATAAAAAAAATTAAAAAGATAAAACTAAAAAACTAAAAACTAGAAATAAAAAAATTAAAACTAAAAAAAATCTGGACCACTCATCTGAGAATGGATGGCTTAGAGGAGGTCCTCTACGTGAGAGAATCCCGCTCGTACAGATTGATGGTGTTCTGCTGTGTGTTCAGTGCTTGGCTACACAACGGTGCCGCGTTGCTGCGTGGTGTCAGGGCTAGCTAGCCAGCTACTGGATCGCTAGCACCTCTATGCTCTCTTCTTCCCCTTTCCTTTTTTCCTCCAACTCTGCAAGTTGCAGCAGGTCCAAGACAGCTTACAGGAGTACAGCATTGTCATCAATCTCTCTGCGCTGCATCAACTGAACCAATCCCGAACAGGTAAGAGTACCCAACGGAAAATTAATGAGTAGAGGTTAACCACGGCTGCTCCGGTTCAGAGCAAGTATAATAAGGGCATCCGCAATGGCTAAGGGCCTGTTTGGAACAGAGAAATTTCACAGAAATTTTGCAGGAAACAGTTCAATTTCCGCAGGAATCGGGAAAAATTCCCGCATTCCAAACAGGGCCTAAAGTAAATTTGCTCTCTATAATATCTATGTGGCATGTTCATCTAGACTATAGATAAAAAGTAAAGATTACTCCTTCAGCAGATGACCTATATACAGTAATTTTCTTTGATCCCACCCTATTTTTTAATCCTCCCAGCCCCATCCACAGAGCGGCTAGGCCTCCCTCGCCCATGTGTGGGACCCGTTCGGCATGGAAGTCCGTGAAGCGACGCTCGCCAGGCGTAGCGGCAACTCTTTCTCTCTCTCTCTCTGTTTCTCTCTCCTACGTGGACACGCTGTAGATAGGCTTATCGACCTGTTGCGGGTAGCCAGGAGGCTGTTAGTAAGCTGTATGCTGAGATGGAGGAGAGAGAAGAGAGGTGGGCTATAAGTTTACAGCCAGCTGAAGCACAAGAACCAAGAAACTTTGTGAGAGAAAGGGGTGGGTCATACAGCCTTTAGCTGACTGTAAACTACTATATGAATATGCTGATAAATAAGCTGTAAGTGCTCATACAGCCAGCTGAAGATTGTATTATTAGTCTTGCTCTCACGGCTATTATCAGCGAAAGCGAAGATGATGTACCAGAAGAAAATCTTCGATCCGGCCGGAAATCAAGCACCCGTGGTACTAGGAAGTAGGAACCACCATGGACCTGGCTTTGATGAGTGACGGCAACATTAATGGCGCCATCTCACTATCACAAAACCCCACGGAAGCTCAGTTCTACTCCAGGATCTAGATCAAGATTGCAGTAGTGTTCATGGTATGGTATGGATGGATACCTCTGATCGCCAGAGAGAGAACTCGCAATCCTAGCTGTCCAGTTGATCACCCAAAGGGAAACGATCCAACGGACGGCATTCATCCTATTTGCACGTCACAGAGCTAGCTAGCTATCTACTATCCTTATACTTTTGAACTGTGACCGATAGTTTTTTCACGGTTAATGATTTTTATTTACGTTTTTTAGTACAGCGGGATAAAGGTATCGATATAGACGGCTCATATGTTTTTAAACTCAAAAGGCTGTTTAGAGAATTGGTTTCGACAAACCACTTGAAAAAACCTAATCCATTAGCCAAAATCAAAAGCAATGAAAAGACTATATATGTCACATAAGTTCACTCACGGATACATGAGGCATGAGTAGTACGCACGGATCATTTCAATGATACGAGCTCATTTGAGCTTAAAACTTTTAGCTTATTTAGTATTGTTTAGGTTTTTTTGCACTATAACTGATATTAGCTTTTTAAGATAATTAAGCTTAAAAAGGAAAAAAATATATCATTACAGACAATACAAATGAATAAAGGAAAAAAGACAAAAAGCCTAAAAGAGCAAAAAAAATAAGAAAAAACAAAATTAAAAAGTTAGAAAGCTAAAAGTTGAGGCTTAAACGAGCACCCAACTCCCGTATAGACTAATGATGATACTTAGCCATTACAAAATGGGTCGGCCCATAAGATCCTATTGGGCTATGAGGCCATGTCAGTTTCCATAAATGGGTCGACCCGTGGCCCGTAGGAGAGACTCTGGGCCTCATGGACTAGGTCCAATTCAGATTGGACCAGTTGCACCCCTATCTACACCCCATCATGCACACAGACCAAGAAAGCATTAAATCTAAGTAGTAGTTAATAAGAAATAACTATGCATACCTCTATTAAATAGCGTACCACAACCATTTAACCTGTTTCAAAGCATTTAAGTAGGGATAAAAAGTGAAAGTATTGCAATAACTACACTCTTCTTTCAATGGATAAATATTTTGAAACAGATACTCTCAAGGCCGTGGACAAATATAGTGAAATGGATGGAGTACTAATAAAACTATAGTAATATAAAAGTATTTTTAATGAAAAATATAACTATATAGTTTTCCATGTGGTCAATCTAGATAGTTTTAAACATATTAGTAAATATTTGATGACATGGATTTTATAATGTACTTTAAAACGAACGAATGGAGTACTACCTAAGGCAGTATCGAAAGCGCCCTCAAAAAAACTTTTTAAAGAATCCTAAGGGCTCTTGCTTACTTTGCAGGCATACGACGAAAGTTTATTTTGATATAATTCGAATCCTTGTGATTTTTCTTATTTTTCCTCGGTTCAAGCACAACTTAAGGCCAATTTGAACATGAGAAAAATAGTTGACTCGCAATCCAATCCAAAGTTGTCAATTCCATTTCGGAGGCCATTCCTGTTTGCCTCTTGATATGGAATGTGCCGGTACTGACCCATATCGGTGTACCGTTCTGGATTTTAATATAATAATAAATATATGTGTAATTATTTGCACACATAATTCACTTGGAAATCTCAATTTGAATATGCAACCATAGGATAAAAATGACGCATAGTTGAATGCATGCAATTATCAAAGCATCACAAGTTCACAACATAGTAAGCTAGAAGTGAAGACTGAAGACACTTACTGTGGGAAGGCAAGCAGCAAGACAGGCTAAGAGCAGCAGGAAATACTAGTAGAATTTCATCAAATGATAGCTCTCATTTGCTGCATCAAAAAGAGGTTGAAGTTTCACAATATTGCACTAAGCTACAGGTTGTGTTCATTTCATAGATAGAAACAAGGAAATAATCTCATCAAGTGTATAAACGTAAAATAAGATGACGACAGTAAACTACAAGCTAGTTCATCAGAAATTCCAAGATCATTGTCAAATTAATTCAGTGCTATATGGTAATGATAATTAACATATTATGATTAGAACTACAACAAAAGCGTCCAAATTTAACATGGTAACCATACTTCATGGTAAAATCAGGCAAAGTAATTCTTACCAACATATTCAAGAGTCAAGTATCCAAAAGTTCCAGCGAGTCTAGTTGCCATAGAGAAGTTCCTGTCCGGTGGCGAGTAGAGAGGAGAGGGGAGGGGCAGCATAGACCTGAAGGTGGTGATGCCGAGGCCCTAAGGGAGATGAAGTTGAACTCAAGCACTGGCCGGGATGAGCTATCACAGAGGGATCCGTCGCCCACCGTGGAATGCCCACCATCGCTGGAGAAGGCTAGGGTTCTCACTTCTCCAATCCAATCTCCAAATCGCTGGAAGTGTGTACTGCCAAACGTTGTCATCCGTTACTTACTTCATAGTTGGGCTGGGCCTTCATAGTTCAAACTTGGGCTAATTAGCCGAAGCAGCCAAACGCTACATGCGACGCACACCGTGGAGCAAATTTTGGCCGGTACCGGATTTTACAGAACGGACGATTTCGCCTAGAATGACTGGAATTGGACGGAATGGCCAGTATTGCCCGGTATTGAGATCGGTACAAAATTGCGTCTTTTGTGTGCCGGTTTGGGTTCGGCCATTTTCGGCCGGTACCGGAATGGAATTTATAACCTTGATCCAATCACCAACGTCATCTTTATTGGCATGCTTGACTCTGGCTGTAACAAGGTTTTCACCCTAGCTAGGGCAGCGAGCGCCTCCAAGAAAAAGAATATGGTTCCATTTTCTTCAAGTTTACTGCTATGTAGTCATGTTTGATTGAGTGCATATTGCGCATCTTCACTGGAGAAGTGAAGATTCAATCTGCCTCTAGCATGTTCTGACATCTGAACATTTGATCGAGTCACATATACCCAACAAGTCAAATATCCGGAATCTAAGATCAAGATCATACTGTTCATGGTATAAATGCCACATACTGCTAGAGTGAAATCCATTACCAGGGTTGCTGGTACGAACTGATCATATAATAAGAATAAAAAACTCACAATCACAATTGCCTACTAAGAATGTGTTTGGTTGGAGTGATGAAAGTGGAATGGGATGGGATGGAATAGGATGAGATGGTTCCACAAAAAAGGTGAAACCACATGGTCCAGCATCGAAGAAGAAGATTCTCTAAATTTGCACAGGCTCATCCCACTTTGGACCATTCCATCCCACCCCATCTCTCAAACCAAACACATGGATAGACTTGGTCAAAGGAACTATCCTATTCCATCTCACCCCATCCTTCAAACCAAACACATCCTAAATCGATTTAGGGATCGTGATTGGGTACATATGGTCCACATTTGTCTGATCTACATATTAGAAGCTAAGTTTAAGCCAATGAAATACTTATTTTGCGGTTACCAGCACACTAGGTTTCTCGTGGTCCCGCCCCGCCTCCTCCCTCATGGCCTCATCCCTGTCGGCCTCCTCTCCTCCTTCCCAGTCATCGCCGCCTCCTCTGTCCTTGCTCACATCGGTCGCTGCCTCCTCTCTCTAGCTCTCCCTCTTGTTAGCCTTCCTCCCCGCCGACCACTACTTTCAGTCTTCTCCTCTCGCGCAAGCGACAATGGTGACACTATGGCCGCGGGTAGCAGTGGCAACTGCGAGTGGGGCAGCGCCTAACCGGGCCACGTGCCCAAAGGGCATCGGTGGCCCTTTTAGGCTAGGTGTGCCCTAGGCCGGCCCGATCCTTTCCTGTACCGTGCCTAGGTCGGAGAACAGACACGTGGGTCGGTATGGCACGATAGCTTATTTGGACTAGTCGTGCTAGACCTAATCAAACCATATCCTATGTGGGCCCGTGCCATGCTGGATGGCCCATTTGGCCAAGTCTGAATGCATAACTACTTCCTCATCTTTGCTTTTTCTGTAAGGAAGCATGGACGAGTTCTTGCCGCCTGATGCCGTGAACATGCCAACATGTACCATCAGTGCGATCTACACAATTCGGATGATTATGCCATTCTCTTGCTCATGTCACATGGGCTTCCGAGTGGCAATCCAATATGAGCAGGGATGGTCATGTAAGAAGAATGATACAACCATACAAGGTCAGGCACGTAAGTGAAGATTCCATCTTTTTCGTTTTTGAAAAG
Organism: Dendrocalamus latiflorus; assembly: GCA_017311315.1. Taxonomy (NCBI): domain Eukaryota; kingdom Viridiplantae; phylum Streptophyta; class Magnoliopsida; order Poales; family Poaceae; genus Dendrocalamus; species Dendrocalamus latiflorus. The sequence goes on from CM029637.1 coordinate 21,411,640, forward strand.
TAAGTTCCCTTCTTTTCCGAGTTGGTTTTTGATAAGGATATTTTATTATCGAAAAATTGTGTTTTCGCGCATAAAGGAGACAGAAATTAGTATATTGTATAAAATTAGACCATAAATTAAGATTCTTCCACTGCACGAATAATCTCTACGGGGTAGAAATCCTAGCTCGCATAAATTGTGTTTTAGGAGTGGAAATTTTCATTTGATGGGATCCGAAAGAAAATGAAATCCATCTATAAGGATTATACTAAAGGCTGCGTTCTGATACAAATGATAAAAAAATGCGCTATGCATAGTTTGTGCTTTACAAAATATTTTAGTTCATGTAAGTATGCACTAATGTAGGTATATAATAATATAGGCAGACTATGAACACAATAATATGTAATACGAATGTATGTCACTGTATATATGTACCACTGTACATAGTAAAAGAATGTCGTTTTTGTCAAATAAAAGAAAAGACACACTTATTAAATCCGTTAATGGTGGTGATATTTCAAAGGAGCCACATCTCGGGCAGGGTAGGCTTCAGTCTAGGGTGTGAAAAAAATCTAGTGTACAGCCCGGGTAAATTTAGTCCAGCCTGGGTAATATTTTTATAGTCCAGCCTAAATAGTTTATAGATCATTCCACCACTAAACCCGGGGCGTAACTAAATTCTGACTCCGCCACTGTTGGCAAACAAAGTAAATCTTGTGTCTTAGAATTTCATTCTGAGTAACAAATACAACTATACAGAAACGAATGTATTTATTTCTCTTCTGTCAGTAAATATTAAACCAATATTCATGATCCCTATAATAGCATGGCTAGCAACCTGAATGAACTATCGAATATAATATAGTAAAAAAAAACTAAGCTATATATCGCCCATAGTAAACTCCTACTAATCGTTCGCTTTTGCTAATCTTTGCTAACAATCCCCATACGTACTGTTACTGCTCGCCGTTACCACCATGAAACAGAGGAGCGGAGGCGGCGCCGGCGCCGGCAAGCGAAGCGCCCGGGCCTGACGACGTCGGCGACGTCCCGATGCTCCACGAACCCAAGAAGCGGCCGTTCCGGTCGCCGCCCAAGAACCAGTCCATCATGGCGCTCGGCTCCGTCCCCTCGAGGATCTTGGAGTATTCCAGGTAGTCTGTGACGTCGCCGTTCTGCGACTCCAGCAGCGCGGCCGGCGCCGAGGACGCCGCGGCGGTGGCCGTCGCAGCGTTCTCGGGGAAGTTGAGCTTTGCGCGGTTGCCGCGGAAGAGGAGCGCGGCGGCGTCGTAGGCGCGCGCGGCGTCTTCGGCGGTGGCGAACGTGCCGAGCCACACCCGCGCCGCCTTCTGCGGGTCCCGGATCTCCGCCGCCCATTTGCCCCACGGCCGCCGCCTCACGCCCCGGTACTTGCGCGCCGGCAATGTTCCCTGCTCTGCTCCTTGACGTGACGTCGACATCACCGTAGACGCGCCAGGCTGCTGGTCGTCCGGGCGCCACGGCATGGCCAGCGCTGGCCCAGGGCGCGGCGGGCCGCGGCTGCTGGCGACGACGTGCGTGAGCGCGGACGCGATCACCGCCGTCTCCGCCGCGAGCGCGGGCTCCGAGAACGCCATCGTCGCCGGCAACGGCGTCGGCGGCTGGACTGCTCTGTTCCTCTCGCTCACAATCGCGCGCACACGCAGACGCAGACACGGTAGCTTCTGCAGGTGGAGAATGAGGAGTCGTATTTGTACTTTCCTTCCTTACTCTCAAAAGGAGAGAAGAGGGAGAAGAAAATCTCCTCCTCGTCAACATGATTAACAAAACAGAACAACATCGCAGAAGAAGAAGCAAACTTGGATTAAAACAGCAATTAGCTAGAACACTACACAACACACCGCACGGATGCCGAGGCAAAGCAGCATGCACCATGCTTTCCTTGGGCTAAGGATGTGTTCTTGGCTTAAAAATGCTTGGACTCTTCTTCCCCCTTCTGCACAAAAGGCTTCGACTAAATAATTCTTTTTGGATCCATGTGTTCATGGCAGCCTTGGATTCGTGCTCCTCTGTAGCTGGACGCGAGAGAGAGAGAGAGCCAAAAGAGTTTATGACTCGGGTTTGACCATGTAGAAGTCTGAAGGAGACGAAGGCAAGATAGGAGTTGGAGTTATCATGTACGTCGGTCCCAAGAAATGATGGCCCGGCTCTCGAGGGAGCAAAACGCTGGGCATGTACAACCTATAGATGGATAAGTTCTTTTCACTTCACACACAGATAACTGAATAGATAATTTGTACAATGAGCCGTCTATTTGACTGTCTGCAAACTATTTAATGCATGCATACAGCCATGATCAAGCATGAATATGATTCCTATATACCATTGTGTTGCTTCTTGATACAAAACAGATCAAGCATAAATAAGATGAATATAATTACAATATTTCTTAGAACCATCAATTATAAATGATATATTAATATATAAAATGTTCACATGCTAGCTTTTCACTCAAGGATTTGGTGACTCCAGTTTCTTTGGTCTCGTTATCCCTAATTATTGAAGAGTCTTCAGGTGATTGGCCATGATGTGACGAAGCATTGTTTGAGACAGGCCTCAGAACCTTCTGGTTAAACATGAGCAAACAAACTTAGAATGCAGATATACATGAGCAAACAAACATCACCCTTGTTAGCATCATCTCATTGTGTTTCTCAATGAAAGATAAAAACACAATGGGAGAGAAAATAAAGTTTGTATGTTGTTGACAGACAATGATCAAACTAATGTGAACTAAATTCAGAAATTCTAAAAAATAGTGAGGTACGCTGTACAGAGCAAAAGTAAAGTTGTATGCAGTTGACACTTGACAGACAATGATCAAACTAATGGAACTAAATTAAGAAAGTCTGAGTGTAAACAAGTCTAGACGTGTAGTAAAGAAATACAAGTGAAAATTTTAAAAGGGGAAAAAAGAGATGCTAAAGGGCAGAGTACTATCAAAAAGTTGTTCCACCCAGAATTATCTACGAATGCTTAAAGTCATCAGAATCCAGCCTTGATTTCAAACATCTCAAACACTGTTGCATGAAATTTCAGTTAGGAAACAACCGCTTCCTCAAACACTTCAGTGCAGCAACATGCTCATCTTTATCTCCTCTGCCGACTCTCCTCTGCTCTGCCCCCGCCTACTCATCTTTATCAGTGTAGCAACTATTCTGAAATGATTGAAAACAATTTCATGTTCAGTGGCCATGCATGACAAAACCCTCTAGCAAATATGCTTGCTTGAGTGACAAGATAACATTATTATCCCAAGCAAATCACTATTGCTAATTATGCATAAAAATTTTTGGTCTCAAGTCTTTTGGAGCTCCACAGTTCCTAAGCATAAAAGTGCCCTCCAGGAATAAGGAATCAGCGAAAGGTACCAAATCGGTTCTTTTACTTGGCTTAGGGTCAAATTTGTTCCTCTAATAAATCAATTTACCTCTAATCAAATTTGTTACAAGATAAAACAGAAGGATACACTGAACCTAGGTACCTGAACAAAATTAATCACAAGACAAAATGAAGTACACTGATACCAAATAAATTATCGTGGATACAGAAAGAAGAAATTCTGACAAGAACAAGATGTTCATATGCTTGGGGGCAACATTTAAAAAAACATGGTGATACATGAGCAACATGGAGAAATCACAAAAGTTAAACTAAGGATAATAAATATACCTTCATAAGATGCAACCTGAAATCAGTTGGGCGAACTCCTTCACCAATGCATACCATAACAAACTGCGAAGAGTGGAAAAGAACGTCTGCGGCAGCTTGCTTCTTCTGTTTAGTCTGAAACACATAGGTCACCACAACAGCAAATATCAAGCACAATTTCTAGAAAATTTAGATCTTTATGGACAAGTGATTTAAAAATACGAATTCGGGACCCAAATCTGACCCCACGCATAAGCATGAAATCTAGATGGACCTATCCAACAAATAGAAGATAATCCAATTCTGCCTAAGTGATCAACCAATTGAATATTACAGTAGCTAAAGATGTCGTATGTGAGATCTAGCAATAGCAAGCAAGGCTGTAACTCTACCATGTGTCCAAAGTCCAAACCAGTGCAGAGTGGGTTCCAAACTTCCAATAGAAAAGTGGGGAAGTATAGCAACAAACAAGAGAAGAACGAACTAGGACTCTTTCCTTCCTTACCTCGTAGTCGTCCTCAGAGGCCACAGAAGCGTTTCGAGCAGCCATTCTCTGTCTATCTTCTTATTCTGCTACAAGCAGGGAACAGATCAGATTAGGGCTGTAAACGAGCCGAGCTCGAGCGAGCTCGGCCTTCCAGGCTCGAGCTCGGTAGAAGCTCGAGTCGAGCTCGAGCCGAGCTCGAGTTGGGGTCCGAGCCCGAACCTGGGCTCGAGCTCGGCTCGGCTTAAGCTCGAATAGGCTCGAGTTCAGCTCGTTGAAGCTCGATAACAATTAAAATAATTTATTATGCATTATTTTCAATAATAAGAAAATTTTAGGTTCGAGCTCGGCTCTAATAAGCTCGATAACAGTCAAAATAATTCAAATACACACTAATTTTTAATAATAAGAAAAGCTCGAGCTCGAGTTCGGCTCGAGAAAGCTCGGTAAGAATTAATATATGTTACTATTTAAGCTTGAATCGAGGCTCGCGAACTATTCGAGCTCGGCTCGGTAAAGCTCGCGAGCTCGAAATCAAGCTCGAGTTCGGCTCGTTTAAAGCTCGAACCGAGCTCGAATCGAGCCTAGAACGAGCCGAACTCGAGTAGCTCGCGAGCTTCGAGCTTTTTTTACAGCCCTAGATCAGATACAGATACATATGAATAGCGTTAACCAATCTTTGCAACCATATGGGGAAAAATTACAATATTAAAAACTGAAGCCAAAACATCGCCAAGATTGCACGGTCGCCGGGATCGAGCAAGCGGAACCGGAGCAATCAATAGCTTGGTGGATTGGATTGGACAAGGCTGGATTAGGGCTTACCGAGAAGAGCAGGTGGGAATCCGGATCTCCAATCCGGCAGGGGAAGGCGTGGTGGTGAGGCCGGAGGAAGAAGACTGGAGCGGAGGGCAGAGGAGAGTAGCCGCTTCTGCTCCCCTGCCGACGCCACGGCCTTCCTCTCCTACGCCGCCGCCGCCTGGTGCTGCTCCTGCGGCATGGCGTCGCCGCCTTCCTCTCCTGCGCCGCCGTCGCCGCCTGGTGCTACGCCCTTGCTCTTCCGAGCCGCCGCCACGCCTTGGCTCTTCCGAATGTGGATCTGGATTTGGCGCGCGGCGGAAGGAAATCGCTGTCATTTCGCGCGCCCGTACCTGGATCCGCTTCGCGTCGGTAGGAGACGACGGCTCGTACAACGCTCGCAGCGCCGGCGGTTCGCCTGGGAGCACGAGCGCGGGCCGTCGCCTCGCGAGAGGACGGCTTGCGTCTATCCCTTCCTTAATTACGGTCCACGTCGGATGATTTTGCTGTCCTGGCATGATAAAGACTGTACCCGTCTGTGGGTTGTACATGCCCTAAGAGCGCTGACAACTAAAGAGACCTTCAAATCGACTTCTGGCTTTCAAATCGGTTTTCGGTTTCTGTTTGCACAGCAGCTCTTAAAGGCGGCTTCTTTAAGCCACTCCGCTTATAAAAACCATCGGCTGACCTCCGTCATCTTCTTCCTGTCAGCGTCTTTTACAAACCAACAATAACAATAATAAAGTCTTTTATCTCAAACAAATTAAGATAGGCTAATCATTTACAAACCATTTTCCAAAATTTATTCCGAAAACTATTTCTTCTGGTGGTTACTATTCCATTTCGGCCAAAAGTTCCAGTAAAAAACCATTTGCTTCAGCAGATTAAAACACCTCTAAATATGTATTATCTAAGCTACATGCCCTTAGTACACCTCTCATGTAGCTGATGATGGTACGTTAGCTAGGCACTATAAGATCGTGCTCCTAACAGACTGTCCACGCTCTACTGGTGTGACGGGGCTTTCTGGCTAACACGCTGGGAGCTTGTGTATGACATCTTCGTAAAGAACTACGCGCCGCAGCATGTAATGCGCCAGTTTGGCCTACGTCAGGCGCTTCCGCCTTCCGGTACCAGTCGGACCACCGCTGCCGCAGAGCGTGCACACATGAGTGACCGTCTGTCATAAATCTCTATGTACTTACTATTCCGTTTGTAGGCACTAACGAAATGGTCCTATAAGCAGGTACTCTAGAAAGGAAGTGAAATGCGGCACGAACTGGACGGCAAAGATGCAGGGGTGGAATGCGCAGTGGGAGGGCACGTTTGACAATCATGTGGAGGAGGACCGCCCCCACGACAGCAGGGACTACACGGAGTACCTATGCTGATACCAAACGCATACACCTACGAGGCTCGTACATGTTGTTGACCAGCCTACCGCACACGTCGCTACTCCGACAGACACGTACCCCACGCACCTCGTGCGGGACGCTCACATCACGGTACGTTACATGTAATTTTTAAATATTCCCTAATGGCAATGTCGCTGAGATGATTGACCATTTTATGTTTTTTCCTTCAGGCTGACGTCGGTGCTGCGATCTGGAGGGAGTCCGACACTATGGTGGATAGGCTCGCCACTGGTGCGGAGGTGACCCACGAGGAGAATGTGAGCGCTTGGCTTCGTGTGGAGGTCTGGGGTAGACGTGTCGTAGCCTTGTTGTCCTGCACAAGGCTACCAGCGATCTCCACGGCCACGCTCAGCGCACATACGGTTCATCCACCGATGTCGCCCCGACCCGCATGGCACCACTCCGGAGGTTTTACTTGGGCACGTCCTACACCACTTCGCTCGGATGAGGCTGGAGGTTCTGCCTGGGGATGACCTCGTACACCGCCAGGGTAGCTGTTCGTGCGTCCTCTGTACATTCCCAGCTTTCTCACGCAGGGGGTGTACTCCGCGTCATACATCCCTCCTCCAGACGCGATGGCACCAACTGAGGGTACGCTTCGCCTCTTCTCGGTTTTATCCCAATACTTTATGTCACGAACTAACGATATTTGTATTGCATGTCTTTTCTACCCCGAGCAGGGATGGAGTGTCTCCCTGGGCCCGGATGATCCGGACCAATACTTTGAGGACTGGCCCGGGCAGGCGTCCGGGTCTGCACCTCGAGGCACACCACCAGAGTTTCTCTTCGGGAGTGCCCTCACCAGTGCACCGGAGGGCACACAGGCAGCGGTGCAACCCACTCCACCAGCTCAGGGGCAGGTGCGACGGTCTCCTGGTCGTCTTACGTTGTCAGGGCGTCGTTACCCCTTGTAGCGGAGGACGACTAAGCGGGGCCGTATGGGAGGACGCGGACGCAGAGACAGAGGGCCCAGGGTGGTGACGGAGGGGTGCTGGGGATGCTGTTGGGGGACAGTAGTGTTGACTGTATACTATTTGTTCATGTACTATTTACGTTTGTTATTTACGTAGTGAACTTTACAATACTGTGGCGAGCTTACTTCTACTTCTCCCTACCTTCTCGATGCGCGCACCAAACAAATAGTGAACTGCATTGATGGCAACCACAACAACGTACGAACCATTCAATTACATGCTTAACAACATTGAAAATTATTTCGAACAACAGTCCTGAGTACAACAGTACAACCATACACATCATTGCCTATAGGTGGAACGAGCCTCATGGCACCCACATAGAGTATTGTTGAGGGGGCCACCTCGGACGTGGCTGGCCGTCGTTGTAGTGGCAAGCACATATACAACTAGGGTTCGCGTAGTAGTATGTTGAGTCGTACGAACTCCCTATGTTGATGACCTCCTCGTTGCCCTTCTTGTGCTCCATCTGCTGATGGAGGTCATCGTTCTCCTCTTCAAGACTGTCAATCTGTGCCTCCAAATCAGTGATTTGCTCCCACAACGTATGCACGTACATCGAAACATACCGTTCATGGGAGGATCAATTCATCGCACAAAGTCACATTTATCCATCTGCTACAAAGGAATGTTAACATTGTAACTCTATTAGTAGTACAACAAAATAGACGAGTGCGAACTTATACCTCAGAGTATGGGTATCAAAAGAAAACGTCGACCACCATCCATATGGCCTTCTGCCACCTGCACCATCGCGTCCTGCATGTGTTTGCATTTCGGCCACACTGGTGAGCACGCCTATTTGGCAACAAGCGGTACGTAGCGCCGAAGTCCTCCTTCCTTTCGAGCGGAAGGTCCTCCTTTGGTGACCCATATTCGACTGGCCTCTCGACGTCCATCATGGTGGCTTATTCTATGACGGAGAAGATAGTTGTTCCAACCAGCAATGCCTTGTCTATTCATTTTATAGCGTAACTGCGAGCCAGCTTTGCTTAGTGACATGACATGACGTCCCAGCTTTTCGCAGTGACATGACAGCACGGGCCAGCTTTGCGTAGTGACATGATCGCACGGGCCAGCTTTCCGCAGCGACATGACCATACAGGCTAACTTTCCTCAGTGACATGACATGACGATGCGGCTTTTCGCAGTGACATGATAGCACCACCCAGTTTTGCACAGTGAGAAGACCTAACGCACCAGCTTTGCGCAGCGACATGACCTCACATGCTAGCTTTCCATAGCGACAAGACCTTATGGCCCAGCTTTTCATACTTGGTAGCTTTGCGAAGTGATGGGACCACACAGGGACCTTCATGTACTGACAAGGCAACAAGAGACTCTATAAAAGGAGGTCGAAGAGATTTCTCAGAAAATACTATGCAACCAAACCCCACACTATATAGGCACTTTCTTCACCACATCGGGATGGACAAAAGTCAGAAGAAGCAACAGGACAAGATGATGAAGCAATGGGAGGAGATCCGCGACCTAGCACGGTCAGCTGCCACTCGTGATGAGAAAATAAGGGCTGCTACGGCCCGGGCAGAACAAGCCCAACGTGCTACGAGGTTAGCTCCTCACAATGATGTGCCCCGTAGCAACAACCCCATCCCAAACGTTTCTACCGAGCATTCGCTACAACTCCCACCAGAGGGGGAGACACCCCATTTGTTGGTGCTGGGACACGTGTAAGTTCTTCAAGTCTAAGCACTGCCTCAGCCTAGGTATGCGTTATTGGGGTTGCGTAAACTACTCCAGTGACTACCCCGACCACCGTCTAGACACCGCAACCTATCGGCAGCCGGTAAGGACTAGGTGCGCCATTTTCCCCCTACGTTTTGTCCTTCACAGTATGCACTAACAACCTGTCTCCTATATTCACAGTCCCCGGAACCCCTATGTGGCTACCGCAAATGAATCGATCTTGAGGTCCACCTAGAGGACTAGTGGGTCCTCGACTTCGAGAAGTAGAATGTCACAAGATCATCCGAGATCCGGGAGGAGGAGCGCTGCAAGAACGAGCAAACCCTACGTATACAGTGCGAGACGAAAGCTCATCTTGAGGCGTGCATGCGTAGGGAGCGGGAGGCTTGTGAGTGGGAGCGCAAGAGAAAGAGGAAATGGCGACCAAGGCAAAAGAGGCCGCCGATGAGTTCAACACCGAGCTGACAAGGAAGGGAAAATAGCCCCGGTTCACACAGTAGGTCGTATGAGCAGTTGGGTGGGTTAGCCGTACATGATGCTATATGTTATGCATGTAATCAAAAAGTACGCAGCATATTACTCCCAACTGTATTATGAAGTCTATTTAAATTTAGACAAACTTATTTCCTCGTTATTCGCATTCAATTATTCACATAGCAAGTCATCCAACAATATTAACATATCGGTTTTCCTCTGTATACGAATTTCCAGTAACATCACAATATTACTTACCATCGTACTTACTGATCATTCGAACGTCAATCATTCTTAAAAAAAATTTCACAAATTTTTTTACGCACCAACAACATACAACAATCATAAACTTTTATTACAAATCCAGCATATTATGTTCCAGTTATAATCTACAAAATCTACAAAATTCGCAGGGAAAGTTTGCAGTCGCCCTCTGGGTGGGTGACTCTCACATGCAGTCGCCCCTCCGTTGGGCGACTGGATCTAATCACCTAATAATCGGGCGACTGGAAGCGTGTCGCCTGGCCATTGGGCGATTGGATCCAGTCGCCCTCCGTTGAGTGACTGGAGACTATTTGTTAAAAAAATATTGCCGTGCGTATATTTCTGTAATTTCGAAAAAATAGATTATTCCTAAAAAAAATTCTTTGGTTTCCATAAAAAACCACGCGTTGCTCAGTCGAGGGTCGGGGGTCTACCGGGTCGATGGGTCCTGTCTCTGTTTGACCTCTTTATTTCAGGGCCGGCCCATACCTCTGGTCCCAAGATTTAGGGCTGGTCCACGTGGGAAAATGGGCTGAACCAGACCCTCGCATCTCTACTTCCTACCCAACGACCGACCGGCGACCGCCACCGCCACATCTCGGCCACCTTTCTCCACCTCCGAAGCCGACATTCTCCGGCGCCTACCTCACCTCCTCGGCAGCCGGGCGCGAGCTCCACCATCACCTCCTCCAACTGTTGATCCGGGCTTCTTGGTACGCCCTTGTCCCGCTTCTCCCCAATTCTTGGATCCCTCGGAATCCTGTACCGGCCACGATTGTACTACAGCTCGCAGATTTTTCTTGCAAGAGACAATCGCCCGCCACTGATTGCAGCCTCAATTGATCAGTTTCCCTCCCTTTTTCAGGTCGGGGTATTGTTGTTCCACCATCCAGGACCAGGAACCAGCATTGCTAATGGTATTTCTTCTGCTTCTAAAAGTGTATTTCTTGATTCCTATGTGGACGCGTTCGTAGTGGTTCTGCGATCTGTATACTGAACTCGTCGAGTTGTTTCGCCTGTAGGAGGAAGGGCGCATAGAGCCACCGCAGTACATCCATATCGAGACCAACGATTTCTCGTGCAGAAGGTGGGTAGTTTTATGCTGTATGCTTCCTTTCTTTTCCAATCGGTCCACTGCGACGTGATGTAAATCTTGTTTCTTGCTGCCTGGAGGCGCAAGAGGCAGAAGGAGGAGGACATAGCCGTATGCGAGTGCCAGTATGACCTGTTGGATCCAGAGAGCGCGTGCGGGGAGCGGTGCTTGAATGTCTTGACTAGCACAGAGTGCACGCCTGGCTATTGCCGCTGTGGTGTTTATTGCAAGAATCAGGTTGGTTTTTGTTGTTTAGGTGTTGGTGCCATCATTGTGCATTTCTTTGATTCATTTGTTAGTTTTTTTTTGGTCTGTACTCACGATGATATGCACTGGGCTACCGGCAAGAGAAAAAAAATGATGTCTATGCACAGTATTGCTTTCTTGCTTGTTGACCTGGTCCTTATTTGTATCAGGATTTTTGCTAATTTTAGGGAGATCTGTTATGATCTGGTTATTAATAGGATGATGTAACAGTAGCAAATATGTATATAACTTGTTTTTTGGATTTGGTAACGTGAAAGTTATACTTTGTAACTTCAAATGGCATAATATGAATACAATGATTCTAAATTTTCAAATGTCCACCAAATCCTTTGGAATTTGTGTAGACTATTCCTATTTCCAATCCATGTGACCCAATTCTAATTCCAAAATTCCAGGCCCAATTATTGGGATTCTAAATTTCAAACGGGGTGCTAAAGTGAAGTGTGGCGATGCAGTGATTCCTTTATGTGCTGAATGCCTGCATCATCTACTATTAATGCATGCCTATATTATTTTTATTTTTGACGGAAAACTGTATTGTTTTTATAACATGATGCAACAATAATATTTACTGTAAGTATGTCGATGCTTTAATGAAAAATTGTGCTAAAAACAAGCTAATTCTAGAATGTACTTTATGTAAAGTATTACTTATTTTACAGTTTGTTGATAGTTGTTTTGTCGTTTCATCAATATCCGTGTTGGCAGCGATTTCAAAAATGTCAATATGCTAGGACAAGGCTGGTAAAAACCGAAGGGCGTGGATGGGGCCTTTTGGCTGATGAGAATATCATGGTGACCGAATCTATCCTTATGTTTGTTATGCTTAGTTGCTTACCTTGAATATACTCGAGTAAATAAGCTTTAGTAAGTAGTTATTAACTTAATGGTATTTTCAGGCTGGACAATTTGTTATAGAATATTGTGGAGAAGTAATATCATGGAAGGAAGCCAAGCGGCGATCTCAAGCATATGAAACCCAGGGTCTGCGGATACTAGACCTTCTCCAATTTTAGAATTGTGGCTCCTTTTTGCTAGCTATAATATTTTGGTGTTTGTTCCCCATTAGGTTTAATGGATGCCTATATTATTTACCTCAACGCCGATGAGTCTATTGATGCAACAAAGAAAGGGAGTCTAGCCAGATTCATCAACCATTCGTGGTAAGTTTTATATGAAACACATAAGTCATTTCCTATATTTTATTTCTTTTATCTGCATTATTTGATCATTGAAAATTTTCCTTCTTTGGCATTTAAATAATGATTAAGTCTAACAGCTTATTATTGAAGAATGCAGCCAACCAAACTGTGAGACAAGGAAATGGAATGTCCTTGGGGAGGTGAGAGTTGGCATATTTGCAAAGCAAGATATTCCTATTGGAATGGAATTATCCTACGACTACAACTTCGAGTGGTTTGGTGGTGTGATGGTGCGGTGCCTTTGTGGAGCTGCCAGCTGTTCTGGGTTTCTTGGGGCCAAATCACGTGGCTTCCAGGTGGGTTTAAAAATTATGCTGTTATTTATCTCATGAATTGAAGAGAAGGTTTGACTTTTGACACTAGGATTTGATGGAACAACTGGTGTTCTGAACTTCCAATTAAAATTGTGGGCATATTCTGTAGTTTCTGTCCCTTCTCTCCATTAGACTAGTGACATTGCAGAACAAAAGCTTTGGTTGCTCTTTGGTTTGCCGCCTATGCACATGTGCTGGCTTTTTGTGATGTATTTTTATTTCTTGGAAGATTGTATTGTAGCTAAGAGTGCTATGTGCAATATTCACTTCGTCATGGTTAATATATAAAGTTATAAACCAATTATCTTTCATTGTTTATGGTCATTCTTGCATTCTCTTTTTAAGCCAAATTTGGAATATCCAAGTCCAACACTTGTCTAATGCATTCTTTATTGGTTGTCATGTTTTAGGAGGCCACATACCTGTGGGAAGATGATGATGACAGGTAGGCTTGTGCTTGTATGTTAGTATGCTGTACAGAGTAATAATTGACACAGTTCTTTTCAAAAGTTGATTTGACATATCCTGATGAGAAGCCTTTAAGCTTTTATTTCTACTTACCTGGCCAAGTTGTTAACTAAAATCTGGTTTACTCAAATGATCTCAGTAAGAAGTTATATTTGGTTATGTCTGCTAGTTGGATGTTTTTTGTTTAGCAATAACCTTTCTTCGTCAATTAAGATAAATAGGGGAAAAAGCAGAAAACTTCTTAAATGACCTATGCATTTATGTAGAAATTCTCACAACCTGTAAAAAAGCTAATGCTACTGTCATGTCTTGATTTATCATCATAGAAGATACTAGTTAATGAAAAATATGCTTATCTCTGTTGCCAGATCAACTTATCTTGACAAGTAAAATTTTATAGCTTGAAGTGCTGAAATATTGCTGGATACAACGATTCTGAGAAACAATTAAGTAGCAAATACTTCTCATCTTAAATTGTAGGTTTTCTGTTGAGAATATCCCTCTTTATGATTCTGCTGATGACGAACCTACTAGCATTCCAACTGACATCCTCTTAGCAAAAGCTGAGCCAATTAACCAGGGCAGCAACAGCAACACAGTCCAGAGTACTGAGAATCCCGTGACTGCAAGTTCAAATGAATTCACACCATTGACTGTTGAGCCACTGACTGCAAGCTCAAATGAATTCACACCAATGACTATTGAACCATTGAACGCTATTCCAATGGGAGTTGATTTTATCGAGAATGGATCAACTGAATATGGTGCACAATATGCCGGTGATGCTCTGCAAAATTCAACGCATAAAGTTGCAAATCTCCAGAATCAGAGTGCTCCTCAGAACCACCACCACCATACAGAGTTGGTTCCGGTGAAATCCAAACCCAAATTTCCTGGTGGAAAAGCTAAACGTGGTCTGCGCAAGCAACTGAATGTTCCAGATATTTGTGACCGATTAGCATCAGCTGTGGCACGTGGAGAAATACTGTATTGTGAGGTAAATGTGTCCCTTGTACTCTATATCTATGCCCTTTCGGCTCTTGCAATGCATCCAATTGAGTTGTGTCTTCCTCAAAAGTAAACAGTAAAGACCTACGAAAACTCCCCTCTACTGCAGTAGAAAGTAAAAACTTTTGAGGTTCTCACGAGATTTTTCCAAACAAATATCACAGGAAGTGAAGCAGCAGGCTGCTGCTGAAATTGATGGCCTGTACAAGGAGATAAGGCCAGCAATTGAAGAGCATGAGAGGGACAGCCAAGATAGCGTGTCTACAAGCCTTGCAGAGAAGTGGATTGAGGCCAGCTGCTGCAAGTACAAAGCTGATTTTGATCTGTATGCTGCGATAATCAAGAACATTGCCTCCACACCTCTAAGAGCAAAAGAAGACGTGATCCCTAAAGAACAAAATGGGTTGAAGTACTTGGAAAACGGTTCATAATTCAGCTAAAAGTGAGAGTTTGTGAGCGCTCTTCAAAAAGCCAGTTGGCAACTAGCTAAACGGATAGTTCTCTGACATAGTTGAGGTTTACAAATTTTCTGGGTTGATATTATTTAGATCTAGAAGTGTTCTAAGGCTGTATTTTTCTCAATATACATACCCTTAATCCGATTCATCGACGACGAAAGTCATTGTCATCTGTCAATCTTTTATGTTATATTTGAGCTCGACTTTCATCTGTTTTGTAGCTTGTGGTTATATCGGTTTAATCAAAGTCTAGCTTATTTTTAGGTTAAACAAAATTCTCTGTATGGACCTCTGTGTTACTCTTGCCCAAGCGTTTGGATATTGAGAAGAAAGTAAAGCATACTATAGAAGTATTATCTCTACAATGTAACATAGTTTCATCCACGAGCGAATCCACATGTTGATCATGTCATCTGTTATTAGTTAGGCTCAGTTTGTGGTGATTGTGCTGCGTGGTGCTTATTTTGAAAGTTGCCGTGGAAAGCTTTTATGAAAAATGTAGCATTATAGTTTGTGGTGATTGTGCTGTGGTGCTTATTTTGAAAGTTGCTATGGAAAGCATTTGTGAAAAATCTAACAATATGTCTGGCAAATCAGATTTAATTTAGACAAATTTTGTTATCCAATGGTTGTTCCTCTCACATATTCACTTATTTGTTATGCTATTTTGGAATTGAAATATCTCTCTATTCGCAACTTTTTTTTATAAAAAAAGTAGCAGCTAGCTAGACACCAAAACAACTTAAAAAACGAGATAACTCTATTCCACCACAATACCAAATGAAATCAAATAAATATGTATCTATAACAAACTGATCAAGGTACCGAGAATGCGTGGCTAGCAACCAAACAACTACCACCGAGTCAAAGTTGCTTGCAAACCAATCATGCCCGTCTTGCAATGGCGAAGGCAGGACGGAAATAGATAGTGATTTTAAAACCTCAAAAGACTAAGTTAGATTGATATAAATATAATATTTTATTTTTTATGTAATTCAAAATTATATATGAATAGAAGATAAATAAAACAAAAAAGAGAGAAATACAATGAAAGTACATTAGTAATAGAAAGCACATCTCGAAAATATATAAATATGCTTTCAGTGAGTAGAGATCAGTCATCTGCATATGAAAAATAGCAAAATTGGTGATACGATAACTAATTATAAATGATCATGAATATTTAAGAAAAACATAACATACCATTAACGCGTAAGTTTAAATCATGAGGCAAATTCATTTTACGAGATTTCATGCATAAGAATAGATAAACCATTAAATTCACCTTTCATATTGGAAACTCTATCGTAGCCTTACCCACGAAGCCTTTGGTTCTCTCGGCTCACTTAGACCTTGGCTTGCCTCCCTGCGCCTCCAACCCAATCCCGTGTCGGCTTCCTCCGCAGCGCTAGATCGCCTCTCTACGACCCGTCGGTCACCGGACCTCCTCCCCGTGATGGCGCGACCCCGGCGGCTTCCACTGCCTCCCCCCTCTATAGTTGGACCAGCCGCCTCCATGCATCCGCTCCTTGCCAGCCCGACCACCTCCACAGCTTTGCTCCTCGCTTTCCTGGCCGACCGACCAGATCTGGCTTGGGCCGCCACCCTATCATGCCCGCTGCGGGCTGCCTAGTGCCTACTGCCTCCTTTGCCCCTTCCTCTGGCTCAGGCCGCCGCACAGACAACCATTGCACCACTGGCTAGCCTCTTCATTGTGTCACCGACTACCCTCTTTGTCGTGCCACCAGCTGCCCCTCCTTACGAGTCACTGAGTTGAGAAGGTGCGTCATCTGTGTTGCGTCTGGTCTCAGTTTGGAGTTGATGAAAGACTTGATGGAGTGATAGGCTGGCCCATTCTTTTTTTAGAGGGGGGGAGGTGGAAGGTGGGTTAAAGTCTGACAAAGCCCACTCAGTGGCTCCGCCTCTGTCATCCTGTGACAGTTGGTGCTCATTTGGGTTTTTTTTTGGTGGCTTATGGCTGAAAAGCACTGTAGTTGGCTGAAAATATTGTAGCTGACAGAGGCTTATTTAGCATAATTAAATTTAAAAAAATTAAAAAATATGTTAGCCCGTTACGTATAATACAAATAAATACGGGAAAAAAAGAACCGGCAAAAAAGCTCAACAGAAAGCCAAAAGTTCAGAAAAAGACGAAATTTATGAATAGTGAAAAATAAGCCGGAAGCCAGAAGCTGAAGCCGAAACGAGCGGATGGATGCATGTGCACATACATGGATTAATGAAAAAGGTTTGTGCTGGCGGTAAGATTTTCGTGCGCATTTTTTTTGGTCTCGTCATCTCGGCTTCCTGGGTTGCTGTCTCGTGCGCAGGTTTCGAGAGCGCTACATGCATGCAGGTAAGTCGTGAGCGACAAATTTTGGACGCTTTTAGCACTTTTGCTACCGTAAATTCCAAAAATGGTGCCGGTGAAAACAAAATTTCAAATCTAGCCCCCAGCCGACCGCACCATTTAACCGACCGCACCACTTCGGTGTCGTGCGCTCCCCGACCGCACCATTCCACGTGTCAGCTCTCGGTTAAATGGTGCGGTCGGCTGGGGGTTAGGTTTGGAATTTTGTTTCCACCGGCGTCATTTTTGGAATTTGCGGCAGCAACAGTGTCAAAAGCGTCCAAAATTCGTGAGCGACGACTGAAATTATTCACGTGCCATGTTTTTGCTTCGGTCTAACACATGGATTCAATAAGCGATCAACTAATTTTTCAATTCATGTGCAAGATCACAGATCGGAGATAATAGCAATAAAAGTCTTGTTTTGTTTGCTCCGGCCGAACACAGTCACAAGTTTCATCTTGGATATAAGATTAATTTTCTTATTTTCTAGTCGTTTTATTTTGTACTTTCTGTGATTAGTAAAAAAACAGTAGTTTTTTTAGAAAGGTTTTCGTTCGGCGCTACAATCATTCACCCCCTCTGATTGCCATCGACGATCCTACACAGTTTTTTTTGTGTGCAAAATTTAGTAAATTATGTGATCACTTCATTTGCCCCCTTGTTCTTTTCAGGCAAATGTTGATGTGACTAGTAGTCTGTCGTCACCATCATCATCAAGTAGCAAGTTATATGGTCTCTCAGCTGTCGTGGAGCACTACGGTGTATGTGGAGGTGGGCATTACGCAGCTTACAGGAGAGTAGCGTCAAATTCTCATGCTAATGATCTTGTGCGACCTCTTGCAAGCTTTGGCAAGCAGTGGCTTTACATCTCAGACGATCATGTATCACAAGTGTCAGAGGTTGATGTTTTGGCTGCCGAAGCCACCCTCCTTTTCTAGGAAAAAGACTATAACAGCCTGTTGAGTAGCAAATGTACTTAACAGATACATCATAAAATTTTTTGGGGAAATTTGTTGCGGAAGCCTATCAAGAATCAACACTCCTTTATTTGAGCAAATAATCATGGATAAAGAATCAATCAGGTCTTTCTTGTTTTGTGATCTTGTAAGTGGCAGTTTTGTTCAAATGGTGATGAAATACGGGAATCAGTTGAATCAACCTTGTTTAAGCTGTAATGTTGTTCAGTGTGCCATACTGCCAGCAAAAGGTGCCTTTGCCTTTTCCTTTGAGCAGCAGCATGAAAGGCCGAAATGCAGTTCCACTGCAAAGAGCATTTTCAGAAGCAGCATGAAAGGCCAAATTCAGTTTCATTGCAATAAAGTATATTGTTTAGCAGAATGGACACCTGGCTAAGCAAATTGATAAGTTGTTGTGTTTTTGTCGTAGCCCTTAGTCTAAAATCTTTGCTTTTGCTACAAGCTTTTCAAGAGCATTGAAACGGCAAGGCAAATACAGCTTTTACACTCGCAACCAAAGCTGATGCTACCTGCAGAAACTTTTTAGCTGTTAAGTTGCATATATCTGCCAAATGTTTGGTGAGATAGAAGACACTGAAAGATGCTGTTGGGCGATGGTAAATCTTTAACGTGTGAAAAATGCATGTAAATAGGGTATGTTTTCTCTGCAGCTGCAGTTTGTTCAAAAGTATTTTAGAATATTGAAACTTATTTACCTACATCATTGAATACATCGCATTTTTGGCACTGCAGTGCATGTTATTTTCGAATCTAGCCCCCTCGCGCGTAGATTTTCAATTATAGCCCCCTTCGCGACTGTGGCAGCAGAAGGTGATATGTCACCTGCCGAGCTCTCCCACCACGGCACATCAGTCTAGTGTGGTAGGCAATGAGCAAACGCAGTAGGTGTAGGCCCCACTAGCTTGCTGTACTGCCTAACTGCCGTGGGGCCTGGGCGTGGTAGGAGGTGCTGCAGCGCCCCAGCATGGTAGGCTTATATGGGCTGTGGGGGCCGCATGCCTACAAAACCGCACGCTCGGTTGCTCTCAACCCTCCGCTCCCCTCATTTTATTCCTGCCAAGTGAGAGGAACCGAGGGAGAACAGAGGGAGATCAAAGAGGAAAAAGGAGTTTGAAAGCAATTTTTTGAGGTGGTTTTACTTCGATTTGGGAGATTTGCTAGTTGTGAAAAGTGTAGATTCGGTGGAGAGCTTCAAGAAGTGATATGTTTCATTCTCATGCAAGTAGTGTACTTAATTTGTTGTTAGCATTTAATTAGCATAATGGCTGCTTGATAGTGTAGAATGTGCTTAGTAACCATGCTTAGTTGATGTATATGTCTAGTTTATGTGGATGATATTGTTTAATTAGCCATAGTAATGATGTCTTAGGTCGCAAATAATGTCGCGCATGATATTATTAGATTATTACTTTACCACCATAATGTAGTGCATTTGTTGAGTTAATTAGCTGTGGTAATTTAGGATTGTATGTATGTATGTATGTATGTATGTATGTATGTATGTATGTATGTATGTATGTATGTATGTATGTATGTATGTATGAGAAAATGCTTTAGTACCCAGGAATACGTACTACTGGTTCCATCAGTCATTCATCGGCCTGCCTTGAAAGCATCTAGGCTCTTAAAAATAGTTTTGGTAATTAATGACATTATGTGAATATAAGACTAACATGTTTATTGAGTATTTGAAATGTTTAGTCCTAATGACGAATGTGATATTAACTAAAAATCGTCTATGATAGTTGATAATCACAGACGGTTTTTAGTTAAAAACCGTCTGTGATATTTACACCACAGACGATTCGAAAGCCGTCTGTGATGACCTCGTATCATTACTAACCCATAAATTCAAACGGCTCACAAAACCGTCTGTGATGACGTTTCTAAACCGTCTATAATATGGTTTTCTGTAGTAGTGATACTATCAAGTATCAATAATACAATATCTCAAACTTATTTTTTCATACTACTTTTGATTATATATTCCTTTCTATTTAGGCATATACTTCTCGTTTTTTCTATACGCTCCTTTGGTTATACTACTTTTTAAATATACTTTTTTTGTATAGTCCTTTTGTTGTATACCCTTTTCCACAAGCATATACTCCTTTCTATTTTCCCATACACTTCTCATTTTTCTTCTATATGCTCCCTATGGTTATACTAGTTTTTAAGTATACTTCTCATTTTTTTCTATATGCTCCCTATGGTTATACTACTTTTGTCGCCAAATGCAAATACTTTTCTCCACCGCCAATGCAATCACACATCAATTGTCTAGCAGAGTGTTAATCCATGTACATGACCGCTTTTAGCCGTGCAAGCACAAATTAATTATCTATAAAAAATCTGGTTTCAACATAGTTTACATACTACATACTTCTGTTGTTCTACAAATATACATACTACTGTTCACCATAAATTTTTGAAATTGTTGACTTTCCTATGCATACATACTACTTTTTTTATAGGACATATACTTCTTTTTGAGACAAACTTTGTAGTTTATTGATCTGTACCTCCATTCAAGGAAGATTCACCTTCCGTGTCCATCCAAGGACAAGAGCAATAAAGAAATATCAAATTCTTCAGCCATGTAGTGTGCTCTTTTTTTTTTTGCCGACCAATACCAAATGCTAATGATAATCAGTCATTTAAAAAAATCTGTTATGATTATACTCCCACAAACAACGAACGACTCAACAAAACTAACATCACATGTCTTGGTTTATGGGAGTTGTTCTGCATGCATGCAGCCATAATAGATACTTCCACCGGAATAGGAAGTATGAATCCCGTCAATGGATGTACCCACTTAGGGTTTGTTTGGATAGACTAGGACTAGTTGTTAACTAGGACTAGGACTAGTTGTTAGCTGACTAGTAGTTAGCTGGCTAAAGATTAGCCCAGGCCTGTTTGGATCCAAGGACTAAGGGCATCTGTAGTGTATAAAAAGAGGAGGTCTTAAGCCACCTTAAGGTCAACCTTATACATTACAGGGGTGACCTTAAGCAGACCCTAAGCAAAAAAAGCTTAAGGCTGGTCCTCAAGCTAAAGACCTGGCTATAAGCATTAAAATACAATTTTTCTTTATCTGCCATGTGGGACCGTCTTAAGGCCCCTTGGGTTATATACACTATGGAGTTGGTCTTAAGGTTTAGATGGGACCCACCTTAAGACCTTTTGAGTTATATACAGTACAGATGCCCTAATAAGTACTACTATCTCAGTACAAAGTCTGTTATACCCCTGAGCCTCTAGCGCTGGGAGGGTTGGCGTGGGTATCGGCGTCTTTTTTTCATCCGACTGGTCCTTTAGCCCTCATTAGCTGGGTTTGGCCAACTAGTTGGGGCTTTGGCTAAACTTTAGCCCACTCATTAGCCCTCCTGTCTGGATCCACAAGGACTAAAAATTAGCAACTAGTTGTTAGCCCATGGGATCCAAATAGACCCTTAGAAAACCCCGCTTAGTATGCATACATCGCAAAGCTAATCAACGGTGTGGAGGTACGGGAGTACATACTCCTGGAAGTACAAAACAAGCTTCCTATACGTATGTGTATATATATACATGTGTATTTGTGTGCGTACGTACGTGCGTACGTACGTATGTATGTATGTAACTAGCGTGCAGGTGTAAAATACATGGACAAATTACTAACATTTCTGAATAAAGTTACCACCGATTCTGTATGAAGCTACTGTCAAACCTTCACACTGCTGAAAACTTATCATCGGTTCTGCATGAAGTTACCATCAGTAGCAAGTGAAATTACCGCCAATACTCACAGTATGTAGCCGGTGGTAACTTTCTTCACAACCGATGATAACTTTTTGAACAACCGGTGATAACTTGCTGAAGTGCAAAACTACACATAGAATAGCGCTACCGTGTAGTTATGCATGATTACTTTTGGTTATTTTTAGTTCTATATAGTGTTGTCAAAATTATACAGATTTTTGTCTGCACTGCTGGTAGGTACGTGATGCCGGATATGCAAGATTTATTTGTGTTCTATGGGGAGGGTGTCGTACGAGATAGGACGTACAAAGCGGACCTAAAAATTGTGAATGGGCTATGACAACTATTACCAGAAATCATGTTACCGTTGCGGTGTGCAGGCTAATTATGGACTTGTTGGTGTAGGAAACCAAGATGGTTATGTCCACAAGTACACCACGGAGTGGCCACATGTGAATCTTCTATCGAGATTTTTATTCTACCTCTTTTGAATAGTACAACTTCTTCACCGATGCTAGCAAGGAAGAAGGTGCACATGGGAATGGTGGTTGACTAAAGAGGACATGGACCTTATCACGTATAGGTCTGTAGCTGTTGCTAGGTGAAAGGAGCAGAAACATGAATAGGACAAGAGAAAAAACGAAGAATACATGGAGCGCATGAGGAAGATACACAAATAATACATGGAAGAGTAGAGGAGAGCCCACAAGGAGTAGGAAGTATGCCCACAAGCTTTACTTGATTTCCATCCGTCAAGTATTACCCTTTCCAAAAGACGTATTTGTATCATACTTGTAGTTTGGGTCTATGGTTCGTACATGTTGCCATTTGTATCTTGGAATAGCAAGACAAACATATACACCTAACTAAATCTTGTACGCCATATAATTTGCACATTTATTATCAATTGTTATGTTTAGCTTTAAATCTAATCTTCACTACTCTATTCTCACTTAAGCCAAAGCTTGCAAAATATTAGTCCATTTGAATATAGCATAAAAAAACATGTATACTTTTGGTAATTCGAATTTTGTTGAGAGACCATGTGAGATGTCACTGGTCAATATGTGATGAGCAATTGACACATTTGTTGAGTTGAATTTTGGTTGTGCAAAAGATCACTCATTTTCAATGTTTTTGGCAATGGGTGTTTGACCGATTTGTAGGGCCGGTCAGACCACTAGGCATGTGTGGCCTGACCGATTTGGAGGGCCAGTCAGATTGCTGGGCATGTGATCGTCTGACTGGCTTGAGAAGAGCAGTCAGACCGACTCGGATATTTTTTTAGAATGTGTGCAATCAAACTTTAGAAACTTTAGTTATCCGTATTTTTTAAAATATTTATATTAGATAAGTAAAAATTATGTGTAGATTCATCTCGAATAATACTTTTATAATATTATAATTTTTTATATTTTACAAATATATTACAATAGTAATTAGCGGTCAAAGTTGCATTTTGAGCCCGTGGCAATGTCCAAAACAATTTGCTTTTTGAACTGGATGGAGTATTAGATTTTTTTAAATTAGTCTAACATTTTGTCTTGGCAAAAGTTCACTTCTTTGTTGTCAGTGGTCTTAAGCAACAGAAGAGGAATCCCATGCTTTAGCCACAAAATATTTTTTTTTATTGTAACTGCCTACAATTGTAAACGCTAATGCACGTTGAATATTGTGTGTGAACTGAAACTACGTATATAGTGTTGTTCCACAAGGAAAGTAACCTTAAAAGTGTGCCAGTACCTGTGAAGTATATTCCTTCCAATAACAAAAGTACATATCACGCCCAAGATGTGGGCCCACCTACTCTTAAACAAATACAAAGTATTTATACGTGCCTCCATGCACTTCTTCCGTGATCTAGTTTTGATACATCTTGACAACATAATGGTAGCCATTGGTTAGATTAATACACTAAAATGTACACCATGTATAATCTTTTGAGAGTATGTATACCTTTGACCTAAATCTATGTTGAAATGGTTGATTATCGTACAGTTTCCCATGAAAAACAAATCTTCTTCTCTCTCTCTCTCTGTATCTATCTCAATTCTGTAATTATGTTAGAAGATATATTGTTTTCACAGTGACACTTGATGAAAAGCTATAGATTAAACCAAAGTTTTAAAAACCGGACCAGGCCTCGAACCGGCAAGACCACGTGGTTCATTCACCGATTTAACTGTGGTTAACCGATGAACCGGAGATTAAACCAAAAACTGGACCGCTGGTTCCGGTTTATCCGACGGTCCAGTCCGGCTTTTAAAACTAGGGACAAGACAAAACCCCAATTTTAGTGGTTGATTCACTGAGAAACGTAGCTGCCTAATAACAGCATCCTGATTATATTTGCATTATTTCCATTTCAGTAAAGATATAGACCTTACATGAGATATACAGGGACTGTTACGTTAAAGCTTAAACTTAATTTTTGAAATATTATTATACATTTTATCTTCGTTAAAGTTCAGGTTAAACTACAAATGTAGGCTCGTTGGATTACATTGCCACATACATCCAGCCAGCCAAGCGAGAGAGCTTCTTGTGTCCCAGAAGCTTCTTTGTCGTCAGTAGTATTAAAGAAAGGGATAATCCTATACTTTAGCAACAAATTATTTTTGTTTTTATTATACGCGTCCACTATTTTAGGCGTTACTATACATTGAACGTTGCACGTGAAACAAAAATAAAAACTGTCTGTTCCATAAGCAAAGTAACGTAAAAATTTGTTAGTACTGGCGAATCGTCAATAACGAAGATATATAACGCGCCAAGATATAGGTCTACAAACTCTCTTAAGCATATACAGAGTACTCACATGTGTCTTTATGCGCTTCTCTCGTGATCTGGTTGCTGAAACATTGTAACAATGTAATGGAAGTAATTAATTAGATTCATGGCTAAAATGTACATCCTACGAAATCTTTTTTCCTTTTCGAAATGTATACCCTCAACGCACATCTAGGTTGTAATGGTTGAATATCGTGTAGCCTCTCCTCTCTCTCTCTCTAAACTTTCATTAATTAGGGCATGTCCAATGGTGATTTATGAGCTAGCTCTAAACATATTATTTCATATTTTAATAGAAGAGAGAGAAAAGCTAGCTCTTGTTCAAGAGATAGTCTTATACACACATTCCAAGATTATATGAGGATGTCATGTGAGACTATTCATGTTATGAGCTATGTGCTAAAAGTTAATATCATTGGAGAAGTTATCTTAAAACTAGTAACTAGCTCATACCATTGTACATGCCTTTAAAAGCAAATATCAATGCCAAAAAAGGCTTAAATCAGAACTAAGTTTTGATGACAACTGTAACTTAATTACACCCTCTCTCTCCTAGAGCACACCACCTCTTACAAACCGCACTAACCCACCTCCCTCTCCTCCTAATCTCTTTGAGAACTCTCTTCATCACTCTCCCCTGCACCCTGATCTCTCCTTACAACCCTTGTGTGTTATGTCTCAAGAAGGTGCCCACAACCAGCCCCAAGGTTTCCAAGAAAGCCATGATCACACCACCCCCAACACGCCGGTAGGATCGACGAAGACAGACAGCTCCAACTCCGTCAAGTCCGATGAGAACAACGCCGGGTCGAAGCTGGCAAGCCCGACGGTGGTCGGCGTCAACACAGGGACCGGGGCAAAGGGAAAGAACTCCGTGGAAGTAGGAGAACAAGGTGGCCGGGATGGCGGCAGCAGCAGCGCCAGCCGGTCCAAGTCCAAGAGCTCGTCGGACGGAGGTGATCTCGAGCTCAAGGATGCCGTGATCGGCGCCGGAAAAGGAGGCCGAGGCGGCGGCAAGGGCAAAGGCAAAAGCGCAGAGCGCGTGGAGCACGAGTTTCATATCTGGGCAGAGCGGGAGCGGAGGAAGAAGATGAAGAACATGTTCAGCAGCCTGCGTGCCCTCCTCCCCCAGCTCCCGGACAAGGTCAGCATAACAATCTTATGAGTTTTTTTTGCAGTCAAATCAAAATAGATATGTGTGCAATACTTGCAAATTTTTTGTTTCGTTTGTTTATCCTTCGTAGAAATGCAAATCGCCGACTGCATGCGTCATCTGAATTTTACGTAATTAATTGCTAGGTCGTTGTTGTTGTTGCATGGAGCTAGAAGATCCCTAATATGTGTTGTTGTTGCATGGAGGCATGGAGCTTTATATTGGCCATGGTTTGAGTGGAGTTAAAGCATGTGTGCAGCTTCTAGGCTGCGCTTGGAACCATATTAGACGTGTAACTTGTGCTTCCGTGGAGTATTTTAAGAGTAGTTTGATAGTTTGATTATTGATGGAGTGTTTTCATGGATGCATTTTTGTAGTTCAGGTTTAACTTTCATTAGATACATTCATGGTAAGATTTTTTTTCATGATATGCAGCATATAGGAGTATAAGTTTTGACAACATTTCTTAGCAATGATTTATCATAAATTTGTGGGGGACGAACAATAAAGATAAAAAGCGTAACGGTCAAATCCAGCTGTAACCCAAATGTATATCGAGAATCCTTACGTTTCTATGAATCCCGCTCACTTATTTATTGAGATTTGATCCTGGCATGCAGGTGTAATCTGAATGCAAATCGAGATCTTTTACGTTTTTATGAACTTAACCACTGTTTTGTCGACGTGTGATCCTGGTAGCTGTAATATGAATGCAAATCGCTGTCTTTTATGTTTTATGGACACAACCATTGGTTTACTTGGATTTGATCCTACCTGAGTTGGTTGGCTACTAGCAACTATGATTGATTAAATGTAACCACTTGGAAGCCATGAAGCACAGAGTAAATGAGTATATAGAACCGCGACGGATATATTTGAGGAGTTTGGTCGAGTGTTTTTATGAATGTATTTTAATTTGTACTTTCAATTGGATTTTTATAAGATATATTTACGGTAAGAAATTTTCTTATTGTGTGGATATCCTAGTTTAGGCCCTGTTCTTTTCGGCTTCTAAAAGCTGCTTTTCGGCTTTTCTACAGTAACTAGCTTTTAAACGGAGTATTTTTTCAAGATAGGGTCTACTAGTTAATTGTAGTACATACTTTACTGACTTCATTTATATCGGTAAAAACTGCATGTGAGTTTCTGTTACTCTGTAATCTCTCGTACAAACAGCCCAAAAGCCACAAGCCACAGCCAAAAGCCACAAGCCGCAGCCAAAAAGAACAGGCCCTTAAGCATTTCTTAGCATATACAAAGTTGTGAGAAAATTTGAAGAAGATAATAAAACTTTACACTCAAAACCAATTGTATTCTGAATAATGCAAATTGAGACATCTTTTATGTTTATATGGACCTATCCACTGGCCACTAATTTATTGAGATTTTATCTTGACAGTTGCATTCTGCATGCAAATCTAACCACTGGTTTATTGAGGTTTAACCCTGGTAATAGGAATGCATCGATCTCTTTTACACTTCTATAAACTCAACCATTGATTTCTTGAGATTAGATCCTACCTGAGTTGGTTGGCTAATATCAACTATCAGTGATTAAATCTGTAACCACTTGAAAGCAATCAAGGTTTTTTTATAGAGTTTGATAGGTTACTTTGACAAAACAAATTTTAATTTTACTATAGATTTAATTTTCGTCAGATATATTTATGGGAATTTTTCTTATTGTGTGGGATATCCTAGTTTTAACTGCGCATTTATTAGCACATACATGGATGTGATAAAAAATGAAGAAAAATAAGCAGATAGAAACGTAGCACTCAAATCCAACTGTACTCTGAATGAAAATTGATAATTTTTACGTTTCAATGAATCTAATCACTGGTTCTCTCAACTTGCATTCTAGCGTGTGCTATAAAGGTTTTCAAGACCGAACATGAACGAATAGTCTAAATGGATAATTACATATCTTTACTATTATAAAACGATAGCATTACATATCTTTACTATTATAAAAGTGTGAGTTGATAATTGGTCCATTCTCCCTCGTCTCTTCTCAGCCATCCGATTTGATCTGGACCATTCGTCTCTCTCCTGCTCTCTCTCAGGATACAACCGATCACCCCCTCCACTTTCTCCATCTCCTTGCGCATTCTGATCACCCTTCTATCTCTGTCGCTTGCTTTCCAATATTTGATATATGAAGTTGGCCGGATAGTAAGTTTCGTCTCACTATTTTTATGTTTTCGGTGCAATGCATGGATCTCTAACTAATAGAATATGAATGCTAGGACTGCTAGTTCAGATGTTCAATTTATCACGCAGACTGTAACGCCCCCGCTTCCAGGGGCGCGTACAGACACGGCATTCCGCAACTATTCACGCATGAACAGTTATGGAGTGTCGCGCAAGAGTATACCATTGCATGCTTACAACAAAAGTCCAGCATATATTTTACATAGGGATTAACATCCATTTTCAACAGCGGGGCGTGCAAGCCCAAAGTATACTTACATCACAAAAACTCCAGAATCCGCTTGAGCGCGGCCAAGATCTAAAGCCACGGGTCCTCGTCGAAGAAGCGATCCTTAGGGGCGTCCTTGACGGGGAAACCTTCACCTTTGTCTTGATCCTCTAAAGAGTGGATTAAACAAGCCGTGAGCCAAACAACCGGCTCAGCAAGTCCCAAAGGGACCCTGTCTTACTACATGCACGGAATAACAAAGGAAGGGAGTATATTTGGTTTATTAACTCTGAGTGGATGCAGTTTTATTTGCAAACATTTTTATAAAACGGACCCAAAACTTCTCCTTAAGAACTCAGGGGTTTTCACGAAAAGTTAATTATCCAACTGAACAAGTTAAAGCATTTACAAAACTACTTAAGCTTAGCTGCTGGAATCACCCAAGTGACACGGCTCCAATAACCGGGAGCACGGCGTATTCGAATACCATTTATTTGACTCTGCAGAGTTTGCTCAGCTTTACCCACACGATTTCTTAACTTCCGCGTCCGGGTTAAGAAAGCCAGGTCGTTTCACTACTCAACTCTTTATATAGACTCTACCCGGTAGAATCCACTCGGGTCTGGCACATATATATAACTCCCGTCCGCTTCAAGTGAACTCTACCGTTGTTAGGCACCCGCAGCACGGCCTACCTAACCTCGCTTTCTCAATATCAAGCCTTCTCAACACCTGTAGAGTTTCAATCGAGTTGAGCAGCTACTAAACCAGTGTTGACAAGTCAACTCCTGTGGTTGAGCGATCACCGTGACATTTGCTCAACGTAAGGGTTTTAGTCCTTATATTTTTCACATGGTCCGCAACCTCATCAGGCCCGCGACCCAACCTAGGGTAGGCGGTGGGCGAATGATCCGTCTTGCGGCGCACCACCACCCCTACCCTAATTTCAGTCCTAGGGTAAGAGTTGGGCGAAGACTAACTCGCCAGCTCTTTCCCCAACCCTTACCCTACCTTGTGCACGCAGGCACTCTCCGCTCTAGGGCACGGTGTCCCATACCACCCTACCCTAGAGTCGGGTTTGCAAATTCTATTGGCCCGCAGTCACAACCTTATTAGTCGAAGACTTTGCATGATAATAATATCCTACGATTATCTAGATTATCAGATAATTATTTCTAGGGTTACAAAGGCATGGCTACAAGCTTAACATGGCATTTATCGGTGGTAGGATTAACTACATAACATGTCATTCTAAACATTTTATTTTATATTTGAACTAACATTTCAGAACTAGCTCAATGCAAATAGCATAATAACATAATTAGATAACATGGGTTGCAACATGATCAAAGGATTTGAGACTTGCTGGCAATTTGGATGAACTCGGCTAGCTTGAACGTAGAAGCTCCTGGATCCTGCAACTGCACTTGAACTTCCGGGATCTCCAAAACTAGCGCAAACACACAAAAATAAATAAGTCCAGCTTGAGACTAATCAAGCGAGGGAAAATAAACTAATCAAAAAGGAGTAAAATGCATAAATCCTTCAAATAGAATTTTAGGAATTTATCTGGGATGAATCTGTGAAAGTGGAGGCCAAAAATAGGTCTAGGATATTATTTGGAGCAAAGTGGTGAGATTTGGGAATTTTTGGGATTTTCTGTGATTTTCTAGGATTTATTTGGATTTTCTGGGATTTAGAAATTAGGAAATCACTAGGAAATCGGGTGAACAGTGCCAGGCCGGCCCACAGGAACAGTGCGGCCCGGCACTGTGCGGCCCGTGCGGCCGAAGGCTAGCACGGCCCACTCGCGCGCGCGGCGCACGGCCTGGCAGGCCGAGGCGCAGCCCAACGCGCGCGCGCTCGCCCGGGCTGGATGGGCGACACGCGGCCCCTGGGCGGACGGCGGAGAGGGCATGGGAAAGGACGGCCTGGATTTGGGACGGGGTGATCGGACGGCGATGACGCAGGGAAAGCGGGCGGAACGGATCGGTCGGATCGGGCGGCGGAGAGGGGACGACTTAAGTGGCATCGAACGGTGGGGGAGGGGACTCCATCCAGCGGCTGTGTTTAGATGGCACGGGAGGGAACGGACGGCGGAGAGGCGGCCACGCCTTCGTCTTCCTCCTCTCGCCCGCGCGCCCTTTCCGGAGCGGCAGAGACATGGGGCCTCCGCTCACCGGTGCAGGCGGCGTTCTTCGGCGGTAACGAAGAGTGCCAAGGGACAGAGCTCGACGGGGTGGGTCCGTTTTTGGGCCTCTGGGGGCATGGGGGTCAAAGGAGGGACAGGGAGGCAGAAGGGGAAGAAACGGCTTCCCGGCGGCGAAGAAGGTCACCGGAGCCGAGAGGGGTCGATCGGGGGCGGCTACACCGTCTGGGGAAGGTGGAGCTCACGTGGATGGCGGCGGCGTGAGCTGAGGAGCTTCGGAGCTGTCTAGCCACGGGGAGGTGGTTGCGGCCGGCGGGGAGCTTCGACGCTGGAGCTCCTGGACGATTCCCCTGGCCAGGCAAATGCACCAAAGTGGTCAGTGAGGGGAGGAGGTGCTCAAGGCGAATGCAATCGGAAAATGGAGAAGGGAAAGGAGGAGATTGGGTTACGGGGGTCGCCGGCGCAGGGGACGATGGCGGCGGAGCTCGGGGCAACGAGAGTTCAATCGGCTGCGCGTGGAGGCTCTCCGAAGTGGCAGGAAGCGTTTGGGGCGGTGGAGGGGCTCGGGAAGCAAAGGAGGAGCGATGGGAGCCGAGGGGCGGTTTTATACTCGGCGGATGGAGGGGAAATCCGAGGGAGAGGAGATGATCCTTCGGGGAGAAGGAACGGGCGTGGCTCCGGGGTCGACAGGAGGACAGGGGAAGCAGGTGGGGAGTCTTCTCCACGGGATGGCAGTGACGCCGGCTCTGCCAGGCGAGTGATGGCGATGCGACAAGGGATGGGAGCAGGTGAGGTCGGGCGAGGGCGGAGGCGCGTCCGCGCGCGGGAGAGGGAGGCGCGGAGACTGGCAGGTGGGGCCGGAGCAGAGGCAGGGCGACGTGGCGCGAGGACGACCACCCCCTTCGGACCGAGGCTGTCGGGACGGCGGGGGCGCGGGCGAAGCCAGGGGCGGCGCAGCGCGCAGCGCTAGCGCGTGCGCGGGGAGAAGGCGGGGAGGGAGCGCAGCGCCAACGGAAGAGGAAGAGTGGGGAGGGTGCCGGGGAAAGAGAGAGACGGGGAGGAGCGGGACGCCAGCGAGAGAGGGGGAAAGGAGCGAGCGCCAGCGCGTGCGCGAGGAGAGGAGGCGGAAAGGGAGTGCGGCGCCAGCGAGAGGGAGGGAGCGGGGAGGCGCCCGGGAAGGGAAGAAAACGGGAGAGGGGCGGGGCGCCAGCCAAAGGGGGAAGACAGGGGAAGGGGAAGGCGCCAAGGGAAAAGAGGAAACGGAATCGCCAAAAGAGGAAAGCGCATTCCGGGGAAACTTTCCAAAAAGGGAAAGTTTCCAGAAATTCAAACAAAAATCCACAAAAATTTAGGAAATTTTCTGGTTTGAATTTGGGGGGGGGGGGGGTTCACAGACATGCAGTTCCAATGAAATACAACCACAAATACTCTGTTCCTAAATCATTTCTTTTGTGTTTGTACTTGTATATTGCGTACACGTACAAATACGATGCTATAGACTGACAAGGCCAGCATAGTGGGGGAGGCCATAACCTACATCAACACTCTCGAGGGCACCCTCCAGAAGCTGGAGAGGATGAAGGTGGAGCGCGTGCGCGCGCAGCAACGCGTAGGCGGTGGCGATGCCGAGACGTCCCTGGCGGACGTGGCGCGCGGCTGGAACGCGCCGCAGGCTGCGGCCGCGGGCGGGGCGGGGAGTTACGCCGTGCCGGGCGCGGTGGCCGCGCCCCCGCCGTTCCAGACGTGGTCAGGGCCGAACGTTGTGCTGAACATGGCCGGCGACGACGCGTTCATCACCCTGTCCACGCCGCGGCAGCGGGGCGTCTTCACGAAGGTGCTGTTCGTTCTGGAGAAGCACCGCATCGACGTCGTGACGTCGACTGTTTCGTCGGACCAGAACCGGAAGTTGTTCAACCTCCAAGTCCGTGTAAGTGGCTGCTGCATGCCCATTTACTCATTTATCCAGTAAATTAACAGTATTAATTGTACATATAATTTAGATTCCTGTTTGGTTTAGCTAGCCAAGTTATAATCAAGCTGAGATCTTATGAAACTTTGGGTTGTCAGGTTAAGCAGGTCGATGGAGCCTCCAGTCAGTCCTCTGACAGTCTGACGCCTGAAGACAAGTACAAGTTGGCGGTGTCAGAGATTATGCTTTGCCTGTCCAACTGAGACGAATGCTCATGCATAACCTTCAAAGTGTTCCAGGTTGAGCTGCTTCTGTTGTCGTGGAGGATTCATAATCGCAGTCGTTGAAATAAGGAACTAGTTTTTGTTTCAAATTTAGTCGTTGAACTATTGCAGTCTTTGAAAGAAAGAATTAGTCTTTGCTTCAAATTTAGTCATTGAGTTATTGTCTTTCGCAAGAATTCAGTTCAAATTCGCATAACATACAAAGTACTATTTGATGTCAAACATGTTGTAGTTGATGGATGAACGGAGTTGCAGACATGTTGCTCAAATAATATTCAGTAATTGTTGCTTCTTTCCATGTTCAAGTCGTAATTCTGAGGAGAGCCAAAATTAAGCTCTGAATATTTTGATGCCTCAAAATTATTTCTTCGAAAGTGCAAGAACGCGGCTACAAGCAAACTAGTTTTCAGCTTGACACTCCGAGGGTCGCCATAGCTTCCCTTCCACACAAGGCCTCTCACAAATGGCAAGAAGCACAGGCACAGCACCAGCCACCCACAGTCCACAGCACACAAATTCCTCGATACCTGGGCCACCGGGCACACCTTCCACTATCCTAAAAACCACCCACCATTGTTGTAAACTTTACGATTACTTCAGAATCTTTATGACCACTGCGACCACCTTCTGTAGCTGTATGACCACGTACAGGAGGCTGCGACCACCTCCTGTGTCGCTACGACTGTTCTGCCGGTTTTTCGATCACGCTGACAGCCGTTTCGACACGTTGTGGCCCCTCCGAACACTCCTCGCTACTCCGACTACGTAGTCGTAAACTTCAGTCGAAGTTACGACCACGTTCACCATCACTGTGCTGGCCTTCCTTCGACCATGGTCGATCACCGAAGTCGTAGCTTCTTATGGCCACGCAGTGATTCTTCCGACCACTGTGGTCGTAATGCTTTACGACCACGTCTCCCCGCTGTGGTCATTTATGACTTCACCTTTTTCACTATGGTTATAACCCCTTTACGACCACGTTCACTTCTTCACGGCCGTGGTCATAACACTTTACCACCACGTCTTCCTGCTGTGTAATCATAATCGTAATGCTTTACGATCACATCTTCAGCACCTGCGAACTCTTTCGCTCAATCGCCGTGGTCGTACCTCTATTTACGACGACGTCTGCGATCCTCTGTTTGCCGTGGTCGTAAGTCATTTACGACCACGTCTGTGGTCACACAACAAACTCGATACTCGATAGCCGATAGTTTCCTAGAGTCAAATTGCTCTTTCTTCTCTTCTATTTATTTCTTTTTCCTTCTTCTTTTCTTACAATTCCTGGTTACATGACTTTGCCCTTTTATACCATTCTCTACGACTTCTACTCAGGTACGACTATGACTCGTACTCGGCTTCGACTACGAAGCGGACTCAATCTTGACTACGACAAAATTACTTCCAACATTCTCTCCCTAATCTTGTTGTGTGATTTCAATCATTCCAATCTTCCTCCTCATCTCCAAGAATTTTATACGGCCAAGCGGTTTAGTCAATATGTCGGCCATCTGTTCATCCGTATTGGTGTACTCAATAGCGATTCTCCCATTGGAACTTGACACGGGTTGCACTCTCTCATGCCGCACTTCTCCGGTATTCTCAGAGCATATGCAGATTGACAAAGTGAGATGCTTCCTTCAATTTGTTTTACTTCAATGCCGAGGTAGTAGCTTAGGAGCCCCAAATCAGTCATTTTAAATAGCTTCATCATCTCCTTTTAAACTTCACAATCTCTCTCGGATTTGTTCTAGTGATTATCAAGTCGTCCACATAAACACCCACAATCAACATCACATTCTCATCACCTCTTGTATACACGGCATATTCAGTTTTACTCATTTTTATATGATATGAAGTTTTTTACTCATTTTTAGGTTGGAATTTGTATACAAATACGATTGGTTATTTACAATTCATTTTTATTTTGAATTTTAGATATTTAGGTATTTTAATTTGGAATTGATATAAAAAATCAAATCAATAATTCTCATTTGATTTTTTTATTCCAAATTTGCATATTGTTGGATTGGACATGACATAGAGTTTTTCTAATATAGTTTAGGTTGGGATCGTACTCAAATCCAACTACTAATTTTTATTTAATATTTATTCCAAATTTTAGTTTTACCTTGAATTCGTATGGTAGTCAAATTGCTGATTTTATTTTATTTTTTGAATTTTAGTTGATTTTTATTATACTTGACATAGATTCTTTATTTTAATCTAAGCTGTTATAATCTAGATCTGTTAGATGGATGGCTAAATCTTTTCTCTTTTTTCTTGATTAACATGAGAACTTCTAGCTCTTGAGAACGAACATGTTGGCTTCGTTTTCCTCTACTTTAATAATCCAATATATTTCTATACGATATATCATTTGTAAATGAAATATATAGAAACTATCTATTGGGAATGCCCTAACTGATTAGAGCAATTGCCTACCTTGCGTACAAGTGTCAGCACATCTAGAGATGGCAATGGGCCCCGGCACCCGGTATCCATGGGGAATTCTCCTATTAGGGGATAGGTATGGGGGAGATTTTATGGGGATAGGAATGCCTCCCTCATCACCAATCCTTGCTATTCCCCGATATATACTTATATACACATAGATTAATACTTTTATATGTCTAAAATATAGGTATTTTGTCTCAAGCCTAATATGTTTTGGTATATTATATGGTATATAATCCATCTAGTATTATTCCATCGTCTCATGTATTAATAAATTTACTTGTTTATACACAGCCATATGATAAATGTATGCAATTACCTTTAATGTCATTAAAATTTAGGTTCTTGGTGGGTCTGTTCTCCACTAAAACTCTAGTAGAGATATGGACGGATGAAAAATAGTCTCTAATAGCTAAATAGAGAGTAGAGATAAAGAAAATAACGGGAAATAGCCCGCGTTTGCCATCCCTAGCGCACTTTGATTAGAATAGGAGAGGGCATAGTGGATACCCCCGCCCCCCCTCTCTTGGGCCTTCCAACCTGAACTGTCGTTCGTACACGATGTGTCCGCCATGGGCTGGGTAAACGGGCCCTCCTATACGCCTGGCCCACACATCAGACGCCCATTGGCACTGTAGAAGAGATCAAAGAAAAAATGCTATTAATGATAACAAATAAAATTCTCCAGAATCTAGCTGATATGAATGATATACCTGGCACATGCAGTCATGTATTGCTAAGGGCATCTGTAGTGTATATAACCCAAGGGGCCTTAAGGTGGGTCCCATTTAAACCTTAAGGCTGACTCCATAGTGTATATAACCCAAGGGGTATTAAGACGGTCCCACTTGGCAGATAAAAAAATTGTATTTTAATGCTTATGGCCAGGTCTTTAACTTGAGGACCAGTGTTAAGCCTTTTTTGCTTATTGCCTGGTTAAAGTCACCTCTGTAATGTATAAAGTTGACCTTAAGGTGACTTAAGACACTCTATTTTCATACACTACATATGCCCTAAACAGTAGTACTAGTACAAAATAGGACCTCCTGGACACGCAAATGCAACTACTACTATACTATAATACTAGTACTATTCATTTAGTATTACTCTAATCCCTTCCCAAGAATAAGGGTCAAATGCAGCCTGTGTGATCTACAACGCTCGCAAGTTGCACATCGACACACGCGCAGCCCGATGTTTCATAACAACAGGAGAGAGATTGAAAGTAATCTCCAGATAAGCACGCATTTGTCCGGTAGTTTATGTGAGCTCGTTTTCACGTCACCTCTCCTGATCCAAATAGTTCCTAGCCAATGATGATCAAACATGTACAATACATACCCCTATTAAGCTGTACCTGTTGCAACGAAAAGGATAGCAGGTAGCTGGCCACTACAAATGAGCTGTCCAAGCATTTTACATGGTAGCCCATGAAAGACTACTAATTCTGTTTGTGGAATTTTTCCCCCATCAGGTCAACGCAGCAAAATCTTAATTTTCAAGGTTTTTGCAAAAAAAAAAATCCATCTGCAAATGAGGGAGTTTGTCAATAACCCTAACCCGTCTACATCTCAAAGTTCGTCAACAACTAACCTGCAAATTCTATATAGCTGCAAATTCCACCCCCAATAATCAACTTACTCGCTCAAGCTCATAGAAACAAGAATTGCCAACCTGGCTATCTCCCGCTGAGAGAATCATATTCGGGCACACCTAGACTACGATAATCTTTCTGCGTGGCCACAACGTCGGTGATTGCCTTTGATTGCCCTTCTTCTTAGTCCCTCTATTCTCGCACACTTGCATCGCGCTTTATTCTTCCACGCTTGCCTTATATGCCTTATCCTGCGCTGACATATCTTCGCTGCTCATAGTCCATGAGATTGGTCCATTGGAATTGGTACATAAGCATCATGTCAGAGCTTTAGCGAGTAAATTGGCTATAGAGGGTGAGAATTTGTAATCACATAAAACTTGTGGCGGGTTTTTGACAGACTTTGAGATATATGTAGTTTTTTTGACCAACTTCTTTACTTACAGGTGAGTATTTGCTAAAACCCCTAATATTTGTAGACGGAAAAATCCGGGGAGGAGAAGGAAAGGAGGATAATGGGGAGACCATGAAAGCTACTCTGATGTTGTGGCTGGAATTTGAGTATTTGCTTTTGACCTTGGCATGGGTTTGATAATGGTGCATTTATTTTTCTACCGGATAAAGCACAGTGATAGAGATATTTCATCAGACGTCAAAATTACTCCGGATCAATCCTTGCCAGGCTACTTATAATCCTATTGAGCTGAATCTTCGACTAGGGCTGTAAAAAAAGCTCGAAGCTCGCGAGTTACTCGAGTTCGGCTCGGTTCGAGCTCGGTTCGAGCTTTAAACGAGCCGAACTCGAGCTTGATCTCGAGCTCGTGAGCTTCACCGAGCCGAGCTCGAATAGTTCGCGAGCCCCGATTCGAGCTCAAATAGTAATACATATTAATTCTTACCGAGCTTACTCGAGCCGAACTCGAGCTCGAGCTTTTCTTATTGTTAAAAATTAGTGTATATTTGAATTATTTTGACTATTATCGAGCTTACTAGAGCCGAGCTCGAGCTTAAAATTTTTTTATTATTGAAAAATAATGCATAACAAATTATTTTAATTGTTACCGAGCTTCCACGAGCCGAGCTCGAGCCTACTCGAGCTTAGGCCGAGCCGAGCTCGAGCCCAGGTCTAGGCTCGGACCTCGGCTCGAGCTCGGCTCGAGCTTCTACCGAGCTCGAGCCTGGAAGGCCAAGCTCGCTCGAGCTCGGCTCGTTTACAGCCCTATCTTCGACTACGATTTTTTTTCTTGGCTGGAATCAAGGAAATATAACGCTGTAACGAAACCTCCATTGCCCGTCATATAAGCGAGCAGACAACTAGCTAGAGATATCCAGGTGTGAGAGGCTGATTAGTGAGTTGTAAAATCAAACCAGCAGTACTAATACGATTAATATTATTCCTATCGACCACATCGTGTGATGCATGCGTGTAGCTAAACACATGCTCTTTATTTTTAAAGGAGCATGCACCACATAGTTCTTAGTTTTGAATGACACACATTACATTTCGGTTCCTTCCCTAAATTTAGTCAATGGTCTGCCAACTAATGATCGCTTAAATCTTCGATGAGCAAAGGATGGATT
Organism: Dendrocalamus latiflorus; assembly: GCA_017311315.1. Taxonomy (NCBI): domain Eukaryota; kingdom Viridiplantae; phylum Streptophyta; class Magnoliopsida; order Poales; family Poaceae; genus Dendrocalamus; species Dendrocalamus latiflorus. The sequence continues at coordinate 21,449,651 of CM029637.1, forward strand.
TACCAACCACGCTACCATTCTCTTCTCTTGGCAACTGAAAAAAATGATTGGTTTGAGGTTGAGTTGTGCATCTATCTCTTCATGGATATTTTTCATTTGATTAGCAATTCACGATGCAAAGTGAATGTATTTTGCCATTGCCGAAAATTGATCTGTCCCTACGTGCACAATTCCTATTTGATCGAAAGTTGCAAAATTCATACGTTAGCACTAGTCTTTTTGTAGACACATTGCGTCACAAGCGTTGCGTTGGTGTAGCCGGCCTCTCTATTGGATACCCCGCTTCAACTAGTTTTTGATTTAAACTTCTAATTGCGACTTTTGGCTGAAATTGTAATGTAGCGGTAGTTAATTTTTCTAAGAACAAAAAGAGAAAAAAATTGAAGAATAAACCGTCATGTCGTCAAGGAGTAAGAAAAAAAGCAAAATAAAACAAAATAAATTAAAACTAGAAACCAACATGTTCTGAATGACTTTTAATGTAAATAAAATAAAAGTTAAAAAATCAAAAGCTGAAATTGTTTGTAGCGAGCTCTAAGAAAAGTTGTATACTACTCCTGCCTGCGAAATTTCCCCGGCCACAAATCGGGGTCCCACAGGCGGCCGCGGCCACACGAGATCCCAGTCCACGGCGACCAGATCCGCGAAGATTCCCCGCAGGCCTCCAAAACAAACGGGCCTACGCTTGCTTTCGTTCGCGAACGAAAAGGAAGAAAAGAAAACGAAAAATAGAGCCGCCACTGACCAACCGACACATCTCCTCCATGGCACGGCAGCGTCTCGCTGTCGGTGGGTCTACATAAATAATGGGCCCACTGTCATTTGGGGGGTAACATTCGAACTGGTATTTTTTGCACGGGTAGAAAACAACCGGAAATGAAAAGGAAAAAAGGTGGCCCCAGATTTCTTCCAAAAAGGCCCGGAGAAAAGCTGTTCAGAAACGGAAAACGGTGGAGGCAGGATTTACCATTTGGTCCTCGCCTTGTCGAAGAAATCCGTTTTAATCCATGACGATCCAAGTTTCTCTCGGCCTCTTGCGTCTTCGGATGAAATTTCTCATATATGATCAAAAAAAAATTTTATGGAGGCCAACTCCTGGCAAAACGGAAGCAGCGTGAAACTCCACGGGTTTATCTAGTAGCATAGTTTGGGATAAAGCGCTATAATTCGCGAAAGCTATGAAATGACCGTGACAAGACATTGATCCACGACCCAAACCTTGAAGTCGAAACTAGAAAGCGACCGGCAGGAGAGAGGATAGGGAAGGGGAGAGTCATTGTGGTTATCGGTGAAGTAAATTACCCGATATGCCCTTAAACTTGTACAATTGCACCAAAAAATCCTTGAATTTGAGTTTCATCTTGCATTACCATGAACTTGCTTTCATGATTGCCACTTATATACAAAATATAGGGCATGTTCTTTTCCTCCGAAGCTAACGGTTTTTGACTTTTGCTACAGTGTTTAACTTTCAAACAGAGTATTTTCTCAAGATGGGGTCTACAATTAAACGATCTACACGTTAAAAGCCCAACATCTGTACCAGCTAAAATCGCAAGTGAGTATCTGTCTCTCCGTAATCTGTACCGTAAACAACCAAAATTCAAAAATTTCAGCCAAAAGCCATAAGCCACAGCCGCAACCAAACAAGCCCATAAAGAGACGACGTAGATAACTATTTGTGACACAAATAAACGCTTTAATGCCGCTATTCGTAGTTGTGCAGCTTGTACGACGGATCAGCGCTTTGAGAGTCCAATTGTACAGATCATGCACAAAAACACTTTCATACTCACAGTAAAGCTCAGTATTTTAAATAGAGTAAAATATATTATGGATAGTTAAACTAGTCAAGTTGAGTCACTTAGATCCCTAAATTTCAGAACTACATATTCATACCCCTAAACTTGTTAAGTGGTTCATCGGAGGGTCAAAGCTCGCCACCTTGGCTCTGACCGCTGATGTGACTCCTTGACCAAAGCCAACGTGGCACTAGTTATGCACAGTACTGATTAGTACTGTCATTCTTATTCGCCTTGACTTGGTTGAAAAAGAGGAGAGGTGTAGTGCGTGGCACCAACGAGTTGCAACGGTGAGTCAGCGGTGACATCGAACACTACGCATGTTCCCAGAGATGATGAGCACATTGGTGGCGGCGATTGGCGTGGAGGCAGACAAGGTCAGTTGGAACACAATAACAACAGAGCGGTAGGGCACGGAGGAGGCGAACATGGCGACAGTGGGCCCTGTGGTGAGGGGCAGTGGTAGTGCACGCATGGCATGTTCCTAAGCATGGGGATCCCATTTTGGTGGTCAAGGAGGGCGGAGGAGGTGCTATGAGAGCTGTCCATGGTGGTGGCCATGGCGACGAGGAGGATGGCAGTGGCACTACACAAGGAAAGAGAGGGGAAAAGAGGGTGGGACTCGACTTCAGGGAGATGAGGTGCACCTCGTGACGCTAAAGTTTCACGAGAGGAGGTCAGAGGCAGTTGGTCATCGGAGGTGGTGAAGAAGGCAAAGAGGAAGTTAATGGTGCGGCTAATTTCACAATGGAGGCTAAGATGGAGCAGCAGAGGCGGTGAGGAGCGAGTAGGACGCAAGGTCCAAGAAGAAGTCATGCTCATCATCAGATCTACGACATTGCGGAGGGAGTTGAGGCAGCGATAAGGGTGGGAGAGGAGTGAGTTGGTGAGGAGGAGAATGTCGTCAGTGAGGACGAGGACGTGGGCAATGGAGGTGAGGGGGAGGATGGTAGAGATGGGCGGGTGGGGCCGATAGGGAGGAGGCGGGGGAACCCGAGAGAGGGGGCTCGAGGGAGCAATGCTGAGGTAGAAGAATTGAGCAGAGAGGGCAGGGGAGCAAATAGTGAGTGGAGAGGAAGCGAAAAGGACGACAAGGGTAGAAGGTCGAGCATGGTGAAGGGCTTGAGGGCGGTGCCAGCTTGGCATTGTCAAGTGTCTACATCGGTGGTCAAATCAAGAGAATAGCTATTGGGATCTCGAAAAGCCCACTTACATAAATTTAAATATATGGATATGCATTTTTAAAGTTTACATACCCAAGTGACTCGATGTGAAAGTTTAGAGACCAACATTGTTTTTTACTCTTTTAAATATATCATTTACAAAACTATTCATGTCATTACCGACGTGCTCTCGCATGATATAATTAAACATAAAAAAACAAACCAAAGGACAATGACAAATGTTGACAATAACGCCAAACACTAAGCTGAAAACCGCAAATGCTTAACGGATGCGTGTATATATGTCATTGTTCGCTTCCAACTGCAAAGGATCATCAAATCAACCCTGCACTTGTGCAGGGGCATACAGTTCATTGTCAGTTTCCAGTGGCGCACGCCTGCAATTCTCCCTCCGTATAAATAGAGCCCCGCTCCCAAATTCCAAATCGGTCCCTGGCGTCTCCTCCTCCTTCCGCTCCCGGCCTCCAATTGTCTCCTCCCGCCTCCCCCTCCGCTCCGCACCGCTCCCCCCGAAGATTCCCGCGCCTCGGCCGAGCGAACCTTAGGGGAGCCTTCTAGAAGCTTCCCGGAGTCCAAGGATGGCGGCGACGGCGCCTACCGCGGGCACCGACGCCAACGGTTCCCCCGCGGCGGCGGCGAAGGCGAAGGCGCAGGTGGGCGCGCCCACGAACCCCATGGCGACGGCGCTGCTCACCGATCAGTACCAGTTCTCCATGGCCTACGCCTACTGGAAGGCCGGCAAGCACGCCGACCGAGCCGTGTGAGCTCCCTCTCCTCTCCCTCCTCTCACCCGCTTAGCATGGTGCGTGTGTGGTTCGGTTGTGCCGATTGGATTGGATCGGGTAAGTGGTGATCCGGTGCGAGCTGGTGAGTTGGTTGGTGCCGGGTTAGGTTTGGAGGTATGGATTGGCGAGAGGTGGGATTTCTGGGAGATGCTTGTGTCGTTTCGTGCGAATTCTCCCGTTGCTGTAGCGAATGAGATGGTTTATTTTTCGGTTTTAATCAATGTATATTGGCTTTTTTATTCTCGTAGGATTGATTTGTTGGTGTTGTCTAGCAATTTTTCTCGCATTATCTCCCATTTGGGTTAAAACGGCGCGATTTTCTGCATTGCTAGTTGATTAATTGGTTTTTGTCTAACTGGTGCTCTGGTTTTTCTTTGGGATGCTCTCTCGCGTGTAGTTATAATCGTCTTTCTTGTCAGAGGTAACATTTTAAGCATTTCTGTTGCACAAAGGGTACTTCTGAAACAGTTTCTTTGGACGCGCATCTTTCTTGTTGGTTTTGTGTGTTTTTAGGAGTTTTCTATGTAAAAGATGGTATCTTCTCAGGAACCTTTTGTTGATACGATGTAACTAAATGTTAAAAATGGAGCAAACAATTTGGTTATGTGATGCAGGTTTTAGTGTTTGTGCGTATATTTCTTCTTGTTCCGTGTTGAAGTTGCGTTTTTTAAGGTTGTTTTCGTTGCTCAACTATGCCGTTACCTCGGGAAGCCCTTTTGGCCTTTTCCATGTGTAACTTTTAAGTTTTAATCACTTCATGCCAAAGTTGGGATCTCAGCCGTCATTAATTCCTTGGAATTGATGTTGTTTTCATTATTTAGGATTTTGCCCATTATTGTTTAATAATGCATTACTTCTAGTGATGGGTTGTAACATATAAAGGCAGCTATTTCCTATGTCATCAGGGGTCTTCAAGAATTTTCGGTATGTAGATGGAGTCTAAATGGTGATGTAATTTACTGATGGTGCATAGGAAACAAATGAACGGGGACATTTGAACGATACCAACTAATTGAACGAGCTTTGCTACTTGAGTAAACAAATGATACTTTCTATTGGTTTTTGGATTTCATATTTAATTGCTTTGGCCATTCGTGGTTTGAAATGTATACCACCACACATTTCCTTAAAAAAAGAAGTTTTTTTGTGTGTGTGCATGTTGGAGGGGTTGATGTGCCTTTTGGTGATATGTTTTTTGGACTTCTAGTTCAGAAACTGGGAAAGTTAAAAGAAGGAAAACAATGTAGTTTTGTCATTGGAGGAATATTCTGGGAGGTACTCACTCGGCGCTTTTGTATATTGCTATGAACAACATGACAATGCAAAACTTAGGAGCTACCAAAAAACTATGAATTGGATCGAGCCTTCTGTTCTGTGGATTGGGAACTTATATTCCCTTTCTCCCTGTTGCAAAGTACTGCTACGGAGGTCTCAGATCATTGCCCTTTGCTGCTTGGTCTTTGTGATATGAACAAGAGAAAAGGAAGGTTCCATTTTGAAGCCTTTTGGCCGTCCATCGCTGGGTTCTCTGAGGTCGTCTCCCAGGCGTGGTCTTCAGTCCAGCCAAGATTATGCCCGGTTGAGACCCTCCCTTACAAGTTCAAGGAAGTATCCCGTGCATTACAAAGCTGGAGCCAGAAGCAGGTCGGCCATGTTAAAACACAGCTCAGCTTGGCTCGAGAAGTTGTGCACCAACTCGAGATTGCTCAGGATTTTCGTACTCTATCTGTTGAAGAAGCAGCCCTGCACCATAGGCTCAAGAAACACTGTCTTGGTCTTACCTCGCTGCAGCGTACCATGGCACGGTCAAGATCCAGAATTGCTTACATCAAGGATGGTGATGCAAATACTCGTTTTTTTCACCTCCATGCAAAGCATAGAAAAATGAAGAATTTTATCCCCAATTTGGTGGATGGTGACCGAATCCTCACAGGTCACGCTGAGAAGGCACAAGCCGTGTTGGATTATTATCACAATCTGATTGGAACAGCAGAAGAGAGGGACTTCTCTATTGATCTGGAACATCTGAACCTACCTCACTTTGATCTTCAGGACCTAGAGCTCCCTTTTTCTGAACAAGAAGTCTGGGACACAATTAAAGAAATGCCTTCTGATAAGGCCCCTGGGCCGGATGGCTTTACAGGCCGTTTCTTTAAGTCTTGTTGGCATATCATCAAAGAAGATATCTCGGCTGCACTAGTTGCTGTCCAGCTGGGTGATTTCAGGCATCTTAGGCTGCTAAATTCAGCTTATCTAACCTTAATTCCGAAAAAGGAAGATGCAGACCAGGTCAAAGACTTTAGGCCCATAAGCCTGATCCACAGCTTTGCAAAATTGGTTACTAAGATTCTTGCTAACATATTGGCGCGAAGATTCCATGAGATTGTGGCCAGCAACCAAAGTGCGTTTATTAAGGGGAGGTGTATTCAAGATAACTTCATGTTGGTCCAGCAGACTGCAAAATTTCTAAACCAGCAAAAGGCCCCTCGAATTCTCCTCAAGCTAGATATTTCAAAAGCTTTTGACTCAATTTCGTGGCCGTTCCTTTTGAAGGTTTTACGGTACCGTGGTTTCGGACCTATTTGGTGGAATTTGATTTGTGGCCTTCTTAATGCGTCTTCAACAAGGGTCCTTCTCAATGGCATCCCGGGTGAGGAGATTCAACATCAAAGGGGACTCAGGCAAGGCGACCCGCTTTCTCCGATGCTATTTATTTTGGTTATGGATGTGTTGAATGCAACTATTCAGAAAGCCAGTGACGAAGGTCTCCTCCAACCACTTGCAAATCGCCCCCTCAAACATAGAGTCTCTCTTTATGCGGATGATTTCCTCAGACCTGTTGCCTCTGATTTGGAGTTGATCTCTGCTGTCCTTCAGTTGTTTGGCACTGCCTCAGGACTCAAAACCAACATTCAAAAGAGTAGTGCCTCCCCCATACAGTGTTCTGATGAGGATATTGCCATAATCCGGCAACATATGTCATGTGTAGTCCAGGATTTCCCTTGCAAGTACTTGGGCCTCCCGCTTTCGTTTAAGAATTTGACCAAAGGGCAAGTTCAGCCCATCATAGACCGCATCGCTGCCCATTTGCCAGGTTGGAAATCTGATCTAATGAACAGAGCTGGGAGGTTGGTAATGGTCCAATTTGTAATGACATCTATGGTGATTTATCTGGCTATAGCTTCGGATCTTCCCCCTTGGGCTATCAAGGAAATCGACATGATTAGAAGGAGTTTTCTTTGGAGAGGAAGAAGAGAAGCTAATGGGGGTCATTGTTTACTCACCTGGCCTAGAGTTAGCCGGCCTAAAGAGCTAGGTGGACTTGGTATACATGATCTAAAATCCCTTGGCTGGGCCTTGAGAATGAGATGGTTGTGGCTTGCAAAGACCCAACCAGACAGGCCATGGGCGGAGTTTAAGATCATGTTACACCCTTCTGTACATGCCTTCTCCATGGCAGTGTTCATTGTTGTTGGTGATGGAAAATCTACTCTCTTTTGGACTGATAAGTGGCTGCATGGGCAGTCCATTGAGCTATTTGCTCCTCACCTTTTTGCTCTGGTCTACAAGAGGACAGCCAAAAGACGCACAATTTTTGATGCTCTGTTGGACAATTACTGGATCAGGGACTTGCGAGGTGCCCTCACTATGGATGCTCTGTCAGATTATTTTGATGTCTGGAATCTTGTTTCGGATGTGCAGTTGCAACCTGACTTAGCAGATGTGCACAATTGGCGCCTCACTGCCTCTGGACAGTACTCAACCAAGTCTGCCTATAATGCTCTCTTCTTTGGCTCAGTGCAGTTTGATCCTTGGAAACTCATTTGGAATACTTGGGCGCCGAAGAAGTGTCAATTTTTCCTTTGGCTTGCTTTCCATAATAGATGCTGGACTGCGGATAGACTGGCCAAGAGAGGTTTACCTCATCCTGCTCAGTGTCCCCTATGTGACCAGGAAGATGAGACCATCCAGCATATCCTTTGTGGGTGCGTGGTTGCAAGACAAATCTGGTCCCTTGTCTTCCGTCGCTATGGGCTACCGGATTTCTCTCCACTCCCTGATGACAAGGTCCTCCATGTATGGTGGATGCGTATTCTAGATTTGTTCCCTGACAACGGCAAGAGAGGGCTGAATTCGCTAATTGTTTTGGTCGCCTGGTCCTTGTGGAAGCACCGTAATGATATAGTGTTTAATGGAGCTGCTCTCAATGTGCAACGTATTCTTAAGCAGATTTGTGAAGAGGCTAATCTCTGGTGTCTAGCTGGTGCTAGTGGGTTAGCTCACTTAGAGGTCGCTGCTAGATAATATGGTGGCTTTTGTTTAGCCGGGTCGTTTCTGGTCTTCTCTTTTCTTTTCAGGCGTTTCTTGTGGTGTCTTGGCTCCTTCGGGAGTTTTGGGTGTGTGTGTTTTGGGTGTGTTGTACTCTTCTGAGTTCTTCTTCTTAATGCAATGATACACAGCTCTCCTGCGTATTCGAGAAAAAAAAAGAAAAAAAACTATGAATGAAAATTGAGCTAAACGAGGAATATTGGGTGAAGTTATTCTCTCTATGTTTGTATGGAATGTAGGGTCTGTTCATATTAGCTTTTGACTTGGGCTTATGAATAGTAACAGATTGTAGAAAAGTTTGTAGAGAGAGACACTCGCATGCGATTTTGACCGATATAAATGAAGTCATTACAGTGTATACTATAATTAACTACTATATCCCGTTTTGAAAAGACACTCTGTTTGAAAGTTAGATACTGTAAAAATGTTATTTATTTTAGAAAAACAGATTTTAAAAGCCAATATGAACATAGCCTAATCATTCTGTATTAGGACACTAGGTATTATTTATCCTAATTAATGCCCATATATGCCTCTGGGCCATTATGCTTCATCCAAACAAGGTAGTAAGACGTGCTTTTATGCACATTGTATTAATAAAGTAGTTTGCTCACAGTTTTGGATAATTTGTCGGCTTCTGGATGTGCAATGCTTTTTCTACTTTTTCAACAGCTCCCTAGATTACATTAGAGAAGTACTTCCATGTGCGTCCAAATAAAATCTGCACCAATCTCAAATTAGCTTCTTTTAAGGAACTATAAACTTTCAAGTGGTAGGTTCATACTAGGGCACGACATAACCCAAAACCCGGCCAAAGCCCAAGGAATGAAACTAGGTCACTATGAGGAATGTATTTTTCCCAAATTTTATTTTCTTTGGTCATTCCTCCTTTTATATCTTATAAAATACTATTGTACCCACTTCTATCATGAGATTGTTTAGAGGGTCTATCGCCACAGAAATTATTCCTTGCATGTTGTTTGTATTGTTTCTGAAACGAGAAGAGCAAAAAAAAAAACATAATAACGAAGCTTTCTTAACAGCATAACGTAAAGTTCTTTGCTCATGGAAATGAAAGCAATAAATGCCAAAAGCATTGATCACTGCACCGGCCAGACCATGGGCTCTAGCTATCAACATATGACGTCCAAAAGTGGGATGTACTGTTATAAGGATCATGATGGATTTGAAAATTTGTAGTGTTTCCCTCTGGGGTCTGATATGTCTTGGACATTAACAGGCTGGGTGGCTTGGACTTGTGGCTTATGGCCATTAAATTTCAATCTTCCAGCAAATTTACAAAATCATCCTTCTAGAAACCCATCTGTAGTAAATAGTAATGCAGAAGTAAATCTCAATCCTTTGTTTCCTTGGAACTCGCAATGTTATTTAGGCAGAGCATAGAAGCACTTCTCGTTAAGTTATTGCGAAGCAGATTTAATGGAATGTCCTAGCTCCTTTGGAATATCTGTGAACCTTTTATGTCATCTGGGCACTGATTGCCTAATGGCAATATGTATGGACATCAAATGTGGTTCATGTTGGTGCATTATTAGGGCCCTAAAATCAGGGAAGCACTTCAGGTCCACTTCCTCTTGGAAGTGCTACTTCCCTGTGAACTTGTTCAGTAGAGTAAATCACTAAATCTAGTTTCAGATGTCTGTTGAATCAATTTCACTAACCACAGACGTGACAGACCCATGAATGGAAACAATTTATTACAGCTAACAGCTCATACATGGTCAACCTCACGCTGATTTGGTTCATTTTCCTCTTACAGGTTTGACCTGTACTTTAGGAAAAATCCATTTGGTGGAGAATTCACTGTTTTTGCTGGTCTTGAAGAATGTATTAAGTTCATTGCGAACTTCAAGTTCACGGAACATGACATTTCTTTCCTGCAATCAGTCATGCCAATGTGTGAGGTATCATCTCAGCCCTACATGCATATATACAATATTCTTGCTTTCTTCAAATGGTAAATAGTTCTTAGATAAACTGCTAGATTAGTTCTGGATAGGCCTTTTAGTTTGTCATGTGTGTAGATAGGCTGATTAGCATAGGCTACAAAAAAAGTGGCACCTTCAAATGTTAGAAGGAAGGAGTAATTTTGTGTTGCTCCTTGTGTACTTTTTTTCACCCAACTTTTAATATACTTTCATGTATCACTCCTTTGGCTATTTGCCCTGATGAATGTTTATTTACTGATGTCTCTGCAATTTCTAGGATGCGTTTTTTTATTATCTCAGGGAAATTGATTGCTCTGATGTGGAGGTGTACTCCATTCCTGAGGGATCAGTAGTTTTTCCAAAAGTGCCCTTGATGAGAGTTGAGGGTCCGGTTGCTGTAAGTACAAAGCCCCTAACTAGTTGTTGTATCTAATGCATGGTCATAAACTTTTGTTTTGAACATTAACTAAAACTTCGAATTGTTTCTATAGCAACTTACTCTTGTTATAACGTCATCAGGTGGTTCAGCTACTTGAGACTCCATTTGTAAATCTCATCAATTATGCCTCTTTGGTCACCACCAATGCTGCACGACACCGTCATGTTGCTGGAAAGTCAAAGGTTCTACTGGAATTTGGTTTAAGACGAGCACAGGTGTGATCTTCAATATCCCTTCTGCGATACCATTTTAACTTTTTTTGGTACACGAACATGTTGTATTTCTGTGTGTGAAACATAGCTGCGAATTTATGTTGACAGGGGCCTGATGGTGCAATAAGTGCTTCAAAGTACTGTTTTGTGGGAGGTTTTGATGCAACCAGGTGGGTCTTTCACATTCAAAATTTTTCGTTTAAATCCAGCGTATTTGTGTTCTTTCTCTTTGCATAGTGCTTGGACGAGTAGTATATTTTGAATCATCCTTGCATTGTTTAGCTTTTTTTTCCTTACTAGAATTGTTCTTTTTCTCCCCCAAAGTGTTAGATGTTGCTATTGTTCACTATTTCCTGTTTTTGCAGTAATGTATTGGCTGGAAATCTGTTTGGCATACCACTTCGTGGAACACATTCTCATGCTTATGTTAGCTCATATATGGTCAGTAAAATTTCCTTCCTATTGTGAATGAAAAAGGTTTCACACATGCAGTAATTTGTCCTCTATCGCTGGAGCGCCCTATGTCTGCAAACACTGTAGTTGCACTGGTCAAACAAAATTAGTTCACTACATTGGTTGCTGAGCCCCCGTGTTTTCACGATTCAAGTTGAAAGATGTGTTTTCATCATACCAGCACTCAAATTATGAATCATAGTGAACTGTCTAGTCTGTTGTATGATGGATATTCAATCTTTATCATCTTGCATAGTCTGCACTTGCATGCTCTTTTTCTGTTTCCCCCCCTACTGTGCTAGTATGTTTCTTCCTATTCCTTCTAGTTTGCAGTTCTACTGGACCGCCGCTGTCTTTGCTTGGTAATTTTACATGATATCTGATCTGAAATATACAGATAATCATTGTTTGAACATAGCAAGTCTTTTCTTGTATCGATATGTGCAATGTGCATGACAGATGGTACTGTCCCTTGCATTTGCATCTAAGGAAGTTGTGCTTAGATATCCTCAGCATTCTGGAAGTTCTGTTTTCTTTTTTGTGCCATTCATTTCTGTTTGGATGTTGACCGATTTAAACCTTCCAGAGCCTTGACGAGATCCCAGACAAGGCCCTCAGGAGCGAAGATGGTTCAAGAGTCTGCAAGGATTTTGTTAGTTTGGTGAAAGAGTGGCTTCAAAAGATTCAGGTATAATTGCAGAACCTTGTTGCATCGCTTTTACTTGCTACAGTATTCTTTATGTTAGTTTTTTTTTGTTGATTTCAGGTAGCAGATTCATTATGTGTTGTATTTGGTGGGACAAATCAAAGTGAGCTGGCAGCATTTGCATCCTATGCATTGGCTTTTCCAAGCAACTTTCTAGCTCTTGTGGACACATATGACGTGAGTTGTTAATTTGTTGCAGCTTGCAACTTTTCCTCTTGTTGTTTTTGGTGTTATGCATGTCTGAATGAGTAGGTCTGAAACACATCATAGTTTGTCAATTCTGTCTTAACCAAAATTTTGCATTTGTCTTCTCAAGCTTCTTTGGTGATATTTCTCAGCGGATTTTGTTATAAAGTTATCAGACTTTGTTTTACCTTTGAGTTGTTTGTCACATGGATATACAAATGGAAGTTTATTCAAGTATAGACATGTTTAAACTCTAATGCTGTTATTTTTATTTGAAAGAGTATGATGATTGGTATTGTCCTGATTCCGGAACAACTATGTGCTCATTATTATATTTGAAAGCCATCAACCTGGCACTTCTCTAGGAGGCATAGTCAACTCTGAGCTGACTGTGCAAGTGTGCATACGTAACATGTTCCCCCTCTCTTCTATCATTTCACGTTCTTCACCTCAAGCCTGCAGATTCTGAATTTATTTATGCGGCACCTGTATTATCTGGAGCACAATCTCACTATTTGTGTTTCTTTCCAGGTTATGCGAAGTGGAATTCCAAACTTCTGTGCAGTAGCTCTAGCACTCCATGACTTAGGGTATGTCGAACCTATCCTTGGGCACTTGTTACATGTGCATTGGACTAAAGCTCTATTGGATGGGAGCTTAGCTTCTCATGTAAACTTTATATGCTAGACTATCATAATTCAGAAAAAGGTTTTTTTTTCAAGAAAATACAAATAAAGCTAAAGTTTATCAGAAAGTTCACCCAATAGTTGTTATAAATATTGTGTGTATATTCATAAGGTCTAGAGGGTAATATATATAGTGAGTACAAGGGGATATACAAAGAAATATGACATACACAGATAAGAAAACCAAGACATATAAGAAAACAAATAAACAATTCTATCCTATCCTTAACATCCCCCTCAAACTCATGGTGGATCACACACACTGAGTTTGGAGAGAAAATACAAATGTTGTACCCTTATTTGCGGCTTCGTAAAGAAGTCAACAAGCTGTAACTCTGAAAGTACAAACTGTAAAGCGAGTACTCCCTCCTGCATCTGTGAGTGAGTGTATGAAGCATCCACACCAATGTGCTTGGTGAGCTCATGCTTCACTGGATCACAAGCAATACCAATAGCACCTGTACTGTCAGACATAAGGGTCGTAGGTCCCTTTACAAGTACTCCAAAGTCTACAAGTAGCCATATTAACCAAGTAATCTCTGTAGTCACTACAGCCATAGCTCTCAACTCAGCATCTGCACTCGAACGGAAAACTGCAGTCTGCTTTTTTTGTCTTCTAGGCAATCAAAGAGGAGCTAAGAAAAACACAGTAAGCAGAAAGAGAACGACGATCAGAAGGATTACTAGCCCAGATCGCATGAGAGTACGCTTGAAGTTGTAGTGAGGTGGAGCTAGGGAAAACAAATGACGAGAGATGGTTCTACGCAAGTAGCAAAGAACACGAAGGTGACTGTAGTAAAGATGAGTAGGACGAGCCATGAACTGACTCAAGATATGAACATCATGAGCAATATCAGGACGAGTGCTCATAAGATATACCAAACTCCTAACAAAATGACGATATCGAGTAAGATCCTCAAGAAGATCACCATCAGCAACACGAAGCTGAAGGGAGAGCTCCACAGGAGTCTCAACAGTACAAGTATCAGTCAGACCAGATCGATCAAGAAGATCTAAGACATACTTCTGCTGGGAGAGGTAGTACCCTCAGGCGTAGAAGAAACCTCAATTCCAAGGAAGTATGTAAGCAAACTATGATCAGTCATCAGAAAAATCAGTGGATAAAAGAGTGCCCTGACAGCTGACAAACAAGGAAATACCGTCAGCTGTTTGAATAGAGATAGGAAAAATAAGAGGTCCTACTGAAATGAGAGATGTGGAGTCCGGTGTCATGTGTAAAGAGACCAGAATCTAGAACCCAAAAGTTACCTGGAGGAGACGTCTGAGCTAGACTGGCAGAACCCGCTGAGTTGTGAGAGAGCTGAAGTAGAGCTGCTGAACAAGTCATCTCGCTGAGAATTTGAGCTGGTTTGTCCTCCTGTGAAGGAAGGGCCTCCCTGCCCCTTGGATCGTCCACCCCCACACACCTTGTTTCATTTTTTCCGCACCGCATAACTCTAGTAGTCATGCCTGAAGTTCTTGCAGTAGTTACACTAAACTCCAGTTGGTGTGAAAATAGGAGTGAGAATAAGCACCTGGGGAGGGGCCGTAGTCGTAACAGAGACCGTCGGTGCAATCGAAGGAGCAGCAAGCACAGTTGAAACGGACTGTACTGCTAACCCGAGACGAAGCTCCTCAGCCCGAAGCGTCAAAAGGGCCTCGTTGACGGTCGGTCGTAGCGAGCGGCTCAGCAGTTGAGCCCTGACAGGCTCAAAACTTTAGGCGAAGACGGCAGACGAAATCATAAAGGCAAAGGCGATCATGATCTGTCTTCTGCACTTTATGACACTCCTGACAAAGTGAAGAGGCTAGCTCATCCAGTTGGCACCAGAGACTGGCAAGGACTCGGAAGAAGTTGTTGACGGAAGAGTCCCCTTGACGAAGCGCCTCCAACTCATGCTGAAGCGAAAAGAACTGAGCATCACCGCTCTGCTGGTATCGCTCACGCAAGTACTCCCAGATCTGTCAAGTAGACCGCAAACCAACAATGTCTGGCTGGATGGAGTCGTCGACGCCGACCACGAGGATGGTGCAAACATGCCTCATCAGCACACCAACGCTCGAAAGTGTCAATGGCATACTGGAAAGCCTCATCAGCAGCGTCAGCAGCAGCAGCCTTTGCCTCCTTCTTGGCAGCCTCATTTGCAGGAGGTGCGGAAGTAGGCTGCCTGGGAGGAGGCTGAACTGTTGGTGGCGGAGAATGCACCAGTGACATGTCCCTAAAGACGGAGACTATCGAGCGTGATCTCCATGAGTAAAGACCACAACTTGTAGTTCGTCCCATAGAGCTTTGTTCCCAAGAAGGGGATCACAGCTGATAGAACGGAAGCCATCCGTAGGTGGCGCTAGATGGCCCAACGACCAAGGCAACAAAGTCTAACAGGCGGCGCTAGACAACGTGGCAGTTAGATCGACGTTTTGTTTTCTCTCTTTATTTTTTCTCTTTTTTCTTCTTTCTTTTTTAGCTAATACAAAAGATTCGGCTGAAGCTTCTCAACCGGAAAGATATCAGATGGCTTCGGCTCGGGCGTTGCCGAGGCGACAAGCGGGCGGACAACGGCGAAGCGACAAGCGGGCGGATGACGGCGAAGTGGCGGTCGGCAGAGCGGCGGCCGGTGACTCGGGCGGTCGGCGGAGTGGCGACTGGCGGCTCGAGCGGTCAGCAAACCGAGGTGGCGTCGGTCGGACTAGGCAACGTTGGGTGGCCGGTCGGTTAGCGAACCGAGACGGCGTCGATCGGGTGACGGCAACGTCGGTCAGATCAGGCAGGCAACGGCGGCTGAAGACAGCGGCGGCCACCTGGGCGTCGCCGGATCGAGCGGGCAACGATGGATCGGGTGGCTGGTAGCGCCGGATCTAGTGAGACGATGACGGCCTAGGCGGTGGCGGCGGCCTGGGCGCTCGATTCAGTGTTGACGACGGTGGCTTGGGCTGCAGCGGCGGGTTGGGCAGTGGCGATGGCATGGGCAGCGTTGAACGCAGCAGAAGAACAAGGTTAGAGCTCTAGCTCTGATAGCATGTTGTGAATATTGTATGTATATTCATGATGAGGTCCAGAGGGCAATATATATAGAGTACAGAGGATATACAAAGGAATATGTCATGCATAGATAAGGAAACCAAGGCATATAAGAAAATAAATAAACAATTCTATCCTATCCTTAACAATAGTATCCAATTTTGGATGGTCTAGGCTTACAACAACTTTGTGTTTATAAGCTTAAGCCCTCCCAAACAGGTCCTGAGTCATACTGATGTGCACTTGCAAAATAATCCATAATATCCCAGTACTCTAGATTCCCTCTGTGCGTTGGGAATATATGATGCCATTTGGTGGCAAGTTCCGTTATCTTCTTGTGTTGCCTTTTAACATGTCTGGGCTTATAGGTGACATTAGAAATTACTCTATCTTGTGCTCATTGTTTTCTTAATAAAAAGTTGTAAACAATCGGTTTGGGTAAGGATATCTTCTTTTGTAGGTACAAGGCATCTGGTATTAGATTAGATTCTGGTGATCTGGTCTATTTGTCTATAGAAGCTCGAAAAGTGTTTCGTGCAATAGAGGACGACTTTAATATACCTGGTTTTGGGAAGATGATCATTACTGCTAGCAATGACCTGAATGAGGAAACAATTGATGCCCTGAACAAACAGGTAATAAAATTATCTCACTATTGAGTTGACAACTCATCAAGATTTTTATTGTGGCATCTAGGTATGTGCTATTTTTCACAAGATGGAAATACTTGTGGTGCCTATGTTGTTTGATGCATTTGCGTGTGCTTCTGTGGAGCTAGTGAACATGTACTATAGATTTATCTTTATTCTGAATCCTTTCAATTGCAGATATGATTAAAAATTTACATCTTTGCAGGGTCATGAAGTTGATGCCTTTGGAATTGGAACTTATCTTGTAACGTGTTATTCCCAGGCTGCTCTTGGGTGTGTCTTTAAGCTAGTTGAGATCAATAGTAGACCTCGTATCAAACTTTCTGAGGATGTGGCAAAAGTATGTTTACTATTTTCATGTTGAAAAAGATAATTTTTTTTACTTTACTGATGGTGTCATGATATGTTTCAGGTCTCCATTCCATGCAAAAAGCGATGTTTCAGATTATATGGAAAAGAAGGCTACCCATTGGTAGACATCATGATACGTGAAAGTGAACCATCACCTAAGGTAACAATGCACCTCTATTCTCTACGCACATGTGAGGTTCTATACTTGTCACCAGAGTTCCAAATCCCGGCAGTAACCAGCTGGTTACCGCCTATAACCAGTTCTACTGGTGGCAACCGACAGAATAAAAACAGTTGTTTTTTTATTTAATTCAAATTTGAAATTTTGAATATAAAAGTTAGTTTCCTTAATAATGTTTACATTGTTTAATACTAATAGAATTTATTTAGGAAGATGTATGCACCTCTCATGCTTAACTTCATGCTTTTGCCATAAATGTGTTAGGAATTTCCAATTTTTGAATGTAAGTCAGTTTCTTGAATGATGTTTATATGTTTAACACCAATGGAATGTATTAGGACAATGAATGTACCTCCCGTGCTTGACTTCATACTTTTTGCCATGAATGTGTTAGGAATTTCCAATTTCAAATTTAAAAAACTGGTTTTTAGCGGTTTTTCTCCGGTTTTTTGGGCGGTAACCAGCCGGTTTTTCTAGTTATTGGTTTCAAATTCAAATTTTGACTCTTGAAATTTAACTGTTACCGGCCGTCTGGCGGTATTCCCTTCGGTTATGGGTTTTGGAACCTTACTTGTCACACCATTTTCTCAATCATAAAAGTACAGAATATTAGAATCTACCTTAGACTGGAATATAGCTGAGATAATACTCGAGTCGATCATATGCTTCTCATCGTTGACATGCAATGCTGCTGTCACCTTTTATATATTTTGTTGACTTTTTTCATGCCCAATGACTAATTCAGATTTTAAACCGAAAATTCATACTGTTGAAATATTCCAGGCAGGAGAGCGGATCCTTTGTCGACACCCATTCCTTGAATCCAAGAGGGCATATGTTGTCCCCCAGCATGTTGAGGAGCTTCTACAATGCTATTGGCCTGGGAGATCAAGTATGGATATTGTATCTTTCTTACAACAATAACTTTGTATCTTGTATCCTTGAAACGACAACTTTGTCAGTGGTCATGGGTAATTTGGAAAGTAATCGTTGCAAAGTGGGTAAATCAGGATCAGTATTAGATTTTCTTTAAAAATATAAGGAGCCTGTTTTTCTTGCATTACATTTTTAAATCACAGAATATCTAAAAATAAAGGAAGCGGCCCCACATGCAAGACTCATATGAACCAGTTATCTTGTGCATTTCTAGTGCTCTGTCCCAGTCCCGCTGATATTTTCTTACACTTGATGATCAGCAAGAGCAACAACCTCTTCACGTTGCTTCTAGAATTTTGTGAAACAAAGAGGGCACCTTTAGGGGAAAGAAACTTATGAAACCCTGAGTGATAAAAAGCTGATCGCTTGAAACAATACAGAATTTGGTGAATGTTAGTGGAACAACCTGTTAAACTGTGGATTGTATTGTTCGCACACTTATTGTTTTTTTCTTGTTAAACGTCAATTACATATGTATATCTGTGTTCTCTATAGATAAACCTAGAGTAGAGCTGCCCTCTTTGGAGAAGATCAGAAGTCGCTGCATACACCAGCTTGAGAAACTGCGGCCAGATCACACCAGGCGGCTAAATCCGACACCTTACAAGGTTCGTTTCTTCTTTCTTCCTTCAATTGCCTTTCCTTATCTTGCCGTGTCACAAGCCGTAACGTGACAAATCTTCTTCACTTTGAGCAGGTGAGTGTGAGCGCGAAGCTGTACGATTTCATTCATTCCCTATGGCTGAATGAGGCGCCAGTAGGTGAACTACAGTAGATGGCTGCACAAGTTGGAGCCAGACCTCATTCTTGGGATTTTGCTCCCCAGTTTTCGTTTGTACAAACTAATTATCTGTATAGAGGCAGATCAACTTACCTGGTTATACATCCCTTGGTTGGTGGGCTACTATAGATCGTTACGGAAATTACACAATAAACATCAGAAGAAAATAAACGATCACCAAAATGTTGAGATCCTGCCATGTTTGTCCTTTGCAGCATACACATTTGCAGGTGATCGATCGAAAAACCCGAGCACCAATTTAGATTTGGTACATTGATAAACTTCGAGGCTGAACCTTCAAATGAGAATAATATGCCGGTGCACGATGTATCGGTACTTTCATCTTCTTTGGCTGTTCGGTGTTTCTATGCAAGGACCACTGGGACATGAACCCAAACAATGCAGTCCATAGGGCAATCGGAAAAGATTGGTAATGCACTTCCCAACTACCGTTGCATTAACAGAGCACACTGAACAGATTGGTTAGTTATTTTGGTGGCGGCAATCATGGTCGTTTGCTATACTACACTGATTTTTGCCAAAAAGAAATAACTACACACTATACTAACCCTATTCTTATTAACTTCTAAAAGCTGTTTTTCTACGGTAAATAACTTTTCTACAGTATTTACCTAGTTACTTCATTTAGATTGGCTAAAATCACACATAAATATCTTTCTATAAACTTCTTTATAGGTTGTTATTATTTATAAGATAAAATCAAAAGGCAAAGCCAAAAGCTAATATAAACGGGCCTAATTCCTATCAATGTGGTACATTTCATAGATTTTCTGACATTACGCGGGGAGGGGACTGTAGGGAGGAGAGGGGCGCCAAGTGGAGGAGGGTGGTGGCGAGGAGGGGACTGGAGGGAGGGAGGAGAGGGGCGCCAGGGTGGAGGTGGTGACGGGGAGCGAGGTGGCTGGGGGAGGAGGGGGCATCGGGGTGAGGGAGGGAGGCGGCTGGGGGAGGAGGGGGCATCGGGGTAGGGGAGGGAGGCCGAGGGAGGAGGGGCACCAGGGTGGCGAGGGAGGGGTCAAGGAGGAGGGGCGCTGGGTGGGACTAGGAGGGGAGGGAGGGTGGCGATGGGAAGGGGATTGGAGGGAGGAGAGCGGAGAGATTCTGAGAGAGTGGAGTGGAGAGATGAGACATGAGACTGAGAGCATGTGAGAGAGGGAGGAGAGATGAGAGAATAAAGTTGGAGAGAGATGAGAGTTAGGACTGATGAGATGAGAGATTTTGAGAGAGTGTGGAGTGGAAAGATGCACACAACGGTTAGAGAAGTAATGTTCGAGCACAACATTCGGGAGAGCAACGTTCAGAAGAGTAATGCCTATAAATTCACTTCTCTTCTCTCATTACTTCACTAGCATTCAATCTCTCATTTCTTCAACATCTCTCTACACTCTCCATTTCTTCAACATCCCTCTACACTCACTAAGTCCCTATTTCTTCAACATTCCTCTACACTCCCTATTTATTCACCATCCATCCAATATGCTACCAAGGAGTCGAAGCACCAAGGAGCTCCCGAGAGATATGCAGAGGAGTCGTAGCACGAAAAGGGCGGCAGGGTGCCTTAGTGTAAGCTCTCGTTGTCACTCCCCTAGTCCTCCTCTTGCTCTGACTCCCGTTGATGCTCGTCGACTCTCACTAAGCATGGGAGGCTACGGTATAGATGACCGTCATATGGACGGTACGAAAGGCTACGAGGAGTACCTAGATGGTCTGGAGCCAACGAGGACTCCAGAATTCTCTCCCTCGTCCACGGACGCCAACATTGGCAGATCTGGATGAAGGGTGAATTGCTGGAAGCACACGACCTGGAGCCAGAAAATCTGAGATAGCGAAACGGTAGAGATCACAACTTGTAATTATTGCAATGCTAAATTAACTGCTCATATAACTGTAGGGATAGGTGTAAGATCGAGGAGGCCGCCTAGAGGGGGGTGAATAGGAGGTTTTAATATTTCCGTCTAATTCTAATTAGCAATTTTAAACTTGAAGAATATACTAGAGCAAGATAACAATAACACCACTAATCAACTTAGTGAGGCTCAAACAATCACTAGCACAAGTAATCGACTAAGAACAATGTCGAATAGTAGAGAACAACAATTGCTACTCTAACTAAGCAAGCAATCAAGTAATATGAATGAAGAGCGTTGCTTGAATGAAAATGATCACAAGAGAGCAAACCACAATTGACACGATTACTTTTAACCGTGGTGATCGGAGACTTGCCGGTCTCCCCTAGTCCACGTTGAGGTAAGCCCGAACAAATCGGACCGGCTCCACGAATGAGCCTAAACACCTCGATCACTATTTGTAGCTCTTTCCCTCTCCGGGAAGGCGAGCTCCAAGTTTTCACAATCTTCCGGGCCTTCTCACAATCTTCTTGAGAAGATCACCGAAACTCCACCAAGCCGTCTAGGTGCCGGCAAGCACCAAGAGAATAGATCACAGCGGCTTGATCTCACTCAAGTGCCTAATAAATCAACTAGAATGCAATGCACTTGAATTTTGGGTCAACTACCTCAATTGAATGCTCAAGTGAGTGAATGAGGTGTGAGAGGTTGCACTAGGCTCAAATGTATTCAATGGAGGTTCAACAAACATACAAGTTCTGGTGGGGATGTATTTATACCCTCACCAACCTCAAATAGCCGTTACAAAAAACAATCCTGAAAATTCAGGAAATCCGGAACTACCGCAGGCAAAACCGCGGTACTTCCGGACTCTCGCTGACCGGTCAGAACGGCTATGTCAGTGAGTCAGAAGTAACCGTTGGTCAATGAGTGCGGTACTACCGCCGTTGAAATCGCGGTACTTCCGGACGTCCGGAAGTTCCGCTCCATGACCCGGTACTTCCGATCTCAACGAGTTTAAGTTTTATTCCCGGCACTCTCTGGAAATAAAGTTCCGCACGAGTATCCGGAACTTCCGCACATGCGGTAGTTCCGCAGGTCAAACCGCGGTACTTCCGTTTTCCGAGAGGCTAAGTTAAACTCCGGGCGCTCTCTGGAAATAAAGTTCCGCTCGGGTGCCCGGTACTACCGGCCATCCGGTAGTTCCGCAGTTCAACCCGCGGTACTTCCGTTTTCCGAGAGACTAAGTCTGAGTCCGGGCGCTCTCTGGAAAAAACGTTCCGCCCGGGCGCCCGGTACTACCGGACCTACGGTAGTTCCGCCCAATTAACACCGGAACTACCGGATTTTCTGACAATGCACAGATTTGATTTGATTTTAATTTCTAAGTGCATGCATGATCCTAAATTGATCCAAAGGGCACATTTGAACATGATCAAGCAATCACCATGATCCCTCTTAATAGTACGGCGTCTATCCTATAATCCGGTCTTCCAACTTAACTCCAAGACCGGTAAAATAAAATAAATACCTAAACTATTTACCTTGTCGCCCTAGAGATCTTTGGATCTTCATGGGATATTTTGTGAGCCTCTTTCTTTGCCAATTGAACTTATCCTTTCAAACACTTAATGCACACATTAGTCCTATATTCACATAATTTCATTAATTACCAAAACCAATATTTTTAGGGGTCTAGATGCTTTCAATAGGGCACTTGAACCGGCACTATAAAGCATGCTTACGCAAAATGGCGGCATAGGGCCGAGGTGGAGGAGGAGTACAAACGCAACTAAACTTAAAGGCCGATGGCTCTGTAAGTACTTGGGTATACAACCCGCTTTCTGCCCGTGAGGAAATTGCTAGATATATTGTTTCAGAAGAATGATCCAACGTGGCTTTTGCCCACAGTGATCGTTCAGCTGCTTGGTCATAATATTCTGAATATGCAGCAATGGGAAGAGCACGCTTGTTGTACACCTTCTCATAGGCACTGGTTTCCGTCCCAAGTGCCAACTCAAACTCGTGCCTGGTGCACTCAATGAACTGGGTCCCTGTCATCTAACTCAGGTGCTCAAAGTTGGGAGAGATATACAGGGTAGCATAGAACTGCCGAATCATATTGTCCATATAGTTGCACTTGAATGCAACAAGTTGATGGATATCGGCTTGCTGAAAGAGCTGATAAGCACCGCTGAACTTGTCAATCTGTGACAAGTGATCCCAATCCACATACTTGTGTGCAGCAAACTTGCGAGCAGGACCATACATCTCTTGGTACACCTTCTCTTGAAACTTGGAATGAAACTGGGGGTTCATTGAGTTGCGAGGGCGTACATACTGACTGCGGCGACGAAGGATAGCATAGTCCTCATTGGTGATCTTGGAGAGGTCCACTTCTTCATCTGCAGTTACCGCAGGCATCTCCTCATCTGAGACCGCATACTCCTCGCTCTCATGCGAGGCCTCGGATCCGCTCTCATGCGAATCCTCTGAGTCACTCTCAGGGTCGGAGGCGGGACCCTTGCCCTTATGCTCCGCCGTCTGAGATGCAGGAGTCGAGGAGGAGGATTGACCAGCAGTGCCCCCATAGGACTTGTGCGAGACATTCTTCATCCTCGGCATCTTCAATGACATATTAGGATAATCAAGGTGTGAGGTAGGATAAGTGAAAGTAGGTTTGAAATTGAAAGCAATAAGTTTCTGCTGTTTCAGGAAAAACGGAAGTACCGGCGGCAAAACTGCGGAACTTCCGGGAAATCCGGTAGTTCCGGCATTAAACATGCGGAACTTCCGGGACCCTGGTAGTTCCGGCCGCTCGACCGGTAGTTCCGGTTTTTCTGGACATTTCTAGGGCATGATAAAAATTGAATCTTTTTGGGGTATTTCTTGGATTGAATCCAGTGCATGTATGAATAAACATTCTAATACCCCAAACAAACTACTTTGCCCAAAGAAACTACAGCAAAAATCGCTACATTTCAAATTTCACCTAATTTCAACCCTAGGGTCCTTAGAACAAGATAAAGAAGGATTTTATCCGATTTACCTTGTGGGGTCGAAGGAGAGGAACCCTGGGAGTGCAAAGAATCGCCCAAAAACGAAAAGCTCCCCTCGGATTCGAAGATCGGGAGAGGAGGAGGAGTTTTGGGAGAGAGAGGTTTGAAAAGAGGAGAGGAGGAGGAGGAAGAACACTCTGCGGTTTTGGGAGTGGGAGAGGAGAGAGAGATAGAAACGGTAGGAGTTAAGAGGGAGGAGTAAAGGCAGTCGACGGTTTTGGAAACCGCAACAAATCCCGCTGAAAACGGTAGTACCGTGCGTAACACGCCGGTAGTTCCGTGTCCACAGAAATTCCGGAAGTTCCGCGGATTACATTGCGGTAGTTCCGGTTTTTCTGTCAGGAGCGGAAGTACCGCACAATGAACTGCGGTAGTTCCGGATTTTCTGGAACTTTTCAGGATTTGACTTTTAGAACTTGAAATTTTGCAAATGATCCCTAGTTTTGCATCCAACTAAAGTCATTCAGGATCATTATGCATCAATTGAGCTAATGCTATATTTTGAAACTAATTTTTATGAATTTAAACGAATTTTTGACCAAAAGAGGGGAAAATCCAATAAAAATCCATATAAGCACAACAAATGAGCAGAAATGGATGAAATGAGATTTCAAGCTACATTTGAGTAGTCTATGACATTTAATTCATTCCTCAATTTGCAAAAGCGGCTTTCATCTAATGGTTTGGTGAAAATGTCCGCTAGTTGATTTTCAGTTCGGATGTGGCTAATTTCAATATCTCCCTTGCTCACATGATCTCTCAAGAAATGGTGGCGTATATCTATATGCTTGGTTCTTGAGTGTTGAACGGGATTGTTGGATATTTTGATAGCACTATCATTATCACACAAAAGAGGCATTTTATCAAATTTAATCCCATAATCCAACAATGTTTGCCTCATCCAAAGCAATTGAGCACAACAACTTCCCGCGGAAATATATTCGGCTTCAGCGGTTGAAAGTGCTACGGAATTTTGTTTCTTGGATGACCAACACACTAGAGATCTTCCTAGAAATTGGTAACTACCCGAGGTGCTTTTTCTATCCACTTTGCATCCCGCATAATCGGAATCCGAATATCCAATTAATTCAAATTTGCACCTTTGGGATATCAAAGCCCTATGCTTGAGGAATGCTTTAAATATCTTAGAATCCTCTTTACGGCCACTAAATGGCACTCTTTTGGAGAAGCTTGAAAACGTGCACACATGCATACACTAAACATAATGTCAGGCCTAGATGCGGTAAGATAAAGCAAACTACCAATCATGGATCTATAAAGCTTTAAATCTACCGACTTACCTTCTTCGTTGAGGTCTAGATGCCCGTTTGTTGCCATGGGTGTTTTGATGGGTTTGGCTTCTTCCATTCCGAATCTCTTGAGTAGATCATTCACATACTTTGTTTGGCTTATAAACGTCCCATCTTTAAATTGTTTGATTTGAAGTCCAAGGAAGTAGCTTAGCTCACCAATCATCGACATCTCGAATTCCCTAGACATCATCTCACCAAATTCTTTGCAAAAGTCTTGATTAGTAGAACCAAATATAATATCATCAACATAGATTTGACATACAAAGAAATCATCTCCAATAATTTTTGTGAATAGAGTTGTATCTACTTTACCAATTTTAAAGCCTTTTGATACAAGAAAGTTACGAAGGCGCTCATACCAAGCTCTAGGAGCTTGCTTTAAACCATATAGCGTCTTTGATAATCTATACACATGATTAGAGTATTTAGCATCTTCAAATCCCGGGGGTTGTTCCACATATACTAATTCGGAAATTGTACCATTAAGAAATGCACTTTTGACATCCATTTGAAACAATTTAATGTCAAAGCATGATGCAAAAGCAAGCAAGATTCTAATTGATTCAAGTCTAGCAACGGGCGCAAAAGTCTCATCATAATCTAAGCCCTCGACTTGAGTATAACCTTGAGCTACTAACCTTGCTTTATTTCTTACCACAATTCCGTTCTCATCTTGTTTGTTCCGGAAGACCCATTTGGTGCCAATGACATTGTGCTCCTTGGGTCTCTCCACCAAAGTCCAAACATCGTTTTGAGCAAAGTTATTCAACTCTTCATGCATAGCATTTATCCAATCCGGGTCATCTAGTGCTTCTTCTACACGCTTAGGTTCAAGTGAAGATACAAAAGAATAGTGTTCACAAAATGAAGCTACTCTAGAGCGAGTTTGAACACCCTTACTCACGTCACCCAATATTTGATCTATTGGATGATCCTTGGCTATTGCATTGTGAATCTTGAAAATATTTTGCGGTTGATCCTTTTCTTCATCTTCTATAACTTGAACATCGTTTGTTGTGGAAGAGGAAGGTGGTTCTACTTGTCTAGATGAGTTTGGTGATGTTGGATCCTCCTTTGGCTTGATGGCTCCGATTTGCATGTTCTCCATTGCCTTGCCAAGACTTTCATCTCCTACATCATCCAAGTTCTCATGCTCTTCTTGAGAGCCGTTAGTTTCATCAAATTGAACATCACACGATTCTTCTACTAAACCCGAATTTTTATTAAAGACCCTATAGGCTTTACTATTTGAGGAATACCCTAAAAGGAAGCCTTCATCACATCGACTTTGAAATTTTGAGAGCCGAACACCTTTCCTTAGAATATAGCATTTGCAACCAAATACTCTAAAGTAAGAGATGTTCGGTCTCCTTCCAACAAGAAGCTCATAGGAAGTCTTTTTCAAGAGTCGATGTAAATAGAGGCGATTTATGGCATGACATGCGGTGTTGATAGCTTCCGCCCAAAACTTGTCGGAAGTATTATATTCATCAAGCATTGTCCTAGCCATTTCAATTAATGTTCGATTTTTCCTCTCTACGACTCCATTTTGCTCCGGAGTGTAGGTTGTGGAAAGTTCGTGCTTTATTCCAAGTTCATCACAAAAGTCTTCAACTTTTGTATTTTTGAACTCGGAACCATTGTCACTTCTAATTTTCTTTATTTTAAAATCAAATTCATTTTGAGCCCTTTTTGAAAAACTTTTGAAAATCCCGGAGGTTTCACTTTTGTCATTTAGGAAGAAGACCCATGTATATCTAGAGTAATCATCCACAATGACTAAACAATAGCTATTACCTCCAATGCTCTTATAGGTTGTTGGCCCGAACAAATCCATATGTAAGAGCTCTAATGGCCTAGAAGTTGACATGATACTTTTGGAATGATGAGAATTAGTGACTTGTTTTCCGGCTTGACAAGCACTACAAAGTCGATCCTTCTCAAACTTCACATCCTTCAAGCCAATTACTAAGTCATGCTTAAAAAGCTTTTTAAGTTGAATCATTCCCACATGACCTAGCCTTCTATGCCACAACCAACCCAAAGAAGTTTTTGCAATTAAACAAGTTTTTAAACAAGACTCATTTGAAGAAAAATCTACCAAATAGAGATTCCCAAATCTAAAGCCTTTGAAGACTAGTTCATTATTATTATCTTTTGAGATTACAACATTTTCTTTTGAGAATGAGCATGTTAAGCCTAGATCACATATTTGAGCAACGGATAGCAAATTGAAATTTAATGATTCAACTAGAGATACATTAGAAATTGAAAGGTTGTTTGAGATAGCGATTTTACCCAATCCCAATACCTTTCCTTTGCTATTATCTCCAAATGTGATCTTGTCATTGCTTCCATTCTCAAAGGTGGTGAACATCTTCCGGTCTCCGGCCATGTGTTGGGTGCAACCGCTATCCAACACCCAATGCCTTCCACCGGTTTTGTAGTTCACCTACAAAAGAAAATCAAGTTCTTTTAGGTACCCAAATTTGTTTGGGTCCTTGGAGGTTAGTGACCAAGGTCTTGGGTACCCAAATGGATTTCTTTTTAGCACCCAAAATCGAGGTGCCAATGAAATGAGCAATAGCATTTCCATTTGTAGATTTTCTAAGCATATAACAAGAATCATATAGACTAATAGAATGCAGGTTATTCTTAGAACAATCATTTTGAATATGTCCAATACACCGGCATTTTGTGCAATACTTACCATTTTCCTTTACAAACCTTGGAGGCTTGTATACCGGCTTCTTACCCTTTTGGGGGACATATCCAAGTCCCTCTTTGTTAAAGGAGCATCTTTGATCACTTAGTAACTTATCGAGGGTTTCCTTTCCCTTGTAAGCCCTCTCTAAACTTTTGTTTAATTTTAGCACTTGTTCTTTTAAGTTTTTGTTCTCATTAGCAATAACATCATCATGAACAAGATTTAAAGTATTTCTAGAATCTACACTTGATGAACAAGGTATGGCAAGTAAATCATCACAACAAGTAGATATGCTAGACTTTGAAATTTCTATACTAGACATTTCATTCAATATATTGCAAGTAACTCCAATGCTAGTACTAGATTTGTGATTTTCTTGGAGAAGCAAATCATGAGCTTCCTTTAGCTCCTCATAAGAGTCTTTGAGAGAGATGTGTTCTCTCTTTAAGACCTTAAACTTTGATTTTTCTTTTCCAAGAAATTCATTCAATTCAACTAACATATTCATCAAGTCATCATATGAAGGCTCATCATCATCAAGTAATTTTATCTTTTCTCCTTTAGCCATAAGGCATGTAGGAGTGGAGAATAGTGATGGAGGCTCCTTGATGGCAATGCCCACAAGCCCTTTCTTCTTGGGAGATTCGTCCTCGCTTGAGTCGAAGTCCGAATACTCCTCTTCGGAGTTCCACTCACCAATATGGGCTTCATTCTTGCCATCCTTGTGAAGCTTCTTGAAGAGCTTCTTCTTGCCGTTGTAGTTCTTCTTCTTTGATGACTTCTCCTTGTCATCCTTCTTTGTTGGACATTGAGAGGCAATGTGCCCCTTCTCATCACATTCATAGCAACGAATGAGAGGGGCGCCAAGTGGAGGAGGGTGGTGGCGAGGAGGGGACTGGAGGGAGGGAGGAGAGGGGCGCCAGGGTGGAGGAGGGTGGTGGCGAGGAGGGGACTGGAGGGAGGGAGGAGAGGGGCGCCAGGGTGGAGGTGGTGACGAGGAGCGAGGTGGCCGGGGGAGGAGGGGGCATCGGGGTGAGGGAGGGAGGCGGCTGGGGGAGGAGGGGGCATCGGGGTAGGGGAGGGAGGCCGAGGGAGGAGGGGCACCAGGGTGGCGAGGGAGGGGTCAAGGAGGAGGGGCGCTGGGTGGGACTAGGAGGGGAGGGAGGGTGGCGATGGGAAGGGGATTGGAGGGAGGAGAGCGGAGAGATTCTTAGAGAGTGGAGTGGAGAGATGAGACATGAGACTGAGAGCATGTGAGAGAGGGAGGAGAGATGAGAGAATAAAGTTGGAGAGAGATGAGAGTTAGGACTGATGAGATGAGAGATTTTGAGAGAGTGTGGAGTGGAAAGATGCACACAACGGTTAGAGAAGTAATGTTCGAGCACAACATTCGGGAGAGCAACGTTCAGAAGAGTAATGCCTATAAATTCACTTCTCTTCTCTCATTACTTCACTAGCATTCAATCTCTCATTTCTTCAACATCTCTCTACACTCCCCATTTCTTCAACATCCCTCTACACTCACTAAGTCCCTATTTCTTCAACATTCCTCTACACTCCCTATTTATTCACCATCCATCCAATATGCTACCAAGGAGTTGAAGCACCAAGGAGCTCCCGAGAGATATGCAGAGGAGTCGTAGCACGAAAAGGGCGGCAGGGTGCCTTAGTGTAAGCTCTTGTCGTCACTCCCCTAGTCCTCCTCTTGCTCTGACTCCCGTTGATGCTCGTTGGCTCTCACTAAGCATGGGAGGCTACGGTATGGATGACCGTCATATGGACGGTACGAAAGGCTATGAGGAGTACCTAGATGGTCTGGAGCCAACGAGGACTCCAGAATTCTCTCCCTCGTCCACGGACGCCAACATTGGCAGATCTGGATGAAGGGTGAATTGCTGGAAGCACACGACCTGGAGCCAGAAAATCTGAGACAGCGAAACGGTAGAGATCACAACTTGTAATTATTGCAATGCTAAATTAACTGCTCATATAACTGTAGGGATAGGTGTAAGATCGAGGAGGCCGCCTAGAGGGGGGGTGAATAGGAGGTTTTAATATTTGCGTCTAATTCTAATTAGCAATTTTAAACTTGAAGAATATACTAGAGCAAGATAACAATAACACCACTAATCAACTTAGTGAGGCTCAAACAATCACTAGCACAAGTAATCGACTAAGAACAATGTCGAATAGTAGAGAACAACAATTGCTACTCTAACTAAGCAAGCAATCAAGTAATATGAATGAAGAGCGTTGCTTGAATGAAAATGATCACAAGAGAGCAAACCACAATTGACACGATTACTTTTAACCGTGGTGATCGGAGACTTGCCGGTCTCCCCTAGTCCACGTTGAGGTAAGCCCGAACAAATCGGACCGGCTCCACGAATGAGCCTAAACACCTCGATCACTATTTGTAGCTCTTTCCCTCTCCGGGAAGGCGAGCTCCAAGCTTTCACAATCTTCCGGGCCTTCTCACAATCTTCTTGAAAAGATCACCGAAACTCCACCAAGCCGTCTAGGTGCCGGCAAGCACCAAGAGAATAGATCACAGCGGCTTGATCTCACTCAAGTGCCTAATGGATCAACTAGAATGCAATGCACTTGAATTTTGGGTCAACTACCTCAATTGAATGCTCAAGTGAGTGAATGAGGTGTGAGAGGTTGCACGAGACTCAAATGTATTCAATGGAGGTTCAACAACACATACAAGTTCTGGTGGGGATGTATTTATACCCTCACCAACCTCAAATAGCCGTTACAAAAAACAATCCTGAAAATTCAGGAAATCCGGAACTACCGCAGGCAAAACCGCGGTACTTCCGGACTCTCGCTGACCGGTCAGAACGGCTATGTCAGTGAGTCAGAAGTAACCGTTGGTCAATGAGTGCGGTACTACCGCCGTTGAAATCGCGGTACTTCCGGACGTCCGGAAGTTCCGCTCCATGACCCGGTACTTCCGATCTCAACGAGTTTAAGTTTTATTCCCGGCACTCTCTGGAAATAAAGTTCCGCATGAGTATCCGGAACTTCCGCACATGCGGTAGTTCCGCAGGTCAAACCGCGGTACTTCCGTTTTCCGAGAGGCTAAGTTAAACTCCGGGCGCTCTCTGGAAATAAAGTTCCGCTCGGGTGCCCGGTACTACCGGCCATCCGGTAGTTCCGCAGTTCAACCCGCGGTACTTCCGTTTTCCGAGAGACTAAGTCTGAGTCCGGGCGCTCTCTGGAAAAAACGTTCCGCCCGGGCGCCCGGTACTACCGGACCTGCGGTAGTTCCGCCCAATTAACACCGGAACTACCGGATTTTCTGACAATGCACAGATTTGATTTGATTTTAATTTCTAAGTGCATGCATGATCCTAAATTGATCCAAAAGGCACATTTGAACATGATCAAGCAATCACCATGATCCCTCTTAATAGTACGGCGTCTATCCTATAATCCGGTCTTCCAACTTAACTCCAAGACCGGTAAAATAAAATAGATACCTAAACTATTTACCTTGTCGCCCTAGAGATCTTTGGATCTTCATGGGATAT
The DNA here is from genome assembly GCA_017311315.1 of Dendrocalamus latiflorus. NCBI lineage: Eukaryota > Viridiplantae > Streptophyta > Magnoliopsida > Poales > Poaceae > Dendrocalamus > Dendrocalamus latiflorus. Next base: position 21,480,786 of record CM029637.1, read on the forward strand.
TTTGTGAGCCTCTTTCTTTGCCAATTGAACTTATCCTTTCAAACACTTAATGCACACATTAGTCTCATATTCACATAATTTCATTAATTACCAAAACCAATATTTTTAGGGGCCTAGATGCTTTCAATAGGGCACTTGAACCGGCACTATAAAGCATGCTTACGCAAAATGGCGGCATAGGGCCGAGGTGGAGGAGTACAAACGCAACTAAACTTAAAGGCCGATGGCTCTGTAAGTACTTGGGTATACAACCCGCTTTCTGCCCGTGAGGAAATTGCTAGATATATTGTTTCAGAAGATCAACTGATTATGATGGGTGAAAGTCGCGTGTTCGAAAGAATGATCCAACGTGGCTTTTGCCCACAGTACCAACATGTTAGTAAGAGAACTACTACATCTGATATTCTGCGGATGTATCAAATGGAACAAGTAGAGCTGAAAGAACTATTCCAACAAGTTCAGTTTTCTTTTACCATAATCTCAGATATTTGGACATCATCACACTAGAGAAGTGCTCACATTAGTGTTGTAGCCTATTATTTAGACGATAATTATAAGCTAAACAAGAGAGTTATAGGATTTAAAGTAATAAATAAATCACATACAGGAGAGGTCATTGCCGAGCGTATACTACATGTACTCGATGATTTTGAGATTGATAATAAAATTATGTCTATAACTCTTAATAACGCATCGGCAAACACAATGTCTATGAACATCCCTACCCAAGATTGCAAACATATATTGGTGGTTATGTCCTCCACCAGAGATGTGTATGCCACATCTTAAATCTTGTTGTTCAAAATGGTATTGAAGCAATTGGTGCATATTTGAATAGTATCCATGATGTCATTCGTTACTTCACAAGTTCCCCACAAGTGGTAGCTAGGTTCGCGGAGTACTGCGCAGCCAATGGGAAAAAGTCAAGAAAATTTAGTCTTGACATGAGGTGAGGTGGAACTCGACATATATTATGTTAAAAAAGATATAAGGGTACGAACATGTTATATCCGTTTTTGTCAATACTAACTCTCAAAATAATGAATTGACAGTTACTAATTCAGATTGGCAGATTGCTAGTCGTTTTTTAGAGTTCTTAAGACATTTTCATAAAGCAACAAATGTTCTATCTGGTGTTTATTATCCTACCTCTTGTCTAGTTATAGAATTTATTTGGTTAATTGTAGTTAGAATTGACAAATCTAGGAAGGACCCCTTTTAGGCCATGTCATCGTAGCAATGGAGGTAAGATTTCGTAAATATTTTGGTTCTATTTCACACTTGTATTATTTTGCTATCATTTTTGATCCTATAAAAAAGTTGGCAGGTTTACAGCTTAGCATAGAGAGAATAGGTGAATGGCTTAGTCTTGATTATTCGGAAACTTTCGCACCTGTCAAAAAGGAGCTTTTTCATATTTTTCGTACGTATCATGATAAATTTGGCAGCAGCGAAAGATCGGAAGCCTCACAGCAAACGCAACAAGGAAAGACAATCTTGACATCACATTTATAGAAGAAGCTAAAGGGAAAATCTACTTCTTCGTCCTCTCAGTCTTAGACGGCCTCCAAATAGAATTCTGTCTCAGAACTGAACCACCACTTGAAGCATAATTTTGCAAATATTGATCCTGATCTTACTGGTGGAGGTAAGATAAACTTGCTCGAGTGGTGGAAGAACAACAAGTGGATATTTTCTGTATTGTCACATTTCGCATGGGATGTTGTCCTGGTGCCGGTATCCATCATCTCTTCAGAAGCGACGTTCAGCACGGTAGGGAGAATAATCGATGAAAAGAGATCATCCCTTACGTCTAAAATGGTGGAGCTAATCAGATACGCCAGAGACTAGGAATTAGCCAAAGAGCAACAACAGTATTAACTGGAGGATCCTGAAATCGTATAGGTGTACGCTGACCTCGAACGCATGAACAACCTAGACATTGATAAGTAGATACTATGTACGTATGTAGTTAGTATGTACATATATTGTTACTGTACTCTTTTCCTTACTCGGGGAATCCCACTCTGGGGTGTAAAGTTTTTACCGAGACAATAACATTATATTTTTAAAATATCAAGGAAATTCTACTTTTTTAAAAAAATATTTATATCATTGCATGCCCATGTTTTTATGTAGCTAATTTAATTTCAACTAATTTTTAACGATGCGGGTACGAGAGAAAGGAAGATGGTGGCGGCCGCCACCATCATCGCTGCCTTTGTCGTGTTTAGTTATTATGGGTTGGGCTTGGGCTAGCACGGCATGAGCGTCGGCACGATGGGCTTTTGACCGTGCTTGGGCCTGGCCGGTGATGAGGCGGGCCGGCACGGCATGACACGATGAGATGATTGGGTCGAGCTGGTACAGCATGAAATGGCACGAAGCACATGGGCCCGGGCCATGCCGGCATGGCAAGACCTGACTTCCAGCTCTACTCTGGAGTGTTGCTTGGCGTCGGTGCTTACCTCTGGATAAGGTATACCCATATGTATGTTCAGCAAAAAAAATATGTATTTATATTCTGTAAAACTTGATGTTTTCATAAAAAATTCTAAATGTGTGGTAGAAGACGTGCACGCATGTATATGTGTGTGGAGTATGAGTTATGTGTGCGCGTGCTGCTTGTAACCTCTCAAAAATAACAAAGATCCAAACAAACAAAGTGCGCCAAAAACGGAAGCAACGCCGGCTTCATCATGGTAACCACACCTCCAACGCCTTCACGGCTTCTCCACTGGCAACTCACGGGCGCGACACCATTTGGAAAACGCAGCAAGAAACGCGTGATTATTCGTCCGATCTCAGAATGTTCACGACAAAATTTCTCTCTACACAACCGACTCTGAATTCTCCCATCCAAGTCAATTCCAAGTGGTTTATATCCAACAACAAACGGGAAAAGAAGATGACATGTATGCAGCGACTGGCTAGACGTGGCTGCAGGATTTCTTGAGGGAGACGGCCTTGCCGAGCTTGGCCTGGTCCAGGCCGACGTTGCACTGTATGTTGGTGTGGAACTTGGGCTTCACCATCTTCCCCAGCACGAACGCCCGCGACCTGATCCTCACCGTCAGCTGCAGCGGCACCGGCGGCGGGCTCGCGCCCTTGACCGGGGTGCTGCTGAGCCCCGACCCGCCGCCGTAGAGCGGCACCTTGTCGCCGAGCACCGCCACGGCGAGGTTACGCTGGCTCTTCCTTGGCTGGTAGAAGTACTTCATCTGTTGCAGTTGGTTTGCGAAGAAAGGGTTAGGTTTTGGGATCGGAATGGAATGACATTGCAACTTGAGTTGAGTCTCCTTTTTTTTTTGTTTGTGAAGGATGAATTGAGTAAATTGGGCGACGGCTACTCAAGATTATGTAAGGAGCTACGACCAAGAATGAGTTGTGTTGTTCTAGTTTTCAACAGTGTGAAGTAGCCTCTGCGTTCGTGTTGCTATCAGTAGACGTTATCACAAGTTCGCAACTGCTACGTTTGTTTTGGTGAATGTGCAGCTGTAGTCCCATGTTCATACAACCTATATACAAACAAAAGTTTAGATATTGTGCTTGCAATGTGCATTCATAAGACTGCTAACTGAGGTGATTAAACGCAAAATTCTCAAGTTCTCCTAACATCTTAATCAACCAAAAATTTTGCAGACATGTTCTGAAATTTAGCATTAAGATTCACAGTCATTAAAACTAACTTCTTGAGGCAATCTACCGTACCTCTGTTTACTTCAGTTCCCTAGCTTCTAATTCATCAAAGATTGCATCACTGTTGTACTGAAAGTCGAGGCTTTACCGATGCACATTACATTAGTTCCCCCATGACCAACATCCTGAGCTATCGATCAGGTGTAGTAGTAGTAGTAGTAGAAACAAAACAAATTGGTGTACGATGCGTGAGCTTACGTTGCCAGAGGCCATGAGGAGCTGGTAGTAGTAGAGCGTGACGGGCTGCGCGGTGACGTGCACGCCGAAGAAGCTCCCCGTGTTGCGGAACGTGAGCTTCACCGTGGCGTTGAGCGTCGACATCTCCGTCGGCACCAGCGACGCGTCCGTCCCCGCCTGGATCACGTAGTTGTGGAACGTGATGCTCTGCGACAGAGTCAGCAGCAATCAGTCCAGTTCTTGAAATCGTTGCAACACAAGCAAAGATCAAATGATCAATTATTGTAAATGGCATGAAAAGATTAATCGGAGACAAGAAATTTCTTACGTTGATGGAGACGACGGGCTTCTGGTTGTGGCTGGCGCCCCAGAGGACGAGGGCGAAGAAGAAGAAGAGCGCGAAGAAGGCGGCGACGAAGCCGAGCGCGTAGCGCCAGCGCTTCGGGAGGCCGCCGCCGGCGCCGGACCCGTCGGCGTCGTCGTCCTCCATGAGGAGCCCCTCCTCCTCGATGGCCGCCTCCTTCATCCACGGGCTGCGTCGGCCGCCATGGCCGGCCTCGCCGCGGCCGCCGCCGACCCCGCGGCGGGAGGAGGCGGCTGAGGTGCCCTTGGCGGAGAAGCGCGAGGAGGAGGACTCCCTGGAGTGGTGCCCCAGCGAGCGCGGCGGGGAGGCCGCGGGCGAGGAGTGGGAGGAGGAGGCGGCGGTCTTGTTCTCCCTGTCGTCGTGGATGGGCGACTGCACGTAGTAGGCCGCCCGCGGCGGCGACGACAGCGCCAGGCTCGACGTCACCTCCGAGTCGGTCTTCGCGTGGTGCATTGCTGCCGCGCGCGCGCCCTCGTCGCCTCCTCCTCCTCGATCCTCTCGGGTTTCTTCGCTGTCTTGATCGTCTCCTTCTTCGCGTGGCTCTCTCTTGTAGTGTCCATGTGTAGGAGGCCGGGAGCCGAGTGGTGGTAGTAGTGCGCGGCCACCTCTCTCTCTTGTGGTTTTTGGCGTGCGCGGAGGGGGTCAGGACGTGGTAGGAGGCGTGCGGGCGCGTCCGCACAGCGGAAAGGGGATTTGACTTTTGGCTGGGATGCAAGACCCGAGGGTCGTTGTGTAGTTCCACCACTTGCACGTATGACCGCACAAAACAGTGGGTCTCATTTTCAGCTGGGATGTAAGACCAGAGCCGTAGTCCCACCACTTGTGAACGTATGACCGCACAAAACAGTGGGTCTCATTTTCAGTTACGGCTGATGTTTATAGGTACGGTTGATAGTATTTTAGAGCGAGTGTATATGTGAATAAACCAAATACCAATAAATCGTTTAAAAAAGGTAATCCTGATAAGCCACTTTGAAAAGACCGATAAATCGTTTAAAAAAGATAATCCTGATAAGCCACTTTAAAAAGGTAACGAAAAAAATATCATATTTGTTTGTTCAAGAGAAATCATGAGTCATAAGTTAAAAAGAATAAGCCAATAGCACATCAAAACTAGTCATAAGATACGAGATGAACAAGAAGAATAGCGCTTTTGCTATTCCAGCGTTTTAAGAACACGTTAGATTTCCTTCTTACAAGTAGTAGGGTTTTTGTGATGTCACCACGCATTGCTTTGTAAAATCACAAGAAATTTGATCGAGTCATCAAAAAATTGCTTCTTGAGGGCCGGCTCTTGTTCTGAAGTTTCTGTTAATTTTCCTTCCGCCTAGTCATTCTAAAATCTAGGCTGATGGAGGAGATCGTTGACCCTGGACAGTCTAGGTGAGCATCCTGACTACGGGCGTTCGTATTGGCCCAAATGTCAATAACAACAAAATCGAATTCATAACTTTGTTAAAACCCTAAACCAAAGAAGTAAAAAACCTATAAAATCATAACCTTCCCCGGTTAGAATGGAATTACCAACCGGTTAGACCTCTGCTTCAATGACAGCAGATCGCTATAAACAGTAAAATCAACTGAATGAACAGTAATTTCAGCAATGTTTCAAATACTAAAATCTACGTGATCCAATAATCCAAATAATGTAAAACTTGGCATATATCTTCTCTAGGATTTCACGAACTTATTCCAATCAACGATTGAGAGAATTGTTGCCAAACTTGTGACTTTTTTATTTGAGTGAAGAGTGCACCAAAACCAGGCAAAAGAAAAAAATTTGATCTGCCCTGTATAATAATAATACAAGGTTGAATAGGCAAGTATCTAACCTTAAGCAAACGTACATATGCACAACAGATAAAGCATATAATTTGATAATTTAAACAAATATAATTTACATAGAAATGTAGGTTCAATATGATCAAAGTATTGATTCGCCTGGTTCACAAGCGGGTTGATTTTGAAAAACTTGAGTTGTGTCGAACCGCAGCTCTTCCATATCCTCGTACTCTACTTGGCCGATCGTATCAGAAAGCAAATAAACATATTAGCAAAATAAATAAATTCAAATGAACTCTAAATTGAAAGATTCCATGGCCATTGGATAGATGAATTTATAAACTAGTTTAATTAAATTTGAATTAAATCCAAAAATAACCACAGAAAAGAGTACTCTCTCATTGCAGGTGGGATCCACCAAAATTAAATTGATTTTTGAATTCTTTTCGACGGAAAAGAACACAGAGACTGACGAGTAGGACCACAAATTTAATTAGATTCCAAATTAATTTCTTAAAGAAAAAGATTTGAGGGGCTGACACTGTGACACAAGAGGCCATATACTGTATCACAGTAAAACAAGCCTACATGTCAGCGACCATTACACGTTTAACCGGTTTAAAAGGGTTTTAAAGTGGACAAGGCCCACATGTCATAAAGTCAAGGCTTAAGCGAGGATTAACAACTGCTAAGCACAATCATTAACTCTAATCTAATCAGTTTTAGCTAACCTACCCGCTACAGTATCATCGTCTTATCACCGAGAGGGGGGAGCTCGTCGCCGGCGAGAGGAACAGCAGGCACGCACCGCAGGCTCGTGGCTCGTGGGAGCGCAGCGCGCGTGCGTGCTCAACTGAACCTGCCATTGGCATGGCTTGGGGTTCACGAATTGAATGGCCACGTTCCCGAAGCAAATCAATGCTGCTTTGATGAATGAAACAACATGCCATCTCTACTCGCAGGCATGCTGCCCGATCTCACTGGACCTTGCACCGCATCACTCGCTCACAAGTCACAAATCACGGATCCCCACATCAACAGGGTCTTCAGGAATGGCAGCTGCTGCTACGCGCAGTCTCGGTTCAGGCCTGCAAAAATTTTGCCGAAGCAGTTGATGTACCGGCAAAAATGGGCTGCGTCGCGAGTATGGATGGGTCGTGTCACGCCAGGAACGCGCCGTGGCCGTGGGGGCACTGGGGCGGCTCCGGCGAGTTGCACTCCAGCAGCACGCTGCGGCTGCAGTAGGACCTGGACGTGCTCGACGACGACGGCAGGCACCGCGCCTCACCGCTGGACAGGATCACGTCGCCACCCCGCTGCAGCGGCTGCTCTTCCCCCGCCTTCCGCTTCCGCCCGCCGTCGTAGTAGTACCCCTCCTCGCCCTCCACGGCCCGCGCGAACCCGCCGGACAGCGGGTCCAGCCGCTCGTACAGGATCCGGAGCACCTGCTTCATCGACGGCCGCGCGGCGCCGTCCCTGTGGGTGCACCAGTGGATCACGTCCGCCATCACCTGCAGCTCGTCCAGGTCGAACGCGTCCGCCACCGCCGGGTCCACCAGCTCGTGGAGCCGGTAGTCGGTGCCGATCAGCTCGCGGGACCATTCGACGAGGCTCTTGTCGTCCTGCACCACGGGCTTCCCCGTGACGAGCTCCAGCAGCAGCACTCCGTAGCTGTAGACGTCGCTCTTCGGTGTCAGCTCCCGAGTCACCACGTACTCAGGGTCGACGTAGCCTGCGCAGAGGTTTACTTCGTCAAATCAATTCTAAGATCATACAGTATTGACGAAGGCATCGAGAAATCTAGTGTTTATTCACTTGTCTGAAATGTCATGACAAAAGACACCAGAACTTAACAACAGAAAGCCTTACCTGGAGTTGCCTGGATCTTAGCATTCACTGGGGTGGAAATGGCAGTAGTACTATTGCCACCACTTGAGCAGTGTGCAATACCGCAACCACCAAGCTAACGAAAAGCAAACCATTAGTAACTGCATGCAGAGTAGGGATTGTTCCCACTGTAACAAATTTTGCAGCGAGTACCTTTGCAAGATAATTCCTGTCTAAGAGAACATTGCTAGGCTTTATGTCTCCATGGCACAATAGAGGATCGCAATAGAAATGAAGGTACTCCTGCAGCCGAAACAGTTTGTAAGTTGGTAGTTGATCATCAAAGTCCACTTCAGCATTTGAAATAGTATACTTTGCGCTAGGAAAAGAATAGGATAGAAATTGATGTAAGCTTGGCGTATGCAGATAAAGTTCTAAGCAATATTTAACGAGCCTAATACTAACTGTTCCAATTGCTGACTTTGGTATAAAAATTCAATACGAAGTATGAACTCCTTAAGCCAATTCAGAATCCAGATCACTAACTTCCCAAAACATACCAAAGCATTTGCAACATCAATGCCAATTTGGATCCTATTTTTCCACGGTAGCAGTCGTTTACCTGACGCTGCAAAGAGAAGAATGCCTTTCTGCACATAATTCAACAAATGATGTAGTATAAGACGAAGAATGAGAATGAAACGTGAGATATTACAATGAAGGTGATCCTTAAGGCTTCCATTTTCCATGTATTCATACACCTGGAACCTGGATGATATGAAATTGTAAAAGACCATAAATTGGTAGATATCTAAACTTATGTATAACAGACTTTACCTCTCAAATCTTGTTAAACAGAAGCCCTTAAGTCCAACAAGATGGCGATGATGCAGACGCCCAAGAAGCTCCATTTCTTTGCAAAATTCCAACTGACCTTGTTTCGGTGAGCTCTCTATGCGCCTAATAGCAACTACAGAACCATCACTTAGTTGCCCTTTGAATATTGCACCATTTTCACCCCCTCCCAACACTGTGCTAAAGTTTCTTGTTGCCTTTTTCATTTCTTTGTAACTGAATCTGCCAAAAATGGTGGAAGTACCTGCAAAAAAAATCCTGTTAAGCAGATAAATTGAAATGGTCTTAGAACTGATTCTTATTGTAAAGTAATTTGAAGAGTCCAGACTCAAACATCAGACCATCAAGTTCAAATTAAGTTAATCATACAACTTCCTAAAACAAATTGTAGGAAACAGTGCATAATGGTAAGAGCCAATATGATCCGCAGCAAGAAAAACTCCAGAGTCCGGAGCAGAGTTCGGATTACCGGCCGGTAACCGCCGGTAACCGGATATCCCGGCTGAGACCGGGAAGAATAATACCGGCCGGAATTAAAATTTGAAAAATTGAAATTGCAGCTGTTGGAAATGGTTCCAGGGGGCATTGGATGCTTTAGCATGCAGTTAGGAACATGTGGAGCCCATTCTTTTGCATGTGAAGTACTCATTTTGTCATTTGCATTTGAAGTGTTTTGTTCTCAGCATGTGGGGGGGGGGGGGTAGAAAAGGTAGCTGGCTGCATGTGCATTGCATTTTTCTGTCTCTAGAGCAGTAGGAAAGCATCAGCCAGCAGCAGCAGGCCGGTTTTTCCCGGTTTCTCACCGGTAAAACCGGTAACCGGCCCGGTTACCGGCCGGTTACCGGCCGCCTCCCGCCCCGACAAAAAAATTGTTTGCTAAATTTCATCCGGTTTTATACCGAGATTACCGGTTACCGGGCGGTAACCGGCCGGTTACCGGTACCGCCAGGCGGCCGGGATTCTCCCCGGTAACGGTTTTTTGATCCTTGGTCCGGAGCATAATTCCAACATCATTTGTCATTTTGCTGATCGATAGCTTCAGGATAATGTCTACAAAATGGCATTTTATGTATACCTCAGTGGGGACATATTTGTGCTACATGGTAGATATTTTTTTAATTGAACAACATGGAAGTGGCTAAATGCCTAAATGGATTAATTGGAGCAAGGCCACACATCTTCCCTGCCACATTTACCATAGGTTACAACTCTCATTCTGACTCCTCTCCCTTATCAGATGGAAACCCCACAGCCATAAATCAGTTTCACTGTTATCTAAAATCTTGCACATCCACAAAAGAAAAGGCACAAAAGCCAGTATACTCCATAAATTTGACATGAAGTCATAAGCTTGCCCCGATGATAACAAACCTGGTATGCAGTCTAACCTCACAAACTTATAGAACTCATTCGGTCAGAACCACAGCCAAAAGTCATGAAATGCTTACCTTCTTGGCCCTTCTTGACACAGGAACTCCACGCATCCAGAGGGTTAGTTCCATCAATCTTTTCTAGTTCTCTACTCTTTCTACGGATAAGTAAAATCAGTACTATCATTAGTATAACTGCTAATCCTGTAACCAAAGCCCCAATTGCTGGGAATAGTGCAAGCTTGTAACTACGATGATGCTTGGGTGGCACTCCAGTATCACGCTCTCCGGGAATTTGCACTGCAAGTGGACTGGGAGAAATATTTGGTGCAACAAGTCCAGATGGGGATGCCGCGGAGATGTTCACTGCGTCATAGATTCATTAGTTATTACAACATTGAGAAGTCCAAAACTTGGAGAAAGTCAAAGTTACAAATTACTGAACAATAAAAGGCAAATGTAAAACTTCACTTCTAGTAGACCTACTCCCCTACCTCATTCCACAAGTACAAACTTGAATAGCAAAAGTAGCTATAAAGCAACAATTTAGAGCAAGAGATCTATACATTTTCCAGTAGCAAAATTAATCATCTTACCAACCAAGATATCGAAATGAAACTGTTAAGATGAAAATATATGCCAAACAGACTCTATTTTATCAAAATTGTATATCCACATTGAACTTGTCTTACAACGAACATTAAATATCTTCAAGAAGTATCTGAAAATCTGGATTTTCCGGATTCTTGATTCCAATAAATGCATATTGCGCCATATCCTGATTAATATACCTATTATTACATACATTAGGTGTTAGACCATGTGGATGGTTGTAATAAAGTGATGATGAATAATTGACATTTTGATTGCTTTTGATTTTACGTTTGTGAAAGTTTTGGTCGATCGTGGTCGAAGATTTCAAGTTCAAGTGGTTTTAGTCTGCTCCGAGTGGTTTTTGCTTTTTCCGAGTGTTTTTGGTTGTTCTGAGTAGTTTCAGATCAGTTCGATCGGGTCCGAGTGGCATCAGACAGCGTTTGAATAGCAATGGAGTATCAGACGATATTCGAGTAGCTCTGGAGCATCGGACGGCTTTCGAGACGCATCGAAACATCGGACTACACTCAAGTGGCATCAGAGGATCGCACGGTTGAACGATCACGACAGACTTCGATCACATCAGACTTCGACCACATCAGACTTCGACCACGTCGGCTTTCGATCACGGCAGACTTCGACCACATCAGACTTTGACCATGGCGGCTTTCGACCACGTCAGACTTCGACCATGGCGGCTTTCGATCACGGTAGTTTGACCATGATAGAACGACCACTAAAGGTAATCGCAACTACAGTGTTTTTTCATGGTCGTAGCTATAGTACTTGGTCGGTATTTGATAGTCATAGATTTTACTAATTGATAGTCGTAGACTTTGTGGTTGATGGTCGTAGACTTTGTGATCGATGATCGTAGACTTTCCGGTCGATGGTCGTAAGCTTCGCAGACTGCTGTCATACTCGTAGACTTTGCGAACTGTTGTTATAGTCGTAGACTTCGTAGTCTTGTCGTCATAGTCGTAGACTTCGCAGTCTTGTCGTCATAATCGTAGACTTTGCAGTCTGCTGTCATTGTCTTCGGTAGTCGAATGCTTTGCGATCAGTTGATATAGGCTTCGCGGTCGATACTTGTAGAGTTCATGGTCGGTACGAGTGTTTTAATTCCTATGATCTTCGAATACCTCGAATACTCATGTTGGGTCAGTAGCTGACTGATCTGGTCGAAACGGTTGTTGGTGATACTCGGTGCTCGGTGATCGATGGTGCGGTGATTGGTTGATGATCGGTAGTCATAGACTTGGCACTCGTTACTCGATGGTTTTAGTCGGTAGCGATGCATGGTATCCCTGAGTGTTTGAAGCGGAGCGATAGTATTTCCCGAGTAGTTGTGAATTTTGAGTACTCGTTGAGATAGCGGTCGTAAGACGTTGTCTGGAGCTGATTTGCGGTAAGCGATGGAATGTGTGATCATAGACGACCTGGTTGATGGTCGTGGACGGTTTTGTTGTTGTCTATGGATGGACAAGGGTGGTGTGAGGTTGTGTGCTGATGATAGTCAAGTTGTGGAGAACTTCTGTCGGGAAACATTTCTTTGGTCTTTGCATGTGCAGCATGGCATGGAGACGATCATGGTCGGTGACGAGGAAGACCGGGACTATGATGGGGATATCCGAGGTCCAGACGGTTGAGGATATCACGCGAGATGGTTGGGTTAACGCTGGAGTACATAGAGGTCAAAGGTAGTGATGCGTGGAGAAGCTATGGGCGGTGCAGACCTGAAGGCTTCTACACAGAGGTTGATGATGCGAGATTGAGCTACGAGAGGTGCGTTGCTGGAAGCTTCATCACATGGTGAGATTGGAAACGTTATGGAAGGAGTCCGTAACGGGAAGGATTAGATATTTGGTAAAACCCGTGTTAGAAAGGGTTTCGGGTTCACTTGATTTAAGGAAAAGATAGGATTTCATGTTCGTGTTTAAGTCGAACACGGTTTAGGGCTCTGGCATACAAAAGTAGAGGTGGTCCAAGTGTTTTGGCCGTGGCTTTGCGAGGCTTTTTTGTGCTAGGGTTTTTAGAGGTGCTTGTGAGGGCACTTTGTAACTCTAAAAAAATTCAGCAATAAATAACATCTTAAATCAATCTGGTTTGTGATTTCTAGTAATTACTGTTTGGGCGACGCGTATGACTACGAGCAAAGCTGAGCATCAATTGTTCGTTCGAGTGGTCGGATTCTTCATCGACTACGTAGAGATTTCAAGAAGCGGAGGCAATCATTTACCCCCTTCGATTGTGTCATATGATCCTACATTAGGATATGTCCAAATGTGCACACCCAGTAAAAGTGCTGCATGGCTGAAACTTTGAAAAGAACACTGGTGGAGATCCTGTGCGGTTTATGAAATACAGTAGCCTTAACACAGTAGAACAAAATATGCTCTGCCTCTAATAAGTTGTTAAATCATGTATATATTAGCATAGATAAACTTGGTCCTCAGAATCAGAAGTGTAGGAAGACAGAGTTGGGGTGGAATTGGATGTATTGCATTGAGCCTCTCGGGCGGTATATATAGAGGTACAAGACTTGGGGGGCAAGATGGTACAAGGGATTGTAATCCCAATTGGACTCTATCCTACCAAATATGTATTGTACTCTAACATCCCCCCGCAGTCACAACGGGAGCGTCGCAAACGGTGAGACTGGAGAAGAAGCTGAAGAGCTAACATCCCCCCGCAGTCATAACCGTCGATGCGGCGCGTATGCTGTGACTGGAGCAGGAACCGACAAGTAGCTCAAGCAAGGCGGTAGCCCTTTGTGCCGATGTCGAGGTAGCCGAGCGCGAGGGCGGAGTAGTCGTGGTCGAGGATGCCGTGCTGGAGATGGCCGTGGTCGACGTAGTCGTGGTCGGGTTACCGATGTCGAGACGGTCGCTCATGAAGCCGCGGGCGCAAAAGAGGCGCCATGGTGATGACGGAGACGCGTCGAGGCAGTCGTCGTGGAAGGGGGGCGATGCCGAGGTTGACGCAGTCAGGGCCGTCGAGGATGTAGGCGAAAAACGGCGATGCAATCGAGGCAGACGAGACGGGAACGGGAGGGTCGATGCCGAAGTCGATGCAGTCAAGCCGCTAGAGCCGAGGCGTGTGCCAGGTTTGCCAGACCCGGCAACGCGTCGGGGACGAAAGCACACACCGGTGTTGCCAGTACCGGACGTACAAGGGAGAGGGCCCCAACCAGGTGTGGTTGTGCTGGACGAAGAAGAAGCAGTGCGGGAGCGGACGCTTCTACCCGAAGGCGAGCAGTCCGGGCGGACGCTCTGGCGCGAAGGCGAGCAGTCCTGATGCAAGGTACGGCGGCGGCGGTAGTGCTCGATGTCGGTGATGAAGGCCCGATCAGTATGACGAAGACCATGTGCAGACAGATGGCGCACAAGAGGTTGCGCAGCACAGTCGTCGATGCACAGGGGACGGCGATGTAGATGCAACGGCGAGGGGACACACGTGCGGCGGTGCTGCAGCCCGAGGAGGCGACACAGCAGCAGCCCTGTTGCTCGGAGAAGATGCGCGTAGTACTCGACGACGAACGTCACGGAAGCCGAGTGGATCGCGCACAATCGGCTGATCAGACCGAGTACACGCGAGGCGGGACGACGATGGAAGAAGTCGGTGGAGGCGTCCCGATCTGTGGTGGCGATGACGAACCGGCGATGAAGACGTGCGGACAGGATGACCGAGACGCGACGCGCGAAGGCGTCCCCTCGACATCGCGTGCCTGGCCTGGCCGCACAGTCGAAGAGGTAGGGGCCGGTGTAGTCGACGCCGATGTCGGAGTAGATACATGCGAGGTCGACGGGCGGTGGGCGACTCAACCCCGATCAGTGATCGGGAGAAAAAAAAGATACAACAGCAGCAGTGGGATCCTCCATGTGCAACTCACCGGGTACACCTAGCGTGATCCTCCCTTTTTTTAGTGCTTATCTCGGATCCAATCTGAGACTTCATCTAAAACGCACGGCACAAAGGAGGAGCCAGCGTTGGTGGGCGGCAGGGGCGTGCGTCGGCCGGCTAGGTGGAGGACGGCGAGCGAAGCCGGCGGCACCAGCAGGCGGCGGGAGGCGGGCTCGGTGGGCGGCTACCAGTCGGCGGGCGGGCGCCTGAGGCAGCAAGCCTAGCGACGGCCAAGCCGAGCCTGCAGGGAGGCGGTGCGCCGGCGGAGTGGGCGGATCCAGGTCGGAGGGGCGGCAGGAGGAGGCAGCGCGCCCGGAGGGGCGGCCGGAAGAGGCGGCTCGCCCGGAGGGGCGACGCAGTCGGAGGGGCGGCGGGCCGCCGGCGGGCAACCGGAGGAGGCGGTGGCCGGCGGGCAACCAGAGGAGGCGGCCAGCGGGCTCCAGCGGCGGCGGCGTTCCTGCGCGGAGGCGTCCGGGCGGAGGGGGTCCCGGCGGCGTCCTGGGGAACCGGATCCGTCCGGATCCGGGAAGCTCCGAGCAGTCGGCGGCGGTGGCGTCCGGGAGATCGGCCGGAAGAAGAGGCGACGGCGGCGACCGAGGGGAGACGGCGTCCGGTGGCGGTGCGGAGGTCGCCCCGGGGAGGCGGCGGCCTGAGGAGGACGCGACGGTGCACGGCGAACTGCGACGAGGAGGCTCGATCTGCTGCTTGATGACGACGACGACGGCGGCCGGATCAATAGGATCCGCCGTCTAAACGGTGGCGCTGCCCCCGGCGGAGATAGATCTCCCCGGGGGCGCGCGGTGCGGAAGCTAGCGGTGGCTAGGGTTAGGATCTAAACCTAGAGCTCTGATACCATGTAGGAAGACAGAGTTGGGGTGGAATTGGATGTATTGCATTGAGCCTCTCGGGCGGTATATATAGAGGTACAAGACTTGGGGGGCAAGATGGTACAAGGGATTGTAATCCCAATTGGACTCTATCCTACCAAATATGTATTGTACTCTAACAAGAAGCAATGTCCACAGAACACCGGAGTTGGAGTTCACGTGGGGTTTAAGAAAATGAAATACACTAGTATTAACACAATAGCATAAAGTATGTTCTACCTCTATAGGTCGTCAAATAGATTATATCTTAGCATAAATAAACTTGATCAACAGAATCAAAAAACAAACTCCTCAATTTTTGAAAAAAAATGTTTCCATGGCAAGGTCATTGGATCAAAAATAATTTGTGCCTACTAAATTTGTTAATAGCACTGGCCATTCTACGGAAGAAGGAAAATTCAAACCTTGAAGAGCAGTAAGCCCCTGAACGCTAAAAAAGCAACCCGCTGTATCAACAGTAGATATATTCCCTTGACTCACAAATGCAACAAAGGCAGCATCACGGCAGGTATTCAATGTGACATTATCTTGTTCTCCCACAAGATGGCGGAGGTATGACAGACCAGAGTTCAAGCACCTCTTGCAACTGACATCATCTGAAAGTGGAGTTGCACAGTTTCTTGTGACATCACTGAAATTCGGAGACTGTAACATTTGGAAGATGGTGGTCATCCCAACACACTGATAGGACACTTGAACCTTGATCCCAAGGCCACAAAACGAAGCTGCAGTAGGAACTATCCCCTTCAACACCAACGTGTCAGAGATATTGGCAATGCAGGAATCGGAGAGTTCAGCTGGAACCCCAAGAGTGCCTGTTGTGTTTGCATAGATGGCAGATGAGACCGCAAGAACAGCATTGATATAACGGCAACACTTTGAGTGCCCATTTTGATCTGAGCATACGGATGCTATCAGCGCGTAGTTTGGCCAACTCAAAGCCAATGGACAATCTGCATGACCAAAGAACAAATATGAGCCACAAGCCCACAATGCAAATATACAGATACAGGAACGCTGTCGTGTAATCAAAAGCTTCTGAAGACCAGCCTCACCACTCTGAGCTTTACTGAATTTGGGAGGCGAATGTTGCACAAAAAAGAGCAAAACACGCAATGTAGTACAGCTAACCAACGCATGCTGTTCATGCCGTGAATTGCGATCATATATAGCAGAACTGAAGTCAATACCACCAGGAACAGATCATGTGACCAGCACTAGCTGACAACATGCCCAACGGAATTACTCGGAATCAATGCCAAACCCCCCATCTTCTGCCACTTCATCAGATAGCTGCTACGAGCAGAATGTGGGCGTACTTCCATACTGGTATACCACAAGTCAACCGATTCTACTATTTAGTACTCTATTAACCTTGAGCACAACTAAAAAACAACCCATCTGACTATGCGAGGAACATCAGGTAGAACTAAAAGATCAAGCCAAAACTAGTTAGTGATTCAGTAACGCCAAATGCAAGGACCGAGCAGCCTAACCCAACGGCCGTCGAAAGTGTAAAGCCATTACCACTCGATCGTACAGCGACACCATTAGGTAGGTGAATTGAATGGCGTGACGGGCTCCAGTGTGAGAGCGTGAGGTCCCCCTGGCTGGCGCTGCAGGAGGCAGACGACAGACGCGCCCCGTACCACTTAGGGATTGTTCCCCGGCGAGGTGACCCCGCCTCAAACTCAAACCCCCCTAAAAATATATCTAATCGCCTACCTTAATTCGCCTCCTGAAAAAATGCAGTTCACATAATACTGTTCTAATCTGAGCCGAATCATGAACCGAGAAAAAAATCTCAAAAAACGTTAGGAACTCAACGAATCACCACCCAAAAGAAGAGAAATCGAAAGCACTGGTCAAGCGAAGTGTGCTTCCACTCGCAACCGTCGCCGTCGCCGGCCAACCCCCTCCACTCGGAAACCGGGGACGGCCGAAGCGAAAGGGAATGCCGCCACTAGGGGAGCTTTGTCGGGTGGTCGGTGGTTACCTGCCGCGATCGCCGCGGGCGGGAGCGGGGCCAGAAGCGCGGCGGCGAGCACCGCGCACGCGCAGAGGAGAGACGCGGGGCGCCGCATCGGGAGCCGCGCGGCCGGCGTGCAGACGCCGTATCGGCGGCGGCGGCGGCGGCGAGAGGAGGAGGAGTGGAGCGTGGAGTGTGGTGGAAAGGGAGCGACTTGTCGGGGAGGAAGGAATGGGATGCCAGGAAGGCCGCCGCTGCCCCGACGCCGACGCAATACGCCTCTCTGCTCCCCTCGCCGCGAGTGCGGGTGCGAGCGAGCCTGCCGCTTTTTCCCGCTTTGCTCTGCGGATCGCAGCGCAGGCGCAGCGGTCGCCTTTTCTTTCCTTTTTAGTTTTTACCCTGTTTGTGCTTGGGTTTGGGCTCATGTAAGGTCACGGGTGCGGACGCAACCCGAGGAGTCCGGCCGGCTCGGGTAAAATTTTTGCTTTTTAGCTCAAAAATTTAAAGTTTTTTACATATGGACCCCTGGAGAAAAGATTTGCAAAAATGGACCCTTTTCTCGGCGCCACAGAATATGGCGCCCAGGGTACATGTCACGGCGCCATATGCTTTAGCGCCGTATATTGACACGTCGGAGCCAGGGTGGCATAGCTCGGCGCCGCAGCACATGGCGCCGTGAAGTGCAAATACGGCGCTGCATTCCGTAGCGCCGTGTACTGACTTAGCCAGTCAAAAATGGTCGCCGTGCCTGCAAGTCCCCCTATCTCGACGCCAAACTTTCACGCGCCGTACATAGCTTACACGGCGTCATACCCTTTGGCGCCGAGATGTGTATATACAGCGCGAGACTGTTTGGCGCCTCTTTTGGCGCCAAACAATCGGGCGCCGTATATACACATCTCGGCGCCAAAGGGTATGGCGCCGTGTAAGCTACACCTGACAAAAAAACAGCAAAACAACAAACTTTTCTGTAAAACATGCACATACGTACATGCACACATGAAACATCTGAAAACGTAAATAACAACATCGTTACCAATAAGTCTCAAAATACCACATAACTGTATAAAGTCTCAAAATATCACGTAAGTCTGAAAATATCGCATGTCTATAGAAAAAGTCTGAAAACATCACTGCCTCTTGGCCTTCCCCTTGCCCTTGGCTAGAGCATCACTCCCTGGAGTATACGTGCTCGGGGGACGAGCCGAACGACGAGGCCGCTGCGAAGCCTGAGTAGACGGTGCGTCAGGCATCTGCGACATCCCAATCTCGTCGTGGGTAGATGCCTCCTCGTCCTCGTGCTCCTCGTCAACGTCGTCACCCTGCTCCGACTCGTCGTCGTCGTTGTCGTCATCGCCCTGACTAAAAGTCGGAGTGCGTGACGAGCTCCTCGTGGACTGGCGCGTGCCGACGTGTGACGACGAGGCTGCAGCGGCACCCGAGCGCTGGGAGGCCGCCGGTGGTGCGACGTCCGTGCGTGCGCGGCAACCACACCGACCTGCCGCCCGACTGAGGCGACGTCGAAGTCTCTGCAAGTAATGATATGTCATAATTGCATACATGCTGAATCGATCTAACCTAACTAATTATCTTCGTACCTGTATGAAGTCACTCAGGGGGGTGGCTCTCGCTGTCCAGGTGGCCGAGAACCTCGTCGATCTCACGCACCGAGGTTTGGAGAGAAGTCCCCTAAATAAATAAGTAAACATAAGTGCGAGATAAACGTGTGGAACCAAAGTATTGCAAATATCATGCTTTCCGTACCACTCGACCGAGAATCGGAGCGGCCTCGACCACTGTGCCCTCCCTCGCACGCCTGTCGTATGCAGTGTCCTCGTCCTCGGACGAAGCGAGGTCCGCGTAGTCGACATCGGTCCATTGCTGCCTCAGCCTGTAGCGCGTGGCAGTGTGGTACCAGGACAAGTAATCCCGGAAGCTGGCGTTACTGTGGGGGGTACTGTCCGGCTCGCAGTTCTCCTCCATCTTCCTCCACCACTGCACGTACTGTCGGTGGTGATCAGCGAAGTCCGTCACCTTTCGTTGGCGGACCCTGTCGAACCTGTACATATAGCAGATGTCAACAATAGTTGTTAGTACGAACCAAAAGAATTTTAAATTGTTACTTACTTGTGCAACTCAACAGAAGTCGACATCTCCTCTGGGGGGAAGAACTGCACGAGGCCGAACTGCCGCGCAACTCTCCAGCTGAACTGTCCAGCGTCCCCCCAGTCCTGGAGGCAGTGGATGTACATCCACGAAGCGGCATCCCCCGTGGCGTCCGGGAACAGCACTGCCCCGAACATGTGCAGGACCCAGGCGCGGCAATGGTAGCTCACCGTGGCGTCGTCCGCGGCAGCAGGGCATTCGCCAAAGGTAATCCGCAACCATCTAAGGTGGACCCCCGAGACGCGGCCTCGCCTGGCATTATCTGGGGCAGGAGGCAATGGCGTGCCCAGGAAGGCCTCCACACGTGCTCTCCAGCCCTCAGACACCGCCGGGCCGATCACCGGCTGTCCCCTGATGGGAAGTCCAAGTATCATCGCCACGTCCTGCAGCGTGACGGTCATCTCCCCACAGGGAAGGTGGAACGTGTGTGTCTCTGGCCTCCACCTGTTAGTAGTACAAGGAGAAAAGAATTAGTTACGTACGTAAGAATATAGAAGTGAAAACAAATTGACCCGATAGAGAAAATTCACCTGTCGACAAGTGCGGTCAAAGCTGCAGGGTTGAAGACCAGCATGCCCCGCCGTAATAGGTTAGCGACCGTGTGAAGCCCAGCACGGCGCAGCAGTGGGGTATAGCGGTCGTCGTAGCGCATCAACTGGAACCCATCATGGGTTCGAGGACGAAGTATGGGTATCTCCTGAAAATTGCTATAAAAGTTAGCTGCGTGACCATCAAGTTGAACACATGTATATTTCGACCACACACGTACCTGGCCGTCCTCCGTGAGCCTGCCGCGGTGCTCCCTCTCGTAGGACTCATCTAGCAACCGGTATCTCGCCATCCTATGATAAATTTTAGAATTCAATAGTTAAGAAATATTCAAATAAGAAATTTATAAAACATGATTTATAAATAAAAATAATAATAAAATTGAATTATGAAATTGGAATCAACATGAATAATAATTGGAATCAAATTGATTTACCCTAAATCTAAACATTCAACAATGTTGTTCAAATCATACCCATAAAACATATGTATTTCTAAATCAAACCCTAAAAACATATGTATTTCACTCAAATCAAACCCTAAAAACATATGTATTTCTAAAATGGACCCTAAAAACATATGTATTTCTAAACATTCATCAATCTCGCTCAAACCAAACCCTAAAAACATATGTATTCCGCTCAAATCAAACCCTAAAAACATATGTATTTCTAAAATAGACCCTAAAAACATATGTATTTCTAAACATTCATCAATCTCGCTCAAACCAAACCCTAAAAACATATGTATTTCGCTCAAATCAAACCCTAAAAACATATGTATTTCTAAAATGGACCCTACAAACATATGTATTTCTAAACATTCATCAATCTCGCTCAAACCAAACTCTAAAAATATGTGTATTTCTAAATCAAACTCTAAATCTAAACATATATTTCTAAATCAAACCCTAAAAACAAATGTATTTCTAAATAAAACCCTAAAATACATATATTTCTAAAAAATCAAACCCTAAAAACGAATCTATACACATTACTACTCTTACATTATGCATATATATCGAAAATCTAACCTAAAACCGAGCCAAATTGAACTAATTTCATCTAGGGTTTCAAATCTTCCCAAACGAAATGTACCTCAAATAATCCATATTTATTGCAAAAAAATCAATGGAAAGGAGGGGGTTCACCTTGCTTAGTCGATTTGGAAGCAAAATCGCGAGAAAAACGGATGGATTTGAGTAGATTTTGAGGGGGGAAGAGAGTGGCGGCGGCGGTTGCTTCGGTTGGGCTGAACAGAGTGAGGGGCCGAGGGGCCGCGCTCGGGCTTAAGTCCCAGAGCACGGCGCCAAGGGTGTTAGCGCCGTATTTGCACTTCACGGCGCCATGTGCTGCGGCGCCGAGCTATGCCACCCTGGCTCCGACGTGTCAATACACGGCGCTAAAGCATATGGCGCCGTGACATGTACCCTTGGCGCCATATTTTGTGGCGCCGAGAAAAGGGTCCATTTTTGCAAATCTTTTCTCCAGGGGTCCATATGTAAAAAACTTTTAAATTTTGGGCTAAAAAGCAAAAATTTTACCCGGCTCGGCCTCTACGGGTGCGTTGCCGTAATATTGTATTTATTTCATGTATTTTTTTAATTTATATATTGTACTGCAATTATATATGTATATGTATATATATGTGCATATGTATGTATATACACATTTTTATGGATGCTTGTAGTGTCGGACAGATAAAATTGCCTTCAAGCTTTTCGAGAAAGTTCGTAGTGATTTACCTCCAGTTTTTCTATCGCGGGTAAATTATGTCTTCTCTCATAATGCTACAAGAAAACATATATTAGATATAACACTAAAATCCTGAATTTCATATTCTTGGTTGGTTGTCCAGTAAACCTATTGATATGGAGAGCTATGTTAGACCTGGTGTATGTATATTTAAGTCATCTTTAAGAGATAGTTCGTACGAGAAGCAATGCAATAAAAGATTTAAAATAAAAGATTCATATTAAGTAATTCCTCGATAGGTCCTCTGGTCTTAGGTTGTTAAGTAATTTTACATATAAAATAATGAAGTTAACAACTCAACATACCATTGATTCTTTAGTGGAGCTTAAAATATGGCTAGCATACAAAAATCAATTTCGAATGTAAAGGTAGGGTGCCAACATGCCATAATTTGGTGGGTTGTGAAGTCTAAAGATACATATATGTATGTATTGTTTATTTCATCATAAATTTCAATTTGTAGAATTTTATTATCATTATTTCATCATAATTTTTATGTAGTATTGTACTGCCTTGAAATAAATATTTATTTACAGTAATGTACTGCAATAAAATAAATAACTATATAAATATTTTTTGTAGTGTTTAATTATTTATTTCATCGTAATTTTTAATTTATAGTACTGTACTGCCATTACATATGTATATGTACGTGTATATGTGCATATGTATGTATGTACATATGTGTATATGTATACAACGTAAGATATGTTGAAATTTATGACCGTTTCATTTACGAAATTCATACTAGTCATTACTGAACCTGTTTTGTATGTCATTTCAGTTGGAGCGGGTACAGCGCATCGTAAGCCGTCTGAAACCTTCATCAGCAGCCCGACACACCACCGGCCATGCAAAATACTTTCAAGTACGTCCTAAAGCAGGCCAAAACAATATTGGACAACCTGAGTTGCGGGTGTTCAATGGAGCACACCGTGCACATTGGGCGCCCAGTGGGGGCACCATGCTCACTCGCTAGTTTATCGTGACCTAGCAAGTCCAACTGGCCATCGCAATCTACCGAGTCTGCTCGGTGTCGTAGTACTAGCCATCGATCATCCGTGAGTCATATCGACAAGGAGGTAGCTTACGTACAAACTTACATTTTGTTTCCCTGTTAGGCCTTACGTTCCGCTAACATTATGACATTCTCCCGCCGCAGGTCCATCATCGAGATGCATCACTTTTAACCTCCGCACCACCTACACAGACTACCGCTCCCCATCGTTCGTCTTTGCTGCACATCCGAGAGGTACGAGATTCACATTCTACACCTGGAATATTTAATGTGACTAACATCGTTTCATCATGTAGCCTTCAATTCAACGTGGAAGTGACATCGAGTCCACCGATGATGATACAGATCTCTCGATGCTTCCAGGGAGTGATACACAGCGCCAGGGTTTGCAGCGTATGCAGGACAAAGCTCATTGTTCACACCATACACAGAGTTTGAAGACTTCGGAGGCCAGGGCTCCTCCGACTTTGTTGGCACGTCGTACGGTCAAGACCAGATCTCCTCTGCACCACGAGGGGATTTCTAGAGTCCTTTGTTTAGAACTTGATTGCTGGCAGCCTGCAATTTGGCATGTCTCAATAGGAAGACATCGACGTTTATTGGACACAGCCTACTATACCTCAACCTACTTGATCACCGCCGATCACTCAACAAATGGATCAGTCTCCATATCTCCTCTGAACTGACATGTAAACTCCAGACTGGCTGATGTACCCCACGGGACATGGTCAACGCAAGACACGCACGCAGAGGCAGACATGACAAGGAGATAGCAGTGGCTCAGATGAGTGAGCCATATTGCATTCCGTGTGACGCGTTTTTATACTATTATATATACTCCTATAAATATTCGTAATGCATAAAATTCTCAAAAAATAGACAATTACTGCGACCGTGTCAGGAGGATGCACGTAAAATTTCATAATTTTTGGAGCTCGTTTGCTACATGTAACAACTCCTACAAATATTGTAATCATACGAATTTTTGAGCAACATTTACAACGGATAAAATTGTCAAAAATTTACACAATCAAGTACGTTATGTCAGGAGGCTAAAAATAAAATTTCCTAATTTTTTGAGCTTATTTACTATATTTAAGATTTTGAACAAACATTATACAAAAAATAATTAAGGCAAGTAGTTAAGCCATCTAATTAGTCGGTTTAATTACTTGCCGTCCGGTGGTGGAGTAACAGGGCACCTGGTGTCTAGTGGTCGGGCGGTAGCTCACGCGTTAGTTTTGTGGAAAAAATGATATTTTTGATAGTACCATTAATATACTGTTATTTTTATAAATACAGGTTACAATAGTTCTAAATATGCCAAAAATTTCCACGCTGATTGGGCAAGCATACAGGGATACATGCTCTCGGATGCCTGTGATGGCTCACACACAACTCCTGTACGGCATGCAGGAGCGTGGGAACAGCAGCAGAGCAGGGGGTGGCAAGGACCGTGCAAAATCGGTGGTCCTCGCTTCTGTCAGTGCTAGCTTGTCGGACACCCTGTCTTTTCTGTCCTCTCCAACACCATGCCGTGCTTCACCCCCAACCATTAATGGCGACACTGATTATCTGACGCCTGAACTGAATCAACTAATCGCCCGCAATATTGTCGGAAACTGAGGTACGACTCATTTTGATTTAAGCTTTTAACTTTGGTTTATTTTTTATTATTTATAAATTTCATCTTTTTTTCTAATTTGTTAGCTTTTTTACTGACGCTGTTTTCCGTATTCGTTTGTATTATCCGTGATGGACTAACCTATTTTTTATTTTAATTTTTTTAAATTTAGTTACGCCAAATAATCTATTATTAACTACCGTATGATTTCAGTCATCTATAGTGTAATTTTAACTATAAATCGGTGAGCTCAACCAAACGGCACCTAAATCCACGCAAAACACGATTGACTGGTCTTTGTCCACCAGTTCGGCAGACGTACGTATGCCAATAGACATATAGGGTTGGTATTTGACATTTTTGACTAGACTAGTGTTATACTCCAAATCAAACACAAGACAGAGGGCCTGTTCTTTTCGGCTGCGGCTTATGACTTTTGGCTGAAATTTTTAAATTTTGGCTGTTTACGGTACAGATTACGGAGAGACAGGTACTCACTTGCGATTTTGGATAGTACAGATGTTGGACTTTTAATGTGTAGATCGTTTAATCTGTAGACCCTGTCTTGAGAAAATACTCCGTTTGAAAGTTAGGTACTGTAGCAAAAGCCAAAAGCCACCGGCTTCGGAGGAAAAGAACAGGCCCAGAGACTCACCTCATTGTCACGACGCCATTGTTGGTGTCTACCTGGGAAGTTTCTCTCGGGGAATGCAGCATTCCTAAAGGAGCCTTAAAAGTTGTGCCGCGCAAGTAAAGACTTGTCTGTTTCCACTCTGAATCTGAATACTGAAGAGCACCAGCTTTTCTTACCACCCGCCAAGCTCGTCCAAGTCCCTTCAAGGCTTTAACTGTTAGCATCATTCTACATTATCTTAAGCTGACCATGTATAATACCACATGGCGGCAAATCCTAATCTATATAAGCATGAGCGCTAAATTTGTCAAAGGTACCAAACCTACCCATGATTCCACATCCAGCCAAAACTTTTATTCCAGGGCAGGGCAGGCAATGTATATGGTTTGGACGAAATAATGGTGCAAATTGTACAGCATTTTTTGTTCTACAGCCAAACAGCCAACCACCTCATGGCTCTACATGCACTTCTTTTTCTGCAAAGAGAAGACTGTGCGTGTGTGTACTTGGTCATTAATAGGGTGTTCTTTTGGTTACGGCCAGTGGGCTTTTTAGCTGTGATCAACGGTTTTTGTATATGCTTTTGACACGACAGTGGACGATGGAGATGTCGACATAAATAGCACATATAGTTTTAGACTCAGGAAGTTGTTTGAAGAATCTACTTCAAAAGACCGTTCTATTTTGACGTTTATTCTTTTGACTTCTGGAGAAGCAAAAGCCAAAAAAGGCCATTATACATACATATAATGGCAATACAATACTACAAATTAAAAATTATGATGAAATAAATAATTATATAAATATACACACAAACATATATATGTATGCACACATATGTATTACATAGGAAATATCTGCTAATACAACTACTAACCGACTACGAAGAATTGCGAGATTCTGAGAGCGACTGCGAGAGAGATTGCGAAAGAGAGACTGCGAGAGCGATTGTGAGAGCTCGCAATTTATAGCGCGAGCGAGAACGCAGCGCGCTAACGAAGCACCGATAATGGCTGGAGTGAACTACGCGTAGGGAGACAAACGCGACGCAACCTCCCTTTCAATGGTTTGTTCCCTCGTCGCGTCTACACGAGTACCCAATTTTTCATATGAGCCAAATACCTTTGGCCCACTCCGTTCATTGCATGCATATTAAACAAAGCAAAGAAACAAGTAGGGGCCACCCCTGGCAAAGCCTGCCACCTGGTGGCCGGGCGGCAGGTCATTAGAGACCAATTAAGCTTGGTTTAAAAGGGTTAATTGTGGGTACTAATCATCCGGAGCCTGGCCACTTAGTGGCAGGCCACCTGGAACCCGGTAGTCGGGCGGCAAGCCAGGAGTGGACCCACAGGGTATGCCGGGTAGGCCACGGCATACCCTGGGGCGGTGGGGCCAACCCAAGTACCGTCCAAGCTCCGTCGCCTCATCGCCTTCCAGAACAAGCAGAGCAGCAGCGCCAGCGCTGACGCCGACGCCTCCTCAGGTGCGCTCCCCTTACCCCTCAACTACAGCAATAGAAATCTGCTATTTTCCTACTCCCTGACCTTTTGCGCATGGTGATTGTGGTGGTTGCCCAGTAGGGAATCCCGGGGAAGCAAGGTGATGACGGCGCGGGGAAGAACAAGGGTGGGAAAACAAGGTAATGCGGGATATAATTGTTTTTTTAGCAAGCATAAACTGATAAACCAATTTCCATGGAAGAAGGAAATAACAGAGTACAAGTCTTGCAATCTGCCTTACTCGAAAATAAGCATCTCGACTCTGGAAATGCTGAATCGAAATGCAGTGCGGGATAGAACAGAATCCATTATAACAGCGTAGAATATAATGGAATTCGGCTCGTTTCCTGGTTAAAGATGCTATCTTTAACAAGCACGTTTCCCTAATGTCGCCCTTCACTCATTCTGTTCACCTGATTCACAGTGTTACATTGGCTCTTGATATTGTTTTGCTATCTGCGTAAACAAGAGCAGTTTGTTAAAATACGATGTATTAGCTTCTGCGCTATGCACCTTTCTTTAGCAGTGGTTGCTTCTCTTGGATTTTTTTTCATTGTCTGTGATGTGTGATGTTCATGCAGATATCTAAGAAGCAGACCTTGGAGCCACCTGCTGATGCCCAGGTAGCAAAGATTGGAGGCGAGGATGGACCGGTTTCTGATGAGAACATGAATGCCAATGGGAGCAAGGGGAAGCGGAAGCGAGGGAAGGCTATGGATCTTCATTTCAAAGAATTGGATGAAAACATCTCTGTTTCAAAGAAGCAGAAAAGGAAGAAGTAAGTTGTCTTAAGTATTTGATATGTGTTTGTTTGTTTGACTTGTCATATTTAATCATGTAGCTTTTGCATCCATCCATTTGGATTCTTTGTTGCCTCATGTAAAACAAAATTCCTTTTTCAAGTGATGCTAAGCTAACCTTCTTTCTTTTGAGAGTTGGACACATATTCAAGTAATTAGTAAACACCTGCTGCTTGCTGCCTGAGTAAACCTCCATGATCTCTCATTAAGGTGTAAACTAGGAATATCATTTCTTGTACCATGCATTTCAGACACCTGGATGAAAAGAAAAAGAAGCGCAAGGGCAGTAAGGCGGAGACTTTTCTGGATTTCCCTGGTCATAAAAAAGTCAAATTTGGATTTTATTGAGCGGGATATTTTCTTTGAAGTGGATGAAGATAATATAATCGATACTTTTATATCCTTTAGAAAGCGTAGGTCAAAAAAGTCATACAAGTAGTATTGTAAGACTCTTTTATGTATATTTGAGACTATTAGTATGGTGTTTGAACTATTTATATTGTAATTTGTGCATGTTTCCAACTTAATCCTTGAATTTAAGACTTATCATATTATTTAGTGCCTATATACCGAATTACGGTGCAAATTTTACAATTATTTACCGAATTGGCAAATGGTTTTATCGAATTGCATATGAAAATTTTGGTGTGTCATACCCTTTGGTAAAATCCTGGGTCCGCCACTACGGCAAGCCTTGGCCGTATGGTGGCCGGACGGCAAGTGAGACATGTTATCTGTTCAGCGTCGCCGTCTGATGATCGGGCAGCAAAAAGATTATTTTTGCTAATACATATACATACTATTATATTTTTTAATGTGCCAAAAACTCATAGCAATCAATACGTCTAGCCATGGCATGGTGGCAGTCCACGAGGTGATTCCAATACCAATCAGAGACATGGCATGGTGGCAGTCCACGAGGTGATTCCAATACCAGTCAGTACTCAGTGTCCGCGTAGCTTGGCATGAGGTCTACTGATGACAATAAATACAAAGCCACCAACCAAGCCTCAACACATAACACCATCGAGGAAAACAAGCACATGACACCTGGTGACACGTGATTTTCGTCTCGCCGAAGTCGTGTAATTAGCCTTCTCGAAGCCTGGCCTGTACGGGCATATTCATTACTGGTTTCGACTTATGCTATAGTTATTGCTTTTAGTTTTTAGTTATTTATGAGAGAGAATGTGAATATATAAATAATTTGTGTGTGGTTTTAGTTAATATAAGTAGAATCGATATAGTGTGTATTACAATTAATTTGTAGGCACTACTTTAAAAAAATACTTTATTTAAAAGCTAGTTAATATAGAAAAACCAAAAAAGATCTTGCAAAAGCTGAAAAGAACAGGACTACATCTCGCCGAAGACATGTTGACTCTGAATGTCCAATAAACATATGGCCAAGAATATTATGTACAAAGAGATCTTTTAACTTTTTCGAGTTTAAATTGTGTACAGGTAAGTAGACATGGTGTTATGAAACCGACGAGACAAGATATGAAACAATGAAAAATAATTAAGAGAACGAGATAAAGATTTAATTGGGGGGGGGGGGGGGGGAACCAATGCACAATCAGTGAAATCACTATATATGGAGAAGTTATATGGCGCTCTTGGCGTATTGTATATATAGATAACTTGAAGTGCATTGTACTATCTATCATAAGGCTTACAGGGGTATAAATAGTATTGGGAAAAAAGAGTCATAGACGAGGAAGGAACAAAGCCCTAGTCACAAAATAGAACAATCTCCACCTTTAATTGAATTCCTCCTATAGTGAAAAGAACCAAAGAACCTTTCGGATAATTTACAAAACACCTTTTGTGTATCAAACTTCCAAAAGAACTAATGAGTAATACCGACCAAATATAAGTAGAGCTCAAATTTAGTAGTAGGAACTAGCTTTGTTATCATATAGGCCGGATTATCACGAGTATTGATCTTGCAAACTTTAACATCATCTTGATAAATAACTCCTCGGATGAAGTGATAGATGACATCAGTATGATTTGTTTTCTCATGAAACATTTGGTCTTTAGTAAGATAAATAGCATTCTTACTATCACAGTAGATATTGGTGCAAGATGTATTTTCACAAAGCCTAATGTACAGATCTTTTAGCTAAATTTTAACGACACGAATTTTAGGAAGCCAAGTAAAAAAAACGAAGAAAATATGTAAATGTATTCTGCATCTAAACATCTAACCGTGAAAATGCTTACACGGAATACCCTGCTAGTTCGGCTTGTTACGAAGTTCCATAATTAATTTGGGCTGATTCCACGAAAGAAAAATTCTGCATGGTGGTGAGCAGCGAGTGTCGATGCTTCTGGTCTCCAGTTCCGTTTCTTCGAGCGCCAGAACCACGCGTGTATCTAGTCCATAGAACCGCTAGCGAAATAATCCTCCTGTTTTGACACGGCGAATCGCAAAATCAAATCACGATCTTAAATTAGGTGTGCCCCAAATGTGGCCGTCGGACCAGCTGCATCGAGGCCTTGCTCTGATTGGTGGTTAGGCCCCGCGACATGCGCCGGAGTACCGGACCACTGTAATTAGGGGTGAAAATGGATCGGATAGTTTCCAATCGTTTCGAATGAAAACAAATACGGATTATATCGGATCGGATTTTCTTCGAATAATTCTCGAATCAGAAATATTTTGACAAGATAAACTATTTATGTGTTTTCATTGATTTTGGTTGTATAGTTTAAGGGGTTTTTATGTTCCGATAAATATTCGTAACCGTATTCGTTTCGATTCTTATTTGCTTCTTATCCGTATTCGATATTATTCGTATTTATATTTGTATCCGAGGTATCTATATTCGTATCCGCATCCGAGAAAAAAATAAAAACAAATATAATAGAACTATTATCTGTCCGTATTACCGTATACAATCCGTTTGCATACCGAACCGTAACGGCCACCTCGACCGGCCGGTGTTCGTTCAGAACAAAAAGAAACCGCTGGAATGGACCGCGTCCGTACCACGCCCCCGCTCCTCCCATGACACGCGGGGCCCACCGTGACGAAGTGAAAGCTCACCGACGACCAAGATCCGCGAGGAAGAAAAACAAGGTGACGCAACTGAGCTGAAAATGCCCAGCCCAGCCTTACAAGCCACACAAACCAAACATCAATCCACCACTTGGCTTTGCTTGCCTTGCCGTCTCCAGGAACGAACGGGGCCACCAACCACGCGGAGCAGCGCAGGAGGCGGCAGCAAGAAGAATCGAAGATGGCCAAGAGGCAGGAGTCGCCGCCGCCGGTGCTGGCGCTTCTCCTCGTGGCTGTCGCCGCCGTCCTCTCGCCCTCCCCCGCAGCCGTCTCTGCTCGGAAGGTACGCGATCGCGCTAGCTGCTGCGACGGCATAGAAATCGTACGTTCGTAGCATATAATTTCGGCCGGAATCTTGAGCGACGTCCATTGCCTTTTTTTTGTGCCGCCGTGCGCGTACTGGACTGCAGGTGGGCGAGACGTGCGCGCGGGACCGGAACTGCGACGCGGGGCTTCACTGCGAGACGTGCGTGGCCACCGGCAACGTCCGCCTGCGCTGCACCCGCGTCGCGCCCGTCGACCCACAGAACAAGGTGCGTGCTCGACGCTAGTACGTGGTTACGCCGCGCGCTCGCGTTTTCTCTTCGAATGCGCGCGCCGGATCGAATTTTCTTGGGGAGATTAAACCATCGCGGCGATTGTGCAGGCCCGGGGGCTGCCGTTCAACCGGTACTCGTGGCTGACGACGCACAACTCGTTCGCGCGGCTGGGCGCGCGGTCGCAGACGGGCACGGCCATCACCACGCCGTGGAACCAGCAGGACACCATCACCGAGCAGCTCAACGTAAGTGCGCACGCCACCACCGCGACCACCCTCTCGTTCTCGAAAAATTCTATTGAATCCCCGTTGCACAAGCCGGTTTGTATTACGAGCAAATGAGTTGGTAACACGTGGCAAAGTTACTGTAGCAGATATTTTAAAAATATTTTTTGGTACGGTCTGGTACTGTAGCAAATGGGAACATTATTTTTTTTCAGGCTACAGTTCTACTTCAGTGGATTGCTACAGTATTTATTGCCACATGTTATCTCGTTATACAAACCGGCTTATGCAACAGGATACAATAGATTTTTTCCTCGTTCTCCCTGTTCCCTCTCCAGCAGCCCTCCCTTAGCTAGCAACCCTCCCATGCCCTGTCTCGTTAGGCTGACATGTGGGCCCAGCAGAGCGCCACGGCTTCGTGAAGAGATCGCTCCTTGCGCGAAGCCACGACGGCCGCCGCTGCCTTCGGCGATAGCGCTCGAAGTATAAATTATGTATTTAGGCCCCGTTTGGCATAGCTCCACCACCAGTTTCTTGGAGCTGTTTTGTGCCAAACGGGGTAAAACAAAATAGCTCCACCCAAGGAGTTCCTTAAAACTTGCTGAGACAAAAGTAGCTCCACCCAAGGAGCTGAAAAAAGTAGGCTCCACTTGTGAAGTCAAAAAAAAAGCTCCACTTGTGAAGTGGAGCCGTGCCAAACGGGCCCTTAGAACGCGCTGGAGGGTGTACTTATTAGCGCGCCGTGACTGAGGTGTCCCGGGACGCAACAGATGTCGCGAGGCCCGTCCACGTGTCGACGCGCGCGCTCGGAGCAGCGCGCCTCTCTCTCTCTGCGTGCACGGCCGCGCGCGGAGCAGCCACACGTTGCGTTGCGGCTGCGCTCGGTTGGAGCGTGGGCACGGCACGGCGGCCAGGCTCACCCGCACACATGGCAGGTCAGGGCAATCTTTGCGTGTGTGTGTTCAACTTCGGTTGACATGTCAATTTTCAGTAGGCATCTCACTTCAATCATCCCGGTGCTATGATCGACTTAAGGCTCGCTCGTTTCGGCCGGAGATTCTGATTTTTGGTTTATTTTATACTATTTATAAATTTTATCTTTTTTTATACTTTTAGTTTTTTGAGTTTTTTTGCTGGCTCTTTTTTTCTCGTATTTGTTTGCATTATACATGATATGCTAACATGTTTTTTCTATTTTTAATTTTTTTAAATTTAATTATGCTACATAAGTCTCTGTCGGTGCTTTCAGATAGTTATAGTATTTTTCAGCCACAAATCACTAAAAAAACTCTTTTGAGCCGGGCTTAACAGTTGACCTTGCATGCATGATTCCCCGGGAAATCATTTCGAAGGGAAACTTGGTGCCATTCTGAGCGGTTCGGTCAGGATGGAGAGTACCCTTCAATCGTGTCATCACTTCACAACTTTCCACACGTAAATACACGCAAACTTTCCACACGTAAATACACGCCTTCATCATGCACGAGCTGTTATTCCTTCTGCTTCAGTTCAGCGATCTACTGCTAATAAATCAGCTTGCATTTTGAACCGTACTCGGATCGGCTGCGTCTTCCTGCTGCAGAGCGGCGTGAGAGGCCTGATGCTGGATATGTACGACTTCCGCAACGGCATATGGCTCTGCCACTCCTTCGGCGGCGTGTGCCAAAACTTCACCGCGTTCGTAAGCATCCGCCTCCACGGACCTACCGAAACCTACCAAACTCTGAATCCCTCTGTGATCGACGAACACGAGTTAACCGCTGTCCTAAGCTGTAGCAGGTTCCGGCGGTCGACGTGCTCCGGGAGATCGAGGTGTTCCTCTCGAGGAACCCCTCCGAGGTGGTCACCATCTTCATCGAGGACTACGTCGAGTCGCCGAGGGGGCTCACCGGGGTGTTCAACGCGTCCGGCCTGACGAAGTACATGTTCCCGGTGTGGCGCATGCCCAAGAACGGCGGCGACTGGCCGCTGCTCAGCGACATGGTCCGCGACAACCACCGGCTCGTCGTGTTCACCTCCAAGTCGGCCAAGGAGGCCACCGAGGGCATCGCGTACGAGTGGCGATACGTTGTCGAGAACCAGTGTACGTATGATCATCGATCAGCCGCGTAGTGGATTTGACGGCGCTTCGGCTTTTGCTGATGGTGGTTTTTGCGTTTCTTGGGACGCATGCAGATGGGACCAAGGGGATGATCAAGGGGTTGTGCCCCAACCGCGCCGAGTCTGCCGCCATGAACGACCTGTCAAGGTCGCTGGTTCTGATGAACTATTTCAGGGACCTCCCGAATTTCCCGGTTGCTTGCAAGGACAACTCGGCGCGGCTGTTGGACATGCTCAACACCTGCCACAGGCTGTCCGCGGACAGATGGGCGAACTTCATCGCCGTGGATTTTTACAAGGTAAGATCCGGTATCACTTTGCATTTCTGAATATATCTAGGATTTGTTGGTGTTAATGTTAGTCGATTCTGGTCTTTTTGATGTAGAGAAGCGATGGTGGCGGCGCAGCGGAGGCCACGGACAAGGCCAATGGTGGACTGGTTTGTGGATGTGGGAGCATATCTGCTTGTAACGTAATGCCTCACTGCAGAAATGTGTAGTAGTACTTTTTTTCGAGAACACATATAGTAGTACTTTTGTATTTACATTGTATTGCAAGATTGAATTCCAGTATTCCACATTGTTGAACTATAAACTAATCTAGGTTACTAACATGAGTTGGTACCAAAAATTGAGTAGCAAACATCCATTGTGCAAGATCTATCTGAAATCTGAAATCCATAGTTAACTTGTTGTCTGCCATGTTTACTGTTTTTTTTTTGCTGTTGTCGGTAAGTCTGCAGTAGCTGCACAATATCAATTAAACATGTTGTTTCTCAGTCAGTAGTTTTACTATTGAAATTAGTACTTACTGACAGAAAATTTCGGTGTGCTTGAGCAGGAGAATGGTACATGCACACCTCGGCACGGCCGTACTCCCAGAGGCATCTTCAACAAGACATCGGACGCCACGGCGTGGCGGCCGCCTGCTATGTTACAATGGCAGCAGCTCATACTGCCGTCTACTCTCTTTACTATACTCTTATGCATGTGAAAGACAACATTTTTGTTGTAGAGTTAGCCTGTAAATCAAACAATTGCATAGTTGCAAACTTGAGATTAAGAGATGTGTTAGGCTCCCTTTTGTGCTTGCAAAAGCTTGGAAGTTTGGTTTGGTTGTAGTGCGCTAGCCCTGGTAGCAGTGCAAACTTGAGATTAAGAGGTGTGAGGCTCCGATTGTGCTTGCAAAAGCTTGGAAGTTTGGTTTGGTTGTAGTGCGCCTGGCCCTGGTATTTGTGCAACGCCTGGGCGACGTATGAGGGGCCCAGCAGCAAGTGTGGACCCTCCCTACGAAAAATAAATTCAACATTATGGTGAGCGGTAAACTAATAAGAAGAAATACTACGTGTTAGGGTTAGTAATCTTGTTTTCGGTTTGAGGGTCATAGTCGTGTACGAGTCAGTGGTCGTAGTCATGCACGATTCGTGTACAAGTACGAGTCAGTTTTTCAAGTTCGTGTCGTAGTCGCAGAATTCAAGTCGTAATCGAGTTCGGTTCCAGTCCGTTTTTGAGTTATATGTTTTTCCGTTTCTTAGTCATAGAGCTGGATATAAAAGAGAAGCAATATAAGGAGAGAAAAGTGAGGAAGCGATCAGGGTGATCGAAACGAGAGGGAGAGAAATAAAGAAAGCAGAGTGCTTTGGCTCGTGGAAAAATATCGAGTTCGTCGTTTTCACAGACGTAGTCGTAAACGAGTTACGACCACGGCGAGCAGAGGTGTCCGCAAGAGTTGAAGACGTGATCGCAAGCGAGTTACAACTACAGTCGCGAAGCAGAAGACGTGGTCGTAAATGAGTTACGACCACAGCGATTAGGTCTTCAACGTGGTCGTAATCGAGTTATGACTACGGTGATCGAGCCTACTACGTGATCGAAGGGGCGCAGCGCAGTGTGAATATGGTCGTAACTTTCATCAGCTAAAGTTATGAAGCATGGTCGGAGCAAGTATAACATGGTCATAGCTAGACTCCGAATGGTCGTAAAGACGGCTAGAATGATCATATATTGCAATATTACACTTAGCCAAAAGGCCGAGAAAGTGAGTGGTCCTCTCCCCCTGCCGCACTTTTTTGTTGCTTCCCTCCTTCCCAATGGGCCAGATCGAATCAGAACAGGACTGTGCGGTTATGCCGTAACATACTGGTTTGATACGGCATTCCAGATATACAAATTTTCCCTTTTTTCTGGACGAAATTGTACTGTATAATTATGTTAGGTTAAATGCCCCAACAAAATTGTTGATACGGCATTCCAGAGATACGTCAGATCGGACAAGTTCAGTACGCATTTCTCATCTTGTATATGCACTTGCTGTAACGCTTCCAGCAATAGCATGTCCTTGCATACCTAAATCTCTGTTCTTTTTTTTTAGAGGTTGCAATGTTACAGATTTTTTGTGTGTAAATAATTCATATTTTATTAGAAATAACAAAAATATACTAGCGTGAACATTTTTTTACAGATATGGCTTCCATTCGCCAAACCATTGGGCGACTGGAACCTATCGCC
This sequence comes from Dendrocalamus latiflorus, assembly GCA_017311315.1. Taxonomy (NCBI): domain Eukaryota; kingdom Viridiplantae; phylum Streptophyta; class Magnoliopsida; order Poales; family Poaceae; genus Dendrocalamus; species Dendrocalamus latiflorus. The sequence goes on from CM029637.1 coordinate 21,516,694, forward strand.
CAACGGACGCGCGACACGCAAGCTGTCCGTGGGCCGTTGGGCGATAGGTTCCAGTCGCCGAGTCGTTGGGCGACTGGAGCTTGTCACCTAGTGGCTGGGCGACTATATTTGTAGTCGCTCGGCTGTTTAGCGACTGCAAAGGAGCCATTCCTGAGGCAGCTGGGAGGCAATGTCGGTTGATCCATTTGTGATTTTCGTAGATTATGAATGGTAGATAATATCTTAGATTCACAATAATAGTTTGCGATAATCGTATGTTGTTGTAGTGCAAGAAATTTTGTGAAATTTTTTAAAATGATTGAAATAACTACGATTGGTAAGTACGAAGATAAGTGATATTGTGATGTAACTGGGAATTCATACACGGGAAACTTGTTTATTAATGTTGTTGGATGACTTGCTACACGAATAATTAAATGCAAAAAGACAAGAAAATACGCTTGTCTGAATTAAAATAAACTTCATAGTAAAATTGGGAGTAATACGGCGTGTAGGTTTGGCTACATGCGTAAGAAAGACTTTATGCACGATTCAACAAACCGAAATGCTCTTATGACACATATGCACGTTTTTTGAATGGAACTAAATTTGACCATCAGGGGACTAGTTATTGCGGAATGACCTGACCTACTATGTGAACCGTGACCATTTTTCCTTCTTTGCGAGTTCGGCGTTGAACTCCTCGACGGCCTCTTTTGCCTTGGCCACCATATTCCTCTTTTTCTCGCGCTCCCTCTCACGAACCTTGCGCTTCCTATGCATGCTCACCTCGAGATGAGCTTTCATCTCTCGACATATACGCTCAGTTTGCTCGTCATTGCGGCGCTCCTCCTCTTGGATCTTGTAGACCCTTTTGACATCCCACTCATTGAAGTCAAGAGCCCACTGATCATGTGGGTGGATCTCTAGGTCAGTCCACTTGCAGCAGCCACATAGCAGTTTCAGGGACTGCGGTTAAATGTGAGAGGTTGTTAGTGCTACTTTAAAATGGAAATAGTAAGTGGAACATACTGTAACTAGTCCTTACCGATTGTCGATACATGCTCGTATCCCGACGCGGTCAGGATAGTCACATGAGTAGTTTGCGTAACCTCAATAATGCATGCCTAGGTTGAGTCGCTGCTTAGACTTGAAAAACTTACATGGATCCCTGCACCAACAGAGGGGTGGCGTCTCTCCCTCGAGCGGGTGTGATGGCGAACACTCGGTTAGAACGTTCAGGATGGGGTTCTTGCTACATGGGACATCATTGCGGGGAGCTGACCTCCTGGTACGCTCCGCTTGTTCATCGTGAGCAGCAGCAGACCTTGTTAGTTCACGGGTCTCCTCCCATTGGTTCATCATCTTATCCCATTACTTCTTCTATCTCTTGCCCATCCCGATGTGGTGAAGCAAGCTCCGGTGTAATGTTGGATTTAGTTGTGTAGTGTTCTTTCCTAGGTCTCTTCCACCTTATTTTTATAAGCCCAAGGGTTGACATGGTGTGGTTTATTTCATGTGAGTAGACTGCGAGGTAGAGTGTTACCTTGACTTTCAGAAAATTTGCTGGCGGAAAGCTGACCAGTCTGGTCTTCTCACTGTGCAAAGCTGCACCCTTTGGTCTTGTCGCTGCGCAAAACTGGCACGTGCGCTCTTATCGCTACATAAAGCTGTCCTGTGTGGTCTTTTCACTACATAAAGCTGCTTTGTCTGGTGTAGTCACTGCGTAAAGCTACCCTGTCTGGTGTTGTCACTATGCAAAGTTGGTCCGTGTGGTCTTGTCGCTGCGCAAAGCTACCTAGTGTGGTCTTGTCACTATGCAAAGGTGCCCCGTGTGGTCTTATCGCTGCACAAAGTTGCCCCGTCTGATGTATTCGCTGTGTAAAGCTGCTGCGTCTAGTCTTCTCATTGCGCAAAACTATCCCGTCTGATATAGTCACTACGCAAAGCTGGCCCATGTAGTCTTGTCGTTGCATAAAGCTACCTCGTGTTATCTTGTCAGTACGTAAAGCTGGCAAACTACACCTTTTGGTCTTGTCGGTATGCAAAGCTGACCATGTAGTCTTGTCGCTGCGCAAAGCTGCCCCGTGTGGTCTTCTTGCTGCATAAAGTTGCCCCATGTGGTCTTGTCGATGCACAAAGTTACCCCATCTGGTGTAGTTACTGCACAAAGGTTGCACATGACACGGTTTGTCATAAAGCACGCTGCGACACCCCACGGGCTATAAAATTCATGCCCCACCCCTTGATAGTAGGAAGAACTACCTTCTCCATCCTAGAGTAAGATACCATGGCAGACGCCGAGGAGCTAGTCGAACATGGGTCACCAAGGGGAGACCTTCCGCTCGAAAGGAGGGAGGACTTCAGCATGAACTACCACTTGTTGCCAAACAAGCGTGCTCAGCTAGTGGCCAAAATGCATACACATGGAGCACGCGATCATGCAGGTGGCGGAAGGCCATTTAGATAGCGGACGACGTTTTTTCCGATTCTCACACTCCGGGGGTATAATTAGGCAATCGTCTATTTTGTAGTACTGCTAATAGAGATTCAAGGTTAACCTTCCTTTCCAGCAGATGGCCAAATGCAACTTCATGCGATGGATTGATCCCCACATGAACGATACGTTGTGAGGTACGTGGATATATTGTGGAAGTGAATCCTTGATTGGAGGCATGGATTGAAAGTTTCAAAGAGCAGAACGATGACCTTCGTCAGCAAATGCAGTGCGAGAAGGGCAACGAGGTCATCAATGTAGGAAGTTCGTATGATCTGACATGCTACTGCGTGAACCCTAACTGCATATGTGTTTGTCACTACAACGATGGTCAGCCACGTCCAAGGCGGCCCCCTCTGCAACACTCCATGTGGGTAGCGCGAGGCTCGGTCTACTAGTAGGCATGCACGGGTAAGGTTGTACTATAGTACTCTCTTCTGTTGTCCGCGGTATTGTTCAATGTTGTAAAGCATGTAATCAAGTGGTTTACTCATCAGTGTGGTTGCCATTAATTGAGTGCACTATTCAAGTGGTGCGGCCGTCGGTGCGGTTGCTATTAATTGAGTGGTACAGGCGCCGATATGGATCGAACAAACGAACATCGCAAAGAGAAGTACAACTAAGATCGCAACAGTATTGCAAACATCACTTAATAAGAAATATTATTACAGGAACAACAAATGTACAACCAGCACTATACCCCTCCAACAGCATCCCCAGCCCCCCTCCATCGCCACCCTGGCCCCCTCCGTCTCCGCATTCGCATCCTCCCGTACGGCCCCGCTTGGTAGTCTTCCTCAGCGCCCGGTGTCGACGCCCCAACAAGGTAAGACAGTTAGGAGACCGTTGCACACGTCCCAAAGCTGGAGAAGTGGACTGTAGTGCCGCTTGTGTGGCCATTGGTGCACCGCTGAGCTGTGCCCCGGAGAGAATCTCCAGGAGTGTGGCCCTAGGTGCCGAGCCCATAGCCTGGTCGGCCTAGTCCGAAAAGTACAGGACTGTGTCATCCTAGCCTGGGGAGACCTCACATCCCTCAGTGGGCGTAAAACCTACAGTACAAGTATTATTGGTTCATCAGGTAAAAAGATGAGAGAAAATAAAAAAGAGGCAAAGCGTATCCTCAGCTAGCGCCATAGCGTGATCAAAACCGTCTGGAGGGACATATGGCATGTCGTACGTGCCTTATGTAGGGAAGCCAAAAAAGTATGGAGGACACCTAAATTGCCGCGCTGGCAGTATGAGGGTCGTGCCCAAGCTGACCCCCGGCCTCGTCAGGTTGAGGTGGTGTCAAACGTGGCCATGAAGAACCCCCCTACGGAGTCATGCCGAACGAGATGGACCCGATGGACGCACCGTGTGTGCACTGGGTGTGGGTGTGCGAACCTCTTATAGCCTAATACACGACAATAGGGTGACGACACATGCACCCAAGGCCTGAACACGACGGAAAGCCTACAACACCTTCTCCTGTGTCACCTCCACACCACTGGCGATCCTATCCCCTATGGTGTGAGAGTCCCTCCAAATCACAGCACCGACGTCCGTCTGCAAGGATAACACGAAAGGGTGAAACCTATTAGTGGGATTGCTAGAAGCGAACATCTACAAAATTGATGTAACATGCCACGACGTGAACATCCCGCGTGAGGTAAGCGGGGTACATGTCTGTCGGCGTTACAACCCGTGCTGGGGGCGGGTCGAAGACATTACCAGCCTGGTACGTGTCTAAGGTTGCTACCAGCACAGGTACTTGCTGTACGCGCTGCTGTCGTAGGGGTGGCATCCTCTATGCAGTCCTGCAATGCGCCCTCCCACTGGGCTATCCATACCTCCATCTTCGTCGTCCAGTCCATGCCGCGTTTTACTCCCTTCCTAAAGTACTTGCAGGAGCTAGCATTTGTTTAAAAGTTGTCCAACGAATTAGCAGTAGAAGGAGAGTCATGCGAGGTGGTAACTCACGTGTGAAAGTTCGTCGGCACAGGTCACCCGACTGGTAGTGGAACAACCTAACATAGGCCGAACTGGCGCATGACACGATGCGCCGCGTAGTCCTCCATGAAGACGTCGAACACAAGCTTCCCTTACATTAGCCAAAAAGCCTGGTCGTGCCAACACAGCAAGGTCAGCTCGTCAGGAGTGCGGCACTGCAGTGCCTCAGGTGAGTGTGGCTCCTAGAGCACTTCATTAGCCGTGAGCCAATCAAAGTGCTCCAAGAAGGGAAAATATGCCCGTATAACCTGTACGTGCACAAACTGTACCTATAATGAACACCAGCTATTACATAGGATGATCCATAATACGAATGAATTAATTGCACGAACTACTGCTCGTCTGCGGCCAAGTCTGTTTGCTCCACCTAAGTACAAGCAAAAAGTTATTAAGATCATACAACGGAAAGGAGAGCACGGATGGTAGAACAAAAAGGGCATCAAACACATAGCCAGAACTGTGAGAGCCACCATAACAATGGGCCGTGCGTCTGACCCGGCGGGAAGACGTAGTACTCCTTTGTGGCCCCAACGAAAGGACTCCCTGGAACTTGTGCAGCAGGTCCGCACGCCAGCCGATCGGGGCCTCCGATAGAAAGATAGCAGCTCCTGCGATAGGTAGGCTGAGCAACAGGGAGACGTCCTACAAAGTAGGGGTCATCTCCCCCGAATGGGAAGTGGAAAGTGTGTGTATCCGACCGCCATCGGTCCACCAAAGCTGTCAGTAGGGAGCGGTTGAACGGGAAGCGTCGTGACCGCTCCACGCCGTCGTCGCTGCCCGCAGGCAAGGCTAGTCCATCCTAGTTTGTGGCCTGCACCATTCGTGCGAGAAGGAGTAGCCCAACATCGCTCAGCCTACGAACCAAAAAAGGTCAGTACACAATTTACATATGGCAAGAATACAATGTTGTCGGAGTGCAAACCTAGATGTCCAGTGTGGGTCTAGCCTCCAGGCCATTCGAGGTATGCGTGTGCGGACCACCCCCAAGTCAGCCGCCTCCACCACACTCCCTGAAGGCAACATATGACGTGAAGCGCGATGCAGCCAGTCGATGTGCTCATCCAACAGGATGTAAGGCCTATCCAATCCGTGAAGGTCACGAGCGATACCTACAAAATGAATTCAAGTTAGCATTTATGCCTAATAAACAACATCGAATGTAAAGTAACAGTAAGTAGAACTTGTAAATAAACAAATGAAACAATACTAGCCTACCAGCACAATACCTACAATAGTACTGAAAAGGGGGGAATACCACAACAGTTGTACAAACGGTACGTGCAATATACGATACAGTTAGTACAACAGTACATACGTCAAAAGTGCCAAATAACAAAGTACATATTACAATGGATAGTTATTTATAGTCTTTAATCCACTTTGCATATGTCCCAAAGCCAAGTTGTGGAAACCATGCCGGTCTACCTACTGATCAATAGATGCCTTGTATCGTCTAGCTATGTGCCCCTCTCGACCGCATCGCCCGCGGCGTGCACCAGGCGCTCCAGCTTGCGCTTCATCCATATCATTTGTAATACGATGGCTCTGTCGCTGATCCTTCCCACCCTTTATCATGTCAAGATCTGAAATTCAGGTCCTCCCTACAATATCCAAGGTGAAGAAATTCCTTACAACCCTGAATCCCCTGAGCTCACCACACCACGCATGCATCACCCTCTCCTTGAAGAAGTACTCAAACATGAAGTTTGAAGGATCCATGCCCACATTACTGCATGAGGCGAGGACATGAGAGCATAGCTTGTGTAACAGCTTCGGTTTGTTGCACGAGAAGATAGGTTTATTTACATGATCTCTAAAGCATACCTCGTGGGTAACAAGAGCACGAGCCATCCCAAATCCAGCTCTATCCCGGGGGAGCACGTCAAAACGATGTTCTCTATTGCTCATGACGTGCATCATGTGCAAGTGGCCCTTCTCTGTCTTCGCCTCCATGTATGCTGTAATTTTCGACGAGTACAATGTTTGTGGGTTGGCTGCATGAAGTGCGACATTTACATGCCTCTCTAAAATAGTCAATTGTGCTGTGCAGAACACCTTCCACGATGGTGACGAGGGGCTAAGAACAAAGGCCCCTGAGAACCTAGTTGTACACCTCGGCAAAGTTAGTCGTTATTATGTCGTACCTCACGCCGTTCGTTAGGGACCACTTCTCTAATGGCTCTCCCTCGATTCACTGCGAGAAGCATTTGATGTTCTGTGAGCTCCTCCTCGATTCGTTATTATGTCGTACCTCACGCCGTCCGGTAGGGACCAGCTGTGTTAGACTCAGCTAGTGCTGTGAGGCATTCAGGGTGTGCCGCCCCAGGCATGGCCGGCCTCGTGTTCCTCTCGTCGACGTACTTCCTGCTGTGCTCGTCCAACAACGTCCACAAAGCGTCAAATATTCTCTATTGGTTCTACATAGCCAGTCTCTTGAACAACTTCATCAACGGTTGCTTTAGGAACTGCTTGAAGAAGTTCGCCCCTAGGTGACAAATGCACCATCTGTTCCTTATATCCGATCAAGGGAAGGGCTCCTTGGGGTTTTCATGAAGTTTTCTTATGGCCTTCACTATCTCAACGTGGTAATCATAAATTACGCACACACCAGGACAAGTACCAATAACTCCAACCCTCACATGTTTAAGGAACCACAACTAACTATCGTAATTCTCACTTGCCATGAATGCGATGGCCAGGGGGCATAATTCGATTGTCGCCATCAACGCCAATAACCGTAAGGATCTGACCCTTGTATTTCCTATCAAAAAGGTCTCATCAACTGAGATCACGGGAAGCATATATCTGAATGCCTCGATGCATGCACCGAAAGCTAAGAAGGCCCTCTATAACACCGTAAAACCTGACAGCCTTGTAGGTGGTTTGTCCTTCATAGCAATGTATGTGCCCAGGTTCCTGTCCTGCAACACCTAAAGCATACGAGGAAGATTATCGTACACCGCCTCAAAAGACCCGAACCATTTTTCCAACGCCTTCTGCTTCGCATACCACACCTTCGCGTAGCTAATTTTGTACTTGATTTTTTTCTCAATAGCCACCATGATGTGCATGATCTCCATGTCCTTTTTCTTCACTATCTCTCCATACATCAGATTGGCTATAAAAGCGAATGTTAGGTTACGATGCTTCAGCAAAACACTAATGAGAATGCAGGAGTGTGGCTCCACCTTCGACATAATCCAGTGAGTCTCATACTTCAGTCTATGTGTGTGCACCCTCCAAGGACAATTGGCTTGCTCGCACTTCACGGTGTACTGCTCTTGGCTAGATTTCACGACCAGAAAAGTCTACTGCATGGACAGGGCCTACAGCTTGATGGAATCCTGCAACGATGCCTTGTCAGCAAACATTGAATGCTGAGAGACCATGTGGAGGTGACCACATGTTTATGATGAGTAATTGACAAGTATGTTGCAAAGACTGAGTTTGGTTTGAGTAATTTGTGCCAGGACGACATTTGGCGCAGTCGGGTATGGTTAGACGGTCTTATTGCATATTCGTCTTCCCGATTGGTCGTTTGGGCGATTTCATGTTTAAGTTCGTTTTGTTGATGCTAACTATGATAACATGTGTCGAGCGGTGCTATTTGATGTGTTTCTTGTCTGTGATGGCTGCATGTCAGACCCAGATTTTATAATCCGGAATCTACTGTGTTTAGCTGCACTATTCCCTGGATCAGTAGATAGTGCACACAGCTACAGTATTGGACATCAAATTACATATCATGCGGAAGCATAAATAAAATAGTAGAGTTACTCATGGGCCGATTAGGCCGAAATCAATAAATTGCAGCAACGGAATGAAGCACACAGGTGGGACCTTCAGGACATGCCCACAGGCAGCCAACTGGAGGTTCGCGACCTAATTCTTGCCATCTTCATCTTCTTCACTATTTTGCCAGTCGTATTGCTGAAGAGTAGAGACTTGACTCCTTATTCAGGGTTATTTGTAAGAGCGAGGGTGAGCACAAACCACCGTGCTCCGCGAGCCAACACACAGAATGCAAGTAGATAGTATGCATGGCTTATCAAAGGAAGGCTTGGTTATTTTATTTGCCATAAATTGCATTTGAAATATGATACATAGAAATCTCTTGAGACGTAGCAGTTGAACTAAATCATAATGTTTGAAAAGAATGCAATATCATTAATAGTGATATAGATTTTTCGTTCACCATATATGTCATCTGCACCATATGCTTATTTTTCAGCGTTATAAGCGCTTAACTTATCTCTAGGACGACACCTAGGACAATTCAAACCAGGGCCATCTGCAGCCCTTCATTTTTCCAATTCCACCCCACAAAGTTTTTGAAATAGAACTATATCTGGTTAAGTTCCCATGTCCGCCCTTGACCGTGGGCACGGCTATTCGAATAGTTTTGACTCTGCAGAGTTTGTATACTTTCACCACAAGAGACAATCAACTCGTTGCCCCACACGATTCCTTAGTCATGTAGTTGAGCAGACCATCACAATAACTTTTCAAAGTATCTAGCCCCTTTTGTCATCTCACCTTATGGGCTTCTCCCACTTGCGGTGGGTCCCATCTATGTACGGGATGTTCCCCATAGTAACTAGCGCAGCCGGGCTCCACTTCCCGCAACGCTAATACAGCTGGAAAACTTCACCCTCCACTTGGTGTCCCTTTAGGCCTCCCCTTGCCTTTGCGTATCCACTTCCTTCTACTACCAGTGAGATGAGTCCGGGAGTTTCGATAAATTTACTTAGCCAAGTTGCACTTTGCAGACTTGTGGTTGTACTGTTTTACACAGGAGGTCATGACAAGATTCGGTCCTTAGTGGTATCTGGGCGGTTCTATCACTAACCCACTTTGTGCTTCCACCGCACCACACTCACACCCTCGAACCATCCGCCCAGATATTTAAGCAAGTTGGGGTTTTTGGGAACATAAAATAATCATAGCCAACATATACCAGTCATTACCACCATGACTGCCCAACCAAATTTTCTCATGATTAAAGTGATGCTTGGGCGTTGTCGCTCCCATGAATACCTAAGCAATACTAAGCATGGCATATCAATTACGGACTTATTTTCGAAAGGTTACTTTTGTAATTTTGCTAGGGCGACAAAGTTCACATATTCAAATATTTTAAAGGAGGTGTAATATTATTCAAGGGAAACAATGGGCACATAAGTAGAGTATTAAATTAAACATGTGTTTGCATATAAAATAACAGCATGCAAGTTGACAATTTAAACCAAAGTAATTTGCAGAAGATGTAGGTTCAACATGATCAAAGTATTGACTCGTCTGGCGTGGTTTACCGCGGTCTTGAGCTCACGCAATGCTTTCTCTTGAGCTTCTGGTCTCTGTCTTCGCTTCGAGCTTAATCTCGCTGTGTCCACTGAATCTTCACGACTTCCAATTTCTAATTACGCGACAAACGACTGAATCTAAATAAAGCAAATAACTCAAAAGATCCAAATAAATCGAATAAACTCAACTTTTGTATCATTATGAGTTAATGGGTGATTTGGGTAATTTGAGGCAAGGCCGGTGGTAGAAAACAATGACTCGATCTTTTATTAACAGTTTCTTTTATTATTTTTTATATTTATCAAGGAAGTTCTATGAGTTAGGATGGACCTATGAGCAGGTATCATTTTGTCGAGTGTTACTTTTCAGGGCATGTTGGCTTACCGAATAAATTTTAGAGTCCAGGTGTATAGCATTTTATGGGGTGACATTTTATGTAGCCTCAGTTTTCACTAATCCTATTTCAAATTGAATTAGGATTCCGTTGTATGGGCCACATCTTATTATTTCATGCTCTTCATTATTATTTATTAAATCTAGTGTTAAGATTTAGTTAATGGTACCATTATTATTTTATCTATGCTTTAGTTACTATTAGGCTTAGCCTTGTTTCCAATTTAGCTATTTGGCAAAGCTTGGTAGATGTCATTTTCTGTGACCCTACTTACTTGTGTTATTGGTTTCATATTTTCATTAGAGTATCTATATGTCCGTGAGATTATTTTGATGCTTGATGACCTAGGGCTATTACATTTTAGTATCTGTATATTATTATAACCTTTTAACATGAGTGCTATCTGAAAATCACTAATACTGATATTTTATCCCTAAGCATTTGACTTAATTAAATATTATCCTAGTTATGGCTGATTGAGCATACTACATAGAATTATATTTCGTTACCGTTACTAATTTAGAGCTACCATTGAAGATTTTATGGTCAGCAGTATGTTAACGATAGGGTTTATATTTTCAAGAGGGTCCATGGTGCATATGAAAATTGGACTAATATATCCACTAGTGGGCTGCATACTTGTCATTCGCATTCTTCTAACTATTTATTTATATATTCATCTGCTTAGAAAAGCCTTTAATTTTAAATGAACAAGCTATTTAAATACTTTTAATATTTTGTTCAATTCATGTTCCTTGGCTGATTATTATTTATTGATCTAGGCAAAGTTCATCATACAGGGTTAAAATTTTAATGTTGTTGTTTTAATGAAATTTACCATTGGGACTTAATGGTGGCATGTTAACTATTGGCATGTATCTTGATTTTGGTTAAGGCAATCTTCATTAAATCTGGTCGTTTAACCGAAGTTGTTTTTTCTATATCATTGTCTTGAATTAATATTTAGTCGTTTAGGCAATTATTCCAAACCTTATTAGTTAATCACATACGAACTAATTTAAATTCCAAATAATCTCATTTATATCCTAAATAAATTGGGTTAGCTTCCCTAAATTATTCTCTAATTTTATAGAATTTTTCTTACTAAAAAGGGACTGTAAAAATTAAATTAACAAGAAATGGCAAAAGGTTGATCTCCGGAATCGAACTCAGGACCTTCTGCCCCGTGCGCTTGGTTTCTCTCGGCTGACCAACTGGGCATCTGGTTCTTAGCGATTTTATTGAAGGGAGTATTACAGTTGAGCAAGCACATGGATGGGGCAAAGCAGAGCATACCGGCGGCGCTCGGGGCTAGCCTTGCCGGCGGCAGGCAGTGGCCGGAGAGGTTGGGCAACCGAGCAAAATGGGTTCCGCCGAAGGTGGGGAAACTACTGGGGAAGGTGTAGCCGCCCGGGGTGGTGCCAGGAGAGAACGGCGGCACCGAGAGCGGCCGGCGGCAAAGATGGAGCGGGGCGGCAGCGTTGGCGTGGGGGAGGGGACAAATTGGCATGGGCGTGAGCACTAGGGGGTAGAGGGAAAGATCACCGCGCTGTTTATTGGGCTGGGGAAGATCCGAGGTCGGCTGGCGGCGTGAGGCGGGATCGGGCGGCGGAGGCACACGACGCCGGCGAGCTGGAGCAGAGGAGAAGCTCCGGCGACGGTGGGGAGGAGTTCCAAGCACCGAGAGGAGGCTCCCCGAGCGTGGAATCGAGAAGCTATCGCCCGAAGGGAAGTGGGTGGCGGAAATGGCGGTGGCGGCCGGCGTTGGGGAAGAGAAGAATTCCGGCGAGCTCGGGATGATTGGGGCCAATTGGTCGCGGTTGGAGGAAGAGGGAGACATGGCGGGGTGGCCGGGAGTGTTCGCTCGCTTTTAAGGGCCCCGAGCCGACCAGGCGGCGTGCGGGCAGTGGCGGCGGAGCAGGGCACGGGTCGGGCTCGGTGTGGCTACAGGGTGCGAGGTGACAGGGGCATGGGCAAGGAGTGGTGAGGGGCGGCGCGCGACGTGCGGCGACAGACGTGCGCCGGGCTGCCCACCGTGTCGGCCGGCTTTTTGCCGAAGCGGAGAGGAGGAAGGGAGGGGGGCCTGGCGCGCGAAGAAGGAGAAGGAGAAGGAAGGAGCTGCGCGGGCGGAGAGAGAGGAGTGCGGGCGGGGGTCCACCGGGCAGTGGAAAGGGGAAAGGGCAGTTCGGCAGGAGCACGGGTGGAGATGGGTCGGGCCGCTTCGGCCGGCCTGGCTTCATCCCCCCGTTTTCTTTTAGATATATATATTTATTTCTATTTTTGTATATGCATATATACATTTATTATATATATATATTTGCACATTAATGTTTTTATACATTTGTATATATTTCCCTCATGCCTATATATATATAATTTTATAAATATGTGTGCTCATGGATGTATATGTATATATTTATGTATAGTTTCTTATATTGTTATTTCGCTGGCTTAATTAATTTTTGCTTATTTTTATTTACTATTTTTAACAGGCTCTTTCTTGCACAATTTATATACACATACATACCTATATATATGCGTGTGTATTTTATTCATGTACTCTTATTGCTATTTATATCATGATTTCCAAAATGAGATTTTATATTTTAACTCAGTTTTCTCTCTCCTTATATTGGATCATCTTTTCAGATTCACATTTTTAAAATTTTTAGTTTTCTATTATTTGCACATTCCTTTTTGGCAATACTAATGCTTGTTTTTATCTTTTATGAATTCATTAAATTTTTGGAAGCTCAACCAAATTCAGAAAAACACCATAAAATCCAACTTTCAATTAAATATATTATAAAATAATGTAAGAGCTTCATATTTTTAAATTTTAAATTTTGAGGATGTTACACTGCAGGACGTCGAGGCGGAGTCGTGGCGAGGCACGAGGTGACCGGACTAGGCACGGGCGGTGTCGAGGTCAGAACGGTTGGATGTGTCAAAGACGGCGGAGACTCGAGGTGGTTGTGAGGCTTGGATGACAAGGAACGCGGAAGCTTCCCGGAAGGTGCAGGAGGGGCGTTTCGGTAAAAGCGCAAAGTTGCACAAATGGAAGCAGTTCCGTTCGGGATTTAGCGGGCATAACGGGTTGGAGACCCGTTAGCCAACGGCTATAAATAGGAGAGAATTCCTGATTGTATGCATGCATTCCATGAGCTTGAGGGGTTGTTAGGGTTTTGCTTTAGTCAAAATGGCCTTTGGAGAGGTTGTTTTGCTTTGAGGCTTTAGTTGGTGAGAGAGTTGGTAGGAGAGGCAGAAGACTCTGTGCTTTGACACCTTTGATGCTTCTCTGAGTGTGGGTGTGCTCATGTGTTCTTGAGAAGAGACATGTAGCTTGTGCTCTCAATCCAATCATGTATGGGGTTGTAGGGATGGATTGAGTTGATACTCTATGTAATCATTCATCTCTCTTCCTCAATATCAATCTGAGATGACTTTATTTGAGTTTGATTGAGTTTCTGTTTCTCTGTTGGTTTTTGTCTCTTCGATGCTTTCTAGGCTTGATTTCTGAGATTTTCGTTTTTTGTGTTGATTCTTGCTGAGGAGTGACAAAATGGGTTGCTCTGTGATGGGATTGTATTTCTAGACCCTTTGGTCAGCTAATTCCAAGAGCAAATCAATTGAATCGCAAGAATCTTATTTTTTCTCTTTCCTGTGTTCTTGTTCTTCTCTGTTGCCTTTTCTAGGGTTGAGGTGGATTTTATTTCTCTTCATGAGATGGTCTGAGATTTGGTCTGGAGAGTCCTGTGACCATTGCTAATCCAGCTGCAAAAGCTCATGTTCAAAGAATCAAGGATTGGAAGGGAATTTGAGTTTTTATGCTGCACCCTGTATCTTTTCAGTTTCTAGGTCATTTCTCAAATTCATACTTGTGAGATGGTCTCTCTTGGTTCCTCACGTCCCCTTTGCTATTTGAGATGTTGTCTTACATTTTTGGGCTGAGAAATCCAGAGGGAAGACACAAATTTCTTTGCAGTCTGGAGTTTCCCTCTTGTCTGAAAATTTCATCCTGATTGTCTGCTCTGAAATTCGTCGAGCGGTTAGACCGGTTGGTCTGTGGCGGTCTGACCGGGTATTGACCGGCGGTCAGACCGGCGTTATACCACCGGTCAGACCGGCCTTCTGCGGTCAGACCACCCGGTCTTCAGCGGTCAGACCGCCCATGCTATTTGTTCCCTGGTCGTTGTATTTCTTGGCTCTTTTTGTTGGTCTTGCTTTTACTTTGATATTTTGAGTCTTCAGTGTGCTTGAGCATATCCTCTTCATAGTTGTTGTAACTATCGGAGGGGATTCTCGTTGTGAAATACTTTTGGGGGCAAGTTTTAAAAGTCGACATTCACCCCCCCTCTGTCGCCAAATTCGATCCAACAAATGCAACCGAACCTTTGTGCCATGATACTCCGACGATGATTCATGCTCGCCATGTGTGGCAACACCCTCAGCATCAAATCGGTTCCATTCCTACGGGATGGGAGTTTCGTCCTTATCTGAACTGTTCTCGTCATCCTTCTATACAGCTTCCTCTTCAGTCCAAGCCATCCGGTCGTCGTTCTCCATTTGATATACTATGTACTCCATATGTTCCCCTTTATCAGCTTGTCATGTAGCCTCACCATGCTGTGACCATTCTTCCACTCCTCCATGTACTGCATCGGTCTCGTCACGAGCAACTTCCTTCTCCTCAACAACATGCTGGGTGCCTGAGCTGCTCCAACCTCCCGGATGATAGCCGTCGGCACCTTGTATAACTTCTATTAGACATGGTTGCACAAGCATCACGCACTCGTATCCACGACACTGACACCCTTGCACAAACCCCTTCCACACAACAGTGCATATCAATGTTCTCAACTCCCATCTAATATCCATAGGAGATTGACTCCAAAGCCCCTGTATAACGACGCTGCACACCTCAGGGTCCAAGGAGAAATTGCGAGTGAGCCAGTACATCACATCTACAATTCGAGCATTCTTGCTGTCCGGATATACTAGAGTGGCTTGAGCAAAACCGCTCAAGTCAACATCATTCGGACCTTCACGAACGGTGTCAACACCGTAATGCACTTTCAATGTAGTAAGCATCGACATTACTGATGTCTGCCTGCACATATTTTCAATGTTGCAACTAGTCAAATCTCATCGCACATTATGGAAGTACTAATATACTGTAATTTACATTTGAACGACCGTTCGCCTATCATAACCAACTACACTACCCTCGTAGCATTAACTCCCTATCGGCAGACCGCGCACCGACACCACTCTTGTCTCATTACTCGAGCTCTCTCCTACTGCAAATAATTTCTAATGGGTTTAGATAATTCACATGACATATTGATTTAAATGCCAATATACCAGTTATAACGGTACACATGATTTTTCAATGTACTAACGATATTACATTTATTTATAATTAATCATAAATGTTACATATTATTATTTTGTACAAAGCAAACTATTTAATTCGTACAAAAGTATTGACTGAATTTTGAATAACTATAAATTTCTATGGATGCTTAATTTGTACATAACATTCACTAGATTTTATATAAATACAATTTTGTATGGATGCTATTTTTCTACAACGATGTTCACTGAATTTTCTAAAACTACAAGTTTCTACGGCTGCTAATTTTCTATAACTACACCGACTAAATTTTCTATACCAAAGTTGCACTATTCTTTTCTACGGCTATAATTTTCTAAGGATATTAATTATACACTAAATAAACTATTTACTTCATATAAAAAATATTGACTACAACATACAAAAAAATTTACCTAACGGAAATAGTGGAACCTCTCCCTCTCCTCTTCTCCCTCTCCTATTCTCCCTCTCCCTCTCCTCTCCTCTCCTCTCCTCTCTTTTTCTTCCCTCTCCTCTCCTCTTCTTTCTTCACCGCGCGGCGTGGGCGAAAGAAATGCGAGGGGCTTGATCGCGTAGCCGATTTGTATGCGCCTCCAGTTGCCGAAGGGTTGGACGAATGGATTTGCATTCGCCTAACCATTGGGTGATTGGAAGCAGTCGACTGATGGTTCGGCCACTGTAATTATGTTGCCCAACGGTCCACGGATTGCTTGCGTGTCGCACAGTCGTGGGGCGACAGGATCCAGTCGCTCAAAGGTTGGACAACTGGAGGCCATTTCTGTAAAAAAAAATTTGCACTGGTATATTTATGTCATTTCAAATAAAATATGAATTATTTACAAAAAAAAATTCAGGGTAAGAATGCGGAATGGGGAGAGAGAGAGGGGTAGAAAAGTCAAATAGACGACCTGAGAATGTGGGCCCAGTTATTTGAGCTCAATTCGGCCTTAGTGATGAAATTTTTTTCTATGTAATGGTTTTATAAAGGAGTTTGTGTAACGAACTAATAAGGTAGTGACATATGCCATAAAGCACCGTAGTAGTACTGTAGCAGCTATTAAAAAAATATTTTTCCTTACAATTGATCACTACATCATATATTAAAAATTAATTTTTTTCGTACAATCTACGGTACTGCTATAGTATTACCGTGTCACATGTCGCTTGTTACACAAACTCGTTTATACAACTGTTGCATAGTAAAATTTTTCTTGGTGATGAGACTCTTTGGGCATAATGGGTCGTATAGCAGCATGAACGTCCTCTATTTCCTTTTTCTATTTTTAGGAGCTAGTTTTTGAATTGAATAATTTTTACAAATTGTTTGTAGGAGCTAGTTTTTGAATTGAATAGTTTTTATAAATTGTTTGTAGGAGTTATTGTAGGAACCACTTTTAACGAAGTGGTTTTTCCACACAAATTTATCTTACTTCTTTAATCTCTCTCGCAACCAACTAAAAACTAAAAGCAACAGTACATTCGATCAGAGCCACACACACTGGGGCCTCGATTTAGACCCATTTGGGATTAATGTTCTAGGATTTGGTGGAATTCGCTAGAAGTACTTGGGTGAAAGAATTCTCTTTCTCCTCCCGCTGCCAATCCCTTGGAATGTGGGCCCTCTCCGCTTGGCACCCCTAATTCTGATACGATATCCCACGTTAGAGTTGCGCTTAGAGCAAGGCTAATAATACAGCCTTCAGCTAGCTGTATGGACACTTACAGCCCACTTATCAACCCATTCATATAGGGTGTGTTTGGTTCGTGGATGGAGGTTGTATCGTATATCCTGACTGAGTGGATGCAGGCTGAGTGGAATCGTATTTCAGAAAAAGAAGATGTTTGGTGAGGTTGCATGAGCGGATGCAAAAAAACTGAGATGCTGTTTGGTTGCCTGTATGAGCAGATGCAGTCTACCAAACCTGAGAGGCTGACACGTGGGACCGCATAAGATACACTGCATCAACCCATCCAGGATGGCCAGTGAAGCTCATTTTGAGCGTATCCACCCATCCAGGATGAGGGCGTATTTTTGCATCCACTCATGCAGGCTGCATCCACTCATACAGGCAACCAAACAAGCTCTTTCTCAGATTATACGGATCCACCCAGCCAGGACGAAGGAGATTCAGGCAACCAAACACACCCATAGTAGTTTACAGTCAGCTGAAGGCTGTATGACCCACCCTTTTCTCTCACAAAGTTTCTTGGTTCTTGTGCTTCAGCTGGCTGTAAACTTATAGCCCACCTCTCTTCTCTCTCCTCCTCTCTCTCGTCCACCTCAGCATACAGCCTACTAATAGCCTCTTATTATACTTGCTCTTATGGTAGTGTAATAGCAGTTAATCTGATGCGTTTAGTCCAAATCGGACGATAGGGAGAATGGTGAGGCCTTAGCCTATTTGGTCCCTTGGCCCTAGCTCCCCCCATGTGTTGCTGTAATCGAGTTCTTTTAAAAAAATCAGTGCTAAATCAAGATTTGTGTTATTTTTTCCTCGGAAATCTTAGAAGCACTACTCAAAAGAAACATATCGGGGGGGGGGGGGGGGGGGGGAGAATACTGGACATGCTCGCATGCAACAGAAGGAAAAGAAAATCAACACTACAAGGTCCTACATCCACATCGGCCGTGCGCGGCAATCTACGTGGACAGCGACTCGTCGTCGGCGTCCGTCAGTACGGGCGCGGCGCGAGGCGCACGGCGATGGTCGGCCTGCAACCGTCAGGACAGCGAGGCCATTGGAGATTTTAGGAGAAGCTGAACTCTCACTGGACCCATCCGCCATGAATTCTCTCCAGAGAGACGTAGTCCAGTCTGTTTGTTGGACATTATCAACTTCGTTATGTCTAATCTGGATTTACCTCGGATTCGATCCATGATTGCCACCTGCATTGTCTAGACAGGCACTGCAGGTTTCATTTGCTCGGGGAAGCTGACACTTGCGAAAATCTGAGTGTGCAATCGGTTGTCAGTTAGTTTGCTGGCTTGTCAAGCTTTACTGAATAATGATATCTTGTGATTGTGTTGCTAAACAAATGCCAGATAGGTCGGGCCCTCACATACCATCAACCTCAACTTTTTTTTTCTTCTATTGTAGCACACAATGCTAATTGTAATACATAGTATAACTACTTATTTATATCATCCAAAACCACATCCAAGTTATTTATATATCTGTACTCTCTCATAAACAACAAAAAACTATAAACCTCGGCCATAAACAAAAAGAACAACCCTAAGCAAAAAGAACAACCCAAAACCATAAGTCCCAGCAATAAGCAAAAAGAACAGCCCTGAGTATTCAGTAAATGTGACAAGTGACAAGCATGAAATATCATAAACTGAATCTCAAAAATAAATAAATAAAATAAAAAACTGAGCACTATTATGGCACAAACAGGCAGCAAGTTACCAGGTCACTGGGCTACACACATGAATGGTTCCGGCTAAGCAATGCTCAATTTTACCTCGACTATACACGCCTTTATCATACAAGAATCTCTCTTACATAAATATGACCCAAACAAACCAACCAAAAAATCGCTATGGCTAACATATTAATCCAACAATGTACAGATGCTATCATGATCTCCATAGGTGCCTTCCATGGTTCTACACCTGATCCAACTGACGGGGCAGCAAATGAACTGTTTGCAGGTTTGCAGCGTCCAGCTTCTTGATCAGGCGTAAGAATTCAGAAGAATCACCATCTTCCTGATAGCTAGGACTCTTGATTTCTCCACTTGAAAGGTTCATCTTTTGGTTGACCTTTTGGCGTATCTTTTGGTGTATCATTCCCACTACTATCACCAGGTTCGCTTGCCGATGTTTCTGCTAACTTGGCTTGACCTGGAGTTTTGCCACCCCGATGTTCCTGGCAATGATAGTAACAAAAGGTTTCACTAAGTATACTCAATTTTGAAAATGTTATTGTGCTATATTTTAAAATGAAATCTGAACTATTTATGAGAAAAATTATTGGGCATATCTTGAAGATCTTGGAGAAGGCAAAGGCATGCATTTACACATAATTTACAGGAACAACGATAGGATTCTTTTGGGAAAGGAAATTCGGAAACCATATTTTGTGCTAACCTAGAAAAAAAGGATCAACAATTCAGCATATACCTTACAATCACCCAAAGGAGCCATCAGCGATAGGTATAAAATAAAAGTATTGGTATGACAATCTAAAAGTAAACAAGTATGAAACTCAAGGTGTTCATAGTGATGTCCTTCTTGCTTCCGAATTAACAGGGGAAAAATTAGGGGCAACACATTGCAGAATGATGCTTACAATTATTGTTATCAAATGATGGGTACTAAAAATTAAAGATAAAAAGACCTTCGTGCCATCTTGACTTACGTCTCTGTAGGGGAAATCATCAACTTCAAGCATGTGAATGACATGCCCAATCTTTGGCCTCTTACGAGCTTCAGGGTCGACACATCGCAGAGCCACTAGCAAAGCCTTCTTCAATGCCCTAGAAGTAGGCTTCTCGGTCATCTTTGGATCCAAAACCCCCTCAGAATTTCGGTTGCTGACCATTGTCTTCAGCCATTCAACAAGATTAACCTGAAAAGATTAATCTGTTGATTTCATAAATGCATTTGACGAGTGCTTAATTTAGCATTGGTCATAAGGAGGCACAGCCATTACTAACCTCTCCAGGTGGCCTGTTGTAATCTACTGGTACCCGACCAGATATTATTTCCATAATAAGAATTCCAAAACTATAGACATCACTAGTTTCATTCAACATGCCAGTGCCTGCATACTCTGGAGCAACATACCTGAAAATAACAAGAGATACATAAGCAACAATGTTAATGTTTATCTTTTATGATTCTGATACTATAAGTAGTGTACTAACCCAAATGTCCCCATAACCCTGGTCGTGATGTAACTCCTCTCTGAGCCCAAAAGCTTTGCTAGCCCAAAATCAGACAGCTTAGCATTCCAATGCTTGTCAAGTAGGATATTGCTCGACTTGACATCACGGTGAACCACCTTTGGTTCAAGTCCCTCATGCAAATACATTAAGCTGCAAAATTAAGTCGCTTAGTGTAAGTAGAGTGAAAAAAATATTTTACAGTCTACAGTGACAAGCTGAAACATACTTACCCTTTTGCTGTGCCCAGAATAATCTTCATTCTCATATCCCACGTAAGAGGGCTCACAGGACCAACATCACCATGCAGCCATTGCTCCAAGGTTCCATTATTGACAAACTCATACACAAGCATCCTGTAAAGGATTCATATACAGCAAATTTTATGTTACAAGCTCCTCAGTTCTAGAATTCCACATTCCGAGTTACCACTAATGTTCATATAAGGAGGTACCTTTGGTTGCCCTCAGCACAGTATCCCAGCAGCCGCACCAGGTTCTTGTGCCGCACCCGTCCAATTGCTTCCACCTCAACCTTGAATTCCCTCTCTGCCTGCCCCCTAACAAATCAAGCATCAAGTTTTGCTAAATTCAGCAACACAAATAGACCACATGTTACACAACATCGCACATTTTAGTCTCTAAAATGCCAACTTTCGTACTAAGCATGCTAACCATAAGGAAATGTTTAACCTGGATCGCAACTTGGTCATTTTTTTTTTTTGAAGTTCTTGCACAATGTCACCGTCTGAATTGTCATCTCCATTCAGTAATGCTGATGCTCTCACTAAAGTATGCATCTTACTTAGACATCAAACCAACACATTCTAAAATTAGACGCAATTCAACACAGGCTTCTAAACTTGGCTATACCTCAGTTCATGGGAAGCATTATTACCTATTATTCAGTAAGTTCTTGACAGCGACCTGCGTGCCGTCCTCGAGCACGCCGTGGTACACGATGCCGTAGCCGCCCTCGCCGATCACCTTCTCGTCGGTGAACATCGCCGTCGCTGCCTCCAGCTCCTTGAGAGTGTACCAGTGGCCCCACCCCAGGTGCGACACTTCCGGCACGCCCGGCTCCGCGCCGCTGCCGCCGCGCGACGACGGGCCCCCGCTCCGCTGGTGGTGTGGCGGCGGCTGCTCCGGGAACGTGATGCGGTGCTCCTTGCCGGTCTCGATCTGGATGGAGTCCGGCGGCGGCGCCTGGAGCACCTGCGCGAGCGGCGCCTTGGGCGCGGCGGCGGGGGCCGCAGCGGCGCGGGAGGGCACTTCTTGGATGTCCTTGGGTGGCTTGGCGGGGTGCTTGGGGTGGGCATTGGGCGCGACGGTGGTGAGGTAGAGGACGGGGGTAGCCGGGACGCGGCGGCGACGGCGGCGGCGGCGGCGGGAGGCGAGGAGGCACAGCAGGGAGAGGAGGACGAGGAGGAGCACGAAGGCGGCGCCGACACCGATGCCGACGAGCTCCCACAGGTGGAGCCCGAACACCACCGTGCTCTGCGACAGCTCCGAGTCCGACATGGGAGGACAGCGCTAAGCTTCTTCTTGGCTCAACCAGAGACGGTGGATCTCCGCGACAACACCGGGTTCCGAGCAGAATCGGGTACTAAAGATTGGGTTTTTGAATAGAACATCAACAAACTGCTAGAGATTGGGTTTCTGCAGGGAATTGGATGCAGAAAGGCAGGATTTTTTTTGCAGGGAATAAAAAAAATGGGCAATGAAGGTGGCCAAGATTGGATTTTGCAGAGGATGCAGTGGGAAAGGTTGAACTTTTGGGGAGGAGGGATTTAGGACAGGATGGAGTGATGAAAAAGGGGGGATTCGGGGGTGATTGGGCCCAAAAGATTGGATTTGAGAACAATGTGGGCGTAAAGATTGGATGATTATTTTGGAGGGTGAAAAGGTGAGCGGTGGTTAATTTGGTGATAAAAGCTTGGATTTTGGTGGGGAGGAGGGTGGTTGGGTGGTTGGTGGTGATCTTTAGAGGAGGAACAACAGATCAAGAAGAAATGTAGAGGCAAGGAAGGATGCAATTATTAGTAGTAGTTCTACCAAAAGTGATTGTTGAGTGTGGTGTGAGTACTGAGTACTCTGTACAGAGATGAGTGAGGATTGAGCAAGGGTAGAGGGTATTGGATTGCAGGGCTGGTGAAGTAGACGTGTCAAATGGATCGTGCTAATTGTGTTGGTCTGAAATACGGTATTATTGATCTGACCTAGGTCGTGCTAGTTTGGTCCAACGCGGTGTGTTGTACTTAGGTCACTACCTAGGTCCAACATGTCGGCTCGGTACGGCACGCATAGTATCATGCTGTGCTAAGCACAGGTGGCACGGTACGGCCAGTTAGGTCCGACGGTGTAGGAGCCGAGCCGGCAGTGGTTCGACGGATGTGGTGAGTGGCGATAGTAGACGAGCCGAGGAGGTGGATATCAAAGTAGTGGAGGGTGGGGCAGGAGGTAGCGCATCAGAGAGGTGGGGGCGAGCCGAGCACCGAAGAGGTAGGGACAAGCTAAGCGATGGAGGAGGTGGGTGTCCGACGGTGCAACGACGAAGGAGGGATGGAGAGACCGACGGAGAGAGAGGGTGGAGGTGGGCTAGTGGGGGGCAGGCAAAGCAGAGTGGCTGGACCACACAAAGGAGAAGGGGGTTGAGGGGCTGCGAGCAGAGTAGCTGAGCGGGGGTGGGGGGGGGAGAGGAGGGCAGGGCTATAGGATGCCACAGCAAGAGGCTTATTGGTGATGGTGAGGTCGCCGAGATGGTTATCTTAATTATTTATTTATCGCTATTTATTTATTTATCTCAATTAATTTAATTATCTCTTATTTATCTCAAATTTGTCTCTTTATTTATTTATATCTCAATTTTCATCTTTTTATTTATTTATCTCCACCCTTTCTTTGGCTTTCTCCATCCTCACCTCCTCCATCCCTAGCATAGTCACTACCTCCTCAATCCCTGACACCTACTCACTCTCACGCTCCACCGCTTGGTCATCACCTTCTCCTTCCCGGGCCCAGCCGCCTCCTCCTCACATGGCTCACGCTCTCAATTCCACTCCCTCCCCCTCTTTAGCATCGGCGCCGACGACGAGGGCGCCAAGGAATGCGTGGCAAAGGCGGCGCATGCTTACATGCTAAACGAGCCATCTTTGGCCTGTTAAGCTATACATGCCTAGGCAGGCATGGCACACTCTATAGCCTCCTTAGGTTATGCCTGGGTCTAAGATGGAGCCCGTGGGACTGATATGACATGGCCTGGTTAGTTAATCGGGGCAACCGGGCAATGCATAAATGGGTCGTGTCTACGTGAGCCTGTATCGATCATACCAGGTGGCCCATTTGGCCAAGTCTACTAGTTCCTTTGCATGCATTGAGAATTGGGTCTAGAGATATAGAAGTCAAGACCCAATAAATAAATCAATCAACAGAACATGTTAGAAGGAAAGCATGGAGAATCAGAAAAGGATATTTCTGAGGTGGAATACACACATGAAAGTATCTAGACCCCTAAAAATTAGTTTTGGTAATTAATAACAACAGTGTGTTATGGGACTAACACATGTACTAAGAAGTTTTCAAGGTTTGGTCCCGAATTACAGATGACAAAACAACAATGGCATGCAAAGACTATGATGGATCAACATGGCTCAAGACAAAGGTGAAATATAATCTTTAGGATCCTTTTATAGTTTTGCCGGTCTCGGTTTTTGGAGAAAAGACCAGGTTTGTAGGCTAGACGCTATACTATAAAGGGGGATCATGGCTAACAACTTGAGGATTTAATTTATGCCATCTTGATCAACAAAAAGTTATGCATGCATCCCAAACCAATTTTGAAAAACTTCTGTTAGAAAAATCGGTAGCACAGTAGAGGGTATGCGGTACTACCGGCCAACGGTAATACCACCTAAGTACCAACTTTCTTGCAGTACATTTTTTCTAAAGAGTATATTTTGGGACATTTTTGAAGCTCTGGAAATCGGTAGTACCGATTTTAGCAAGCGGCACTACCGTCGTGCGGTAGTAACGACCATACATGGCGGTAGTACCATACTTTGAGTTCAAAGGCTAGTTGAGACGTATTAATTGCATACAAAAGAGCCATTGAACAGTAGGTAAGATAGTACCAGCCATACATTGTGGTAGTACTGCGCCTACTGAATTTTGTGGAATTTGGCCTCAAACAGTCGAATTTCTAGTTGAGGGCTATAAATATCCCCTCAACACCATGGAAATAACTTTTGACCCCATTAAATATATTAGAGCCATTGGTGCACTCACTTCTACTCATTTGCTCATATTTCACATTTTAAGGTAGTTGAGAGAATTGAAGTGCATTTGCATCATGTGTTGATCCTCTTGGCACTTGATTTCTCCTCAAGCAAGGGTTATGATTTATTACTCTTGGTATTTGCCGGTACCTAAATAACTTGGGAGAAGTTTGCACGGTGATCTCTTCAAGAAGATTGTGAAGAGACTCGACACTAGTTGTGAGTAGTGTGGTGCTCGCTTTCTTTAGAGTGGAGGAAGAGCAACCCTAGTGGACTTGAGGTCATTAGGCTTAATTCATACAGTCGGTCCAATTTGTTTGGACTTACCTCAACATAGACTAGTGAAGACTGCCAAGTCTTCGATGCCACGGGAAAAACATCGCGTGTCTCCATTGTAGTTATATCTTGTATTTACTCTTTCGTATTTATATTCCTAGCTATTGAATTGATTATCTCGTGTAGCTAGAATTGTATTTGGTAGAGACACAGCTTGTGGTGCCTTTAGAAGAAATTGGTAATTTAGCTCTTACTCGTGGTACACTCTTTGAATTGCTCCTTATTACTAGAATTGTTAAATTTAGAGCAACATTTTTTAGAACCTCCTATTCAACCCTCTCTAGTCGGTTATCCTTAATCCTACAAGTGGTATCAGAGTTTGATCTTTCATTTATTTAGACTTAACCATCTAAGAGAGAAAATAATAGCTATTAAGGGTATTGCTATAGGAAAAACACCTCTATTTGATGGTTTAAATTATTATTATTAGAAAATTAGAATGTCAATTTATTTAAAGGCCATGATCCCGATTATATGGAGGATTATAAATGAGGGTTGTGTTATACCTCTTGATCTACTACACCCCATGGAACTTAACGAGTGTAATACTCATTTAGATGATCAATTTATGAATGCTCCTTTTAGAGCTTTGAACACTGATGAGTTCAATGGAGTTAGTAATTTGGAAACCATCCATGAGATATGGACTACCCTCTCGAGAATCCATGAGGGAACATCCACGGTCAAATAGGCCAAAATGAATAGACTTCGGATCAAATATGAGACATTTGCAATGTTGCTTTATGAAGACATTAATAAAATGTATTCACATCTTAAAAGTATTGTAAATAAACTCAAAGGCCTAAACACTTCACTTATCGATGTTGATATTATGCGCAAGATGCTTAGGGCTCTACTGGAGAAGTATGAGACATTTGTGACTCTTTTCCTCAACTCACTCAAGTTGTCAAGGATGATACAGACTCAATTCTTAGGAAACCTCATAATAAATGAGTTGTATAAGAAAGACAAATAGGAGCTTTTGGACCAATCCTCCTCTAAGAACAAGAAGATTACCACTTTCAAGGGTAAAGTAGTATCACGCGATGAGTCAGAAGGCGAAGAAGATGACTTCGAGAAGGAATTGGCTCTCCTTATGAAAAGAATGAAGAAATTCATGAGAAAGCGCTCCAACCAAAGTGCTAGCCTAGACAAGAACTAAAAGGGATGCTCTTACAATGACAACAAATGCTATAGCAACATTCATTGCTATGAGTGCGATAAGAATAGACATATTGCCTCTTATTGCCCAATAAAGAAGAATGATAAGGGCAAGTCATCCAAGAAGAAGGAATTCAATGGTAAAAAAAAGCTTTTTAAGAACCTTCAAAAAGATGGCAAGAACGAAGCCGATATTGGAGAGTAGAACTCCGATGAGGAGTATTCTGGCTTCAACTCCGATGATGATGAGTCCTCCAAGAAAAAGGGGCTTGTTGGCATCATCATCAACGAGGCTTCATCATTCTTCTCGTTTTCTACATGATTCATGGCAAAAGGAGATAAGGTAAAATCACTTGATGACGATGTGCCCTCATATGATGAATTAATGAACATGCTTGAAGATTTGAATGAATACCTTTGAAAGAAAAGGTCAAAATTCAAGATTTTGAAGAGAGAATATATCTCTTTAAAAAACTCTTATGAGGAGCTAAAGGAAGCTCACAACTTGCTCCTTCTAAAGAATTCAAGCAAATCTCACACTAGTGTTAGAATTACTTGTGATATTCTTATGCCTAGTGTAGAAGTTGTTTCTAATAACATGTCTATGAGTAGCACTTCTACTTCTTACAATGATTTGTTCGTTTTACCATGCAATTCTAAACTTGACTCTATTCGTGATATGGCTAAGCCTTGTAATGCATTGCTCATTGTTAAAAACAATGAGTTGAAAGAGCAAATTATCAAGCTAAGCAAAAGTTTGAAAAGGTGCTTCAAGGGAAAAGCTACCCTTGACAAATTATTGAGTGAGCAAAGGTGCTCATTTAATAAACAGAGACTAGTGTTTATGCCACAAAAAGTAAGAAACCAATTTACAAGCCCATAAGGTTTATAAAAGGAAATTGTAAGTATTGCCATAAGTGCCGATGTGTGGGACCTTTTCAACAATCATATTTCATTGGTAAGACTCCATCTATTGGTATCTATAATTTATGTTACATGCTTAAAAAAACTAGGGATGGTAAGATTATTGCAAAATTTATTGGTACTTCAATTTTAGTCACTAAAAGAATGCTATTTAGATGCATAAAATCTTGGTTACTAACCTCTAAAACTCAAACAAATTTAGGTACCTAAAAGAATTTGATTTTCTTTTTGTAGGTAAACTACAAAATCGGTAAAAAGTATTGTGAGCTTGATAGTGGATGGACTCAACACAAGACCAGAGACCAAAGATGTTCATCACCTTTGAAAATGATAACAATGAGAAAATCACATTTAGAGATTATAACAAAGGAAATATAATTGGATTGAGTAAAATCGCTCTCTAAGGACCTTTCCATATCTAATGTATCTCTAGTAGAAATATTGAATTTTAATTTGCTATTCATTACTCAATTGTGTGATCTCGATCTAACTTGTACATTCTCTAGAGATGGTATTATCGTTTCAAAACGAAAAGAAAAAGTGTTAGTTTTCAAAGGTTTTAGATTTATAACTCTTTATTTGGTTGATTTCTCATCAAGTGATTCATATTTAAAAACTTGTTTAATTGCAAAAGCTTCATTGGGTTGGCTTTGGTATATAAGACTAGATTATGTTAGGATAATTTAACTCAAAATCTTTTTAAACATGACTTAGTGGTTGGCTTGAAAGACGTGAAGTTTGAGAAAAATATATTGTGTAGCGCTTGCCAAGTCGGAAAATAAGTTGTAAAACTCTCATCTTTCCAAAGGTATCATGTAAATCTCTAGGCCATTGAAGCACTTACATATGGATTTGTCTGGGCTAACAACGTACAAGAGTATCGGGGACTATAGCTATTATTTTGTCAGTGTAAATGATTACTCAAGATATACTTTGATTTTTTTACATAACAAAGCTGAAGACTCTGGCATTTTCAAAAGTTTTACAAAAAGGGTCCAAAATGAATTTGATTTCAAAATCAAGAAAATATGTAGTGATAATGGTTTTGAGTAAGAGCACTAAAATTGAAGATTTTTGTGATGAACTTAGAATAAAACATGAACTTTCTACAACCTACACTCCGGAGCAAAATGGAGTGGTAGAGAGAGAAAACCAAACATTTATTGAAATAACTAAGACAATGCTTGATAAATATAATGCTTTTGATCTTTTTGGGTAGAAGCAATCAATACCTTTTATCGTGCCATGAATCATCTTTATTTGCATCGCCTTTTGTAAAAGACGTCCTATTAGTTTCTCATTGGAAGGAAATCGAACATCTCCTATTTTCGTATTTTTGGATGCAAGTGTTACATTTTCACAAAAGGTATTCGGTTTTCAAAATTTCAAAGTCATTGGGATATTGGATTTTTACTTGGCTACTCGTTGAATAGCAAAGTTTATCATATCTTCAAGAAAAACTCCGGTTTAGTTGAAGAAATTTGTGATGTTCAATTTAATGAGACTAATGGCTCTCAAGAAGAGCAAGAAATTTTGGATGATGTAGGTGGCGATTGATTGAGACAAGCTATGAAGAACATGCAAATAGGCGACATCAAACCAAAGAAAGATTTAATTGACTCACCATTCTCTACTCAAGTCGAGCCTTATTCCTCTTCCACAATAAACAATATTCAAGCAAACGATGTAGAAGAGAAGGAAGAAGAGCAACCACCAACTCTAACTTTGAAGATCCACAATGCAACCACCAACTCTAACTTTGAAGATCAAATATTGGGTGATGTAAGTAAGGGAGTTCAAACTCGATTCCATGCTGCTTCATTTTGTGAACATTACTCGTTTGTCCACTCTCTTGAGTCTAAATGTGTAGATGAAGCATTAAATGATCTGGATTGGCTAAATGCTATGCATTAAGAATTAAATAACTTTGCCCAAAATAATATTTGAACATTGGTAGAAAGACCCAAATAACATAGCATCATTGATATAAAATAGGTCTTCTGGAATAAACAAAATAAGAGTGCAGTGGTGGTAAGGAATAAGGAAAGGTTAGTCACTCAAGGATTTACTCAAGTGAAAGAATTTGGTGATATAATGTCTAGAGAATTTAAATGTCCATGGTCAGAGAACTTAACTACTTCTTTAGACTTCAAATCAAGCAACTCAAGGATGGGACGTTCGTGAGCTAAACAACGTACGTGAAGGACTTATTCAAGAAATTCAGTATGGAAGACGCCAAGCTCATCAAGACTCCCATGGCGACAAATGGTCATCTCGACCTTAATGAGTGAGGTAAACTCATAGATTTAAAACTTTATAAATCAATGATTGGTAATTTGTTTATCTTACTACGTTTAGGACTGATACCATATTTAGTGATTGCATGTGTGCATGATTTTAAGCATCACCAAAAGAATGCCATTTGGTGGCCGTAAAAAGAATTCTTAGATATTTAAAACATTCATCTAGTATTGACTTATGGTATCCCAAAGATGTTAAATTTGATTTAATTGGATATTTGAATTTCGATTATGTGGTTGCAAAGTGGATAGAAAGAACACCTCGGGTAGTTGCCAATTCTTAAGAAGATCACTAGTTTCATGGTCATCCAAGAAACGAAAACTCCGTAGCACTATCCACTATCGAAGCCAAATATATTTTTGCGGATAGTTGTTGTGCTCAATTGCTATGGATGAGGCAAACATTGATGGGTTATGGGATCAATTTCGATAAAATGCCTCTTTTATATGACAATGATAGTGCTGTGAAAATAGCCAATAATCCAGTTCAACACTCAAAAAGCAAGCATATAGTTATTTACCATCATTTCTTGAGAGATCATATGAGCAAAGGAGACATTGTCATTAGCCACAGACGGACCAAAGACCAATTAGTCGATATCTCCACAAAATCCTTAGGTGAAAGGTGCTTTTGTAAATTGAAAATGAGTTAAATATCATAGATTATTCCAATGTTACTTGAGATCTTGCATCATGTCATTTGCTTCTTGAAGTTCTAGAAATTCTTGAGAAAGTCAAATTTGAAATTATTTTTATAAAAATCTCTATGTTAATAAAAACTATGTTATCTAGGTGTTATTTGCAAATCCAATGCATAATGTTCCTGAAAAAGGCTTGTTTGAGTGACAATTAAGAATCATTTGCATTTTCCTAGTATGCCCATGCCCCGTCAGTGAAAATGGTGCTACCGTCCTTGCCCTGCGGTATTACTACTAAGCGGTAATACCGACCCATGGTTGCGGTACTACCGTACTCTGTCGATTGGCCCCAAAATCTATAACAACTAACGCCATATCTCTCCTCTAACCCCCTTATAACTCCTTTCGACCTCTTCGTCTCCAAAGCACCAGAATACTTTGACATATCTCTCTGACACACACTCCTAAAAACTCATCTCAAGATCCTCTCTCAATTCCCCCAAGTTGGTGAAGTCTCTTTGGATTCCTTGGTAGAACCTAGTGCTTGAGATCATCTCTGCCTCATTCCACAAGGTAATCCCCTTTGGAATCCTCTTTTTATTCAACTTCGGCACCTAGGTCTTCCTTTAGGGTTTGGGCATAATGTGCCTAAAAGAGTTGAAATCTTTTGGGCAAAATGATAGAAACTAGTATTTGGTAACTTGTTATGTCTATTCCATGGATCGATCCATGTCAAATATTTATTAAAATAATGTTTTGGAAAATACCCTAGAAGTTTCGGCAAGTGTGGTACTACTGCCCTATCCATGCGGTACTACCACAGGCCAGTAGTATCGATGGGTTGCTACGGTACTACCATTTTTGCTGAAACAATGTCAACTAATTTTTGCACATTAGTTCAAATATATTCCTTTCTATCCTAGTTATCTTCTTCATTCCTATTCAAGATGCTAAGGACCAAAACCTTTGTTCACAAGAACCCTGCATCCGAAGGAGAATCGGCCGACCACTACAACCCCTTTTCATCTCAAGCTGGACCCTCCCAATGCAAGATGGCTCCTCAGAAGGCGACCTCAGTTCATGCACCTCCAAGGGAGGACAATGATTCTGAGACTGACTCATTCCTCTAAGCCATGAGGGCAAGAGACAAGGTACAAGACCCCAGGCAAGATGAGGAGGAGAGTGAAACTAAAACTGAGAAAGAGGAAGAAGAGTATGAAGAGAGTGATGGAAATGAGGATGAGGATGAGGAGTGGAAGAAGCTAAAGAGCAGAATATTAATTTGAGATTGATCACAAATGAGGAGTATGCCATACTTCGTCACTTAAATCAGTTCACCAAGCCTTAAACATCTTCTGATCCTCGCTTTCACACCAAGTTACAGCAAGATGTCTTCACTCAGCTGTATGACCATCACCAACAGTTTGCCAACCATAAGTACATAGACTGGGCTCATCTCAATGTCATTGATTACTACTCCGATGTTTATCAACTTTTTCTTGCAGTGGGACTACATGACATAGTTGTACTTCTGTGTGACTACCATGAAGAAATGATCAGACAGTTCTACGCCACTATTTACATATCCCCAGACTTTTGATTATATGACATGGATGATGGGATACAAGAGGGTAGAGGCCACCAAAGCTGAGTTTGAGAAGGCTCTGAGAACTCACCTAGGATACCATGAAAAGTTCTATTCTCGGGCATCTCTCAGAACCCTGACTTGAGCCAGTTCTATGATAGCAATGTCCGCTTTAGTCCCAGAAAGATTGTCAGACTTCTTTCCTTGCCAAGCCTTGTCAACCGCATCATCAACCACACCTTCTTCCCAAAGACTGGAAATTTTGATGCAATCTAAGGACATGCATGGAATATTATTGATTGCACCATGAATGGACAAATGTTTGATGTGGTCGATCCTATTATCAAGGAGGCCACCTCCTCTAAGAATGATAGGGTCAGGCACATTTACTTTGATCCATATATTATGACCCATATCATAAGGAAGACACACTATTGAGGGGCACAACCGGCACTGCATAAACCTTACAAGCCAAAGGGAAGGTGCTCATATCCCCTCTGCTGCCCTTCCTCATGCTCAAGAAGAAGATCAAGGGCACGAGGATGCTCCCTATGTCGCTGAGCCAATCACTTTGTCTCAGATCTTTTCTGCTATCATGTTGATTCGTGATGCCCAACATGAGACAAATTATTAGTTGGCTTCTCTTTCTCAGCATGTGGATGCCTTAAAGCATGCTTCATCCTCGGTAGCACTCCTTCTCCACTTCGTTATCAATATCGTCATTGCCATGATCCCTCTTCTCAAGAGTAGCTCTTTTTGGTACTTAATGCAAAAGGGAGAGGAATTGAGGAGAAGTGAATAATCAAAGGAGAAGTCATCTTAAGTAGTTACTCTATCTATATATTAGCTTTAGTTATATGTAATAACTTATTTATGGTTGGTTGCATGAGAACTTGTAATAGCTAGAACTTTGTATGCTTATGAACGTGTTGCTTTAATGCTATGGTTTTATTATAATTTGTCTATGTTAATCATGTTCATCATTTTCATATATTACTTCTCATGCTTGCCTTTGAAATGATCCCTCAAAATTCAACAAATAAAGGAAACCCCGCAAAATTTTCAAAATCCAAACATGTGTATGAAAATCACCTCATGAAACCATATGCACATATTTTGGGGAGAGTTTTCCCTATTTATTGATCGACTTTTGAAGGCAACTACTTCTCCATCTCTCTCAAGCTTATCTCAAGAATTATTTGCAATTCAAAAGCCAAAATAAGAAAATATAGCTCGTTTCCAAACTTGGGGTATTTTAAAAATCTCTTAACTTCCTACATATTGTTTAGGTTATCATTAATTACCAAAAAGGGGAGATTGAAAGCATCTAGGCCTCTAAAAATTAGTTTTGGTAATTAATGACAATAGCGTATTATGGAACTAACAGTGTGCTAAGATATTTTCAAGGTTTGATCCTAGATTACAGATGACAACACAACAATGGCATGCAAAGACTATATGATAGATTGACATGGCTCAAGACAAAGGTGAAATATAAGCTTTAGGATCCTTTTATGGTTTCGCCAGTCTCGGTGTTTGGAGAAAAGACTGAGTTTGTAGGCTAGACACCGTATTATAAAGGAAGATCATAGCTAGTAGCTTGAGGATTTAATTTGTGCCATCTTAATTAACAAAAGTTCGTGCATGCATCTTGAACCAGTTTTGAAAAACTTCTGTCAGAAAAAACGGTAGCACCGCAAAGGGTATGCGGTACTACTGGCTGACGGTAATACCTCTTTTGAACAGTGGTACTACCGCAACGTGGTAGTACCAATTTCCTTGCAGTACACTTTTTTCCAGAGAGCATGTTTTGGGATATTTTTGAAGCTCTGGAAATTGGTAGTATCAATTTTAGCGAGCGGTACTACCGCCGTGCGGTAGTACTGTCTATACATGGCGGTATTACCGTACTTTGAGTTCAACAGCTAGTTGAGACATATTAATTGCATACAAAAGAGCCATTGAACAGTAGGTGCAGTAGTACTGGCCATACATGGCGGTAGTACCATGCCTACTGAATTTTGTGGAGTTTGGACTCAAACGGTCAAATTTCTATTTGGGGGCTATAAATACTCCCTCACTAGCACCAGGTAATAACTCTTGATCTCGTTGAATACATTAGAGCTATTGGTTCACTTACCTCTAATCATTTGCTCATATTTCATATTTTGAGGTAGTTGAGATTATTGAAGTGCATTTGCATCATTTGTTGATCCTCTTGGCACTTGATTTCTCATCAAGCAAGGGCTGTGGCATATTACTCTTGGTATTTGCCGACACCTAGATGGTTTGAAAGAAATTTGCGCGGTGATCTCTGCAAGAAGATTGTGAAGAGGTCCGACGCCAGTTGTGAGTGGTATGATGCTCGTCATCTCCGGAGTGGAGGAAAAACAACCCTAGTGAACTTAAGGTTATTAGGTTTAATTTGTGAAGCCAGTCTAATTCATTTGGACTTATCTCAATGTGGACTAGTGAAGGTCGACAAATCTTCGATACCACAGGAAAAACATTGTGTGTTTCCATTGTGGTTATCTCTTGTCTTTACTATTTCACATTTATATTTCTAGATATTGAATTGATTATCTCGTATAGCTAGAATTGTATTTGGTAGAGACGTAGCTTGTGGTACCTTTAGAAGAACTTGGTAAATTAGCTCTTGACTCATGCTACAATCTTTGAATGACTCATGCTACAATCTTTGAATTGCTCCTTATTACTAGAATTGTTAAATTTAGAGCAACATTTTTTGGAACCTCCTATTCACCCCCTCTTGTCGATTATTTTTGAACCTACAACATAGTATAAGGAGGGACCAGAGGATGGAGGGAAGACCTATAGGGGTGCTGGGTGGCGAAGCTGTCTTGAACTACACCGTCCTGTTCTTTTTTCACTTGACCCTCTAGAGTTCATGTCGTCAAATTTTCTAAAGTTTGATCGTTGATAGATTTAATACTATCTAGATTGGTTGTACAAAAAACTATATCATTAGATTTATCATTAAA
This sequence comes from Dendrocalamus latiflorus, assembly GCA_017311315.1. Lineage (NCBI taxonomy): Eukaryota > Viridiplantae > Streptophyta > Magnoliopsida > Poales > Poaceae > Dendrocalamus > Dendrocalamus latiflorus. The sequence continues at coordinate 21,551,346 of CM029637.1, forward strand.
AATACATTTATAATATTATAATTATATTAGTATATTTTAGTATAAAGTTATAAAAAATAATAGTCAAAGTCGTATCTCAGAGACAATAAAAAATAAAATATGTCAAGTAAAAAAATAGAGGAAGAATGAAAGAGCACATTGCAATATTGCTCTTGTTCATTCAGTGCCTTGCTGGTTGCTACGGCTCCCCGTTCTGGGGCACTTCTTTTTGGGTTCGGCTCACATGCTGTGGTCACAGCACATACTAATGTGCAGGCCATACAAAAGGGCAACACCTGTCCTCCTCCCAGTCCCACCACCCCGCGCATTGAACGGCATTGAACTGTCCGCCTCGGGTTCGTCTCCCTTGACTCCACCCACCGGCTCCTTTTCGCATTGACTCCGTCTCCCCCGACTCCACCCACCGGCTCCCCCGACTCTCCGCTTTCTTCGCCCACACCACCTCGGTCTCTCCGGCCGTGGCGCCTCCGCCGGCGTGGTTCCCTCACCTGAATCATCTAAGATGTCCCTCACCTCCGCCGGCCGTGGCGCGTCCGCCGGCGTCGTTCCCTTACCTGAATCATCGAAGATGTCCCTCACCTCCGCCGGCGTGGTTCCCTCACCTCCGCAGCTCCGGCCATCGGATCCGTGGCCCAGGGCCCGGAAATGGCGGCAGCTCCGGCCATCGGATCCATGGCACAGGGCCCGGATCTGGCGGCAACTCCGGCCATAGGATCCGTGGCACAGGGCCCGGATCTGGCGCCTCCTCAATCGGATGCATCTTCCTCCTTCTGTGCTCTCTTCTTGTGGCTATTACTTCCTATGTGTTACTAGTTTGATTTGCTTTGCTTTTTGTTTAGCCCGCACGACGAAAGGCATGGAGGTGAGCTGTCGGTAAACCTCCTCCCCCCGCCGTCGTTCTTCGTCGACGGTAAACCTCCTCCCCCCGCCGCCGTTCTTCGTCTACCGGTAAACCTCCTCCCCCCGCCGCCGTTCTACCGCTACCGGTAAACCTCCTCCCCCTCTGCTCCTTTCACAATTTGGTACCTACTCTGTGATGCCTACTGATGCTAAGTGACATTCGGCTAGTTGTGTACTTCTGACAATTTGAGGCTATTTGTTCTCTTGATGCAACACAGTAATGAGTCCAGATAATGGTTAGTTCATATGGTCACTGCCCGATCTTTCATATATAGTTCATATGGTTTGTACCGATGAAAGGTAGCTCCAAGAACATTACACCAAAAACCAACTCTGTCATGGAGCAATTCTAAAAATAAAAAACCAAAAGTTTATACCAAGCCATTTAGAAATGTTTGTCTTGTAGATGATTTCCTTGGTTATCGAAGATCTGCAATAACAAACAAATGGACTTTCTTGTCAGATATGAAATTGGATTTGATAATTAACATAGAAATGGTATTGAAGTATGGCACCTGTATCTCCTTCTTGGATTGATTTCATGTGCTTTGATCGGAGATAGTTTTTATAATCTTTTCGAGTAAAGGTAAGACTTTGTCGACCCCCTGCTTCTCTACTCATCACCTCATGGCCAGATTTTGGTCTAACACCTGAATCATTCAAGATGTCAATTTGAGCTTTTTGTGCTGCTGTCATTCGTCTCTGAGATCGCAACATATGAGCCTTGCTTGGAGTTACAAGTTCATGATTATGTCTACCTTCAAAGCTACTTACAATATATTTTCCATTAGGACTGATTTTGATAGTCATTTCAGCCATACAACCAACTCTTGCATCAGCTCGCTTCCGCTGGCATGAAACCAAATTATTTTTCTTATTGAATCCTTCCCTTGAGCATACAAATTTTCTTGTTCGAATCACACTTGTTGAAGATCTATCGTGCCAAAATTTTCTAACACTAAAACCAACATTTCCTGCATACCTATTGTAGAACTCATATGCGATATCGTCTCTATCAAATTCCATTCCGATCACTGGCTGTAATTTTTTCCCATAACAATCATCTGTGCTTACATCTGCCTCTCCTGTCTCATTATCTACATAACAAAGAAATGGAAGGAAAAGATTGTCAATGCAAAAGAGCCTGATGTGTTTTTTCATATGATTTTGTGCAGCTGCTATTGATGCTTTATGGTATGTTGTGCAGCTGCTATTGATGCTTTATGGTATGTTGTGCAGCTGGAAAAGGTAAAGAAAAGGCATGTTTGTGGTATGTTGTGCAGCTGCTATTGATGCTTTATGCTGTGAATGCTGCTATTGATGCTTTATGTTGTGCCTGCTGCTAAAATCTTGTGCCTGCTGCTAATTGTTGTGCCTGCTAATTGCTGCTATTGATTTATGGAATGTTTGCATGAAGAAAAGGCAAACAAATGGATCATGGTCCAGGAAAGTTTGAGCTGCAAATCTAGCTAGTGCAGTAATCAATTTTTTTTGTTGTTTAACATGATTACGTACCTGCTGAACACAAAAGGTTAGTTTGAACTTCTGCCATTTTTTCACTTCATGTGCAACAGTATGCCATATTTTCTTGTTTAACTCATGTCTTTCAAACAGCAGAAGTCCAGAGAAGAAGAAGACGGCGCAGGCGCAGAGATGCTCAGAACAGAAGAAGAAGATGGCAGGCGCAAGAAGACGACGGCAGGCGCAAGAGAGGACGCTGAAGAGAATAGGACAGGCGCGGGAAGAAGACAGCCGCGGGAAGAAGCAGCACGCGGGAAAAAAGCGCACGCGGGAGAAGAAATAATATGCAAGGCGGGCTTCCAGAGTGGTGGGACCGGGAGGAGGACAGATGTTGCCCTTTTGTATGGCCTGCACATTAGTATGTGCTGTGACCACAGCATGTGAGCCGAACCCCTTCTTTTTTCCCTGGTGGGGGCGAGTGACATGTACGGCCTGTTTGCAAGGTAAAAATTTAATAGGAAGTTTGCATGAATTTTATAGAAAGTAATATAATTTTCATAGAATTTATGTGGATTTTCACATTCCAAATTTGGTTGTAGCATTGACATGTCTACGAACAGACAAATATCGCTATGTAAGCATTGCAAACTCATAAGGTGGATTATTGATAAATTTGATTTGTATCATAAATAATATGAAAGAAAGCGTATCAACATTCTCTAAATTTTTTTATATATTATTATTATTACTTTAATCTTTTTATTATGATGAATAACATTACACGTCTTAGTCATCTATATTTGTCAACCTATAAAATGAAAAAAAAACCACTTAGGTTATTCCATATTCAACATCTGCTCCTCAAACATTTTCTAACACAGAGATTATCACTACCTATAACAAATCTCTTTCCTTCCTTTCCAAAAATCATTTAGTACGATTGTATGACAATGTAGCACCGAAGAAAGTGTTACCTCCTCCGGTCACAAATACATATCATTTTAAATATCGATATGGTCTTTAAAACACATCTTTGACCACTAATTTATATTGTAATATATACATACATATATATATATATATGATTTTTATCTATCTAATCCAAATATTTTAAAATATATATAATCAAAATTTTAAAAATCTAACTACATAAGAAGGATGACCACTCCATATGTATGGATAAAATGAAAATAGCACAGCAGGGTGGTGTGTGGGGTCTGCTCGAGTAATTATGCTTAGGGGTGAAAAGTGGATACGAATTATCCGTATTATCCGGTTACCGTATTTGATAGGGTACGAATATGGTATAGGTTTTTCCCATCCGATTAACAATTTCTATCCTTTTCATATTCGTATTCGAATTCGCATAGTAAAAATATGGATGCGAATATGGTATACACTTTTATCATCCGAAATGTTATTTTATCCAGACTATTTGTATCCATATTTATATTCAACGAAGCAATATGTATATTTTATTACATACGACTAATTGGTTGGACAAGTTTTTTTAATTGAACATGAATTCGTGTTTCTATATGTGAAGTAAATGAATTAGAATAATTCAGCATGATTGTACGAGGATAAAATATCATTAATATTTTCGTACTACATAAGTTATGAGGATATCCAGATCCGACTGAATTAAATAGATATTCAATTCGAATTCGTATTCGTTACAATATTCAATTCATATTCGTATTTGAGAATATTCGGATTCATATTCGTTGTTAATATGAATACGAATATGGTTTAGACACTATCCAATTTATATTCAATCCGTTTTCACCCCTAACTCTGTCGTAGTAACTGTACATTTTGTCCAATGCCCATTCATGGTTGGAGTGCGGCTGCCACTGCAACACCGTCGTTTCAGTTTTGAATCGCTCACACACGTAATCCTCGTCCTCGCAGCAAAACTCTGCAAAATAAGATTTGCAAATCCAGTACATTCTATATTCGCCGGAACAAAAGTTTGTTACAGATTTCTCCATGAAGAAATGTTTTTTCAGGATCATTTTTATCCCGGTCTTCCTATGGTTATTTTAAAAAAGAAAATTCCTAATTTATCACTGAATAACATCTAATTCCACAATTTGCCATCGAATAAGTGCCTATTTTTATGGTTATTGCTAACTAGTACTCGCGTGTGTTTTTTAGGATTGAGCACTCGAATTTCTCACCATATAATTTTTCCTCGAGAATCATGATCTACCTCCTTCTCCAACGACGGCGCTCCTTCTCCAACGACGGCGAGAGCTACAACGGTGGCTCTAGAGAGTTAGAGTTAGGGTTTAGGTTCGGGTTAGGTTCACTAGAGCCCCTTAGATTTAGAGGGAGACCGGCAGGCGATGGCATACTGACAGTGGGTGACGCCGAGGGTGGGGTGATAAGGCGGCGGTGGCGTCGCCAGTGCCGCGGGTCGAAGGAGGGTTGTAGTCCGTGGGCGGCGGGTGGAATGGCGCTTAGGCATGGAGTCGAGTTAGGTTGGGTGGGGATGTGCGATGGTGGAAGAGGCGGAAGCGGTGGTGGGTAGGGCTCGTCGGTGGGCTACGGTGGCATCGGGGGCAACGACGACGTGGCAAAAGGAGGGCAGCATACCGGTGGGGGTGGGTTGCGGGTGTGGGTTAGGGATGCAAGTAGCTGGGGAGGGAACGACGAAGGAGATGGACGTCGGTAGGGCTCACTGGGTCGAAGGTGCCGCCGGCAAGACGATGGGGGAAAACGGCGAGTAGGGCGGTAGGGGTTAGAGTGAGGTGAGAGGATTTATATAATTAAGGAGAAGGATAAAGTCCATTTGACCTGAATCCAAAAACTTAAAATTTGAATACTCTTAGACAAAATGTCACTCAAGTTTTGCTTAGAAACCCCAGGATATTATATCTTCAAACTCTCAGTGCCGCAGCTTGACTTGAAAGCATGCACTCTCGCACTGCATAACGAGTCGAATAACAATGTGACAAAACGCGAATGGAAAATACTGCTGTAAAGGCAGGAGGGTAAGAGGGCATTAACCTGTGCATCCGACGCGAATGAGAGGCGCTATCGTGGGAGGAAAGCGAGTCCCAGTGAACTGAAGTGGACGCACACCAAACACGATTACGTTAGTGCCAAGCTAATGGCGTGCTACTGTGCAATGATTGCGACATCGAGAACATGCACCCACCCACGCGGGACCTGAGTACCTGACTGACTGGGTGAGTTGAGTTGCTTTGCTGATGATCCTGAGAAGATTCTTGCCTTTTTTTTAAATGTCTATACAACATTTGACTATTTTTTAGGATAAAACAGATTAATCTGGGACATTAGATCTCCATCTAACGGATCCACCCATACAAGCCTCCCTCAAAAAAATGATCTACGACGTTGGATCTCCATCTAATGGTTCAAAACCTGACTATTTTTGTTCTCAAAAACAGTCAAATGTTGTACTTTTTTTTGACTTTATTGGTCTCATGGCCTCCATGGAATATGTGTATAATGTATCTGGTAGACTTCCACCACTGAATGATCTTCAGGTGCTCTCCACTTGTGGCATCCACTCACTCTGCTAGTAGACAGTGTGTGCTCTCCGCATAAAAGGAGCTCTGAGCTGAAACCGTTCAGGTTTTCAGCTGCACCCGAGTATCTGACACGATGTTTCGGACTGTACTGAGTATAAGCTTCTTGGTGACATGTGTGGCGGCTTTGTCGGCCGTGGAAGGGGACCGGCGGCCGTACATCGTCCACATGGACGTGTCGGCGATGCCGACGCCGTTCTCGACGCACGAGGGCTGGTACCTGTCAATGCTGTCGTCCCTGACGGCCGCGACGGCCAAGGAGGCTGCGCCGGAGCACCTGTACACCTACGCCCATGTCATGCATGGCTTCAGCGCGGTGCTCACCGCGCGGCAGCTGCGGGAGCTCCAGGGGATGGAGGGGCACGTGGCCGCGTTCCCGGAGACGTACGGTCGGCTCCACACCACGCGCACGCCGGAGTTCCTCGGGCTCAGCGACGACGCCGGCGTCTGGCCTGCGTCGAACTATGGGGATGACGTGATCATTGGGATTGTTGACACGGGTGTCTGGCCCGAGAGCGAGAGCTTCAGCGACGCCGGCATTACGAAGCCCGTGCCGGCGAGGTGGAAGGGCGCGTGCGAGGCCGGCGCCGCCTTCAATGCTACCATGTGCAATCGGAAGCTCATCGGCGCGCGGTCCTTCAGCAAGGGCCTGAAGCAGAGCGGCCTCATCATCTCCGACGACGACTATGACTCGCCGAGGGATTCCAACGGCCACGGCTCGCACACGTCGTCCACGGCGGCCGGCAGCGCCGTCAAGGGGGCGAGCTACTTCGGCTACGCCAACGGCACGGCCACCGGCGTCGCCCCGATGGCCAGGGTGGCCATGTACAAGGCCGTGTTCTCGACCGACACGCTGGAGTCCGCGTCCACCGACGTACTGGCCGCCATGGACCAGGCGATCGCCGACGGTGTCGACGTCATGTCGCTCTCGCTGGGCTTCCCGGAGACTTCCTACGACACCAACGTCATAGCCATTGGAGCCTTCGCCGCCATGCAGAAGGGCATCTTTGTGACGTGCTCGGCCGGGAACGACGGCTCTGACGGGTACACCATCATGAACGGTGCGCCCTGGATCACGACCGTCGGCGCGGCGAGCATCGACAGGGACTTCACCGCGACCGTCACGCTCGGCAGCGGTAGTGGCGCAAGGAGCATCCGGGGCAAGTCGATGTACCCGGAGAGCGCGGCGATCGCCGGCGCCGACCTCTACTACGGCCACGGCAGCAAGAACAAGCAGAGGTGCGAGTCCTCCAGCCTCAGCCGCAAGGAGGTGAGCGGGAAGTACGTCTTCTGCACCGCCGGCGAGGACTTCAGGCAGCAGATGAACGAGGTGCAGAGCAACGGCGGGCGCGGCGTGATCGTCGCGAGCAACATGAAGGAGTTCCTGCAGCCAATTGACTACTTCATGCCGCTGGTGCTCGTCACCCTGTCGGACGGCGCGTCCATCACGAAGTACGTGACGGCGACGACGGCGCCCAAGGTGAGCATCCGGTTCGTCCTGACGGAGCTCGGCGTCAAACCGGCGCCCGCCGTGCCGTACTTCTCCTCCCGCGGGCCGAGCCAGATCAGCCCGGAGATCCTGAAGCCGGACATCGTCGCGCCGGGGGTGTACATTCTCGCGGCGTGGGCGCTTAACAAGGAGATCATGGAGATCGGCAGGCAGAAGCTCTTCACCAAGTACATGCTCGACTCCGGCACGTCCATGTCGTCGCCGCACGTCGCCGGCGTGGCCGCCCTGCTGCGGTCCGCGCACCCGGACTGGAGCCCGGCGGCCATCCGCTCTGCCATGATGACGACTGCCTACGTCAAAGACAATGCCGGCAACGTCATCGCCACCATGCCGAGCGGATCGCCGGGGACGCCGCTGGACTTTGGCAGCGGCCACGTCAACCCCAACCAGGCCACGGACCCCGGCCTCGTGTACGACGTGGCGCCCGACGACTACGTCAGCTTCCTCTGCGGCCTCCGCTACAGCAGCAGCCAGATAGCGGCCATCACCGGCAGGCGAAACGCCAGCTGCGCCGCCGGAGCAAACCTTGACCTGAACTACCCATCATTCATGGTCATTCTCAACAACACCAAGTCGGCCACCAGGACGTTCCAGAGGGTACTGACAAACATCGCCGGGTCGCCGGCGAAATACACTGTGTCGGCGACGGCGCCGGCGGGGATGAAGGTGACGGTGACGCCGCCGGCGCTGTCCTTCGGCGGCAAAGGCAGCAAGCAGGGGTTCAGTGTCACTGTGCAGGTCAGCCAGGTGAAGAGAGCAGGAGATGACAACAACTACATTGGGAATTACGGGTTCTTGAGCTGGAATGAGGTTGGAGGCGAGCATGTTGTCAGGAGTCCAATAGTCTCAGCATTTGCACAATGAGAAGAAGCAATGTTAGAATAGCAGGAGCAAAAATAAAATCGTGACAATAGAAAATACATTATACTATAGATAAATATGAGTAATCCTGGTCAAAACTGAAAGAATACATATACTGGAAAAGAAATTCTCACCAGGATACTGATGCTGTCAAGTGTACTCTATTTCTACATTCTAGATTTCTTACTATTTTTCCTCAGCATATCATATTCTGCACCAAATGAGCACTAGTACCATAGTTTGACTCGCTTCAAAAGAAGAAGCATGCAAAGGGGGGCAATTATAATCATAATAAAACTTCTTCAGGAACCTCAAATGGCTGCTCTGTTCTTCATAAAGAATAGCAATCAGTTACCAAACTACCAATGGATTGTAGATACAATGGCATGAATAAGAACAATTGTTAACTTGATTGTTTGGTTTTCCAGAGGTATATTAGTATTTACAGGAGGGATACAAAGAGAACTTAAAAAAGAATGCACCTATACATGATTTGAACAGTAAAGAAGACCCATATCCTTCAAAAAGGAGTTGGCACCTGATGAAACACTTTCATCTAATCGCCGTCACTCTTGTACCTTCTTAGCTATGAGCAGCGATAGAACAAATACAAGATAAAGAAGACTACTTTTAAGTGATGAATCACTTTCATCTAATCACCGTCACTCTTGTACCTTCCTAGCTATGAGCAGCGAATTAACAAATACAAGATAAAAGAAGGCTACTTTTAAGGTCGAAACTGAGCATTATCGGGGAGAAGAGTACTCAATAATTTCACATACATGCTTCAGCAAGAAGTACTCTCTAGTCTTTCATATCACCATTGGGATCTGCAAAATAATATAAGACGGGACAATCAGAGGTTTACCATTCGGGTTTTCCAAGCAATTCTTCCATAGTTCCAGCATATTCTTGTGTTATCACCTCTTCAGCAGGCTAATATGCATGGTTCAGACCCTGAAACGAAAGGCCAATCGACCGCAACCACTAGCTAACAGTAGAAGGAGCTGCAACTATACCACTGTAGTCCAAGGAAAATGGGGCGACATCAACAATGAATTCAATGGGATATTAATATTAATACAAGAGTAAAGTCCATTACCGGTCCTTAAACTTTTTATGCTGTGTCATCCCGGTCCATAAACTTTTAAAGTATGTTATCCCGGTCCTTAAACTTTCAAAGTGTGGCAATATCCTATGTAGTTGTAGCAGTGAACTTTTTATGCTGTGTCATCCCGATCCATAGACTTTCAAAAGAAATTGCCGCACTTTGAAAGTTTAAGGAACGGGATGACATACTTTGAAAGTTTAAGGACCGGGATGACATACTTTAAAAGTTTATGGACCGGGATGACACAGCATAAAAAGTTTAAGGACCGGTAATGGACTTTACTCTTAATACAACATCTGGGTGATACCTATACACACCCTTATTAATATTGAGTTTTGGTTTGGTCCATCAGGTGGTCTCAAAGATGCCCACACCTCCCTACATCTGACCATACATGAAAGAGGGGTATAATCGTAATTTTATATCTGTTATGTTTGAGGGAAGACTCCAGTACTCCACATTCCCACTGTTTATGGCCTGGATAGTTCAGATTGCCGACGCCGACATCCTCGTCGGTCTACACAGCGCCCTCCGCCACCGTCCTCCCCGTGTGGCCGCCCTCCCTGCCACGTGCCTCCATCCCCATCTCCACCTCCCCACTCCCACTTCCCGTTCGCACTAAGCCCCCCTCCCCGCCTCTTCCGTCCCCATCTCCGTGCCCCACGCGCCGCCCGCCGCCGCGCCCACATCCGTCTTCGTCACCATAGCCGAACACACTCACCAAGCCCATCTGGGACATCGTCGTGGACGTCAACATCCTTGTCGGTCTACGTGGTGCCCTTCGCCACCGTCCTCCCCACGCAACCACCCTCCCTGCTGCATGCCTCCATCCCCATCTCCACCCTCGCTTCTAGGGATGGCAATTGTGCCCGTTTACCTGTGTACCCGTGGGTAAATATCCTAATGGAGCCGGGTATGGGATGTATTCTTTGCCCACGGGTATGAAAATGGGGGGAAATATCTGCCCATCGGGTAAACAGGTACGGGTATGGGTTAGCTCTACCCATACTCGTCTCACCCGTTTACCCGTGAAATACACTGACAGGTGGGCCATCCAAAATAATAAGGGAAAATTTGTTCAGTAGCACTGAAAGCTCGCCTCTTTCGGAAAATACCACTCAAAAAACGGGGTACCGGATATTACCACCGAAAAATACATTTTTCTTCGGGATTTACCATTCTGGACAAAAATACCCCTCTCCCTCCCCCTCCCTCACCTTCTCTCCTCTGCGCCGCCCCATCTCCTCCTCCGCCCGCCGCCAGCGCCTCCTCCCTCTCCGCGCGCCCCCTCCCCGCCGCCGTAGGCCTCCTCCTCCGACCGCCGCCTCCTCCGCCGGCCGCTCGCCTCCCCGCCTCCTCCCTCTCCGCGCGCAGCAAAACCGCCGCCGCCGCTCGCCTCCCCGCCTCCTCCTCCGCCCGCCGCTCGCCTCCTCCCTCTCCGCGCGCCCCCTCCCCGCCGCCGTTGGCCTCCTCCTCGCCCCCTCCTCCGACCGCCGCCTCCCCGCCTCATCCTCCGCCTCCCTGCGCCTCCTCCTCCTCCTTTCCCCGCTCCCCGCGTCCGGCCGAAGAGGTGGCGCTGGCGGCGGCGGTTTTGCTGCGCGCGGAGAGGGAGGAGGCGAGCGGTGGGCGGAGGAGGAGGCGGGGAGGCGGCGGTCGGAGGAGGGGGCGAGGAGGAGGCCAACGGCGGCGGGGAGGGGGCGCGCGGAGAGGGAGGAGGCGAGCGGCGGGCGGAGGAGGAGGCGGGGAGGCGAGCGGCGGCGGCGGTTTTGCTGCGCGCGGAGAGGGAGGAGGCGGGGAGGCGAGCGGCGGGCGGAGGAGGCGGCGGTCGGAGGAGGAGGCCTACGGCGGCGGGGAGGGGGCGCGCGGAGAGGGAGGAGGCGCTGGCGGCGGGCGGAGGAGGAGATGGGGCGGCGCAGAGGAGAGAAGGTGAGGGAGGGGGAGGGAGAGGGGTATTTTTGTCCAGAATGGTAAATCCCGAAGAAAAATGTATTTTTCGGTGGTAATATCCGGTACCCTGTTTTTTGAGTGGTATTTTCCGAAAGAGGTGAGCTTTCAGTGCTACTGAACAAATTTTCCCAAATAATAAACCCTACTCTCCGCCCGACCTCCCCCTGTCTCACTCGCTCTCCGCCCGACCGCCCCCGTCTCTCACTCGCTTCATCCACCTCCGCGTCCGCCCGCAGCCCCCCACCCGGCCAGATCCGCCGCCTCCGCCCCCAGCCCCCCACCCGGCCGCCGGCCTCCGGCCTCCTCCTCCTCCTCCTCCGCCCCCCGGCCGCCGGCCTCCTCCTCCGCCCCCAAATACGCCCATATCTGCCGTCGCACCCGGCCGCCTCGCCCATATCTGCCGTCGCACCCGGCCGCCGGCCGCCTCCTCCGCCCCCAGATCCACCTCCTCCTCCTCCTCCGCCCCCGGCCGCCGGCCTCCTCCTCCGCCCCCAAATCCGCCCATATCTGCCATCGCACCCGGCCGCATCGCCCATATCTGCCGTCGCACCCGGCCGCCGGCCGCCTCCTCCGCCCCCAGATCCACCTCCTCCTCCTCCTCCGCCCCCAAATCCGCCTCGCCCAGATCCGCCGTAAAACCCCACTCGCCCTCCCAAACCCTAGCAGCCGCCACCACTCGTCAGCTCGCGGCCATGGCGGCCGCGCCGGCCTCGGCCTCGGCCTCGGCGGGGAACCGGGAGGCGCTCCGCGTGGCGGTGACCAACACGCTGGAGCGGCGGCTCTTCTACGTCCCGTCCTTCAAGATCTACGGCGGCAAATGCCAATGTCTAAATAAGGTTATGAAGTGTGGTAAATAATGCCAATGTCCTTCAAGATCTACGCTATTTCTTCTTCTTTCTTGGTTATGAAGTGTGGTAAATAAGGTTGCAAATGCGGATACTGGACGCTTAATTTCGGTTGCTCTGAGTATGGTACTATGGTTTGACCTAAAGTTGATCCCTTTTATGCAAATTGCAAAGTTTAGTATAGGTTGGTGCTGTGCCATATGTGTAGTGCAGCTACTGGTTATATATAGCTAGACTTTCTTGAGCTGGTTTATAAATTTGGTTGAACATGTTGTAATTCAGGAGGTGCTTTATTTTTCATTTTTGCTTCGTCTTCGTATGGGATAATGGGAGTACCTCTTATTACTTCATGTAGCAGTTGTAACTTCTGAGATATGAACACATATGGTTAACGTGGCCTGATTGTTAGTGCTTGCATTTCCAGAAACATATGCACAGTCAAAGTTTGTTGCTCGTAGCTGAACTTTTGATGAATCTCTTAAAAATGAACAAACTTCCATCATCTATGGTTGTTTCATCAGTGCATACTAACTGCTATTATGGATGGTCTCTGGAATGTGTGCTTGCATAGTGATGCATAATAGGAAATTGTTTCTGGAATTTGTGCTTGCAGACGTTGATATGAGCAAGATTTAAGGGTATGATTATTATCGTAACTTATGAGAACACAGATTTTGTTTCTATAATGTGTGCTTCCATTAAAGTTGTTGAATATGTGAATCTGTGATGCATTGGTGATGTTTGAATGTGAATATGTGATGTACTCAGTTCGCGGGTAAACGGGTATGCCCGTGGGCGACGGGTATGGGCGGGGTTTTTTACCCATGGGCGGGTACGGGTATGCCCGTGGGCGAAAATTGGGGTCGCGGGTACGGGTATGGGCGAGCACTACCTGTACCCGCCGCGCCCGATTGCCATCCCTACTCGCTTCCCGCTCCCACTAAACCCCCTCCCCGCCTCTTCCGTCCCCATCTCCGTGCCCTACGCGCCGCCCCGCTCGCGTCTGTCTCCAGCGCCATTGCTCAACACAGGACACCATCAAGCATGACCTCGCCCGCATCGTCAGCAACCTCAAGCTCATCGTCTTCCCCAACCCCTACTACGAGGACCCTGGCAAGGCGTCAGGGATTGGGACCTCTGGGGCCGTTCTTCCTCATCAGTTTCCTAGGCCTCACCATCTCCTGGTCCGCCTCCGTTAAGAAGGAACCTACTCTCGCTCCACAACCAAGTCTAGTGTTATCTTTTGTGTGAATCTATGGCAATGTAGTTGTTACGTGCATGGTGTTCGATGTGAGTAAATTCCAGTTTAATTTTGTTGTAGTTTTTTGTGGGTAACAAGCAGCTGCTATGCATTTTGAATTGTGCTATGACATCTTGCATACTGAAATTTATCTATTTACTAGCATTTTTGTCACTAGTTCATTATCCATTACCTAAACAAATAACTTAGACGTGGATTGTCGAAGCTGAGGCAAAGAAGTTCTCTTATCCTTGATATTTTCTAAATCCAAACCCATCTCAGTTTAGTTATCATGGAAATTTAGCTTTAGTTCTTTGGACTTTTTACACTATGATCAGATTGCTTTGTAGGAGGCAATATTCAGGTTGCGAGACTAGAGTTGAAGACGCAAAGGAGTTATGTGAAGAGCTTCAAGAACCGAATGTATTGAACCAGAGCTCTTGGAGCCGTCTTCCTTGGTTACATGGAGAATAGAAACCTAGTTGCTGTCAAAGTTCGTTCTGAGTCATCTTCACAAGGGGTAATGAGTTTCTGGCTGAGGTAAAAAAATCAATTTGAAGAAGTTTTATGTGTAACGTTTCTTTCTTACTCTTCCTCTGAAAGATACTAGCAAAAATGTAGTATGTTTTCCTTACACCTGCCTTTTTCTGAACATCAGTTCTATGTTGCAGGCTCAACACTTGCCAATAATTCATCACAAAAATTTGGTTTCTTTGATCAGCTACTGCAAGGACAAAATTCATTTGGCCCTTCTCTACGAGTACATGCCCGATGGGAGCCTGCAGGATCATCTGAGAGGTTGTCCATCTTAGCTATTCCAGCATAGATGCTTATATGAACTAATCCAAGTTTTTTAATGAACCAGGTGGTTTCTCATAATGGAAATCGAAGGGTTCTGCCTTTCTTATTCTAAGAAAAAAAACTAATTCAAGTTTTTTAGGTGTCCTAGATTATATCAGTTGTGCTATATCTTGATATTCAGATTACAGAGGAATACTATATTATAGAAACTAAACAAATTGTATCTTATCTGTTTGCCTAATGTTTATCTGATGACTATGCATTGTTTGTCAGTTATGTATTTTGGCTTTGTTTTTTTTTTTTTTTGTCATTGGTGAGCCATGAAGATATCTTCAACGTCCTATTGTGTGGATGGGCGTAGCATGATATCTCCTTGGAAAAGAAGTGATGGAATCTATCCCTATACATATATCTTAGCATTGTTCTGCAAATGCAGAAACGGAAGTCACTCCGATCGTGCGAAGTGTTGTGCTGTATCAATTAAGTCAACCATAGCTCGTGTTGTAACTTGTTAGCCTAACATTCTACCATCCTATTGAAAAAATTGAGACATATAAACATACACGCATAAAAATAGAAACCGGCAACTCTCTACAGCGTGGTACTATTTATGTGTACAGCTACTGCACTGCTACACATGACAAATACGCATGTAAAAATAGAAGCTGACAAAAACACAAGTAAAAATAGAAGTTGAGTTGATACATCTTTAATTTGTCGAGCTGAAAATGTCACGTTGGACTCCCGCTTGCACCGCTGACATGGCATTGCAATTCGCCGATGGAGTTTATTCTGTACTACGTATGAGAAACCATGGAAGGCAGTGCGTACACAATTTAGCTATATCAACATACAAGCAAGCAGTCGTTCTCCGAATGAAGTGAAAATTTTACGTTGGACTCCTATTTTCACCGCTGATGTGTCATTGCAATTTGCCGCAGGAGTTCATTCCGTACTACGCATGAGAAATCATATAAGACAATGCATATGCCATTTGGCTATATCAACATATACGAGCAAGCAGTCGTTCTCCGAATGAGCTAAAAATTTTACGTTGGATTCCCACTTGCACTGCTGACGTGCCATTGCAATTTGCCAGTGGAGTTCATTCTGTACTGAACATGACAAATCGTGGAAGGCAGTGCGTACGCCGTTTGGCTATATCAACATATACGAGCAAGTAGTCATCTCTGAATGAGCTAAAAATTTTACATTGGATTCCCACTTGCACAGCTGACGTGCCATTGTAATTTGCCACCAGAGTTCATTCTGTACTGCGCATGAAAAATCATGTAAGGTAGTGCATACGCCATTTAGCTATATCAACATATACGAGCAAGTAGTCTTTTCTTAATGAGCTACAAATTTTACGTTGGACTCCCACTTTCACCGCTGACGTGGCATTGCAATTTGCCGCCAGAGTTCATTTCGTACTGCGCATGACAAATTGTGGAAGGTGGTGCATACGCCGTTTAGCTATATCAATCTATACGAGCAAGCAATCGTTCTCCGAATGAGCTGAAAATTTTACATTGGACTCCCACATACACCGCTGACGTGCCATTACAATTCGCCGCTAGGGTTCGTTTCGTACTACGCATTATAAATCATGAAATGTGGTGCATATGCAATATGGCTATATCAACCTATACAAGCGAGCAGTCGTTTTCCGAATGAGCTAAAAATTTTATGTTGGACTCCCACTTGCACCGCTGACATGTCATTGCAATTTACCACCGAAGTTTGTTCTGTACTATGTATGACAAATTGTGGAAGATAGTGCGTACACTGTTTGGCTATATCAACCTATACGAGCGAGCAGTTTTCCTCCAAATGAGCTGAAAATTTCACATTATACTCCCTGTTGCACCACTTACGTGCAATTGAAATTCACTGCTGGAGTTAATTCTGCACTGCTCATGAGTAATCGTGAAAGACAGTACATACGTCGTTTGGCTAGATCACCCTATACATTTTATAATATATGTAGAAGAAACAGTATTTTCGAATTACTTAATTAAAGGCTACATTTAATAGTGGTATTAGTTTTGTTATGGACTGATCACTCTAGATAAAGGGAAGAAATAGATTTTTGAACCGATAGCTTTTGAATGGTAGTCATCGCAGATAACTGAAGTTGTTAGCCCCAACAATACCTTCAGAATCGTTTCAACAGCCCAACAAAGAAGGAAGTAGTTAGCCCCATCATGTGGCTTCTGCTGGCTAAATAAACTAGTTATATGCATTCATTCCAAGAAGCAACTTGTTAGCAAGTAGCTTTTGCCCACTAACAAATCGGCGGAGGGTGAACACAAACATAGGCCAGTGTCTGCGATGAAGGTACTCAAATATTATCATCCCTACTAGTAATTTTGCTGCACTATTTTTAGTATTTTCTTCGTTACAACGACTACTTACAGAAGTATGTAAACAAGTTATTATGCACATGCAAACATTATTTACATCTTAATTGAATAGCTCTGACCTTCTGAAGATTGCTTTCAAACATTGTTTTTGTTCCATGCAACTTCACACCGGATTAGGCCATGGACATCGTATCCTATAATAGCATCATTTTTCATCGGTCTTCAAAAAATTTTAGACATAAAGTGACAGTATATGCCTATGTTTGAGTTAGAGGAAAAAACCTGTAATAAATGTTTGTCCCAGGTATTGTCTTATCACTGCACATAGATATGGTCCTTGTTTGACACTTTTCTAACTAGACACTTCACTAAAGTGATCATAAACAGAAATTAGAATGTTCACGTAGATACAAGAACTCTTTCTCAAGCACGTTTTACATCTAATTTCACTAGCTTTACTACAAGGCAAAAAAATCTTATAGGCAACAGGGTTCAGAATATCCTTCTTATCTAAGTTAACAGTAATGCAGTCTATATAGTTCTGAAGTGAAGTTGATAGGTCAAGAAAGGCTGAAAGGTGACAAAATCCAGCAGCAGCTGACAACGATTGTCACATATACAAAAGCACTATTTATGTTAAACTCCAAATTCGAGTCTTTCTTGTGAGAAGTGTTCTGTCTGTCTGTTATGAGGGTGGCAAGTTTAACTGCTCAATACAGCAGCTAACACAATTATAGCAACATGAACATTCGTGTCGGACAAGATGTAGTCTATGCTTATTAAGTTATTAGCCAACATAGTATTGTTGTCAGCCAGCAAAATTTTATATATATCTCCCCTAATGAAGGCTGCTAAAAGAATATATTAAAGACTTACGATTCTAAGTAGTTGGAGGTTAAATGGATATTTCAAATTATAGACTGGGGAAATCAAATATAATCAAAACAAGGGGATAGCTATCATTACATGACGAATGTCAGATAATGAACCCTTCCCAAGTGATGTAGAGGTGCCTGTGAAATCAAGAACGTCGTCAATCAACTAGAAGGCTAGACCCTGCATAGATACTTAGTTAATAAGTTGCTGAGGTGGCTTGGAATGAAATCATGTTTCAAAAAAGGACGGATATTGTACAATGTTTTACAAACCAGGTTTCGACCATATTCATATGCAAGCATTGAGACCTCAATAGTGTGCCCCGCAAGAATAGCAACAGCTTCTCAACTACTTGATATCAAAGATGTTGTTTTGTAGAAGAGTTGGAGTTTTAACCCAACTTCCGTGCAAGACGCGAAGAAGAAAAGGGTATGGATAGTGTGCATGCAGACTCCAATCCACAATGTAGAAGAGTTGGAATTTTAACACTTGTCTTTGTTAGAGTAACGAGGAGCATTACTAGCTAAGCTACAACTAGTTTGCAGTCAGAGTACACTAAAGCACACACTGAAACACAAGATTTCTAAAAAGCTTTTCTTTCTCTCTATAACCATGACTATAGAAACTAGGTAGAAGGTACAATATTTGTCTGGTCTGTGTTCATACCAAGAAATATTAGAACAAAAGCAAAAAAAAAAAAAACATGTATGCATCTTTTCTTAATCAGCCATGTTTGCTCGCTTATAAGATAAGAGCACATCTAGTAAATTTCCACTCAAGAAAAAACTCTGCCTTTTTGTAGGAAGACAAAAGGGCCTAGAGGTAGTGAACGAATCAATAATGCATTACCTTGATTCAACAAGCGAGATGTGCATGGAAGATCTGGAATAAAAGTGCCAAGCTTTTGCCTCTCAACAAGCAATTCTGCAAAGTATCTGCAAAGACAACAACCAAAAATCCAAATATATACATATACTAACGGAAAGCAAGATTTTGTCAACTAAGATGATATATTGAAACATTAGTGAATATCCTCTAGAGTTAGCTTTGGTGGAATTCAGTGGATTTACGAAATCTCATCAGTTGACTTGCAATGTGACACACATGATCAAACTCAACCGAAGTAGGGAAGTGCATTCTAAAATAGCTTGCCTCCTACTGTCAGTTCTTTTCTTTCAATTTGATATAACGGTTTGTCATCACAGTCCAGCTACCAACATACAACCGATTTGGGCTACAACCGTAAACCCATTTGAAAAACTAGCAAGTCAGACCGAGTGGCAACACTCAACTCACGATTCAATAACTAGATAACCACAACAACCCTGATGCCTAATTTGCATAAATGAATACAAAATTCTCAACACAACCCAACAAATGGATATAATCACAAGGGTTGAATGACCGATGATGGCAACAGAGGGGGTTGAACGGTGCCAACTCAAAATTTCCCCCCAAAGTATTCAAGATTCTATTCTTAAACACTTACAAAGTTGTAGAACATAGAATCTTTAGCTAAAAATCAAACCAACTAGTTCAGTACAACAAAACTTGGAACCTAACCTTTCCTGGTGGTCCAACCAGCCTCCAAAAGGCAGTCTGGCCGTCCCGGGTGGTCTGACCGCTAGTATAAGGGCATTCTGACCACTACTACAGTAAAATCAAGGCAATAAATAGTGTTTTTAGCCCGATTTCAAAAACAAAAATCGAGAGAACTTTTGATCCGTAGATCAAATGATATGAAACTTTGCAGAGATCTACTCTAGGATATCAAGAACCTATTCCAATAAACGATCATGAAAATCATGGTAAAAGTTAAGACATTTTTGAGTTTGTTAGGAAGATTGCACCAAACCGAGCCAAAACGAAAATCGGTGAATACAACTTGCTCGTGGGTGGACAATGATCAATATGGATCTAGATGTATTCTCACATATCACAGCAAGCTAGAACACCAAAGAACACTACCCAAAAATACTTGAAACAAGAAATCACTTGGTGAAGCCAAAATTAACCAAAATCGGGTCTTCTTGAGAATCTTGCTATCAAAGTGCCTAGATGGATGGAGATGAATTTTCATCTCTTACACATCCTTGGCATAGCAAGATCACAAGAAGGGAAGAGGAGAGATCAAAACCAACCAAAATCATAAGCACATCAAACAAAACAAGAGAGACTCAAGAGTTACACAACGTGTGATGTATTGCTTACTTGAGAAGATAGGTTTTATAGTCACTCCGCCTTAGAGGACAAAGAGCACCCAAGGTATTCACTCTCTAACCCTAGCCCTAAACCTAGAGAAGAGAGCACAAGAGATGGATTGGATGGTTCACCCTATATATCTCTGTCCCAGCCTCTTTTATAGGTGGGCAACCAGCCACCTACATCTCTTAATGGATCCTATCTATTATTACAATGGGGGAACCCGTTAACTCCACATACACGGGTTTTACTCTCACAAGTTCACTTATGCATGTTTTTCAAAGCGTATAAGTGTGCATTCGCTAAATCCTTAGCCTTGATCCAACTAGCTCCACCTTGACCTAAACCGCTCTCCAACGTATCGCCCATGCGCCGCGGTTTTGATCCAAGATAGTTTTCGGTATTTTGATCAAACTACCAAAATACCCTTCCTTGACCCAGTCATTACCAACCATTGCAAGCAATCGTCATGCTTGCCACATATAGGTGCACCACTAGCCTGTCCCGCGTCGCGAAGTCTCACCTTCTCACATGGTCCTTCAAGGGTCAATTCACTGCTTAGTATTTAACAATTTGAAGTTGATCAGAACTTGCCAATTCCTACCAAAAGAGAACAGAAGAATCGACAAATTCCGTCTTAATATCAACACAAAAGCAACCATCAAAGCCTAAGATTCGTAAGGAAGTGCAAAATCTTTAAGATCTAAATAACCGTACAAGCTCCCTAGTATATAAACACATGAAGATTGGCAGTAGTCCAACCCAGTTAGTTAGCCACCATTTCATACAAAGTTCTAGTCTTAAGCAGAAAAAGAAAAGCATCCACTTGAATCATAATCATAAAAAAATCACTCAAGAGACCTTCTTTAATCGTACACATCAAAAATCTTTAGTAGAAAGAACAATCCATCCATTCCTAAGTCGTAACCCCTAGCAATCAAGGCATGGTTCACCAATCCACTCCTGCTACCATCCTAGCCACACGGAGCGCGTGGGCTATGCCCCCAACCAGGGTTCGGTTTCCCGGCGGTTACCGGCCGGTAACCGCCGGTAACCGGAAAACCCGGCTGGGTCCGGGATTTAAAAAACCGGCCGAAATTTGAAGAATGAGCTACAGTGCTACACAAAGCAAATGAGCATGTTGCCTTGCAAGCTAGCAGGCTTTCTGATGCCCTTTCCACCATAAAGATATTAGAAGATGAATTGAGTAAAGTAAAGGAGTGTGTTTCTTCTAGTTCTGAAGAAAAACTACAAATACAATTGCATGCTGCAGTTGTAGAAGAGGAGTTGGAGAAAAAAACAAATGAGGAACTTGTTCATAATGCCAACAAACTAGAAGATGCCAACATAACTATTAAATAGCAGTAGCCAGCAGGGAAGAGAAAAAATCAGGCGAAGAGAGCTCAAGAACAAAGAACTTGGGGCAAGCTTTCTGGTTCTTTTCTTTGAAACAAAACTGCTAACTTTCTACAATATTCTGGCTACTGCTATTTATAGAACACATGGTAGTTCAAAGGTCATGCCATGCAGCAGCTGAAACATGCAGCATTGATTACTTCAGTCAAGCATGCAGCAGCTGAACCGTTGCATTAATATCTTCGGGACTATCAGTCAAGCATGCGTTGCATTGATTTAAACGTTGCATGCAGCAGCTGGAGCATTGATTTAAACGTTGCATGCAGCAGCTGGAGCATTGATTTAAACGTTGCATGCAGCAGCTGGAGCATTGATTTAAACGTTGCATGCAGCAGCTGGAGCATTGATTTAAACGTTGCATGCAGCAGCTGGAGCATTGATTTAAACGTTGCATGCAGCAGCTGGAGCAACTTCAGGTTCCACCGGTTTTTCCACCGGTTTTTCCGGTTTCCGACCGGTTACCGGTCCGGTTACCGGTCCCCTCCCGCTCCCCGCAGAATTTTCATTTGCCAAAATTTAACCGGTTTTTAACCGGGTTTCCCGGTTACCGGCCGGTTACCGGTACCGCCCGGCGGCCGGGATTTGGCCCGGTTCCGGTTTTTCGATTCTTGCCCCCAACCGGCCACCCCTCGGCCTTGGCGCCTCTGCTGCCAGCCGCTCTGGTCGTTGCCTACCATTGTTGACCAATCGCTGCTAGGGTTAGAAGGTGGGTGGATACAAGGAGGAGCCATGAGAGGACTTGGACTCAATGTTGTTCAAATCGGACGCATCAGGTGAGGAGGGGCAAAAGAGGGAGGACACCGGCGGTCGGCACAGCTGACCTCGCCGTCGCGGTCAATCATTGCCGAGTGAGTTCGGCGAGGAGGGGAGGGGCTGTATAAATTGTTCTCAGCCATTTGGTTTGGATCCGATTTAGTTTGGGTTTTGTAACTACTCCGATAAAATTATGTGTATGTCCTTCTCGTCCAACAACACTCCTACACACCACTTCCATACATCTGAGGTGTTAGCATCATCAGAGCCTTAGAATAGACTGTATTAGATAGCTAAGAACGATTCAATGTACCGAACCAGATCTCATTAATATTAAGCCATTCAAACTTGAAGGAATCCAAATATATTGTATCCTTGGCTCCACTCAGACCAGTTATGCACGAGTGTTCAACATGGAAATCTTGAAAGTTTCATGGTCATCTTGTTGCCACCACATCGTTGTAGGTCTGCAGTACTCACCACCATTCCTACACCTAGTCTAAAATCCTATTCGCATTCAACTTCTTCCTTAGGTGTAAGGTCTTTGTCAGCTAAACAAGAACTGCAAATGATCATCCACATCACATCGAAGCCCTTTGCCACCCACAATTAGGTATTTGTCCATGCTATCATCTGAGCACTGATGCAAGGGGCACACGGACTCTTAACGCTCATCATGCTAGGTGAGTTGCATGACTTGGCAGCTATGTGGCTTCCAGAATCCCATCGCCTTGTTTCTGAAGTCCTTCTTAGTATCCAGTCAACTCAACAATATGAACATCAAGATCAACAGCATACCAAATTGAGTAGCAGAAATTCTAATGCGTTCTGGAAGTGGCCATACCAACAGATTGATCCAAGTTTTGTCTATTATGTATCCCTTCGATATTCATCGACTTTTCTGTGGTCTTCATAAAAACTTCCTATTAGTAGCAATGACTAGGAAATCCAACACCAACTCTACTAGAGAAAATCTTGATCTGAATCACCTTTCATGATCATTCTCAATGATGCAAAACAATTCTACAATACTCGATGGGATCTTTGCAAAAATTACTTACTCTATGTCCAATTACAATATTTAGGTGACCACCCTAACAAGGATGAAGGAAATAGTATTTCAGAAGCACAAACGTAGATCAGCAAAACGCTGTATCATATATAACCCAACAAAAGCACAAGATAAAAGTTTGGACAAAATAAACTATCTGTCGGGATTCCTTTTTTTCCTTGCTAGATGTGTTGTGGACGCCTTCATTGGAAAGACGTATCGGCTCCAGAAGCATATGGGACATCCGGCTAGCAACAATACCATTGTTGGATACGAAACAATAGAGGCTGGACTTGATACAGTAGCAGCGGCTGCAAGTTCCAGTTCGGTTCCAGTCCGATCCATGGAAGGCTCAGATGCCAGATCCGAAAGAGATAACCTTCCATTTCTAAATAATATTGTTAGGATAGTTTGGTTTCCTTCCTAAATATGGTATGTCCTTCTTTATTTAGCTTGTATGCCTGTTATATAAAGGCAGGCTCGGTTCTCAGATGAATTAAGCAATAAAAACACAACCAATTATTAACCAGCATCTTCAGATCAAAGACTCGTCAAGAGGGCGACCTTGAGCTTGTCCTGGATTACCAATAGCTACCATAACACTTGGTATCAGAGCCCTTTTCCTGTGACCTATGGCCACCATGGAAGACGCCAAGTCCATTGCTGATCTCGGCAAGCAAATGGCATAGCTTTTGCAGATTGTGATCGGCCAGCAAGCAAAGTTATACGAGATCAACCGGCGCCTGGATCCGAAGTCGAGCCGCTAATCCAGGAAGACACCATGAGATGATGATCTGAAGGATGATTTCAGTGCGCGCGGCGAGGGCAGCTGTGGCACACCCCATTTTCATAAGCCGTCTTTTCTTGTGTTTGATGGCAAAGAGGATACTCTGCCCCTGGCTCAGTCGTTGTGAGAAATTTTTCTGCAGTCAGTGTACAATGGAGGAGGAGAAAGTTTGGCTAGCGTCCTACCACATGACAAGGTCAGCTCAATAATGGTATTTTTGCTTGGAGCGAAGTAATGGCGTGTTGACCTGGCCTTGGTTCGTCAAATATGCCAATCTTCGTTTTGGGCCACCAATCCGAAACTATCCACTGGGTGAGCTCATCCAACTTCAATGCACCATATCCATTGATGATTACCAGGATCAGTTTCTTGCTCTCCTTTGCCGTTGTGATGATATGATAGAAAAACAACAAGTGTACATTTTTACGGCAGGCCTTCATAATCCATTGCAAACAGACATCGAATTGTAGAATCCCTCTACCTTGGAGGCCACAATGAGTCTTGCATGGGCCTATGCAAAGCGGATGGCAATGGATGAACCAGACAACCCGAAGCCAGCCATTAAGCCAGGATTTTCGTCCCGTCCAGCCCCTCCCGCACACAACACAGTTCCTACGGCCGCAGCTCCTTCCAGGTCCTTGCCGACCATCCCTTCTCAACAGCCGCTATCAGCGCCTCCATCCAGTAATCCAGCGTCCAGGTTTTGCCGCCTGACAGTAGAGGAGATGGCCGAGCAGTGTCTCAAAGGATTATGCTTCAATTTTCTTGAAAATTCACTCGCGACCATGCTGGCAAATTCTCCATGAAGAGACTTTATCTCTTGGAATTAGAAGAAAGTGAGGACCCAGTCGGCACTGAGGATGATCTGATGGAGATTTCTCTTCATACCCTTACCGGCATAAGCATTGGCAAGACGATGCAGCTCCCAATCACATTCATGGTGTCACTCTTCGTGCTCTAGTTGACTCGGGTTCCACCCACACCTTTTTCTCTTAGTCTACGGTATCTCAATTGGATTTAATGGCAAGGCCCAGCCTAGCATGCATGTTAGGGTGGCCAATGGCAACTATGTGGCAAGTGCGGGCTTCTGCTCCAAGGTCCGCATGCAGATCAATCAGGAGGAGTTTCTATTGGATGGTTATGATCTGGTTTTGGGTGTTCAATGGCTACGAACCTTGGGGCTGATCCTTTGGGACTTCGACAAGTTGGTGATGTCCTTTTGGTGGGATGACCACCATGTCACATGGTGTAGCTTGGCTTCTCAGAGTTCTCCACAAGCATGTGCGACCGCAGGCCCTGATCTTCTCTCGCAGCTTCTAGAGGATTTTTTGGATGTGTTTGCAGCTCCTCACGACCTACCGCCAGCACGCAGTTTTGACCACCACATTCATCTATTGCCCGGGATTGCCCCAGTAGCAGTTCGGCCATACCGTTATCCTCAGCTCTTGAAGGATGAGATTGAGCGTCAATGCGACGATATGCTTCAACAAGGCATTATCCACTCCAGTACATCAGCTTTTTCATATCTAATTCTTTTGGTCAAGAAATGGGATAGTTACTGGCGCTTTTGTGTGGATTATCGCGCCCTCAACGCACAAACAGTTAAAGATAAATTTCCAATCCCTGTGGTCAATGAATTATTGGATGAACTGAAGGGGGTTCATTTCTTCACCAAATTGGATCTTCACAGTGGTGAAAGCATCTAGGCCCCTAAAAAATGGTTTTGGTAATTAATCAACTTATATGAATATGGGACTAATGTTTTGATGAGCATGCGAAGGTCAAATCCATGTGATGGTGACAAGATGCAAACCAAAGAACATAAAAGAATACCCAAGTTGGTTCAAGACAAAGGTACATTTAGAATAGGACCCTTTTTATTTTACCGGTCTTAGGAGAATGGTGGAAGACCAGATTATAGGGTAGATAACCGTACCATAAAGAGGGATCTTGGCAAGTAGTTTGAAAACAGATTTCTTGTGCCAATTGGATCATGTTTAGAAGCATGCACTCATTTAAATTACTTTAAATACCCTTTTCTGTGCTCTGTCTGGAAGAGCGGTAGTACTGCTGTTTAATACGCCGGTACTACCGGCGAGCGGAAGCTCCGGCCCGGGAGCGGACCAATTTTTCCAGAGAGCACCAAATTGAAGTCGTGTGGAAACGGAAGTACCGGCCGTTTAAACGTCGGTACTACCGCAGAGAGCGGTAGTACCGCACTCTTCAGCGGTACTTCCGGCCTCCGGAAGATCCGACCTCAGAGCGGATCAATTTTTTAGAGAGCGCCAGAATCTGGACCTTTCGGATGTCGGCCAGAGCGGTAGTATTGCGCCGACTTTGCGGAACAACCGGAGAGCGGTAGTACCGCAAATGTCAACGGCGGTAGTACCGCGCCGCCAAATCCAACAGTCACTGTGCTCGTCTGACAGAGCCGTTCTGACGCAAGATTTGGGAGCGGTAGTACCGGCCCCAGCAGGGCGGTAGTACCGCTCATCCTGATTTTGCGGGAAATTGTGCCAAACGGCTAGTTTGGTTGGTGGAGGCTATAAATACCCCCACCACTGCACAAGGGCATTTTTTAGAGACTCATTGCACAATTCTTAAGCCCTAGAGCATTCATTTCACCTCAATTCTTCCTTTGCACATCAAAGTGAGGTGGTTGAGCATTTAGTGCTAGAGTTTTCATTTGCAAATCCAATTGGCACTAGTCTGCATTCAAGCAAAGCCCAAGATTTGTTACTCTTAGTGCTTGCCTGCACTTGGACGGTTGGGCGGAAGGGAAATCGGTGATCTTCTCAAGAAGGTTGTGAGAAGGCCCGACGGATTGTGAAGGTTGGAGCTCACCTACCCGGAGCGGGGAAGAGCTACATTAGTGACCGAGGTGTTTCGGCTCAATTCGTAGAGTCGGTCCGATTTGTTCGGGCTAACCTCAACATGGACTAGTGGAAACAGGCAAGTTTCCGATCACCACGGTAAAACATCGATTGTGTTCATTTCGTTTCTAGCTCTTATTCACTTACTTTATTGTGATCATTTGCTTGCTTAGAGCTAGAAGTAATTGCTGTTGAATAAAATTGTTTAAGATTAATTGCTTAACATTCTTGCCATATTAAATTGTTAAGATTTAATCAAGTTAACGAGAAAAATTTAAAAACCTCCTATTCACCCCCCTCTAGTCGGTATCCTTGATCCTACAAGTGGTTACCATCAAGCCCGCATGCATTCTGCAGATGTGGAGAAGACCACCTTCCGTGCTCATCGAGATTACTATGAGTTCTTGGTTATGCCGTTTGGTTTAACCAACGCGCCAACGACATTTCAAGCCTTGACGAATGACATCCTTAAGCCATTTCTGCGTCACTTTGTGCTAGTCTTCTTTGATGATATCCTGATTTACAGTTCTTCTTGGGCCAAGCATCTCCGTCACGTTCGCTTGATTTTGCAAGTTTTACGCCAGCACAAGTTGGGGTTACACCGCTCTAAGTGCTGCTTCAGGGAGGAGTTGGTGGCTTGTTTGGGCCATATCATATCAAGTCATGGGGTGGGGTGGTCATGGATCCTAGTAAGGTGGAGGCTATCATGGCTTGGCCAACCCACACTCCGTTCGTGCATTGCGAGGATTCTTGGGACTGACAGGCTATTATCGCAAATTTATTAGAGCTTATGGTGAAGTAGTTGCACCCCTCACCAAGCTTCTCAAGAAGGCAGCCTTTGTTTAGACATCGGAGGCTGATCAAGCTTTTGATGCCCTCAAAGCAGCCTGATGATCGGGTCGTTTCTTCAATTGGCGGACTTCACTAAGTGTTTTGTGGTAGATTGCGATGCTTCGAGCACAAGGTTTGGTGCGGTTCTCCATCAAGGCGCGGGATTTATCTCCTTCTTCAGTCAGGCCATCGTACCACATCACTCCAATTGGTCACATACGAACACAAATTGATCAGCTTAGTCCAACTATTCGTCATTGGCGGCCTTACCTATGGGGGAGATCTTTTGTCGTCCGCACCGACCATTACAGCTTAAAGTATCTTTTGGATCAACGGCTTTCAACCATCCCGTAGCACATGTGGGTGAGTAAGCTCTTTGGGTACGACTTTACGGTTGAATTCTAGCTAGGACGACAGAATGCTGCTGCGGATGCCTTTTCTCGTTGGGACGAAAACTTGCTAGAACTGTGCACTATTTCCAGTCCGACCTTCAGTCTTTTTGTTGATCTGTGCTGGGAATTGCATACACTACCGGACTGGATAGCCCAGCATGACTCGATCCTTGTGGGTTCAGCTGTCCTTGACTAGACGCTAGTGAACGATTTTGTGTTATACAAGGGTCGTATCTTTGTTCCGAGCACTGTAGTAATCTAGCCGCAAATTGTTGGAAGCTACGCACGGTGTCGGCCATGAGAGCATCCAAAAAACCTTGCACCGTCTCAGAGCTTCCTTCTACATGGCTCATGCCAATCGCTTGGTTCATGACTATGTTGAGGGTTACGCAACCTGTCAATGCCACAAGACTGAGCATCTTCACCTCGCCAGTCTTCTTCAGCTTTTGGATGTTTCGCAGTCCGTGTGGACAAACATCGCCATGGATTTTGTGGAGGGATTTTCGAAGATGGGTGGTAAATCCGTCATTTTGACAATTGTGGATTGCTTTTCCAAATATGCGCACTTTCTCCCATTGAGCCATCCTTACACCGCCATCACGCTTGCTTGGGTCTTCTTCAATCATATTGTCCGTCTTCATGGCTTGCCATGCTCTATTGTGAGTGATCGGGATCCGGTGTTCACTAGCAATTTTTGGGTAGAGTTATTCTGCTTGTCTGGTGTAAAACTTCAGCTAAGCTCAGCCTTTCACCCACAAACGGATGGCCAATCCAAAGTGACCAATCGCATCATCACAGTTTACCTTCGTTGCCTCACGGGTGATAGGCCAAAACAGTGGCTTCACTGGCTCCCTTGGGCGGAGTATTGCTATAACACATCTTATCAGTCAACGTTGTGAACCACACCTCTCAAGGTAGTCTATGGTCGGGACCCGCCGACATTGCTGTCTTACCAATCCGGCGTGGCCTGTGTTACCATTGTGGACAAATTGCTAATGGATAGAGATGTGTTTCTTGGGGATATTCAGGAGCGTCTTCTTCAAGCTCAGGCCTTTATGAAGTAGCAGTATGATGGTAAACATCGTGCCCTAAAATTTAAGGTGGGCGATTGGGTTTGGCTACGGCTGCATCATCGTACAACCTCTTCCATTACCGATTGTGCACTTTCAAAATTGGCACCCCATTTGTATAGCCCATTTCAGGTGCTAGCACACATTGGCAAGGTCTCTTATCAGTTGAAACTCCCACCTGAGGCTTGCATGCATGATTTCTTCCATGCGGTTTTTCTTAAGAAATTTGTGGGCGACCCTCCGACGACTACTCCATCCTTGCCCATAATTACACATGGACGTGTTATTCCAACTCCGTGCGCGGCCTAACTGTGGTACTTGGGAGTTGTTAGTTCAGTGGCTGGGCTTATCACCGGCTAATGCCACTTGGACAACTTTGGAGAACTTTTAGGCATATCACTGGCTAATGCCACTTGGACAACTTTGGAGAACTTTCAGGCAAATCATCCTGACTTCCAGCCGAGGGCAAGCTATTTCACGAAGAGGGTGGTAGTATTGTGGACGCCTTCATTGAAAAGACGTATCAGCGCCAGAAGCATCTGGACATCCAGCTAGCAGCAGTACCATTGTCGGATGGGAAACAACAGAGGCTGGACTCGATACAGTAGCAGCGGCTGCAAGTTCCTGTTCGGTTCCAATCCGATCCATGGAAAGCTCGGATGGCAGTTCCGAAAGAGATAACCATCAGGAGTAGTTTCCGTTTCTAAATAATATTGTTAGGATAGTTTGGTTTCCTTCCCAAATATGATATGTCCTTCTTTATTTAGCTTAGCTTGTACGCCTGTTATATAAAGGCAGACTCGGTTCTCAGATGAATTAAGCAATAAAAACACAACCAGTCTTAACCGGCATCTTCAGGTCAGAGCCTTGTCAAGAGGGCGAACTTGAGCTTGTCCTGGATTACCAACAGCTACCATAACAAGATGTAAGTATGTTTCTACATTGCTATATCCTTTCTCTTTCTTTTTTTTCTAGAGAAGACATCATCTAGTTACCTCCTAGACAAGCTAAAAGGAATATAAATTATCTGTCAGACAAGTGACTAGCATGTTTTAGCCAATTGATTTTAGAAATATCACATGTTAAATAGAATAAAGATACAAGGATAAAAATAGCCCTCTGGCCACTTTTTTTTAATTTTAGCACATGAACATCCATTTTTTTTTCAAAAAATAGCCTCCATAAGTAGATCTACCGCTCTCGGCAGCACCTGCCGAGCCAGGAGAACTCGGTAGGTGAACTGTAGCGTGGCCTGCCAAGTTATAGTAGCTTGGCAGTATTATAGCTACAGTGCATCTGGTGAGCCACTGCAGGGACAGGCCATCAACCAAGCAGGTCACCTACCGAGCGTGATAGGTCCATATAGGGGGGCTATTTTTGAAAAAAGAGCGTTTAGATACTAACACTAAAAAAATATGGCTAAAATGCTATTTATATGCTCAATTCTACAAGGTTAGTAATAGTGTATACCTTGAAGAGAGCTGAGAGAATCAGCTTAGTGCAAGCAGTAACAAAAGTTGTACTCAAATAGCAGTGACACACCTTTTGAGAAGAAAAACTTCAACTGATTAGCTGCTTCCACATGTTATTGGTACGACAAGAAGGAATTTTTTGTACGAATTATCCATTTTTTATTCAAAATTACAGAAATATGGAAATTTTTTTACAAAAATAGGCTCCAATTGCCCAATAGGGGGCGACTGGAGCCTATCGCCCAACCAGGGGCTGACACAATCCCTGTCGCCCTACCCTGGAGCGACTGCATCCAATCGCCCTCCCGTTGGCCGACTTTCATGCAGTCGCCCAATGGGATGGTGACTGGATGCAGTTCCCCGTGAATGTTTTAAATTGTTAATTTTGTAGTTTTAAACTGGTAAAAAATATGCTGAAGTTGTAATAAAAGTTTATGTTCATTGTATGTTGTAGGTGCGTAAATAATTGTGGAAAATTGTTTTTACGAACGATTGACCGTAAAACGATTGATACATACGATGGTAAGTGATATTTGATATTACTAAGAATCTTCGTGCGGTTGCCATCATTGAAGTTCACTATTCGTTTGGAGCGTGCATCGAGTAGGTAACGAGGAGTATAAGTAAACACGGCACAGTACTAAAAAGTTCACATCGTAAATAAAAAACGTAAGCAGTACATGAAACAATGGTGTACAATCTAGCGCCACCCTGGCCTGCCCCATCTCCATGCCTGTGTCCTCCTATACGGCCCCACTTGGCCGTCCTCCGCTGCAATAGGTTACGACGCTCTGAGAACGTAAAACAATCAGAAGCATATCGCACCCGCCTCTGAGCTGGTGGAGTCAGCTGCACCTCTGGCTGTGTGCCCTCCGGTGCACCGGGGAGGGCACTGCCGGAGAGAACCTCTAGTGCTGTGTCAAGAGGTGTAGACCCAGACGGCTGCCTGACCCCCTCGGAGAAGTACTGGTCCACATCGTCCGGGCTCGCGGAGGGGCCGTACCAGTACTCGAACTAGAAAAGACCTGCAAAAGTAATATCGTTAGTTTCAGATGTAAAACATTGCGATAAAATGGAGATCATACGATACGTACCCTCAGTTGGCGCCATCGCACCTGGAGGAGGGGCGTACGATGTCGAGTACGCCTCCAATTGGCGCGAGACCTGGTGATCGTCCGCCTCTGGGTCCATCCGCTCCACCTGAATGCAAACAAGATGTTATTAGTACGTAATAACGCAAATAAGAGTTTCGACTACACGATCGATTGTAAAGACTACGTACCTGGAACTGTGCGAGCCACCTCAGCAACGGCCCGTGGGTCTGACTCGCCGGTAAGATGTGGTACTCACCCACGTCACCAGGTGGAAGGACCCCCTCGAATCTACCAAGCAAGTCAGCGCGCCACTCGACCGGGGCCTCCGGTAGGAAGGCAGCGCCTCCCGCGGTCGGAAAGCCAAGAAGTAGGGACACATCCTGCAGGGTCGACGTCATCTCCCCGAATGGGAGGTGGAAAGTGTGCGTCTCGGTCCACCAACGGTCCACCAAGGCCATTAGCAGGGAACGGTCGAACGGGAAGCGTCGTGATCGCTCCATGGCCTCGTCCCTGCCCGCGGCCAAGGCGGGCCCATCCTCGTCCGTGGCCTGCACCATCCGGGCAAGAGGGAGTAGCCCGGCATCCCGCAGCCTGCAAACATAGTGAAGGTCAGCACGGAACGTTCTTACGGCAGCACTAAAACGCTGAGGAATGCAAACCTGGCTGTCCAACGAGGGTCGAGTCTCTAGGCCACGCGAGGTGTGCGTGTCCGGACCAGTCCCAGCTCAACCGGCTCGTCCGCACTCCCCGGTGGCGGCACACGACGGGAAGCGCAATGCACGTGGTCCATGTGCTCGTCTAACAGGGGATACTGCCAGTCACGCGCCATACTTGCAATTTGTACATTACGGTGAATGAATTTCTAAACTACAATTTCGTACGCATGCAGATTTCGTACGCATGTTGTTAATTTTGTAAAACTACATGTTTAATAAATTTAGTATAACAAATATTTAACTTTTTCTAACTAGATCTACACCTATGGTTGCTTTCTATACAAAAATTTCTATACTAAAAATTGTATACTACAAATTTTCTATATAAAAAATTCTATACTAAAAATTGTACTAAAATCTATGTACTAAAAATGTTCCATACTAAAAAATGTATACTACAAATTTTCTATACTAAAATTTCTATACTAAAAATTGTACTAAAATTTTCATACTAAATTTTCTACATCTATAATTTTTACTACCACCAACATTTCATACAAATTTACGTTAACTAAATGTTCTATATTAAAAATTGTGTACTACAAATTTTTTATACAAAAAAATATACTAAAATCTCTGTACTAAAAATGTTCCATACTAAAAAATGTATACTACAAATTTTCTATACTAAAATTTCTATACTAAAAATTCCTATACTAAAAATCTCTGTACTGAAATTTCCTATTCTAAAATTTCCTATACTAAAATTTTCTATACTAAAATTTCTATACTAAAAATTGTACTAAAATTTTCATACTAAATTTTCTACATCTACAATTTTTACTACAACTAATATTTCATACAAATATACTACAAATGCAATATACTAAGAAAAAAATACATGAATTGAACATCTGATCCTCTCCTCTTCTCCCCTCCTCTTCTTCCCCTCCTTCCTCCTATTCTCTCCTTTCTCTCCTTTCTCCTCTCCTTTCTCGCGTCGCCGAATGATGAAATGCGAATGAGCAGCGACGGCCGCGGCCGAGCGCGCTGCTGGCTTTTAACCCCCCCTGTCGCCCGGGCGTTGGGTGATTGGAAGAGCTGTCGCCCAACCGTACAGCGACTTCATGCCAATCGCCCAACGCCCAGGCGACAGTAATAACTCGCCCAACCATTACCAAACTGTCCATGTGTCGCCTCCCGGTTGGGCGATTAGCTCAAGTTGCCCTATTGGGCGACTGGAGCCTATTTTTGTAAAAAAAAATTCCGCAGGTATTTTTTTGTAATTTCGAATAAAAAATAGATTAATCGTACAAAAAATTCCGACAAGAAGTAGTAAGTTTTGCAGGGATAAGAATTGCGGAAACAAAAAGATGCAAGGTTTATACCGGCTTTGGAACAACATAAAGAATGAAACAGATAAAGATGCCGCTTATTTTGGCTGAAAAAATAGTTTATGAATAAAATTTTACTGTAGCTAGCTAAAATTACACTATAGCTAATGACAGGTTATTTGGTGTAATCAAATTTAAAAATAGAAAAAAAACAAGTTAACCTATTACGGACAATACAAACGAATACGAAACAAACTCGCAAAAAACCAAAAAGTTATAAAAAGACGAAATTTAAGAATAGTGAAAAATCTTTACTCTTAAAAGAATGAGTTGAAGGGGATGGTGCATCCTACTCTCTGCCGCCTCTCACAAGAAAAAAGTGCCGACATGTAGGCCTCCGTCTGCTTCTCACCCCGCAGTCCCGCTCTCCGCCCGATCCGCTCCTCCTCCGCCTCTGTCTCCCCCGCTCCTCCTCCTCCCCCGCTCCGCCGCCGCCTCCTCCTCCCCCCACCCTGCGCCGCCGCCGCCTCCTCCTCCCACCCCGCGCCACCGCCTCCCCCATTCTCCGCGTCTCCCGGCCTCCTCCCCCCGCGCCGGCGCCGCCGCCTCGTCCCTCGCTTCTCCGCGCCGCCTCCTCCTCCTCCTCCCCTCCCTCCCACCCCGCGCCACCGCCTCCTCCCCCCCCCCTCCGCACCGCCGCATCCAACGGCCCCGCCGCCCGCCCCGCCCGCCCCTCCTACGTCCCTCCCCATCTCCGCAACCGCCCCTCCGCCGAGAGGAAGGAGGCGACGGCGGGGGCAGCGTCGGTTGGGTGCGGAGGAAGGAGGCGGCGCGACCTCCATCTCACCGGTTGGGGGCGGAGGTAGGAGGAGGCGCGGCTGCGGCGGCGGCTGGCTTGGAGAGGAAGGGGGCGGAGGAAGGAGGAGGCGCGGCTGCGGCGGGGGAGAGGAAGGAGGCGACGGCGGGGGCGGACACATAAATCGGAGAGAGGTTACTACTCCCGCTGCATACCCTAGAAGCGCCCAGTTCGGAGTGTGATTGCCATGGCCGCCACGGGCTGGTCGGATCTTCCGTCGGAGCTCCTCACCGACATCGCCGGCGGACTCACCGAGCTCGCCGACATCGCGCGCTTCCGCTCCGTCTGCTCCTCCTGGCGCGCGGC
Organism: Dendrocalamus latiflorus; assembly: GCA_017311315.1. Taxonomy (NCBI): domain Eukaryota; kingdom Viridiplantae; phylum Streptophyta; class Magnoliopsida; order Poales; family Poaceae; genus Dendrocalamus; species Dendrocalamus latiflorus. Next base: position 21,585,917 of record CM029637.1, read on the forward strand.
GGCGGCGGGGGCCGCGACCGCGCCCCGCTGCAGCCGCCGTGGCTGCTCCTCCCGTCCTCCCCGTCGCGGCTCTTCTTCTGCCCCCGGGAGGACCGCCTTTACCCCGATCTCCGGATGCTTGCCCCCACCGCGGAGGCGCACCACCGCCGCCGCCGCCTCTACGCGTCACCGTACGGGTGGACCCTCACCATCGACCCCACCGATCTGGCGGCCTCCCTCTTCCACCCCTTTACGGGCGTCGCCCTTCCTCTCCCCCCGCTCCCAGCCTTCTTCGCGGAAACCGACGACCTGGCCTGGGACTGGTCCCCGCACGGCGTCATGGCGTCCTGCGGCGAGGGCCTCCTTTTCTGCTCCCTCGACCCGTTTGCTGGTTCTTGGGCCCCGATCCCAACCATGGCCGACTGCAACGCGAGCAGGATCAACTACGCTGCCGGCGAGTTCTTCGTCTTCGAGGAGGACGTCTGCCGCACCACCATCGTCGACGCCATCACCCTCGCGGTCGCCGCTGTCATCCCGGCACCTGCTGTCGAGCTCCCCGCCGAGGCGCGCATGGCTGTTGCTGGCGACGAGCTCATCCTTCTCGTCAAGTCCAAGTGGATGTACCTCTTCGGTGACGACGTGGACTTCTCCAAGGCCTTCTGCGTGGATCTCCGAAGCGCTGACTCGGCGTGGCAGGAGCTCACCGGCATCGGCGAGCGCGCCCTGTTTGTGGATTCCCTCCACGGGTTCGCCGTGGAGACAGCGGGGTTTGGGAATCTTGAAAGCAACACAATCTACTTGGTGACCACCAAGGAGGTGAACGACAGGCGTTCCACCACGATGAAGTATAGCGTGTCGGTGTTTAGCTTGCTCAACCGGAGCTCCAAGAAGCTTGCATGCCGGCTGAACGGACTGGAGATGCCTCAGCGTGGCGAGGCGCCGTCCTGGATCATACCGAGCTTGAATGAACGCTGAATGAAGTCTGCGGAATCAGAGATCGTTGTTCTTGGGCGATGGTGATGATCTTTGGCTCTGGGTAAATTCTCTGGCACCCTTGCAGTTGCATCAGTTCCTTAGTAAACCAATAATCCTTACATGTTTTTCTTTTGTACATTATATATTATGTCGCGTAAATTAAAATTCTCTCGTAATGTTTGATCACGCACGAAGCATCTGTGAGTTATATTTGTTGGTAAACTTTCAAGTTTCAATTTCCACCGTCAATGTTCAAGTTGAATAAAGGTATATGAGCTTGTTGTGTTTCGGTTCAGAACTTCGGAAACGTAGTTTATTGTATTGATTGGCATAATTGGCCTAGATACATGATTTTATATCTAGCCCCATGATTATTTGCCTTGTCATCAAGTTCGTGATGAATGAAACCGGAATGTGCATTTTTCTATCTTTACGTGTAGCGCTCGGTGTGAATAACTGAGTATCGCTGGCTGGCAAGATGAGACCAATTTGCCTCGATTGTATAGAAAATGCAGCAGAGTTGGTGGCACATTGGGGCAATCTCTGTAGGAGGCATGTGTGGTCTTGTTTTGAGTCGAATTGGTGGTGAAGCTTTGTGATGTGACTAGCTAAATGCCCGTGCGTTGCTACGGATTTTAAAACTTTATCATACTACATGTTCTAAAACTAACGCGTGGTAAAATTTGTTGGAACATGCATACAAATATGTTCTAATTTTGCACAGCTGACAGCACTTTCTTTTGAGGAAAAATAATCACATGGCGGCCCTCAATTTTTCCAATTGTGACTTGTACTCTTCTAGGCTTCCTCTTTGCCTCAAGTGATTAGAATCATCAACTATACCAACCACATTTCTGACCTCAGACCTCTCTACAATCTCTTGAATTAACTCATGAGATTCATGCTGTTAGGTTGAAGTTTCTTAAGGTGCTTAGAAATTAGAGTTGTAGAATGCCACAGTTCTCTTTGTTTGAAAAGCATTTTGTTCACTGTCCCCGCATGATATTTATTTTCTGTGTGCTCTGTTGAATCGCATTACCCCCAGCTTTCTGCTTTGACTCACTGTTGTGCTTTTGTAAATACCATTTTGCTTGTGGAAACATACTCTTTTGTCATTAAAACTGATGAAGGAAAGGAAGACTCGTATTGTTTTTGCGTCTGAAGGCTTATTAAGTACTGCTGATTTGTCATACTCCCTTTTAACTTTTCATTGTGAAATCGTCTCTGTTCACTTTATTCTGTCACTCTTCTTGTTAGGGTTTTTACAGTTTGGCTTGCGTAGCTTATAAAAAAATGCAACTTTATTGTGTTCATCTCACCCTTAGGCTATTGGAGATTCTTGAATTAAGATCAAAATTTGAACGCAACCATCAAATATCATGCTGGGCACATATTCTGGATTCATAGCTTTGGCTTTCTCCCATGGTTGTCACGGCGAAGTCGGCGACCACGGCGAGTGAGAGGCGCCTGGACGCCTAGGCGACGTCCAGGCGAGCACCGGGCGAGCGCCGTATCCAGCCAGAAACAAGATGCGAAGCCAACGAGTCAGCCGTCTGCCCGTCTCATACATATTCTCATACCCCCTCGGCCGTTTCACTCATACATTCTCGCTCTCTCCCGTCTCTCCCGTCTTGCTCTCTGTCTCGCTCTCTCCCGTCTCGCTCTCTCTCTCTCCCGACCTCTCCGCCTCCTCTCCCCGCCGCCGCTTCCCCCGTCCGCCGCCCTCCCCGTTCGCCGCATCGTCTCCCCGGCGCCTTCTCCCCTCGCCTCCTCCCCCCACCGCCTCCCCTAACCCTAGCCGCCGTTGCCTCCCGCTCTCTCCCCGACACCGCCGGCGGCGAGAGGGAGGAAGGCGGCGCGGCGGGAGGGAGGGAGGCGGTGCAGCGGGAGGGAGGGAGGCGGCGCGGGCGGAGCGCGGCCGGAGTAGAGGGGCGGACGGCGTACCTGGGCTGGCGTTGAAGCTAGGGTTCGGGCAAGGCGAGGCGATCCTCCCCGGCGCCAGGACGACTTGGCGTCGACGCCGTGACAACCATGCTTTCTCCTATATTTCCACTGTTTGTTCATGCTTCTTTCTAATGATTATCGTGGTACTTAATTTTCATTACCACATATCTGCACTTAACCTATAAGATCACAATTTTGAATCTGCAATTGTTTGAACTTTAAAACCCATTTAGTCAGTCTTTCCTGCTCAAGTTGTTGAAATGGTTTGATCTGAATCATGTTTTGTTTAGTACACACATAGTTCTTGTCTGCTTGATTGCTTTATGTGGTATGTTGTGGACGCTGGTAACCTTTTCCTCTAATTCTTTGCAAGGAAGTGTTAGGCTGCCTTTTTATTCCAGCTAAAGCTACAATTGCAGATGATGTATTGGCATACTCATACTTGTGCCAAGGTTAAAGAATATATAAATCTGTGTGCAGCAATAATTGTTTTCTAGAGTAAAAGAACCAGCCATGCACTGTGCGACTAGCAGTCTTAGAAAAACTATCCACAGGATTGGCCAAGACAATTATGACAGGAAAAAGCACTAAAGATATTCTAAACTGAATTACTATATAACATTAATGATTAGTATCTCCTTGTGTATATTATGGTAATTTAAACTGCATAGTTTTCTCCAGATCAGAAATTGCTTGGAAAAATTCGAATTATGCACAAATTCTGGAGTATCTTCGGGAAGAATATGAACTGAATCAGCGTTTTGGAAGCCTTGACTTCAAACTGAAATTTGTGGAGGTAATTGCCTTGTGTTCATTATTCTTCAGTGCAATAGCTGATTTTTGTTTTCGATCATTCATTTACACTTTTTTTTTGTTGTAGCAGCACAACATTCATTTTCTTCAAGAAGTACTCCAAAACAGGCGATCAGATTTGCTGGAGTGGGGTGTCATAATACTACTGATTATTGAGATTGTCATCTCATTGTACGAAATTATCAAGGACTCAAACATGATCTCTTGAGAGCAGTCTATCCAATATATCTATGACAGGTCCATCTGCCCCCAGCTCATCACCCTTTATCCTGTTATGCTAACACCAGGCTCCCCCTCCCTCTCTCTCCATCCCCTATTGATCTCTAACCTTAAGAGGAAAGCAAGTTGGGGTATGTTCCCTACCATAGCTCACTTTCCTGATTGCTCTGATACTGCCTGGAGTGCATTTTTGAGTTCTTTCATCCTTTGGTTTCCAACTATATTTCACAGCGAACAAAAGTAGTTCCTTCATTCTCCAATGCCCAACAAAATTCAGGGCATCAGGGTAGGGTTTTCTATGGAAACAGAGTTTTAGTTTTCCTCTCCGAAAGCATTTTTGGAAAGACGTTCTTAACACATGCTGATCTCTTTGCGACAACACAGTTGCCAGGGTTTAATTATTTTGGTAGGACCTGTGTTAGGTCCAATTTTTGTTGTAAGTCATGATATCAGCAGGCAGCTGGCTATTACGACGGATATAAAGGACGAGAAAACATTCACCATTACTTAATGGCATAATCATTTATATTATACGCGTGTTTCTCCCGTTTGCTATTATATATCTTGTGGAAATATTCTGTGAGATGAAATTACTGTTGGTTTAACTATAGTAAATTGCTGGTGCTCTCCTGGAGATCTTGTATAGGAGAACTTCCTTTATCACAAAGCCATATGTTGTACTTAGTTCTTTTTGGTAAAATTTGTGTATTTAACTGCCTTACAAAATGATTTGTATATGGCTGGTAAGACAACAATGCCATCTGGGTCATTGAACCCACCTGCAATGTATATGTGCGATGAATTTGTTCGTATGTGTGGCGATGCAGGAAGAACACGCACAAAAGGGCACACATTAGCGTTACAACAGTGTACTTCCTCAATGACGCCACTGATTCAATGGTGTTAAAATTGCAAGCAAAAGCTGTACGACTCATGATGTCTGGAAGGTCACCAACACCAGCGTTTCCCTGGTTCACACGATCACACCGCAGAATTTAAGTCGAAGTGAATGGACCAAGCAACGCAAAAACAGAGGCAAAACCACATAGTGGAGAGACAATAGTAAAATATGAGGAAAATATTGATTTGAATTAATTTAACAAGATATTTCTGAGGGCGTTAAATATGCTGCCCTGTATCACATCAATGACAGCAATTGTACATTACAGCATTTGAAGTTGAAAAAAAAAGTTCAACAATCTAGTTTCTCATAAGTACATCGATATTTACACTGCTGTAGTGTAGCAGAAGGATCCACCCATACTTCTAGGTAAGACACTCATGCTGTAAACTCCCAACTTTACCTTCAGTACTCTCTGCACTATCCGGCAGTAATAAAAGAAGTATACAGGGATATAAATCCGACCAAAGAACAATATCAAGTATTCTAATCAAATCGATCATTGTTCTGAGATAGTTTTCTCAATGGCTCTCACATAAACAGATTTTGGCAGAGTTCCAGTAATACTCTGTATTTTCTCTCCATCCTTGAAGAGTAAAACAGTTGGAATCCTCTCAATACTGTAAGATGTCGCAATCTGCGGGTAATCATCAGTGTCAACCTTATAAAATTTTATCCTTCCAGCGTATTCTTGTGCTATTTCATCGACAATTCGGTGGACCATTCTGCAAGGTCCACACCATGAGGCCCAAAACTCAATAAGCACAGGTACATCACTGCAGATCACATATTCATTCCAAGAGCATGCGGTAATTGTTTCAGCTGTACAAACGGACAGAACATTGCTATCAGATATCTTCTCTATATTTGTAGATAATAATCACAGAGAAAAGCTAAAACAAATGGTGCCAAATATATCAGCAGTTGTTTTGCTCACGTAAGTATGTAAGAGTTAGGAAAATTGAACATCTCAAAGAAGTATATTGGTAGCTACTAGTCTTTACTGAGGTGGATTACAAAGATGAACTAAGATAATCAGTGTTACTTGGACACAGACATGGGTGTTGGAATCTGACTCAGATTTAGGTGTCCAATTCGGCAAAATTCTTTTGGACACGGGCAGTGTTACTCGGAAATGAACCCAGGTGTCAGAATCCGATTCGACAAACAAAACATTGACATGGGTGTCCAAGTAACACTGAAGATAATGGGTTCATCTATTAAGTGAAGAAGATAATAAAACTGTGTATAGGATATGCTCAATAGTGCAGCCTGTAGGAACAGGATTAGACACCATATTACCATGAAATTGAATGAGAACAGTAGGAACCAGCTGAAAAAAATGTACAACAGTCAAATAACAAAATAAGGGTAGACGTGCAAGGCCCTAGTGTTCACTATGTTTATCGATGCAACAGGCAGAGTATTCAACTTTGGGCTATGTTTACCATCTCGGTAGTCTGTAGTAACTAACTCACATACACATGCCAACATCCTTATAACACATTATTACAGGGCAACAGTAATATCATTAGAATACTTCGACCAGTTTCAGGATAAAGTTTGATTTGCAAGTGAGGAATTTGAACACGTCCCAAGGCCCAAGGTTCAACTTTTTAGCATATTCAAGTGTTCTGAACTTGAATTCGAGAGATCAACTCTTCTGGCCCATTCACCTCATCAACTATGTTACATTCAAGCTTCTAACAAGCTGCCTTCAATACAGCTTATAGGGTGCACCACCATTACAGCACTATACACCTATAGAAGCAAGTAATGGAAAGTATACAATACATAAGGTAACATATTGGCACTACCCAACGAGCAATCGTACAATAAACGAAGAAATGATATATAAGAAACCAAGAAATGATACAGTATATTGAGTCCGTCCAAACGAACGGTTAGCGAGCGCAATAAGCTTCACGGGGATCAGCGGAGAGAGGCCCTTACCACCGGGGGAGTAGGCGCAGCTCACCCTCGCCGCCGCCAGGCGAGGCGGCGGGCGGCGGACCCGGAAAGCGGAGTCGGGCCGGTGGGCCCAGCGGCGGCACGGCCACCGTCGGGTGGAGGAGGAGCCGTAGCCGACCCTCCAGCGGCTTGGCGCGGCGGCGGCGGAGGGAGCCGGGAGCGCCGTGGCGCAGCAGAGGTTGCGCGGAGGCGCGGGACAGGCGGCAGCGGCGGCGACCATGCTTGGTTTTTTGAGTTTGGAGTGGTAGGCTCGTGGCGGAGAATTTGGTAGGTAGAAAATTACGAGACATCCGCCGTCCGCACACGAACGATCTAAGCTTAGGAGCTAGTGACGCTGACCCACCCAATAGACCACGGCCAACGCGTGCTAGTATTTCGCGTTCGAGAAAATTGGACTGTTCCAACAACCAACTGTGATTTTGCACCGTGCGATCAAAATCGGCGGTCAAATCCGGATCCTCAACCTCCTCTCAACCCTACCTCACCCCACAATCGCACACTCGCATGGCCGCACCAAGCGCTCTCTTGCCTCGTAGCCACCGCTGCCATCCCTATCCTCACCCTGTGCACCCCCGCTCTCCACCTCACTGGCATCGCCGTTGGCGCTAGCAAACCCCTCCCACGTTGCTATAGGGCATGTTTGGTTGCCTGTATAAGCTGATGCAGGCTGCATGAGCGTAGCCAGGCTGAGGAGGGAAGCTCCTCAGCCGCGTTCCTCCTCAGCCTGGCTCCAGTTGTTTTTTTGCATCCGCTCATGCACGCTCTCTCCTCTCCGCAGCCAACCAAACACCATCTCCCTTCATACGCTGGTGCGAGCCACCCGTATGCAGGCAACCAAACAGGCCCATAGCCTTCCATATCGCTGCCACCTGCCTCCTCCTTTGCCGCATCTTCACCTCTCATCGTCTTCACCGTCGCCCTCCTTCCTTAACTCCAATGGCTACCATCACCATATCCACGACCACCGCCCACTGCCTCTTAAATGCTAGTTGGTTCTCGTTGCCCTCGATGACCTCCACTGCCCTCCTTTGACCCATGGCTAGCGGCGTCACCTCCTCTCCGCTGCCCGCCACCAGTCCTCCAGTCATCTCGGCCCTCTATAGCTAACTCCGGTAAACCCCAAATCTTAATCCAATGAATCTGAGCCCTAACTCATCAGAAATGGAGACGAAGGTAGGCAAACACACGAATTATGATGCAGATCGTAAGATCAGAAATTTAAATGATTTGCAAAAAAAATCATTAGTATGATATATAGCAATTCGTATTTCTTCATACATGTTGAAAAAGTTTAGGAAAAAGATAAGTTCTCGTTCCTCGAGGCGTCAACTCTTCCCGAGTCTAATTCAATTCCAAAAATTGTTCACTTTACATCCAAATGTTTCAATGCAGATCACGGCTGGGTTTAGTGAGCTTGGGTTTAACTTTGGCTTATACATGCTATAATAATTAGCTTTTAAATAGTATAAAATTTTAAGACGGGATTAACAGAAAAATTGTAGTAAAAAGTGTACTGAGTTTAGCTGTACTAGTAAAAATTATATGCGACTATTTTTCTCTGCGTACTATCTCTCGCGAACAGTCATACTTTAAAATTTTAAGCTATAAGCAACAGCCAAACTAACCCACCCCATATGTTCAAGCTGGTTTCATGTACTGTTTCGGAGACTTGATTATCACATCATCAATCATATTTTCTGAAGGAAAAAATATATCAGAAACGATTAGGAGGTGCCAGGAGAGAATCATATTTATGTAGATTCACCTTCACTTTGTTAAATTTTGCATAGAATATGAACATAATGCACAGCTCTATTTGCATGTTTCATTTGTCCAATGTTTTATCCTAATTTGCTTGTGCTAGAATATAGTACACAAAACGCAACTGTACATTGAAGTATACAAACTACACTATACAGGATTCTGCAAAGGATGAAGTGGGGATTTAAAGATCTCTTAATACACTTTTGCAAGTATTTCTAGAGCCTGCACGAGTTATAAAGCAATCGCCAGTTCAAATCGAGGCATCCACTTCAAATCGTTTTGCCACTAATTCAGGGTCCTAGTAACATGAGGTTTCAAATCCTTAAGGTGGTGATCAACATGGCTGAAAAGCCCGTGGCTTATGGCTGAAAACACTGTAGCTGGCTGAAAAAAGCACTGTAGCTGACAGAGGCTTATTTAGCATAATTAAATTTTAAAAAATTTAAAAATAAAAAAATATGTTAGCCCATTACGTATAATACAAACGAATACGGGAAAAAAAGAACCGGCAAAAAAAGCTCAACAAAAAGCCAAAATTTTAGAAAAAGACGAAACTTGTGAATAGTGCCAAATAAGCCTCCCGCACTGTAGCAAAGCCTTACTGATCGCAGCCTTAGGGATAATCTGAAAAAAAAAATCAAATTTGATAACAGGGCATCCTTAATTAAAATAATGAATGAATAGTTCGTGATTGTGCTTGTTTTACCTTATGGAGATATACGTTTCCAATTGAGGAGATCAAGGGCATCTGTCCACATGTGAGATGACCAAAGACCCCTGAAACCATGAAAAGCATGAAATTATTTTACTGTCGGACTGTTGTGTAGAGTCGAGCATGGTGACTTATATCTAATCTTTTAAGATTTAGAAATGTATGTTTTAAAGAGTTCTAGATAAATTTTAAGAGGATTAGGATTTCCACTTTCTTTTATAGTAGAATTCTGCTCCACTCTGGAGAAGGGCTAGGGCTATATAAAGCTATGATGGGTGGTTACAGAGCAACAAAGCAAAGAAGCCACTTATCTAAAGAAAGAGGTGTAAAGAAGATTAGATGCTATATTATTCTTTAGTACTAGATTCTTGTATAGAGAAAGAATCCGAGGGTCAATAAAAGATTTGAGAGGGTTATGAGAGAGCGATAATTCCTTGTACTCTTTTGAGGTTGTGTTTAAGGAATTTACAGTTGGCTTCGCCAAACCTTTTCTCTCTTGTTGTGGTTGCTTCAATGTTGTTATTTTAGTCCTCTCTATAAATTTATCTTCTTTGTTCTTGATATTGAGCACGCTCGTATTGTATATCACAACTCTAATCCAATTCGAGGGCTGCTAAGCATAAGAAAGGGTATGAAAGTGTAACAAGTGGTATTAGAGCCAAGACCAAATTAATCTAATTTCTAAGAAGGTCAGTAAAGTATCAGGTGACATAAAATTAAGATCAATATCGATAATGTGGAATCAAGTGGAAAAATTTGACGACGAACAAAATTCTAGCGTGTAGCAATGTGTGGGAAGTATGTCCTTATCTAGTAGAAGTTAATCAATGCTTTTGAAGGGGATAAACCAAAAAAGACGTCCGATGAAGACTGGAAGATGATGAAGTAGAAATCTGTTAGTACAATCCATCTATATCTCTCTGAATCTCTAATAAGTTAAATTACTCAGTGATCAATAAGAATTCATCGAAGGAATTATGTGAGAACTTAGAAGAATTGCATATGACAAAGTTGCTAACAAACCGTGGGTGCTGAAATGATAACTGTACAAGTTATGCATGAAGGAAGGTATACGGTTTGTTTACCATCTCATTGTCTTCAACAAACTTATTACACAGTTGACTAGTGTGGATAAGAAAATTGAGGAGAACGACAAAGTTGTCATACTTCCATCATTTCTACCACAATCATGAAAGCAATTGGTGATTAATATTCTCATCGAGAAAATCATTCTCATCTTCAATGAGGCAGTTGCATATCTATTAGAGGTAGAGTCCTTAAAAGCCACCAAAATCTTCATCATCAAGTGATCAAGTATTGGCTACAGTAGGTCTTGCAGGCAAAAGCAAAAATCACAAGAAGAAGAATGACAAGAGCAAAGTCACATGATAAAAAAAACTATCCGAGTTTAAAGCAAATGAAGGGTGAATGCTCAGTGGCGGTAGTAAATGATGATTCGGATGTACTAATTGTCAGCCAATCAGGTACTTATCATGGATGGATATTAGATTCAGATTGTTATTTTCCATATATGTTCGGCAAGGGAGATGTTTTGACGAAGGATACCTACGCCCGGTGCATAAAACTACTCACTTAGTGAATTGCAATGAGTATGCAATTACTGAGGTAGGATCGGTTACATTGGAGATATATGATGGAGCGCATCGCACATTGACAAAAGTCCGCTATGTTCCCGACTAAAAAAGAATATAATATCTGTGAGGGTGCTTGAACTCGAGGGTTGTTAGGTATCACTTCGAGGTGGAGTCATGCGAGTTAAGGACAGGTGATCATGAAAAAATATATGAAGCAATGGAGGATACCGATTGATGGGTACATCTAAAGGAAGGGCAACCAATGGGGCAACCAACGGGTGGTCTGATAAAAATCCTCGCCAGGAAAAGGAAATTGTGTCTTCAATGGTTGATACTTAGATCTCATCTATTAGTATGTATGAAATTGCAAAAATGGCTACAAATCTAGCAAACACAAAGGCGAAAGTGTGAGTTGTTGGAAGATGGAAGATGTGGTGAGACCAACCACATAGTACCAGTGAGCAGGTGAAACTCAGAGGCGGTACAAACCTATGGCATGTAACTCTGTAGGAACAAGATGTGTGGTTAATCAAACTACACAATAAAGGGGCTTTCAAGTGGAGAGCTTGGGCAGGCTAGCCCAGACATTTACATGCACATTGCGGTGATGTGCATGAGTCCGTGTGGTGGGGGAACTCCTCAAGGTGGGAGAAAAAACCAAAAAAATGCATAGCTGACTTAGAGTAAGTTCTTTGAGGAGCACAATGACTTCAGCAGATAAGAGTCAAGATAAAGATTGTTGAGTGTTGTGACTCATATCCTAATCTTTTGGGATTTGGAAATGTATGCTACAAGGAGTCCTAGATGAATCCTAATAGAATTAGGATTCTTCTTTCTTTTGGAGTAGGATTTCTATTCCACTTGGAGAAGGGCTAGAGGAACTATATAAAGCCATAAAGGTGGTCATAGAGTAACCAATCAACAAAGCAAATAATACACTCATCGAAAGGTAGAGGTGTACGAGATGATTAGAGACTATGTTATTCTTTAGCACTAGATTGTTGTATAGGGTAAGGATCCAAGGGTCCATAAAAGATTCGAGAGGGTTGTGGGAGAACAACAACTCCTTGTACTCTTTTGAAGTTGTGTTTAAGGAATTTATCGGCTTTGCAAAATCTTCTCTCCTATCGTGGTTGCTTCAACATCGTTATTTTGGTTCTCTCTACAAGATTCATCTTTTTATTCTTGATATTGTTCACGTTCGTGCCATATCTCACAAATTGTGATCTAATTCAAGAGCTCTTGTGTATAAGAAGGATATCATAGTGTAACATGTTGGAAGCCTTCACTCCAAGATGGGAGTAAGTAGTAGTATACTAAGCTCACAAGGAGCACAAACATCTTGAGCTAGTGTGCTAAAACAAAATAATAGCAATCACTATTCTTTATACTAATAAACCACAGTTAAAACTCATAAGCTGTGGTCCAAAAGAGCAGACACTAGGTTATGTTGTTGAGCCCGTGGATCAGACGCTGGCTAGCATAGCATCTCTAGGCTAGCGAAATCCTACGAATCTTCAGAAGAAATAGCAGTATTTGACACGTGATTAGGAAAAATGGCACTCATCACATGGAATTTGCAAAAATAGCACCTCCACCGCACAGTCACCGTGCGGGAGTGATCGAGGTCCACATGTAAGCGATGCCACATGGTGGCCATGCAGATTATCCAAAACCGCACAGCTACCGTGCGGCAGAGGCAGCACTGCATGGCCACCGCGCATAGGTACTGTAGCAACACTGTAGCACCCCACTATGGCTACGCGGTGGCACTGTAGCAATTTTCGGGAAAATCTATTTAAGTATATTTTTTGTAAGAATTTTTAAATATGGCAAATGATCTCTAAAAATAATAATTTTTTTGTAGACCCTCCCAACATAATGTAATTGCTTGTGTAATTTTTTCATAATTTTATCTATTCTGAATTTTTCTCAAAAATTTATTTAATTATACTATTTATAGGAATTTTTAATATAGAAAATGAGATCCAAACATTATGAATTTTTAAGACTCCTTATATAGTATACTTAATTGTGTAATTTTTTTTAGAATTATATATATTTTGAAATATTTACCTTCCAAAGAACGGTGACGAACAAACTAGAGTAGGAGCCACTGTGTAAAAATGAGTATTTAAGAACATATAAAATTCTAAAAAAATTATACAATCATGTCCACTATGTAAAAAGCCTTCAAAAATTTTTTATAATGTTTGGACAAATAGTATACTTAAAGGAATTTTCTAAAAAAATCAGAATGGGTAAAATTATAAAAAATTACACAAATAAGCACACTATGTCATGAGACTCCACAAAAATTCATAATTGTTAAGACTCATTTGTTATATTTAAAAATTCCTACAAAATATGCTTAAATGAATTTTCATAAAAAAAATTACTACAGTAGCACTGCACGGCTACCGTGCGGTGCTACAGTGTCCGCCACGTGGTGGCCATGCGATTTTGGCTAATCCACACGGTTGCCGTGCAGCATCATTTACGTGTCGGTCATTGTTCACTCCTATACGATAATTGTACGATAGAGATGTTATTTTTATAAATTTCATATGATAAGTGTTATTTTTACTAATCGCATTAACTACTATCATTTTGGCAAAAAAAAAACTCCCAGCCCACTCGGTCACCTATTTCCAGCCTAACCCAGAATCGAGCACAAAATTGCACAAGAATGGCTCACACTGTGAATGACAGGTCGACCCCACACTGCTCTGCCTCGCATGTCACTGGCTGAAACAAATGAGATCTCCGTGCAGACGAAACACCCACGTGTCCGTCCGTCTCCCAGTCTCCCCCCAGGCCCCAACCGAAGCGACCGAGCAGCCAAAAACTTTTAAAAAAAAAGGAGGACAAATTACTTGGCTACGAAACATCTCAGAAATTCAGGAAATTTTCCTCCTTTTTGTCGGCAACTAACAACGAAATTTGCAATTCGGAAATCCAAAATCCCGACTCGATTTTGACGCGGCCCTTGATGGTCCGGCTCCCCGCCGCCGCCGCCCACCCGTAAGTCTCCGCCTGGCCCGGCCTAGGGTTCCGATTCGCACGCAGAATTTCTCGTTGTTTATTTTTTTTTCGTCTATAATTTCGTTTGCGCGATCTCTCTCGTGTTGCATCTGCTCTTGCGGATGGATTAGGCGCAGCAAGGCGTGACCTCGCCGCGATTCGACCACCCCCCGGATGCAGTACCACCACGGCAGCAGCCGCAGCCGCATGCCGCCGTTCGCCCGCGGCGGCGCCTACAGCCACCGCCACAAGCAGCTCTACCCGCCGCAGCAGCTACCAGCGCCGCCGCCGCCTCCCCTTCCAGCGGCCGCGCTGCCTCCGCCGCCGCCGCAGCACAAGTATGAGGTGCTCATGGAGGCCGGCCGCCTTGCCGCCGAGTACCTGGTGGCGAAGGGTGTGCTCCAGCCGGCCTCCCTGCAGCACCGCGGCGTTGGCGTAGGTAGCGTCGGATGGGGCCAGCTGCCGCCTCCGCCTCCGCTGCCACCGGCGCAGGAAGCCCCGGCGTTCTATGATGCCCGGAATGGCCGCCGGCTGTTTGATGATGAGTATAGTAATCCTAATCCCCGCTGGCGGCGGAACCGTGGTGGCGATTACAATAGCAGTAACAGTAGTAACCACAATGGAAGGGGGAAGAGGAAGTATGGGGCTTACAATAGGTATTCGGAATGGGGGAGGGACAGGGAGAGTAGGGGCTATTTGGATAGCCGGAGTTATGATGATGAGGATGGCACTCCTGAGTATAGGAGGGGGCGGCGAGGCAGTGGGGGGATTGATGAGGTTGGGAGTAGCATGTCGGGGGTAGCTGGGGAGAGGCCATCGTCAAAGGCGGAGGCCATAGGGGAGTCAGAGTTGGAAGATACTGGGTCAAAGGTGAGCTCCAACGGCAATGTCAGGAAGGATGCTGATGCTCTGCAAGAGATGGAGGATGACAATGAGACGAATAAGATGCAGGATGATAGTAAGGTGTCCAATTCAGAGGTGGTGGAGCAAGGGATGAACGGTGAGAGTAATAGTAATAATGCTTCTTCTGGTGTTGTTGAGGAAGCAGAGACAAAACATTCACCAATGCCCTCAGATGACAAGGCTTCAGATGAGAAGCCTGATGATAGTAGTGTTTTGAATGAGAAGGTTGAAAATGATAAGACTTTGGATGAGAAGGCTGAAGATGATAAGGCTTCAGATGAGAAGGTGTCAAGTGTGGAGAATAGTTTGGGTGATGATTGTAAGAATTTGCTGGGCTATCGTAGTTTTGCAAGAGTCCCAACAAAACGACGATCAGTAATTGCACACAGGAATGGAGCACTAGCCCATAGAGATATTGCAGTGGCTGAACAGGTTGATCTGGTTTCCTCTGAAGAAGTGCCTCAGATGGCTGTTGATGAAGCAACAAATGACAGCTCCTTGACTAACGTCCAGGCAGACAATAAAGTTGACCTTGTCTGCCTAGAACATACTGGGCCAAGCACTGCTTGCGATCAAATGGTAGAACAGTGGAGATTCCAAGAGAAGGAAACACAAATTGAAATACAAGATACGAGAGAACAGAATGACATTGCACAACATTATGCAGTTCAGGAAACAGAGGAGCACAATGGATCATCTCCTACACTGGCTTCTCATCAGAATAGCTTGAAGCTGCAAGTCGAGGAAGGAATACAAATTTACAATATTGATACACCACCACAAGATGAAGGCTTAATTGATTCAGCTGATAAAGGGAAATCACTTGGTGTGGAGTTATTACCTAATATTGGAGCTGAAGCTGTTGTCACAATGGAAGAGGAAAAGCTTGGCCAATCTAGCTCATTTAAAATATGTGATCTCAACCTGGTTGGTAGTCCAGAGGGTGCTGAGATACGAAATGATCCTGGTTTGGGCCAATGTTCTGCTTCTGGATGTCCAATGGAAGCACAAAATCGGCAACAAGTGGATTTTGAAACAACTGTGGGTAACAATGCAAATAATACCGACAGCTATACCCAAATTCCATTGGACAATAAAGCAGTTCAAGTTATTGATATCGAAGATGACTCACCAATTGAAGATAGTGCTTGTGATACATCAAAAGCAAAGTGAGTTCCTTTCTATCCCCACTTACCTGCTATTGTTCTGCCAATAGATACAGAGTGAATCCTTTTCGATGTTATGGGTTGATGATACAGGGACTGTAAGATGTCTTGGACTAGTTAACTTTAGATGAGCAGTTTTGTATAGCAGTTGTCAATGGCCAGTAGTAGCAAGATATCCATTTTCAAGTTTATGGCGTTAAGATAAATGATAATGAGATATTGTGTTTGCAGTCAAGAAAAACATGAAAGTCTTTTGTAGCTGCTGGAACTTGAAGTAATTAAGCTAAAGCAACAAAATTTGATTATAGATTTCTGTTAGCTTGTACAAATTTTGAACAATCAAGATCTGCTGGTTACAGATTTCTGTTAGGTTGTATTTTGATTATAGGACTATACCATAGTAATGTTGAAGATGGACTGGCCACTGTCTTTCTATCTAATTATAGGGACTATGCCAGTATTTCTGCATAGTCCACCGGCAGCATGGGGCAACCATCTCACTGGCCATGTCAATCTATGCATAAGTTGACTGCTGTTTATTAAGTTTTCTTGATATATTTATTTATCAATTATGGCTGATGGCTATGTGCCTTGAATCATTTGTTGCATTTCTTTTTTGCGTACTAATTCAATCTACTGTCAATCAGAAGCGAGATGATATATTCTAGCATGGAAAACATGATGAACCCTACTGTGAACACCAACATTCTTCCTGGTATCCAAGATGGTTATAATCTTGCGATTTCAGATTACCTTGGTGCTGACATGCCATGCTACCAATCAATACAAACAGACCTTCAAGCTGAGATGGGCCTAAATGATTCAGAGGTGAGGTTTCCATGTATTTTTAGTCATCACATAAGAGGCTTATAAGTTACAATAAAATTCCGCAGATTCATCGTCATTTATTTCATGAGTAATGGACTACTTACACCATAGTTACGGCGTCGCCAAGTCGACGACTTGGCATCCAGTCGCCAAGAGCTCGACGCCGAGGTCTACCGCTCAACTTTAGGAGCTCGACGCCGAGGCCTCACGCTGCCGCAGCCACTGTACTCGCGGGCCCACGCCCCGTCACTTCTCCATCCGAAGCTGTCGCCGGCTGGATCTAAAGCCGCACCGCCTCTTCCCGAGATGCACCAGTCGGATCTAGAGCCAACCGCCTCAAATCTGGAGGTGTGCAGCGGTGGCACGCAGAGGGCGCGATGGCGAAAGAGTATGGCATGCTGATGGCGGTGCAGCACGGCAGCAAGGGACATGGTGGACCAAATCCGGCACGCAGAGGGCGCATGCGGTCCTCTCCAGCAGCCACCTCAGCCCTCAGCCTAGCGGCATCGCCTCCTCCTGCAGAGGCTAGAGGGGAGAAGGTGAGGGGAGGGGAGAAGGCGAGCAGCGGAGAGAGACGTGTGCGAGGTGAGAACGGAGAGAGAGGAGATAGGGGAGAGAGGCAAATAGGCCGGTGGGCCATCACATGCAAGGCATGGGCCAAATAGGAAAATAGACCAGGATAGAAAAAAGGAAGAAAATAAAATAGAAATTGATACACCTCAAATGTTAATGCTATTTGCTACTATGGATCTTATTATTTGGATAATATGTGCTATTAGATTGCATGGTTATTTAATTTTCGGTCACATAAGGTATACTTGTATTTATTACTATCGTCTAACTGTCGCCATGGCGGGCGCTTGGTCGACTAGGTGTCTAGACACCTCGGTCTCGCCGTGACTTGTCGGAGCGTCATGACAACCTTGACTTACACTTTTTTGGTCTTGCAGGGCATCACTGTCATGGATGATTCAATATACAGTTCTCTTAGCGATATTGGTAATTGAGATTACTTTTGTGCTTCTACATATAAGTATTTCTATGACTATGTTCTTTATGTTCTCGTCCTGTTGGTTCCTGTGTAGTGCGGTCTTTCCCTCATTTATTTACTTCAAAAGGCTGACTACAAAACATATGCTTAAGCTCTAATTCCTAAACTTACAAAATTAGAAAAAAAGTCTGACAAGCTCAAAGGTTCAGATCACTAGCTAACTCACTATATTCTACAGTTTGCACAAATCCGTGCAATATAGAGCTTTTGGAATTGTTCAATTTTAGTGCAGACAGATAGGTCGGTGAAAATGATGAGATGTAGGGTGTCTATGTTCACATTAATCAGGCAAAACATATTTGTACAGCCTCCTGTGCTATAAGTTAAAACGGAGAACTGGAAAATGGGTGTCTTATGATTTTACTTATACTTTGAGCTGTCTGGGTGGTTTGGGCCACACCATTATCCAGTAAGCTTGAACATTCCAAAGTGTTGTCAATTGCCAGATGTGTGGCTTATACGTTTCCACAAATCATCGACACCATGCCTTTTCTGTCCAGTTTACTGAGTACCCGTTGTTTAGCTTGAAAAATGCAGTGTGACGTCCGTGGTAGTTATAGCTTGTTTTCCTAAGTTTCCTGCATGGTGCTTTATCTTATTTTTTCCCAACACTCAGATGCAATTTTAAAATTTTTATGGTTTCAGGTTTTATGGAGGTTTGGGACCAGCCACCTCAAGACTACGAAAAGTTTTTCTGATGTGGCACCAAATGTTGTTGCTGAAACTGTTCAGGAATTTGACAAATAAATGTGAGTTGTTCCAGTATAGGCGGAAATGAATCAGTAGATCGCGCCTCACCCTCACACACGAGTGCGGTATCCTTGTGTAGCAGGCTAGCAGCACCTTCTCAGACGCGCACCGGCACACGTCCATGCTCCAGGGCCATGTTGGCTGCTCTGCGACAGCGAGGCCAAGGTCTGCTCGGTTAGCTCACCAGTAGAGTAGATTCTCTGTGTTGTCGTCATCTCGTGTAAGTGTACCATATATTTCGAGGCATTGATCATTCACAGCTCGATAGGGTATTCATCCAAAATGATTGTTCTTGTGTAAACAGTTCGATATGCAATATATAGATTGTTTTTCCCTATTTGCTTAATCCTGGTTCTGTGAGTGGGACTGATATTTTGTGAACGAAGTTGTCACTGCGTTGAGACGTGGGTCCCTTCTTTCTGGCTTACGATTTTTTACTGTGATTTATGATTTTTGAGATGTTCATGAAAGAGAGTATGTAGTAACAGAAACTTGTGAATGGTTTTGATCGATATAAATGAAATACTATAATTAACTTATAAGCAGTATCTTAAAAAGTACATTATTTAAAAATTAGTTACCATAGAAAAAGTTAAAAAACGTTTTGGAGAAGTCGAAAAAAAACAGGCACGTTGAGATATGCTGGATTGCTGGCCGCTTCTGCTGCTACGCTAGGCAGCAGGGTGGTTGCACGGTGCCACGGCCCGCAAAGTAGTGGGAGCGTTTGGTGGGATCGGGTGGGGAGCGCGTGGCGACGGCCGGCGCCGAGTTCCTCCAGGGCGGGCGAAGCTTCTGCTCGGCTCAGACTCAGGTGCATGGGCGGCAGGGCGCGGCGGCCTGTAAGCGCGGGTGCACTGCACACTGCGCGGATGGTTTGCCTCGGCGCCGGCGACATCCACGCAACCGTCGCGCACGGGCTGGGTGGGGATATCGCCTCTGCTTGGTGCCACGGCCGCAAAACGCAGACACGCTCTAGCGTGGCAGCGCCCTTGGGGACGCAGCAACAAGCTAACGCAGCTAGGCTACAAATGCAGCTAGTCATGTCCCAACCTTCACTGTTCCCGTGGAATTTATTCAAGCAGATTACACCGACTGAAATTTTCTTTAAGATGGTAACTTGCAATCACCATGGAAATGTACATTCTCATCTGGCTTGTTTCAAGGAGGACTCATTTGGAATCAAAAGCCCCCGCTCCATATGAACAGTAAAAAAGAGCTCCCAAGGAATGGTGCTCTACAACTTGCTGCTGCTGGCGCCGGGTTTCCAGCAGACTCAGATAGCAGCGTCTTCTTTGATATCCTCCACAGAAGTTGCAGAGCTCGCCTTTTGGTTGTCAGAGCCGGTAGAGATCTTCACAGTGGCAGGCCTCAGAAGCCTCTCCCTCAGAAGGAACCCACGGCGGACTTCATGTGAGACGATCCCTGCCTTGAACTGAGCTGATTCTTCTCGTGCGATAGCCTCGTGAATCTTCGTAACAAAACAGAAGGAACGAAAAATTAAACTTTGCTATATGAGCAAACCATTTGTTTGAATCAAAAGCTACACTGCAATGTAGATGCTGGATGTTAGTTATAACTGCTATTCCTACTCCCCCAAAGTGCCCAGCGAACCAGAGCAAGGCCTGTTCTTCAGCAGAAAGGCTAATATAAATTCACAGAATGCACATATAATGCGGCAGCTAGCTAAGCTCACCTCGGTACATGACGGTACATTCAATATGTACCAGACCATAAATATTAAAGAATCATTCAAAACAGCCCACCAAAAGATCCACTTGTCAAGATTTTAACATACTGTTAAGCTTACAGGCATATATGAACTACGTATCATTACATTTATCTCAAAAAGAGGGGGGGGGGGGGGGGGGATCTACATACTATTATGCATTTGTTGACATGAGAACAGAAAATCTTTAGCATGTCTGCAAGAATCCGTAAGTATGCTATATTCAAATTTTTAGGCAAGCAGCCACTCCAATAATGTATACTAAAAAAGATGATGGAAAAAGTAAACTATACTTACCGAAGGATCAAATGGCTTGCCAACTGTTTCCACAACTCCTACGCCTAAGCTTCTTAGTGTTTCTACTAACTGCTTGTATATGCCTTGATAGCTTGTGCTGATCTTCTGCTCTTTATCAGTCTCTGGGGTGATCTCTTGATTCATTTTCTCAAAGCTATCAACTAAAGACAACAGACTCTGAACAACTTCCACTTGTATATTCGATGTAAACTTTGCACGATCCTTTTCAGTCTGCTTTCGGAAATTCTCTAGATCAGCATTTATGCGAAGAAACTTATCCTTCCCAGAAGTTATTTCGGCTGTAATACTTTCAAACTGGACAGCTGCCTTACCCCTCTCCTTATCCAAGGCAGTGATCGCCTTCTCGATTTCACTAATAATGTCCTCGTTTCCATCTAGAAAAGCTTTCTTGTATAGTCGAATTAGGTCTTTCATAGGAGGAAAATCTTCCCCATTTACAATCTGCAGAAAACTAGTTGTTTTAGTGAAACTTGATGAATCACATTCCATCAAATACATAACAACAAGCTCCAACGAAGAAAATGAGCAATTGTTGGCAATTCAGTCCCTTTCCATATCATTTTTTCATAATTATGAGTCATTTCCTTTAATCATCTCATTGCTAACAAGTTGCAACAGTATCTTAAAATGCAAATCTGCAATTGCGTCTTAACACCTACAGTTCTTGTTCCACTCATCGTGCAAACTATTCAATTTAGCTCAGAAAAAAACAACATTTCCCATGTCTTCCAACTACTCATACCCTCATAGGATTGCCAAATCAATCCTGTTTTAGCTTATCTTCTTCTGGATTTGAGCAACCAACATAAACCTTCAAGGCCTTAACTGCAAACACTAGTTCATGGCATACTGCATGTAGCCATGTACTCTAAAAACGAGCTCATCGCATTGGTATCACACCACAATTCTCCATTACTCATTCTAATAACCTAATTGCAGCTTATCAGTAGAAAATCTGAAACTAATACACTAATCTTCACAATTTTCTTCCAAGAACAACGCTTCCCTAATCCCTCATCCATGAAAGGGCCCAGAGAGGCGAAATTCTCCGCGACCCAATCACTCCACGGAAGTATATAATCGAAACCTCGTAGCCAAGAACAGCAAGAAGAGACTCCAAAGATCTCACCTTTGGGTCAGCGCCGGCGACGCGGAGCGGCGGCAGCGCAGCATTGGGGCGACGGAGAGAAAGGAAGGCGGGGGGCGTCCGGTTGGGTCTCCGGCCAAAAGGGACGGCGGCAGGTGGGAATAGGGTTTGGAGGCGGCGATGGGTAGGACTTGCGGCGGCGGAGGCGCAGAAGGTTGCCGACATACTGCTCCGTTTTGCTTCCCTTCTGTCCGGTAATTATCTACCCTACTCTATAATACACCAAAATTTTCTTTACTAAATCCACCCCCTCAACCACACACACAGTCATGCCTAATTTTCTTTACTAAATCCACCCCTCAACCACCCCCACAGTCATGCCTAATCTAAGTCCACCCAGGTTTGTGTACCAAAGTAATCCAACTTCATACGAATGAATGATCTAGATCTCTCCTTAAACCTTCTTCTCTTACTCATTGAAGATCCTAAGGCCAAAATCATCCGGATCATGCACATCGTTTATCTAGAAAACCCACCACCTCCCGCTACGCAGAAACCGCTCCGTTCTCCGCCTCCCCCGCGCCTCCTCCGCTCCCTCCGCCTCCCCCTCCTCCCCCGCGCCTCCCCTCCCTCCGCCTCCCCCATCCTCCCCCGCGCCTCCCCCCATCCTCCCCCGCGCCTCCCCTCCCTCCGCCTCCCCCCATCCTCCACCGCGCCTCCCCCCATCCTCCACCGTGCCACCCCCCATCCTCCCCCATCTCCGCCTCCCCCGCGCCTCCGCTCCCCCGTTCTCCGCGCCGCCTCCTCCCCTCCCTCATCCGCCTCCTCCCCTCCCTCATCCTGTCTCCCGCGAGGCAGGCAATGGCCAGCGACGGTGACACGCGCGGCCTCGAGGCACAGGCGGCCACCGATCCGGAATCCCCGGCCATTGAAGCCGCCTCCGGCGTTGCGCGACCAGATCCGAGGCCTTGGTGAGCTGGAGGGGAGGGCAGGGGGAGGATGACTGGAGGGGGAGGGGCCGCGTCGCAGGCCTACGGGGAGGCGTGGTACTGGGACGAGCGCTACCGCAAGGAGGCCGGG
The DNA here is from genome assembly GCA_017311315.1 of Dendrocalamus latiflorus. Lineage (NCBI taxonomy): Eukaryota > Viridiplantae > Streptophyta > Magnoliopsida > Poales > Poaceae > Dendrocalamus > Dendrocalamus latiflorus. Next base: position 21,608,723 of record CM029637.1, read on the forward strand.
CCCTTCGGCTGGTACCAGAAGTATCCCGCCCTCGCGCCGCTGCTCCGGCTCTACGTGCGCCCGTAGCAACGCCTCCTCCTCGTCGGCTGCGGCAACTCTGGTGAGTACCCCGTTCCCGTAGGGGAGGGAGCTCTTGACTCCTTGGCTGGTGGGTTGTGGTGACCGTTCTGGTTCTTTTCACGGTTCTTCGCTGTGGTAGCGTTTCGCCCAACCGTTGATAGAATTGGGCGTTGGCTCATGTGATTTCGAGATGGCCTGGGATTCTTGGGAGACTATTGATTGGATCAACGTGGGATGCAATGTAGCCGTCCGTGCTCTATGGGTTCTTGAATTTTTGTAGAATGAATTGAATTGAATGCTACTATATAGAAAGGCTTTGATCACGCGGCGTTTGTTCCATGGTATGCCATATATATGAATAAATGCAATAGTATAATTAAAGCAATTAGCATTTCGGTACATCATAAGAAAAGCTGCTCCGTTCTTCATTGTGGAATTGGTTACGAGTGAGTGATCTGTCTGGTCAATTTAGTACAGTACCTGAAATAATCACATTGTCCGGCTAAAAAGCGTATGCAAAATGTGGTGCATTATGGGCTCCTGTCCCTTGTCACCAAAACTTTTTCGGCCTCATCTTCTTAGGCATGTAAAGGTTTGAGTTGCGCAAGGTGTTCAATTTCTTTTTTTTTCTGCGTACTTATTGTGTTGACAGTAGGGCGTAGGCTAACGAAAATAAAGAAGTTTTATCCTTACCTTTTTTGAAGTTGCAATGCATAAATATCTGTGCCTCTAATTTTGCCATGCTTACTGGTGGTATTGTTGATAGCTGGGAACTGAGATGTTTTCAGCCACTAATTTTCAATCAAGAATTCTATATATGGTTTCATACTATAGCATTAAGCACTTTCTGACTTTAGATGCCAATTGCTACATTGTTGTCAGTATGTTCATTGTTGGTTTAGTTGACATTACTTAATGTTTTTAATCTACCTTTGGATGTTGCACAGTTTTTGGTGAACACATGGTCAACGATGGTTATCAGGACGTTGTATATCGTCCGTGGTGATCGAACAAATGAAGAAGAAATACCATGATAAGCCTCAGCTGAAATGTATACTCTTTGTTCCCAATCTACTATTATTGAATCCCTTCGGAGTATATACCTCCTAATATGATATATGTTCCTACTATTTACACAGATACGAAGATGGATGTAAGGGATATGTCAGATTTTGAGTCTGGTTCATTTGATGCTGTTATTGACAAAGGTACCATTACCAATGTAATAGTTGCCACTATTACCAATTGCTAACGTCTCTACACGCGTACGAAACATGGCACTGGGTTCTAACCCATTTTGTTGTTTGCAGGAACACTAGATTCTATTATGGTGAGTCAATTGTTGCCAGGATACTCTGATATTCTTCCTGCATGATACTCAGAATCGTGTTTCTTGTATTGTAGTGCAGCCAAAATTCACAAGAGAATACAACTAAGATGCTAGAGGAGGTGAACAGGTAAAGAGTACACTGATATCTGTTTGCGATATCTCTGTTTATTTTACTATAGCTTCTATTTCTTTCTTCTATCTGCAGAATTCTCAAGAATAAGGGGGTCTACATTCTGGTAAATGATCTTGTATTTTATTTACTTATGGTAACCATGTGATTTAGCGGAAAATAAAAATGCTAAGGCTGCTGGGAGGCAAGCTGGAGTTGATTCCATTGAACAGATAATGAAAAGAGCTATAAGAATTGTCCCAATCTCTGATGACCTTGGAGGGTGTGCTCTATGCAAGTGAGTACTGTGTGTCTTAGTTTTTTCCTTTTTAATGTATTTGTTCTATTCATTACTATCCTAATAATCTACGCTTGAACCAGATTGGCTAATTGTGGCAAGGAAATGTTATAGACTTATAGTTGTAGTACCCAAGGTTCATCTTTTTTGGTACCTGCTCAATTGACAGCCTATGAGTGGTCGAACGGCTACCTGAGTGGTCGTACGGCAACAGAAGTGGTCGGAACCAGTCGTAATTGATTGGAACCGGTCGTAAAAAAGTCCTGGGAGGTCGTAAGGCCTTTACAACACGCTCGTCGTCGTCGTCGTCAAATATTATATATTGCAGATCAACAAATTTTATCTTGTTTTGTATTTTACCGTAGCGTTAGCGGAGGAGACGCCTCGGCGAGGAGGAGAAGGCGGCCATCCTCCTCATGGCCCTCTCCTCCGGCATCATCTACGCCTGACCCCACAACCTACCTAGCAACAATAGAGCGAAGAGAAGAGAGAGAAAGGGCAGCATGAGACGAGAGGAATGTGTGGACATAAACAAATGACTGAGGTATGTCTTGTGTTTTCATTTCTAAATACTGAAGCTAATGATTAGATACAGGTTGCGAACTGTTCTTTGTCCATATGTCTCAATGCTTTCTCTACATGAGAGCCTTTATTCTCTTATTTCAGTTATTGCTTTGGTCGAACCACAGTTCCTTTTTTGTACTCCTTTCGTCCTGAAATTAGGGTTGAAGCTTATTGCATATTATCAATTCTCTTTATCTATAATTCTATACTATTAACGCCTATTTGTATTTTGCTTCCTTCAGTTAGTTATGGACGCAGCTACCACTTGGCATTGAATTCTCTATTTGCTTCTGTGATGGCAAGTGTTATGTTATGTTGTTGCCTGTGATGTTTGTTGGTCATGTCATTTTCCCTGTCCTATTTCATGGTAAAAGTGTACTCTTGCAGGGAGCAGTAGAAAATTTGCTAGAGAGAAGTGCCTATATTCAGTTGCTTGATGGATCTGTTGTGCTCTTGGATGAGGGTGCCAAGGCGCTCATACTGTCAGCACTTAGTGAAATGTCTACCAGTGCATTGCGCTGTTTTTTAATTAATGACATTTTTTAGAAGACATATAGCATTCTCATGTTGTGCAAGCAATTACTAAATAATCCGGGTTTTTTCTTTGCAGGTATGATGAGTTGGCCAACAAGGGCAATGTTGAATATATTGCCGGAGGTAATGTTTTCTTAACCTGCACGTGTTTTGTTTTTCAAATCAGGATTCTAGCCCCTAATTTTATTAAGAAAATTGGCAAGTACAGAGTTTTAACCAGAAACTAAAATATGTCCAATATGTCATAATTTGTGCATATAATATGATAAAATATTTCATCTTGGTGGATTTGCTGATTGTTTATGTTTCACTTGCTTTTCTTCTTCCAGGAGCCACCCAGAACTCTATCAGGGTTGCCTAAGTAAGCTCTGAAGCCACTAAAGTCATAAGCAACCAATTGATGTAGCTAGGTCTGTTTGTTTACTGTATGTCATGGCTTTGCAGTGGATGCTTCAAATTCTTGGTGCAACAAGTTACATGGGTTGCATTGGAAAGGACAAGTTTGGTGAGGAGATGAAGAAGAATGCACAAGCTGCTGGAGTTATTGTTAGTTCTATAGTTCCTTTTTTCCATACCTTTTGATACAATAATAATGGGCATGTTCTTTTTTGCTGAGACTTAATGAATCTTAATGAATCTGATTGTTCGTTTTATTTTTTACAAATTTTATCTTGTTTTGTATTTTATCGTAGCGTTAGCATGGACAAACTCCTAGTAAGTACAGAAAGAGCAGCAGGAAATTATACGGTACAGTACACACCAGGTTGTGCAGAGGTGAATCGTTGCGTGCCTTTATCGTTTTTTTATTTAACCATTTTCTTAATAATATTTTCAAATAAAACCATCTAAAAGTATCCACAACGCCTCTAATGTTGCAGCTAGAGTTTATTTTCAAAACATAATTCGGGGGAAGAGTTTGCATTTAAAATAAATGTAAAAATGTTTATTTATAACAATATTAAAAGGATCCATATTTATCCATCTGTTTTAAGAACTCGTATTGATTGATAATAGATACTTAGACCAACTTTAATATGTGTTTAAGCTGATTCAAATAGAGGAGAGAGAGAGCCCATTAAATCGATTCGAAACACTGGAGCTATCGATTCCAACCAAAAAAAACCTCAGGAACCACACTCTCTTCTTGAATCGAAATAAAAGAAAGTATGTAACGCCCTCGTTTCCGGGGCGCCAGGATTCGGCATTTCGCAACTACTCAAGCCTGGACAGTTACGGAGCGTCGAGCAAGAGAAAATCATCACAGCACATGCTTACAACAAAAGCACCAACTTACATTACAACATATGGTTTAACAACCAAGTTTTGCTGCAACGGGCGTGCAAGCCCAAAGTATTACATTACAAAAACCACCACGAAGCCTGAGCGCGATTGAGACTTAAAACCAAGGATCCTCATCGTAGAAAGGCTCTTCTGGAGCTTCCTCGAAAGCCTGACCTTCACCAGCTTCATGGCACTCTGAAGGGTTTAGCAAGTTGTGAGCTAACCAGCTCAGCAAGTCACAAAGGAAATCCCTAACTTAGCTACCTTGCTCGGATCAACAAAGGATGGGAGTATACTTGTTTTATTAACTTAAGTGGATGTGGTTTTCTTTACAAACATTTTTAGAAATCTAAAAGCCTATAGTTACTCCTTAAAATTGAGGGGGTTTTCATGAAAAGATAATTAACCAACTAATCCAATTAAAACACTTGTAAAAACTACTTATGCTTCGCAGCTGGAATCACCCAAAAGACACAGCTCCAATGATCGGGAGCACGGCGTATTCGAATACCATTCAATTGACTCTACAGAGTTGCCCAACTTTACCCACAAGCATTCTTAACCCTCATGACTGAGTTAAGGAACCGGGTCGTTTCACTACTCAACCCTTGGTATACACTCTACCCGATAGGTTAGGAGCTCGCACACCCTCAGGTATCCATTGGCCGACACGGAACGCTAGGCCCGAGTTGTGGAGACCTATTGTTGTCTTAGTCCGGATCTGCCGATCCACACCGACTCCCAATGCAGGGCTTCACTCAAGTTGAGCAGGTACTAAATTAGGGTTGACAAATCAACACATGTGGTTGAGCAGCCAATATGTCATTTGCTCGGTGTATGTAACAGCCCAGGTTTTAATAAAAAAATAAAAATATTAAAAGTAATTCAAAATAAAAATAAGTGTTTTGGTTGCCTAAAGTTTATTTTTGATTTGCCCTGATTTTCTGCTTTTAGGAAACACCGGATTTGAAAAGTAATTTAGATAAAAAAACATAATATTAAGTAAAATGATATTTTGATTTTCTATAAAAATTCTATTTCAAATTAACTATTTGGAAGCATTTGGTGTTTATCTGGTTTCCCTGTGTTTTTCTGGTTCTTAAAAATCAATTTCAAAGCTAAAAAAATATTTTTGTAAAAATTAAGGACCAACTTTAAGTTGGAAATATTTTTCCTAAGTCTAAATCATCTCCAGGAATTTCTGTGAATTTTTCTGGAATTTTTAGACTTTATTTTTATTTTTTGGAAAAACAATTATTTTTTTTATTTTCTCTCTCCTGCTACTATTCATCGTCTTCACGTTTCGTTCCAGAGAGCACTCACGCACAGCGCCATGGATGGGGTTTTGAAGCTTCTAGAACTCGAGATTTTCTCAACCTTTTCTTGCGGAACAAAATACATTTGAATCCTCTCATCAAGACCTTTCCGCAATCGGCATTTTTCTCTTGCCAACAAAACGGCATTCTTCGGCCATTTGCGCCGTGTACAGTGGATTCCGGCCACGATTGACCACACCATTGGCTTTGCCTTTGCGCGTTTGCTTCCCTCGCCTTCGCCGGAGCTTCGCCGGAGCATCACCGGAGCACCGTGGCTAAACCGTGCCGTCGCTTCTCTCCTCGCTGCAGGCCGACCGTGCATCTTCGACCACAGCTAAGGTGAGCACTGTGTTCCTCATGTTCTCCTCTTCGTTTCGCCATAAACCTCACCCGCTAACTCCTCTCCGTTTGCCCGGAACGCCGATGTCAACCCGTCGATCGTTGAATGTCTTCTCCGCCGTGTTTCGCCACCATCCGATATCCTTTGGTCGAGCCGTTTGTACCGTTGAGTTTGCCTCGACGCGTTCTACATCGTGCTTCCATCGCCATCACCTGAAGATCCCCCGAGTCCTCGTCGACCTTGTCAGGCCCAGACACTAAAACTGTACCTTCGCGCGTACACCCCTTTTTGGTAAGCGCTTCGATTTTTATTCGCGTCATATTGTGTCCTAGCCTCTAGGAAATTTTTTTACCATTTTGTTTAATTTTTCGTGGAGCCAATTGTCAGGAATTGAGCTTTCCGCGAAAATGGCCGTTTGTGACTCCCGACGCCGATTCGTCGCCTCCGATAAGCCTTAGCCCATGCCGTAATTTTTTTTAGACTTGCCTCACAGCGTTCTACGCCGTGCTTCCTTCCATTTCCCCGAAAAGCCTCCACAAATTTTTGCCTCCGACACCTCGCCATGGCTGCCAATGGCATCGCGTGTCCCCATCTATCCGGTAATGTTTTTCCCCAATCCATTCACGTCACATCGTGCCAAATTATCCTAGGTAGCCACCTTTCAAATGGTTTTGGATTCGCTCCACCGAGCACCAAGATATCAAGTTTTTCCTATTTCTTCACTATCGTCGTTCAAACGTCGATTGTATCGTGTCCGATGAACTTTCGGCTTAGCCAATAATTTTTCTAGCCTCACCATACCATGTTCTACCCTATGCTCTCGTTACATCTCCACGTTCCATACCTGGTGCTATCTCTCTCCAACCTGTCGCTGTCGCTACCACGCCGTCACCGCCGTTTTTCTCTCACCGCCGGTGATTGTCGCCGTTCCTCGCCGCCATACCTGTGTCACCACCTTCGCCTCGTCACCAGGAATCCATTTTGCCCATTCGCCAGCCACCTCGTAGCCAACCGGCATCGTACTATTCAAAAGATAATTCTCAGATTTGGTTATCATTTCATGTGATGTCCAAACTTCCAGATATTCGTTCTCCCTCATACAAACCCTGAATCTGTTGATTCTTTCTCCTAAGTTCATCTAAAATCATAATCTATCCGTCAATATATATTTTATAATTTTTGGATTTATTTGGATTTATTCGCTTTGGTTCTTCGCGTGTAGACTGCGACGTTTCGGAAGAATTCGACGACGATTCACACCAGACTATAGAGCAAGGCAAGTCACACTCCTTGATCATGTTGATCCCAGTTTGCAAATAAAATTATCTTATTTTAAATTATACTGCATGCATATTTTTAGACACTGTATTTCAATGCAGTTTTAAGTTTAGTTAATACCTGTTTGTTATTACCTCCTTTGACATTGAATTCCCCTGATATCTTGTCACCCTAGAATCAAACTCTAGTTAGTACACTAGTATTGGTTAGAGAGTTTTATATCAAATGCTTAGACCGGCTTAGACATAATCTTGTTTTGGGGTACCTTTTCACATAAAATGATAAACTTTTCGAATGTATTCTTGACTTCGGTGAGTCAAGAAGGTTTATGAAACATTTTCAAAATAAAATATAAAATCTGGTTTAGACTTAGGCTAATGGTTAGGTGGTGGGTGCAGGCATGCACTGTTGTTCGGAGACACAGTGTTGATTGTCGTGCACAGAGGATACGTGGTTGAGCCTAAGTCAATTAAGGACCTGTCTGTGAGCTATTGTTGCAAAGCCCTAACGTACTACCACAAGGCTGGTATGGGACAGTCCTGGCTAAATAATTTGCGGGTCCCAACCTGAGCCATTTCGTAGGTTGAAAGTGAGCGTGGCGTAGGCCATGAGAAGTCTCACTTGGCTCAAGAGGGGGTCCCGGTCTGGTGGATTCCTTACTGGGGTGAAACCTTAGTGTTGGCTTGGCCAGGTTGAAGGCTTTGCATTGTAAAGGCCTTGTCGTGATCTCCCCGCCGCACACCTAAGGAAGTGTGTAACTCGCGTGGCAAAACGGGATGATCATGTCTTGTGGGTAAAGTTGTACAACCTCTGCAGAGTGTATAATCTATCCTGGATAGCCGTGCCCACGGTCATGGGCATGCTGAGTAAAAGTTTTTCATGGATTAGACTTTGTTTTTCAAAAATATTTTCGAAAACCTTGTGGATGGATGGAATCCACGAGAGATGAAAACCTTGCGGATGGATGGAATCCACGAGAGATGAAAACCTTGCGGATGGATGGAATCCGTGAGAGATTGAAATCTGGTGAATGGATGGAATTCATCAGAGTTGCGCAGTGAAAGCGTGTGGATGGATGGAATCCATACGTGATCTTTTGGAAAAGATGGTCCGGGGTGGGATGCCCGTGGATAGGTTGGTGTTTGGTCGAAGCCTGCACTGACGGTAATATTTTCAAATACAAGTATTGTTTTTACTTACTGAATTAAATTCAGCATTTTCAATCTATTTACCATATTTCCTTAAATGTTGTTTTATGCAAACTAACCCTATAAGCCTTCCATTGAAGTCTTTATCATTATGATGCATTCTCTCCGTGTGACTTGCGGAGTACAAGTTTGTACTCACCTTGCTATCTCCACACAGAGAAGGACGACTTCAACTACGGTGAAGACTTGGACGAGTAGGCCGCGTCTTACTGTCGTTTGCCTGTGGGCAGGCTCAGTGGGTTTCTTCCGCTTCGGTTTTTCTTCCGCTGCTTATGTTTAATTTTGGCTTATGTGCCGTGGATGTAAACTTTGGCAATTCTGCCCATATTTAATTAATAAATGTCATTATGGTTGATATTTATATTTGTTGTTCACTGTGTGCACTAGCTGATCCTGGACTAGTGCGATTTACACAGAGGATCCAGGAGTTGTTGCTCCGGGTTCCGACAGTGTAAGAGTCTAGTCCTTACATTTTCACGAGGCACTCAACCTCCACGCCAGGGCAAGACGGTAGGCAAAGACCGTCTCACGGTGTCCCACAACGTCTTTATCCTAAAATCTCAACTTTCCAAATCTATCGACCCGCGGCCACAACCCTAGTAGTGTAAAGATTTGCATGAAATATAAATATACTACAAGTATTCATATCATACTTAGAGTAAATCTAGGGTTGACAAGGGCGGGGCTACAATTCAACATGGCAATTATCGGTGGCAGATATTATCTTCATATCATGTCATTATAAATATTTTATTTTACACAAATTAACATTTCACAACTAACAATAATGCAAATAGCATAATAACATAATTAAGCAACATGAGATTCAACATGATCAAGGTTTTGCGATTTGCCTTGAATCTCGACGATCTCGACAATCTCGTAAGCAGCACTCCCTTGGTCTTGGCCTTGCACCGAAACCTCCGAAAACTCCAAAGCTAGCACAAACACACGAAAATAACATAAGTCCGGTTTGAGCCTGATCAAGCGAGGAAAAATAATCTATGAAAAAAGAGTAAAAAACATAAATATTTAAATGGGAGATTTTTAAATTTTTTGGGAGGAATTTGGTGGATTGGTGATCAAAAATAGGTTCAGGGCATCAAAATGAGCAAGATGGTGAAATTTGGGAATTGTTAGGATTTTCTGTGATTTTCTAGGATTTATTTAGATTTTCTGGATTTTTGGAAAATGAAAATCTCTGAAAATTCGCTGTGAGCAGTGTCGGGCCGGCCCAGTGCAACAGTGCGGCCCGGGTGGGAAAACAGCTCGCGCGGCCCAAGCGCGAGGTGGCCGGCGCAGCTGAGCAGGCCAAGTGGCCTCGGCCCATACACACGCACACGCCCACCCGAAGCGGATGGCAGATGCGTAGCTTAATCGAGCGGCGGTAATGCGAGGCAGACGGAGAGACCAAATTGATCGGGTCAAGTGGGATCGGACGAGTGAGAAGCGAGACCATCCGGTGGCCGAGGTTAGACGGCAACGAAGGCATGGACAGTGAGGATGCGTCCACGTCGTCGTCATCTACCTCCGACTCGTCGTCCTCGCTGAGAGGCAGAGAACGACGGCGCTGGAGGAACAGCGCCGACGGCACTCTCCGATGGAAACCAGGGGTGGTAAGGGGTTCTCTGGAAGGTGGGGAATCCATTTCTGAGCTTTGGGAGGCATGGGAGGGTTCAACGGCGGCGAACGGCCGGGAAAAAGGCGACGGCGATTTTCGGGCACCGGAGGCCATCGGAGGTGCTCTGGGCAAAATGGCGGCGTCTGGACCATCTCGGGGATGAGGGGAACTCGATGGTGGTGGTGGATCGAGTTAAAAAGCTCTCTGGCGAGCTGGCCACGGCAGCCCCCTTTCGGTCAACGGCGAGCTTCACCGCCAGGATAGGGGAGGGGCGCTCTCGGCCAGCGGAGTCCACCATCGCGTTCAGGGAGTATAGGAGAGCAAGTCAGTGAGAGGAATCGGATTTTAATCGAGAGGAGAAGGAGAAAGGCTCGGGAGTTCACCGGTGACGGAGAAGATGATCGGCGGCGACATAGGGGCTCGGAGCTCAATCGGCTGCTTAGGGAGTGTCTCGGGAGCTTGGGGTGACAATGCCGGGGCTGGGTTGGCTTAAGAAGGCGCAGAGAGGGCTGGCGTTGAGGGAGCAGGTCGGGGCAGCTCGGGGAAGTAATGGCGCGGCGTGGGCATTGCTGCGGAGCTGCAGGCGGCCTGGGGAAGCTGCGGGAGTGGGAGAGGCACTACTACAAAAAGCCTAATAGTAGACGCCAAATCACAGACGGTTTTGTGAAACCGTCTGTGATTTACACTATTACAGACGGTTTTAATTTGGAGGCCGTCTGTGGTATTTGTGGCGGGAAAAATGAGTATCACAGACGGTTCTTAACGCTGAACCGTCTGTGATACTAGAATATCACAGACGGTTTTATAATAAAAACCGTCTGTGATATTCCAGATTATCACAGACGGTTTTTATTATAAAACCGTCTGTGATACTAGAATATCACAGACGGTTTTATAATAAAAACCGTTTGTGATAATCTGGAATATCACAGACGGTTTTTATTATAAAACCGTCTGTGATATTCTAGTATCACAGACGGTTTTATAATAAAAACCGTCTGTGATACATTTCCCGCCTTGCAATCCCTCAAAATTTCATATTTTCCCGCTTAAGTCCGAGTATGGTTCAGTTTTGAGACACCTTCAGTAAAACGGGCATAACTTTTGCATACGGTGTCCGTTTTCGACGTTCTTGTACTCGTTGGAAAGCTAACGACGAGCCCGATCCAAAAAAACGACCCGCTTGCGCCCGTCGACCTCCAAGACCCCGAAAATCGGCCATCTTTGGACCTAAACCTGCGTCGCAAGTTTTTGGTTTCTGTTTTTGCCCTTTTTCTTGGTTTTATTTTCGGAATTTGGATTTTTCTTCAACTGGAAAGTTGTAGATCTCGTCGAAACCTTTCAAATGAGTATATATAAACTATATAAACTTTTGCTATTTTTTCTTTTCAGACTAGTTGTTTATATTGCATCGGTATATAAAATTTGTGCTCCAATTCACAGACGGTTCTATATATAGAACCGTCTGTGATATTCATTCATCACAGACGGTTCTATATATAGAACCGTCTGTGATAATCTGACCGCTGGGCCTATCGATCCTCAGCCCCACGAATCGTAGCTCCGCCTTTCCGTTCCCGCGCCAAAAATTTCGAATTCCCGCTTCTCCCTCCCTCTCCCTTCCCTATAAATATACCCAAAATCCAGCCTCTTTACTGGTCTCCTCTTCCTTGCTATCCTCCTCCTTGCTGTCCTCCTCCTTGCTGTCCTCCTCCTTGCTGTTCTCCTCTTCCTTGCTGTCCTCTTCCTTGTTGTTCTCCTCCTCCTTGCTGTCCTCCTCCTTGCAGACGACGCAGAAGCATCTAGCTCGTGCCAACCGGGCAGACGCTCAATCAACGCCGACGATGGTGGTCATCAAAGACATTCAGCTCATGCGTTGCATCAGGGGCGAGAAGGCATAGATGATCTTTGCTTGTTGTGTAACCTGCTCGTTGTTCTTGTTGTGTAACATGCTCGTTGTTCTTGTTATGTAACCTGCTCGTTGTTCTTGTTGTTCTTGTTGTATAACCTGCTCGTTGTTCTTGTTGTGTAACCTGCTCGTTGTTCTTGTTGTGTAACCTGCTCGTTGTTCTTGTTGTGTAACCTGCTCGTTGTTTTGAGATATTGTAATGGTATACACTAATCTTAATAAAAATTGATGTTTTATGTTTGTGAAATGAATTGAGATGTGAATTGGATGTATACATGTACATGTTGATCTGCTTGTTTCAGAGGGCATGGCTAGCATTTCCTGAGGCTAGCCAATAAACAGAAATAGGTTTAGAAATAGAAGGGAATATCACAGACGATTTTTAACTAAAAACCGTCTGTGATAGTTATAATCACAGACGGTTTTTAGTTAAAAACCGTCTGTGATATGTAAATATCACAGACGGTTTTTAACTAAAAACCGTCTGTGATAACTATATATCATAGACGGTTTTTAACTAAAAACCGTCTGTGATATTTGCATCACAGACGGTTCGAAAACCGTCTGTGATGACCTCGTATTATCACTGACCCATAATTTCAGACGGTTCACAAAACCGTCTGTGATGACGTTTTTGAACCGTCTGTGATGACCTTTTCTGTAGTAGTGAGGGGTCGCGTCCGAGCGACGGGGTGTGACGAAGCCCTGCGACGGGCGTAAATGCGCGGGAGCAGGTGGCCGAACGAGATGGGCAATATCGCACTGCGCGGAGGAGGGAGAAGCTGGGGCTGACGGGTGGGCCACGGGTGGCAGGGAGCGAAGACCGGGTCAGGCACGGACGGGGACGGCCGGCGACGGCGAGCCGGCGCGAAGCCCGGCGCGGCGGAGCTCAGCACGCAGCGCAGGCGCGTGCGCGAGAGGAAAGCGGGAAAGGGAGGGCGCCAACATAATGGGGAGGCGGGTGGCCGAAAGAGGAAAGTGCACCCCGTCGGGAATTTTCAAAAAGGGAAAGGGCTCAAAAATCACTCAAAAATTCAGGGGCATTTCAAAATACAACCTGTCCCACCTGTCAGATGCACATATGATATTGTTGCCATGCACGCAACATCATCGAGGCCGATGCACTAGGCTCCCTGCCGCCGACGGCCGCCGCACGCCGTCACCATCTCAGCAAGGTGCTGTTCGTGCTCATCGTTACATTCAGATATAATGCTAGAAGCCTCGGTCCGCCATGGGGGCAGAGGAGGTTGGAGGGAGTCGCAAACGAGGGATGGCAACGCTGGTTGGGCGGAGGGAGCGACACAGCAGTAGTGAATCTATTTGTTTGGCGTGTCACCAATGCGGAGGGAGATATATCTTTTGTATATGTTTATGTGTCATGTGTTTGAACCTAATTTAATTCAATAAATTGGAGATGCTCTTAAACACATATTTGATAATTATGCTTCTAATTGTATTTGACTGATATAAATCACCTATACAAACAATTAAATATCTTATTTAGTCTTCTTAAGACTCTAAAAAGTTTGTTTGGATCTTGTGTCTTAACAAAACCATATTTTTTTAAATTCATCTTAGAGCCTAACAAAATTCTTATTAGCAGAATTGAATTGCATAACTAAACTTGGGACAAAATTGACTGGCTATAATTTTACAATAGTACCGTTTGATCAGTACATTTATTAGGTTAAATATGATGCAGATTTTAGACAAACTAAAATTTGGTTTGCATGCAAACGCAAGCTTAAACAAATTGAAATAAAAGTGCTGTAATCTTTCACCTCACAAAGAATTACTGCGCATTTCCCCAATAATTATACATCCCACACTAATTTTGTACTTCCATTAATTAAATACTGGAGCGAAGCGCTTTTTTTCTTTTTCCAGATGGATCAAGCCGGAGCGGAGATTGTTAATTCTAGAGATCTCTAGCTGTCTCATAAGAGCCAACAAAACTCCCAAGTGATGCTCTAAACGGTTTAAAAGTCTGATTTCAGACTTCTGCTTTTAGTTTTTTGCTGTAAGGGTACTGTAGCAGCTGTTTACCTTTATTGACTCAAAATATAAGAAAAAAAAATTAAAAACACTGCTATATCCTTTAGAACAATACAAAGGAATAGAGGGGAGAAAAGGAAAACCAAAAAAGGCTAAAAAGCCAAGAAAACAGAAATTAAAAAGCCGAGCGTTTCAAGTGACTTTTGGCTTCTAGAAGCTAAAGACTTTTAAGTCGTTTGGAGCATAGCCTAACCAGTCGATTTCCTTGCTCCAGAAATATATACTATATAAACATCTCTTTCCATTACAAAAGTTTTTCATTTGATTTCTGATTCGGCCAGTTCTCATGTGAGATCTGTTCTTCTTTGTAGTAACATCTTTAGTTCCTTATTAAGGCACTGGCTCTGCTCACTGCTGCTCCTGTGATCCATGATCGCTGCTGCTTCTTGAGCTCTGCAGAGGTCGGCCCTGCGCCATCTGAAGACTACAAGTCTAAAACCTACTCGTGAGTAGGGCTGTAAACGAGCCGAGCTCGAGCGAGCTTGACCTTCTAAGCTCGAGCTCGGTAGAAGCTCGAGCCGAGCTCGAGTTGGGGTCCGAGCTTGGACCTGAGCTCGAGCTCGGTTCGGCCTAAGCTCGAGTAGGCTCGAGCTCGGCTCGTTGAAGCTCGATAACAATTAAAATAATTTATTATGCACTATTTTTCAATAATAAAATTTTTTTAAGTTCGAGCTCGGTTCTAGTAAACTCGATAACAGTCAAAATAATTCAAATACACACTAATTTTTAATAATAAGAAAAGCTCGAGCTCGAGTTCGGCTCGGCAAGAATTAATATGTATTACTATTTAAGCTCGAATCGGGTCTCGTGAACTATTTGAGCTCGGCTCGGTGAAGCTCGCGAGCTCGAGATCAAGCTCGAGTTCGGCTCGTTTAAAGTTCGAACCGAGCTCGAATCGAGTCTAGAACAAGCCGAACTCGAGTAGCTCGCGAGTTTCGAGTTTTTTTTCCAGCCCTACTCGTGAGAGGGGACGCGTCTGGTATTCAGTCAGGCTCATGCCTCCTCCACTGGGCTGCATGCTAATGGGCAATGGCATCTTGACCTAGCTGCATCTGCGTATTTCTGCAACGTCTACTACACTTCACTCGAGAAAGCAGTACTATACATCTCTTCCAATGTGCATCGAAGTTGGACCGGGAGGAGAGGGGGCAGCAATGGCGGCGAGGCCACATGCGAAACGCAGGATCATGCGAGGGCGCTATGCCATGGTTCGTGGCGTGGGAATCTCTCGAGAAGGACAAAACGGACTAGCTACACTTGGCGGACGCTGGGAGCGTCAGCAAGCGAGCGCATCTACCATCGATCGGCCGCGGGTGCGCGCGCGTGCGGCAGTCCCGCTCGTTTCGGTTTCATTTTTTAACTTTTAGATGCTGGTTCACTATTTCTTAATTTTAATTTTATCTTTTGGATGCTGGTTCGCTAATTTTTAATTTTCTTAATCTGATTTTTTTTCTGATGCCTCGCATATGGTATGAGCGTTGCATGCGGCAAGGCGAGGGGGCCACTGAGGCGAACCGCTGGTGGGAGAGCTCCGCCGCCGTCGGATCCGGTCGCCTGGATCGTGCTGTGTCTGCACCATCGCCATGCCCGCAGTGTTGGGCTGGGCTGAGTACAGCCCGATATGTTGAGCTGGATCGAGCCAACCATTGGGCCGATTTGTCAGGCCTAGCCTGGCCTTATTCATGCCGTGCCAATCTAGCCCGCCATGTGACAAGCCTTTACCATGCTTGGACCATACCGGGTTGATCGGGCCTTGGGCCAAGCGGATCTTGTCCTGATTCGAAAAAGTTCTGACTCTCATCACTAGTCATAAGTCCTAACAGCTAGGACAAAGATTGACATAGACCCCGCTAGAAACGGCTTCAGCTTTTTAGTTTCTAAAATTCGGTATTTTCATTTTCCCCTCTTTGTTCTTTTGCATTATTTAAAAAGAGTTAGCGGTGTTTTTTATTTTTTTTTCTAAAATTTTTACTATTTTCTTATTTTTATGACTAATAAAAAGCTAATAACCGTTGTAGTAAAAAAGCCTACACAAAAAAACAAAAAGCCAAGGCTTTCATCCCTTTGGAGCAGGCCATCATCAAGAGGAGATCCCTAAAAGTCAAAACATGAGCCACCCAGTAGTCTCACATTTTTACTAACTTTCCCTATCGCTGGAGCGTGGCACGCGGGAAAGAAGACAATGCTTGATACTCCTTCGGTCATAAATACATGTTATTTTGGATATTGTTATAGTCAAACTTTCAAAACTTTGACTATCAATATCTTTTAAATATTTAAATTAGGTACATAAAAATCATATATGTAAATATTATAATATTATTGTTTTTATAAAACATATTATTATAGAAATTAGTTGTCAAGGTTGTGCTTTTAGATATCATGTCGATGTTTAAAATGACATATACTTGTGACCGAAAAAGTATATTAGCAGCTCTTTTCCACCCCCACTTCTATTCCCCAAATATGCCCAAGCAACAAGCATCCGTATATACCTAGCCGTTTTCCCACCGCATGCACTTCCATTTCCTAACACAGAGCGAGAGAAGTGGAGAAGCGGAATTGGAAAAATAAACCATGGTTGATCCATGGTACAAAATTCAGACCGGTGATTTGGTTCAATGGTTCGTCGGTTGGACCACCGGTTCGATGTTCCAACAGCTGGTTCAAAAAAAAAGTAAAATAATAGTTGTTGCCAGTTTGGTAGAGAAGAAAATGTTTAACTATACTTATTTTGTCCGCTAAGGACATGTAAGATAGTACATATTAGCTGTATGTATTTTGGGTGATGCGCAGAGCGAGGAGGGATAAATATGTTAATTTTGTAGATGCATTTTTTACGGTATGTACTATTGTATAAATAATTCATTAATTATATGAGACCATTACAGATAACTATATAGACAACCTATTAATTATATGAGGCTATTACAGATAACTATATAGACAACATATTGTATGAATTGTCATTAATTTTATCTATAGATGATATGAAGATATATTATAGACAATTATCGTCTACATCGTTATACATACTCTAAGTCAACAAACCAACTTTGCCAAGTTGGTTTCCTCGTGCGCTAGGCCACATCGCATGTATGCCATGAGGTCTCGTGTTGGATTGCTGGTGGGCGCAAGTTATGTTCGTGCATAGGGGAGTGCCTTGGTCTAACCGATCCCCGTTGCCGGTTTAGCGCGAAATCGGCCGGTCTGACGGGGTTTTCACACTGGTTTAAGGTCTCACTCATTACAACTTTAGCTTTTGGATTCTGGCTTATTTTTCACTATTCATAAAATTTATCTTTTTCTGAACTTTTGGCATTTTTTGCCGGTTCTTTTTTTACCGTATTCGTTCGTGTTGTCCGTAATGAGCTAACATATTTTTCCTATTTTTAATTTTTTAAATTTAATTACGCTAAATAAGTTACCTTTAGTTACAGTAAAATTTCAGCAGCTACAATGTAAATTATAAACCATAGCTTTTCAGTCCAACCGAACAGGACCTAAGACGCCTTGTGCGTATTGACGGTCTTCGCTTTAGTTCGGTGGAACCACCGGTCGCCTCACACGGACGCGCGTACCGGCACTCGTCGCCATCAGTTCGATCCAAACATCGTACACGGTGGTCGTGCGCCCCCCACGTGCCCATGTGCCGCCCGAGCCTCCTCGCCGGCCATCCTAGCTAGTGGTATTTTTGCGGTTTCACGCCTCGTCTCCTCCCCCGCTCGCAACACGCACCCTCTGCTTGACGATGACGTTCAATGGCCGAGGACTTGCATCTCCCGTGCCACAAATTTTTTGTAGTATTTTTTTACGAGATCTTAGATGTGACTTTAATTATTACTTTTGTAGCTTTAAATTAAGATATGGTAATAAATTATAATATTATAAAAATATTTTTAAATGATAAATTTAATAGTATAATTTTTATATAATTAATCTGTATACTTTGAAATCTATTACCGGTCAAACTTCAGAAGTTAACGGCACCGATTTTAGATGTAAAGTAAAAAAAAATGAGGAAGTACTCATCTGCTTGTACATCAGTCTTGACAGTTTTGAGTTCGAAGAAACATTTGATCAACTCGGTTTCGGTTTCTGGCTTATTTTTCACTATTTATAAGTTTTGTCTTTTTCTGAACTTTTGGCTTTTTGTTGAGCTTTTTTGCCGGTTCTTTTTTTCCCGTATTTGTTTGTATTATACGTAATGGGCTAACATATTATGGGCTAACATATTTTTTATATTTTTAAATTTAATTATGCTAAATAAGTCTCTGTCAGCTACAGTGTTTTTTTTCAGCCAGCTATAGTGTTTTCAGCCATAAGCCATGAGCTTTTCAGCCGAACCGATCACCAGAGGAAATGTGATGACGATTTGCCCAAACGCATTTCCTTTTTCCTAACGGTTGCTGATTCATTTCAGCATCGGTTGGGTAGTGTGATTGGTGTGGCATTCGGATCGTCTGTTCGAAGAACCTTTTGCCTGTTGCTGCTGCATATTAGATGGACGGGATTATCTCCAAAATTTTCCCAGATTTTATTACGCTTTCGGTAGAACTGACTGCATCCACTTCTGAACCTTCCGAAACAAGCATGGAAACGTGAGCCAGGCTGCGCACAATTCAGTTACCGCTAAAGAAAACAATTTCTAGTATTTTGCAAGCAAAAAAAAAAAAAAACAAAGAGAAAACTAGAAAAACACACAAGGACCTCATCACAAATGGCAAGAAACTGAAGGTTCGAACCAATCAATTACAAAGCAAATTCATAAGCAGGCCATGTCATGGCACCATCATCATAATCTAATCACAAAATAATCGAGCCCGTCCCAGCGAAGAAGACGAGCAAGCAGGCTAAGCAGCCTCCTCTTTAAGCTTCGAATCCTTCCCCCTCGGCTTTCCCACTCCCTCCTCCTCCCCCTCTCAGTCTCTCGCACCAACGAAGCTTCCAAAGCTGCCAGAAAGATTCCCCAGACCTTCGCCTCCGACTCCAGCCCGTCGAATAGCGGCGCCCGCGGTCCTCCCGAGCTCGGAATCCATGGAGAGGTACGAGCTGCTCAAGGACATCGGCGCCGGCAACTTCGGCGTGGCGCGCCTGATGCGGAACAAGGAGACCAAGGAGCTGGTCGCCATGAAGTACATCCCCAGGGGCCAGAAGGTGCGGCGCCGGATTCGGGCTCCTGTGATGGATGGGAGGCCCGGTTCGAGTTACTTGCGTTGCGATTCATGCGAGATTTTTTTTTGTTTTGGTTTTTCTGATGGGCGCGTTGCTCGTTTTCTTGCGGTTTGCAGATTGATGAGAACGTGGCGAGGGAGATCATCAACCACCGCTCGCTGCGGCACCCCAACATAATCCGATTCAAGGAGGTGAGGAAATGGAGGAGATATTGGGATCTTTTTTGCGTTGTTGGTAAAGAATTCGTGTGAAGAAAAAATCGTTTCTTTTGCAGGTTGTGGTCACGCCGACGCACCTGGCGATCGTGATGGAGTACGCCGCCGGCGGCGAGCTCTTCGACCGGATCTGCAACGCCGGCAGGTTTAGCGAGGACGAGGTGAGGATTAGTTACTTGCTCGAATTAGGTTGGTGCTTCAAATTAAATCCATTTTTGGGGAGTTCTTGCGCTAATCTTAGTTTAAATTGTGGTTGTGTTGTTCTTGCAGGCTAGGTACTTTTTCCAGCAGCTCATTTGCGGTGTGAGCTACTGCCACTTCATGGTCAGACCAAGAAGCTCTTAAAGATTGATTTTTTTAGAAAACAAAAAGATGATTACGTTTGTGATGATAAAAAAAAGAAGTGTTCAGTGCGATTTTTTTTGTGGATTTGCAGCAAATTTGCCACCGAGACTTGAAGCTGGAGAACACGCTGCTGGATGGCAGCCCGGCGCCTCGCCTCAAGATCTGCGACTTCGGTTACTCCAAGGTACTGGCGTTTTTTTAACCTCTCTTTGAAATGATCTTCCCTTCACACTTCACAGCTTCCTGAACTTCCCCAACCCCCCCCCCCCCCCCCCCCCCCCCCCCGCCCCCTGGTTTTCTTCTTAAAAAAAGGATGAATTCTTTTTTTTGTCAAAAAGCGCATTTCTATTAACTTCATTTGTTTTTCACTATTTATAAATTTCATCTTTTTCTGAATTTTTAGTTTTTTTACTTATTCTTTTTTCGTATTCGTTCATACTAATATATTTTTTAATTAAAATTTTAATATAAACCACAACTTTTCAGCCCAATCAAGCGGACCCAAATATCTCACCCCGGAAATGCAATTGCTTTGCTCTCTGTGGACTAGTGCTTGCTGAAAATGCCTGTAGTGGTTGCTAAAAATACTATGCTTTCTTGCCTCGACTTCATCCTCTTTCTTGCGCCAGACTGCTAAAAGAAGCAACACCTGTTGACTCCAAGTTGGTGCAACACTAACACCTTTCTTCTGCAATATGGTTCTTTTTTTTTTTTGCAGTCATCGCTGCTGCACTCGAAGCCCAAGTCGACGGTCGGCACGCCGGCGTACATTGCCCCGGAGGTGCTCTCCCGCCGGGAATACGACGGCAAGGTCAGTCTCCTCCGTCGCTTCTCCTTTTCCCTCGTGACTGCAGCTAGGGCCCAGCGATGCGGTGGGTCCCAGTAGCAGTGTCGGTAGCGCCTCACTTGACCTGAGTACTGACCACGTGCCATCCCCTTGGACTACACGTAACACTGTTCTCAAGGCCACTACCAGAGCCCCTGTAGACCCGGTGTAAGGGTGAGCCCGCTCGTGACAGCGAGTGGGTCCGGGTGTCAGAGGTATAGGTCTATAGACTAGGCCCTTGGGCAGCAGCTATCTGTGGCTGATGGATTTGGGATTTGTCCTTAGGGTGGGTAGAGATCTGATTGCCTGTGGCCGGGCAGACGCGCGTCCTGCCACTGAGCGGTGGGCCCAGCAGGGTCCGTGCCGTGTCCCACTGCATCGTGATTCGTGACGAGGCAGTACGGGCCGTGCGATTCGGCTTCGGGTAAGCAGTAGCTCTTGCCGTCATGGGGACGACCAGGCTGTGGAATGGGCCCCGAGACCGTGCTGACTCAGATAGTGTCTCTTGCTGCTGCTCCTGTGGTTGGATGCTTAGATTCCCGGCTAATGCGGTCTAGAACAAGTAGTAGTACTCCAGTGGTTTGTGTTGAAAAAATCGTCCGAAAAGCAGGAGATTAATGTAAGGATATGTTCCTTTTGTGTGTGATGTCGACTTGGATATGTTCCTTTTGTGTGTGATGTCGATTTGGACATTCACATTCTCTTGTTTTTCGGTAATCACACATCATGCTTGATGGTGATGCCCGCTCCAACTGGCATGCCTGCTTTTCCTGCACGCCAACTAAACATAAAAAAAAAGGGGAGAAAAGGCTTTGGCTGATCGGATTCAGAGTTTCGGACCAATTTAGCGGCCGAGAGTCTGTATCCTGTACACGCCCGCAGCCCCGCTTGCTTTATTAAATTGTGGCCTGGAGAATGTTACAGCTAATTTTGACACATGTTATTTGTGTTAAGTGTGTTTGAGGTAGTCGAAGCTGCAGTCGAAGACGTGGTCAAATCTGCAGTCGAAGGCGTGGTCGAAGAAGCAGTCGAATGTGTGGTGATCATGGTCGAAGTGGTCATAGTCATAAGTTACTGTAGTAGTCGCAACAACCGGTTACCTGTAAGTGTTTTGTAGCAGTCGTAACTGTGTGAGTGGTCGTAACGTTGTAAGTGGTTGTAGCGCCGTGGTCGTGGCGCCTGTGTGAATGGCCGTAGTGTCTGGACTTGGTCTCAGCGAGCGAGTTTTTCGGGTAGTGCGCAATATGCACAAGTCGTGGAGTCGTGGTGCGCGATGTGCACAAGACGTGTAGTCGTGATCGGTAGAACCGGATTACAGAGTGTCTATTTATATTCTTGTAATTAGTCTATTGAGTAGTGTGTAGCGGTGAATAATAGAGAAAAGTAAAAAACGACGCAAGTCAAGTTCGCGTTAGAAAATACTCTACTGTTCATCATCTTCCCCGTGTAGTATGTGTCCATTGGCAAGTCGAGTGTGTGCTTCCTGGATTGAGTTTAATAAGAGAAAAGCTAGATTAGCTGGTAAAAGCATGAGATTCTTCTTTCACACCTGTTTTGAGTGAGCTTGAAGTAGGGATTCTTTGTAAGTTCAGTTGTGCAGTGAGTTTCCGGCGTGTGAAGAAAAGGAATCTTTATTTTGTCTTATAGGAACATTCAACGTTGAAAGGAATGGTTTTTCATCATTAGGGATTAAAAAGGAACAGATGAAGACAGATTAGGTGAATTCATGCTTGTGACAAAGCTCCTTTTGGTAGACACGCCCCATGGGCACATCAGCAGGACAACTCACATTTTTGCTGTATTGAGTCATAGGTTCACTTCATACTTTATGTCCTTTTCTGAGCCATTTTACCGTCATGGGCTCTGGCGTTACCGATTAGCTAACTGGTTATCTCACAAGGGGCCCTCAACCCAATCCTTTTCAAGTAGCCATGTTAGACTGAACTTCTCTCTGGCCTTTTGTGGTCCTTTGAAGCTATTTTCCTCTCTTTTTTTCCCCTCATTGTCAGCTACTGCCTTCATATCTTATGAAGGATTTTCTGCAGGACTGTGATTACATTTTGTTCCTTTGCTATCCAAGAAATAATATCGGACTGCTTACATTTTCCCCTTTCCAGCACTGCAAAATTGGTTGCATTTGCTTGTCAAAGTGAAACAGTATGATGCCCTGGAGAGTGGCATATGTAGCTTATGGATAGAATATTTACTAATATTTTATTGTTGATTTCTAGAATATCCCTTTAAGACTATGCGCAGCGGCATTGATTTCCCCAACCATATAGTGCACGCTGCCATAAAGTACTGTGCTTTTCGGCTGCTTTCACACTAAAAATATTCCAATGATCCTTTTTTGTTTGTCTAAGCCTACCTAATTTTTGTTTGAACGACTTTGATTCTTGGAACTGAAGTTGTTGGATAGGGCTCATTTTGTTTGAAGTTCAGAAAAATCGCAGTTGTTTTGTAATATCATTTTCCAAAAGAATACTGCATGGATCCCAAAACACTTGTGGTTATTACTCCCTCCGTTCTAAAATCATTGTTGTTTTAGGCCATTCTCAGTGGAGAGTTTCATGGCGTTGTTTCCAAAACTGCCACATCATGTAAAATGAAATGAAATATGGATGAAACATCTATCCTCAATGCATAGTTTCATTCTATTGTAGTATTGTTTCATAGACATTTAATTTCATGACTCATATAGAGTTGGTAATCGTGCCAAGAGAGTTCACTTCTTCTCTCTCTTCTTAAAAATGTTGTCATATCATCAAAAATGCCTATGTGACAGCCTATTAAATGCAGATGAAACTCTCACTGAGACTGGCCTTAGCAGTTGGCAGTATTAAGGGCTGGTTGAATTGTCTTATCTACCCCTATTTAATTACATTGTTGGTGTTTGCATCCACATTAAAGAGAACCATGGGTAGTTTGGGAAGAAATGTGTAAATATCACATTGGAATCCTAAAATGTCACTTAAAAAGAACACTTTCCAACAACTAAAACATCACTTATTTTAGGAAGGGGGGAGTAATGATTAGGTGAAAAATAGCCCTTTTACACTTAATTCAGGACTTGGTGTTGTTTACTTTTGAAAAAAAAGCATGAAAATGAATGTGGAAAAACATGTAATTACCGAAGTGTACTGATGATTGATCTTCTGACGCTATCTTCACCTCTCTCACTTGCAACAAAACCTGAATCGCAACATTTTAGATAGATGTTTATTGTGGTACATCATTGCCTGTTTTTGGCTGGGTTTGAACCAGCTTTCGATCGGCTTATGCCTACACTAACTAATTTTTAAATGATGCATCTTTTTAAGGTGGGATCAATAGAAAAATTATAGTAAAAAGTGTACTGAGTTTAGCTGTACGCCTGTACCTGTCAAAATCGCATGCGACTATTTTTCTATATGTACTACTTCTCACCTATGTTACCCAGATACCCCGATACGGATACGGATATGCGATACCGCGATTCGCCATTTTCCTAAAAACACCGATACGGCGATACGTGTGTATATATATAATAAAAATAAAAATAAAAAATTAATGAATTCTTATAAAGAATTGAGAAACCGAGAATACCTTAATATTGATGTAGGCATGTAGCAACTTGCTTGGTACTTCGGTTCTCCTTCCTGGCCTCCTAATTGTTAGACTAATATAATGAACAATCTGCGAAGAATAACAGAATAGATAAGCATATGTACACAAATAATGAAATAAATAGCAGAATCACAAATCATGAATCATGATTGATAGTTAGGTAGTAAAGAAAGTATTCGACAGACCACTTAGTAAATAAACTTAGTACATAATCTGATATTACATAATCAAGTTCAACAAACCATAAGTCCATAACTATTACATAATAAGATAGCTAGATAAAAGACATGACAGAAGACAAATGTGGTCTAATTGTTGCTTTCATCATGTGGAGTTGTATCTGATTGGACTATTGACATGTGGATTATTGACAACAAATAATCTGATCACTGCCCCTGCTGAGTCATCCAATACATTCAGACATTCAATCAACAAATAGCAACTAAATACTAAATAGCAGTAAAATATAGAAGTATAGCAGTACGCAGTAGATGGCTAGCAGCACTGCAGCAGAGCACATACGCAGTAGCAGCAGTCAGCAGAGCAGGCGGCGGCCGGCGACGGCTGATGTGCCAGGCGGAGGCGGCAGGCCGAGGGGACGGTTGGAGGCGGCGGCCGGCGAGTGTTGAGGCGACGGGCGGAGGCGGCCGGCAGAGGTGACGGGCGGAGGCGGCAGTCTGAGGTGACGGGCGGAGGCGGCCGGCAGAGGCGACGGGCGGAGGCGGCCGGCAGATGCGACGGTCGGAGGCGGCCGGCAGAGGCGACAGTCGGAGGCGGCCGGCAGATGCGACGGTCGGAGGCGGCCGGCAGAGGCGACGGTCGGAGGCAGCCGGCAGATGCGACGGGCGGAGGCGGCCGGCAGAGGCGACGGGCGGAGGCGGCCGGTGGATGCGACGGTCGGAGTAGATCTGGGTCGAGCGGAGGCGGCGGGCAACCGGAGGCGGCTGAGTGGCGGTCGACCGGAGGCGGGGGCGATCTGAGGCTTCTGCGCGCTGGCGGCGGGATGGGGGGGGGGAATAGAGTGGAGGCGGCGGGCGACCGGAGGCAGCGGCCAGCGGGAGATCGGAGGCGGGGCGAGCGGAATATTTTCCGTGCAGGCGGCGGGAGGGGAATAGATCTGGTGGGTTGTGGGGGTGGAGTGGGGGTGGAGGGGGAAAATTAGGTTACAAGTATCGGAAAAGTATCGGAGCAGTATCGGAGAAGTATCGGGAATTATTTTCTTTTTTTGAAAAATCAGTAAATCACTGATACGTGCAGGATACGTATCGGCGCGTATCGGGGCAGTATCCGTATCCGGTACAGTATCCGATACCGGTACGTGAGTTTTGTGAAGTATCCGCGCAACGTAGCTTCTCACGAATAGTCAAAATTCAAATATTTAAGCTATCAGCCTAAAAGAACTCACCCTTTATATTTATGAACAATGATAAACAGGCTTAATTCTAGCCTACTTTTTAGATAGATGTTGTGGTACATCATTGCCTGTTTTTATATTTGTGAACAATGATAAACATGCTTAATTCTAGCCTACTTTTTTACTGCAATGTAATTCTTTGAAAAGTTCCTGGACATTTATGCCCTCTTTGGCGCAAATGATGTACGCTTCACACAAACAATAGTTGTCAACATAGGATGCATACGCTTCACACAAACAATAGCCATTTTACAATACATGGGTTAGATGGTGCAAAAGAACTTATATTTTTTGAGTTTTTCTGAGGATATTTTAGACTAGAGAGTTCTTTCTGAACTTGTTTTGATGACAATTGTACCTTGATTTCCAACAGGCAAGAAGTGTGCTTCCACACAACTACACAAGCTGTCATTGTCAATGTCTTCATTTTTCGCTGCTTCTAACATATTTGCCTCGTTTGGTTGATGATTCAGACAGCCGACGTGTGGTCTTGCGGAGTGACCCTTTATGTGATGCTGGTCGGTACTTACCCTTTTGAGGACCCTGACGACCCCAAGAATTTCCGAAAGACCATTGAGGTAACAATTTCATAGCTTTTTCCTGCTAAGCAGTCTCAAATCCCAACTTTTGTCTCTTCTTAACATTATGCTCGGTGCATTGTTTCTATTCCCAGAGAATAATGTCAATCCAATACAAAATACCAGAGTACGTCCATGTATCCCAGGACTGCAGGCAACTCCTTTCTAGAATTTTCGTCACAAATCCTGCAAGGGTATTTTTCTGCTTAAACTCAGATCAACTTACGAGAGCTTTTCATGATGCATTTATTCCTTTTCCAACTGCATACAGAGAATAACAATAAGGGAGATCAGGAACCACCCCTGGTTCTTGAAGAACCTACCTAGAGAGCTCACGGAAACTGCACAAGCAATGTACTACAAGAGGGACAATAGCGCCCCAACCTACTCTGTCCAGTCCGTCGAGGAGATCATGAAGATCGTCCAGGAAGCACGGACACCTCCTCCTTCCTGCACCCCTGTGGCTGGTTTTGGTTGGGCAGAGGAGGACGAGGAGGATAGCAAGAAACCAGAGGAAGAGCAGGAGGAAGAGGAGGATGGCGAAGATGAGTATGACAAGCAGGTGAAGGAAGTGCGCACCAGCGGCGTGTTTCAGATCAGCTGATGGGGTTTCGCTGGCGTGAGAAGATGGCAAACAGGAGATATTGTCATATTGTGGTAGCAGATGGTCTTAACCCCATCCTGTTAGTTTGTGGTCTTGTTTTCAAGTTTTTCTTTTCTCTCTCTGATGCTGCAACAGTGTAAATTACCAAAGTGGTTCCATCACTGTCTTTGTAATGACTGATTAAGTTAGCATGCGGAAACATAATGTATGGAATAAACCATCTCATTGAGCATCTTCTTGCAATTCTCATTGAACTCAATCCTGCCCTGAGAATTAAGTTGCATCGCATTCTGTTTGTGTACCTCGACCTGGTGTATTCACTCGTGCTTGGGCAGTGGTCACACAGAAGTCGGTAGGCAAAATGGTCGCTGACCAAACGCAAGCTAGAATTGAATGTTTCAGGATGGTGGCAACTCATTGTTCTTTCTCTCTCTCGAAAACTAACTCCTGGTGATCCATAAATGTTTCTCTTTCCTGAATCCTGATCTGCAGCTTTTCTGTGTAATTTCGGAAGACACCGAAGTGCGCTTCCCTTATTGTGTCATATTAGTGCTTTAGCCGCAGTTATTTGGATATGCACATACACTCTTGTGCCAATATGACAAATCGTTCTACATTAGGTTTCAGGAACTTACAAGGAAAGAAATCCATCAAGACAGCAATATCAACAGGAAAATGGAAATAATACTGTCATTCGATCAATCAAGAGCATCTTCTACTCACAGCTTGGATACACTTCAACAACGTGCACAGCCCAGCATTTGTCACCGATTTGTTTAAAATTTAAAAGATCATCAACGAACCCTCTAAAAGGAAATTTTCCCGTAGAAATGAGTACACAGAAAAATTCGTTGGTTGTTCAACCATGAATTCTCCCATAGAAATGATAAATAATTTAAAAAGAGAAAAGTCCACAGGTATTAAGGTTAACCACCATACAAGAAAAGATTTGCTTTTCTAAATATCACGGCCAATCATAAAAATGGAACTATGTGCTTTGTCAAAGGCCAAATATAAGCATTTAGAATGTGACATCACACCAAAGTAGTCTCAAGTCAAAGATACCGCCATCAACGCCCATGCGTATTGCAGTTAATTGAACACAGTTTTCCATTCTCTCAACAAATTGCAGCATTGGATAACTGCCAAGTTGGTTCAAAATTAAGTACTTCCTTGCCTTGGGGGAAAATTGGCAAAGTTGTACTAATTTCATTTATTAGTTCAAGAGTCTGATGGCTTTGCCAATTAGGTATATTCATCGGGATTTGTCCGGCTTCTGATAAGATCTTTTTGTGGTACCTTAGGAGGGGCGTGGTTTTAACGAAAGATAATCTAATCAAGCGTAATTGGCAAGGGAGCAAGACATGTTGTTTTTGTCATAATGATGAGACAATTCAGCACTTGTTTTTTGATTGCCGATTTGCGCAAGCTGTTTGGGGTTTCTCTCAAGTGGCTCTGAAGCTAACAAAACCACGGAGTGTAGCACATATGTTTGGCAGCTGGTTAAATGGTCTAACTAATCATTTGAAATCATTAGTACTGCTTGGGGCAGCAGCAACATGTTGGTCTATATGGTTGTACAGGAATGACATTGTTTTTGAAAAGAACAACTCTTATTCTCCTTTGCAGGTTATTTATGCAGTCTCTCACCGACTCCGTTCGTGGGCTATCCTACAACGACCGGAATTGCAGGATACGGTTGTGGTGGCATCGCGACAGTTGGAGCAGTTGGCGAAGGATATCTTTACCCGGGCATATGGGTGGCGATCTAGTCTTAGGATTGAATGTCACTAGATTCTGCTCAGATTTATTTTTATTCATAAGCTGTGTGCCTATTCTTAGGCAGAGGCTGGAAGTTTGTTCCAAGAATGTGTATCAACTCGATGTACAGAACTTGGGATTTAATAAAGTCTTCCTTTTCAAAAAAAAAGTGGGAAACTATCTTCTTGCTATACGATGCGGTCATCACATAAATAAAGAACACTCAATATTCCCCACCAATTTAAATATGACAATCTGCTTATGTTTTATCTTGTTCCTAATTGAAGTCACAACAAACTTAATCATATTATTTGGCACACACACATATACTATGTATAAACGGATATCATTTATCTCGTATCATACTCTGTACTTTCCTCTTGGAGTTGCACTCGGATACGGATTTCATAAACTTTCGATCGATCGATTGGATAGAAACTATTTGCACTATTTATACCTCGTTATCAAGATCTCCGGAAGAAAGCTAAATCTACCCTACTCTATAATACACCAAAATTTTCTTTACTAAATCCACCCTCTTAACCACTCCCACAGTCATGCCTAATCTAAGTCCACCCAGATTTGTGTACCAAAATAATCCAACTTCATACGAATGAATGGCCTGGATCTCTCCTCAAATCTTCTTCTCTTACTCATTGAAGATCCTAAGGCCAAAATCATTTGGATCATGCACATCATTTAATCTAGAAACCGCTCCGTTCTCCCCTGTGCCCCCGCTCGACCTGCGCTACCCCCTCCCCCGCGCCTCCTCCGCTACCTCCGCCTCCCCCGCGCCTCCCCCCTCCTCCCCCGCGCCTCCCCTCCCTCCGCCTCCCCCGCGCCTCCTCCGCTCCCTCCGCCTCCCCCGCGCCTCCCCCTCCTCCCCCGCGCCTCCGCTCCGCCGCCGATCCCCGCTGGCCTCGTCCTCTTCGCCATCGCCGCGGTCGTCGGGGTCCAAGGCCTACTCCTCCCCACCCTGCGCAGCCGCCGCCTCCTCCTCCCCCCACTTCTTCGCTCCGCCGCCTCCTCCTCCCCCGCTCCTCCGTTCCGCCGCCGCCTCCTCCTCCCCCCACCCCTCCGCTCCGCCGCCGCCTCCTCCTCCCTCCCCCACCCCTCCGCTCCGCCGCCGATCCCCGCTGGCCTGGTCCTCTTCGCCATCGCCGCGGTCGTCGGGGTCCAAGGCCTACTCCTCCCCACCCTGCGCCGCCGCCGCCGCCTCCTCCCCCCACTTCTTCGCTCCGCCGCCTCCTCCTCCCCCGCTCCTCCGTTCCGTCGCCGCCTCCTCCTCCCCCCACCCCTCCGCTCCGCCGCCGATCCCCGCTGGCCTGGTCCTCTTCGCCATCGCCGCGGTCGTCGGGGTCCAAGGCCTACTCCTCCCCACCCTGCGCCGCCGCCGCCTCCTCCTCTCCCCACTTCTTCGCTCCGCCGCCTCCTCCTCCCCCGCTCCTCCGTTCCGCCGCCGCCTCCTCCTCCCCCCCACCCCTCCGCTCCGCCGCCGCCTCCTCCCTCCCCCACCCCTCCGCTCCGCCGCCGATCCCCGCTGGCCTCGTCCTCTTCGCCATCGCCGCGGTCGTCGGGGTCCAAGGCGCCCATGGTGGCCGTGGACAGGCTTGCCTCGGGGGTGGCGATCTGCACCGCCACTCTCCCCTCCCCCGTCCCTCCTGATCCGCGCCGCAACCATCGGCCTCGTCATCCTCCTCCTCGTCGTCTCGTCGTCGGGGGTTGGAAGAAGGTTGAGATTTCCAAGGTCCGCAACCACGCCCACTCGTACTTTCAGATCGCCGCATTCCCAATTTCGATTGCGTCTGGTGAAGTATTAGTTCGACTATATCATTGTTACGATCTTGGACAACAGCAAGTGAAATTAACATCTTAGTATTGTATCTGCGCTGTAGGCACCACGGGATCTCTCATTATCCGGATGAAGGGGCAGCCAACCACACCGCGCTGCCTTGCCCCGGGGAGCTCCTTGTTGAGGAGCACCACAATAACTACGGCGAGCCATGGGCTGGTGGCCGTGATGTTTTCGAGTTCCTCGCTAATGCCTCCGCCCTCACGCCCAGAGACCAGGTTCTTGAAATTGGATGTGGGACGCTTCGTGTTGGTCTGCATTTCATTCGGTTTCTCGAGACTGGGAGGTTCCATTGCCTGGAGCGTGATGAACTATCACTCATGGCTGCGCTTCGGTATGAACTGCCATCGCAGGGGCTGTTGTACAAGCGGCCAATGATTGTGAGAGGGGAGGATATGGATTTCAGCAAGTTTGGGGATACGGTTATGTATGATCTTATTTTTGCAAGTGCTGTGTTCCTCCACATTCCAGATAAGCTTGTTTGGACTGGGCTTGAGAGGCTTGCAGGGAAGCTGAGGCCACATAGAGGCAGGATTTTTGTGTCGCATAACATTAAATTTTGCTCAAGATTGGGTGGTGACGAGTGCACATGGAGGCTTGCAGAACTGGGGCTTGAATATGTGGGAAAGCACACTCATGATAGCTTGTTGTTTAACCATTACGAGATATGGTTTGAATTCCGAAGGCCAGAAGTTTAGATCTTGATGGCACATGGATATAAATTAGTTTGGTTTCTATTTTGCAATTTTGGAGGTGTGAAGCAAAGAGCAAGCCATTCCTTGTACGCTAATGGATTTTGACTTCGGATGGAGATCATTGTTCAAGTATGTGCTGCAAAAATCATGATGGAAAGGTACCGTTTGTGCTTGAGCCTTCCAAATTACAATTTGGCGAGTGGTGGTTGAAGGCTTTAGCTTTAGCTACCACCAATTATTGGATGTACTGTAATTTTAGTGATGTTTCTGCAATATCTTTTTTGGTAGTTGAGGTTAAACAGTCAAACCAGTATGTTATACATTTATTAGTCTGAAAGACGCCTACAATGGTCAAATTAGATTTGTATCACCATGCAAGGTTTAGTAATATGTGACAAGGATAACTCTCGTATCTTGTTTTTGTATTTCACGGAAGGCCTATCTGATCAAGGAATACACTTTGTTATTGTCGTAGGGGTGGCCCCCACCTAAACCCGGCAGGCCTGGTAGGAGGTTATAAGGCCCAGAATGGGCCATGTGTAATGACATAAGTACCCCCAGAGGGGATAACCAGATGTAAGGGTATAACTGTAAAAGCATGCCTCATGTGTATATATATGAAGACAGGCCATGGGGAGGGGGAAGGGCATTCTCACTCCTCCCCATCACTCTTCACTACCATCTCTCTCTCTGTTTGGCCCGTAGCCACAACAGTTGGCGCCGTCCATGGGGAGGACAAGGACAAGCCCGATGACCGAAGAAGAAGGATGGCACCGAAAAAATCTTCATCAGCGGTGGTGAAGGGAAAGAAGACGGCTGGGTCGGAGCGGCGCGTGAATACCAGGGCTTCGGCATCGGCCGCCGAAGGAGCTGGCGGCAGCGCAGGCGCCGTGGTCGCGGACGTCGACGCTGGCGCCACAGCGACCGACCCCGCCACCGCCGCTGCAACGACATCCAGCCCCGTCGCTGGCACTACAGCGACCGACCCCGCCACCGCCGCTGCAACGACATCCAACCCCGTCGCTGGCGCTACAACGACCGACCCCGCCAGCGCTGCTACAACGACATTCAACCCCGTCGCTGGAGATCGTGAGGCGGTGGTCCCTGCACCGACCCGTCCGCTGGGTATTCCGGCGGCCCCGACAGCACCTACGGTGGAAGGCGCCATACTAGCAGCCCTCAACGCGTTCCAGCGGGAGGTAGGGGACCTTCGCGGAGCCGTCCGAGATATGCAAGAGGCTCGGAGCCAGCAGGCTGCGCCAGTAATTGCGTCCGAGCCCACGTCGGAGAGGGCGGACAGTCGCGAAGCTCCCACGTCCAGCCGCGTGCCGCTGCGGCGCGTAGATCCAGAGTCCCCGCTTTCGACGGGGCTGCAGCAGGCGGCATGGCCCGAAGACTTCAAGTTTCCTAGCGCCATCGACTCGTACAAAGGCGACACGGACCCCCGCGAGTTCGTGCATGTGTATGACACCGCGATCGAAGCCGCGGGTGGAGACGACACCACGAAGGCGAAGGGACTCCCCCTCGCGCTGCAAGGAGTGGCGCTCTCTTGGTTCTTTACCATAGAGCCGGGCTCCATTTACGCATGGGAGCAGCTCCGCGACCGCCTTCACAATAACTTCCAAGGAAATTATGTCGAGCGAGTCGACGCGGACCAACTCTTCGCTGTGAAGCAAAAACCCTCGGAGAAGCTCCGGGACTACTTCAAACGCTTCGCCAAGATTCGATGCCAAGTGAAGGACGTTAATGAAACCACCATCATTAATGCAGCCATACAGAGCCTTCGTCCGGGCCCGATGGCCGAGTACAACGCACGAAAGCCAATCAAGACAGTGGCGAAGCTCTTCGACAAAATGGAGGAATACGCCAGGGCGGAAGAGGACGCACAGCGAAGGAAAGGTGACGACTCCGACACCAACCAGGCCGGAGCCTCGGCAAAAGTCGAAGATCCGCCGAAGGACGGTTCTTCGAAGGGAAAACGTAAGCAGGAGTCGTCCAGGGATACGCCCGACCGCAGGGACGCCTCGCACAAGGAGTCGTCCGATCGGCCCAAGCGCGGCCAACAGAGGTCGAGGCGGAACCGGTACGTCCTCGACATTGAAGGCGGTTCCGACGAGGGCGCACCCGCGGGCCGAGGCGGTCGGGGGCGCCGTGGCCGGGGGCGCGGCCGTGGCCGGGGCCGCGACGATAAAAGTCGTGGCGATTACGATGACCAGCACCAGGGACTGTGGTGCGTAGTCCACGGCCGCGGCAACCACGATACCCGCGCCTGCACCTCCATCGCGGTGCTCCGCGATAGCGTCGCTAGGGATAGGAACCCCGAGACGCGTCCACCTGCGGTGGCCCACGTCCAATTCTCGTACGAGGCCCCCATGCAGGTACAGGCGCAAGGGATGCAACCCCAGGAGGGCCCATTACGGATCCAAGCTCACGTACAGCAGCCTCGGGAGGGCCTCCTGTCGCTGTAGGCCCCGGGGGCAACCCACCGCAGGGTCATTAACGTCATATCCGGAGGCTCTGCGCTGGAATTCGCCTCAGCACGGCAACAGAAGGCCTATGCGCGAAGACTGCATCACGTGGCGGCATACCCAGCGCAAGCACCGCCGGATTGGGCGCAGCACGAAGTTACATTCACACCCGACGACGCCCAGGGTGTGGACTTCCCTCATCAGGACCCCCTGGTCATCCGGGTCACTATCGCGGGATGCGACGTGGGGCGCGCCTTGGTGGACGGCGGTAGCTCCGCGAACGTATTGTTTGCGGCGGCCTTCGACCAGATGGGGATCCCTCGAAGCCTCCTAGGACCCTCAGGAATCCCGCTGCAGGGCTTCGGCGGACAGCCCCTGCGGGCGCTGGGCCAAGTAGGTCTTCAAGTCTCCTTCGGCCAAGATGACAATGTGCGGGCCGAAGATGCCACCTTCGACGTGGTCGACCTTCCGTACCCCTACAATGCCATATTAGGGCGCCCAATCCTCAACTCTTTCGGCGCGGTACCACACCACGGCTATCTATGCATGAAGATCCCGGGTCCCCGGACCATCATCACCGTCCGAGGCAACCAGGATATGGCCCGGCGCATCGAGCCAGGTACCAGGTGCCCGCGTCGCGAAGCCCAACGGCGCTCCTAGAGCTGGCGTCACAGCGCGGAGGTCCGCGGGGCCATTCAGAGGCGCCTTGGCGGGCCCTGCAGATGCCTAGCGACTAGAGGCTTCGGCCGTACCAAGGGCAAACGGTCAGTATATCCACCCCTTGTAGTTGCTTACCCACGCAAACGGGGATATAATGAAGATTGCCGTTTGTCGCTAATCTCTCTTCATCACGCGCAAGTACGCGGCGAGGGCGCGCGCAGGCTTAGCCAACGCGCGCGTTCCCGCAGTATAAATCGAAGTCGCACGTTCGCGTGTGCACTCGCCGTAGCCAGGGGTACGGGACTGAGTATAAATCGAAGTTGCACGTTCGCGTGTGCACTCGCCGTAGCCAAAGGTGACGGGCCTGAGTATAAACAAAGACGCACTTTCGCGTGTGCACTCGCCGTAGCCAGGGGTACGGGACTGAGTATAAATCGAAGTCGCACGTTCGCGTGTGCACTCGCCGTAGCTAAAGGTGACGGGCCTGAGTATAAACAAAGATGCACGTTCGCGTGTGCACTCGCCGTAGCCAGGGGTACGGGACTGAGTATAAATCGAAGTCGCACGTTCGCGTGTGCACTCGCCGTAGCCAAAGGTGACGGGCCTGAGTATAAACAAAGACGCACATTCGCGTGTGCACTCGCCGTAGCCAGGGGTACGGGACTGAGTATAAATCGAAGTCGCACGTTCGCGTGTGCACTCGCCGTAGCCAAAGGTGACGGGCCTAAGTATAAACAAAGACGCACGTTCGCGTGTGCACTCGCCGTAGCCAGGGGTACGGGACTGAGTATAAATCGAAGTCGCATGTTCGCGTGTGCACTCGCCATAGCCAAAGGTGACGGGCCTGAGTATAAACAAAAGACGCAACGGGGGGACGCCCTCGCGCGCACCAGTCTCCGGACTATAAAGCAAGACGTAGCGTCGAGGTCCGCCTCCGCACGCACTAGTCTACGGACTTTAAATAAGACGTAGCGTCGAGGTCCGCCTCCGCACGCACTAGTCTACGGACTTTAAATAAGACGTAGCGTCGAGGTCCGCCTCCGCACGCACCAGTCCACGGACTTTAAATAAGACGTAGCGTCGAGGTTTGCCTCCGCACGCGTGAGTCTCCGAACTATAAAGCAAGACGTAGCGTCGAGGTCCGCCTCCGCACGCACTTGTCTACGGACTTTAAATAAGACGTAGCGTCGAGGTCTGCCTCCGCACGCGCGAGTCTCCGGACTATAAAGCAAGACGTAGCGTCGAGGTCCGCCTCCGCACGCACTAGTCCACGGACTCTAAATAAGACGTAGCGTCGAGGTCCGCCTCCGCACGCGCGAGTCTCCGGACTATAAAGCAAGACGTAGCGTCGAGGTCCGCCCCCGCACGCACTAGTCCACGGACTCTAAATAAGACGTAGCATCGAGGTCCGCCTCCGCACGCGCGAGTCTCTGGACTATAAAGCAAGACGTAGCGTCGAGGTCCGCCTCCGCACGCACTAGTCCACGGACTCTAAATAAGACGTAGCGTCGAGGTCCGCCTCCGCACGCGCGAGTCTCCGGACTATAAAGGAATACGTAGCGTCGAGGTCCGCCTCCGCACGCGCGAGTCTCCGGACTATAAAGGAAGTCGTAGCGTTGAGGTCCGCCTCCGCACGCGCTAGTCCATGGACTATAAAAAAAAGAGGCTAAGTGCCGAGGTCCGCCTCTGCCCACGCCAGTCTACAGACTATAACAAGGCAAAGTGCGGGGGTCCGCCTCCGCAAGGAACCCTTGCGCAGCTACTTCGCCAACGGTGGCATCAACACACAGCGCATATCCTAAAATGCCAGGAAATCTGCATACCGGAAAAATCACAAGTACAAAGGTCCGGCAACATCCTTGCCGCTCTAAACCGCTATCCCGCGGGTTCATCCTTGACACGCGCTAAAGCTGGGGCCTCGCTCGAAGAAGGCCGGCCCGCCCAAAAGTCCAGCGACTCTTCGGCCCGTCGCCAGCGTCGAAGGCGTCGCCGGGTTGAAAGGTCGGCCGCAAGAAGCCGGCCCCAGCAAGGAAGCTGCCCGGGATATAGGCAAAAGTCAGAAGGCATGCAGCAAGTGTGTACTTCATTCGCAAAAAGAGGGAGCAGTACAACACACGCCTACACCTAGGTATCGCGGCGTCAGACCTGCGGGTTCCCGGCGCCTTCGGAGGGCCCAACGCCGCCCTCGTCGCGTCGAGGGACCCCATCCAAAAATTGGCCGAGGCTCCCCGTCCCGTAGAGCGACTTCCGGAGCTCGATCCGCGCAGCATCCGGCCCGACGTAAGCCCAGATCCGGTCGAAGAAGGGCCCGAGGGCACGGCGAGCGGAGCGGACGGCGCCGGACATTACTCCGGCCCCGCCAGGCATCTCCAGCTGGGGGTCATCCAGCCCGGCGACGTGCGTGCAACCGCGGTGCTGCAGGAGCGCGCACACCAAGCATGCCGACGTGTACGTGCAGTGGGTGCAAAGGACGTCGCCGCGCCGCGCGCGACGTTGGCGGCATCCCCGACCCAGCGGAGCGTCCGAGACAACTCCTCCGGGCCGAAGGCGCGGTCCGGCACCTCAGTTACCAGCCCTTGAAGATGGCTCTCCAGCGCTTGCATGGCGTCCCACGGAACCACCGAGGCGTCGCCAAGCGTCTGGTTACGCTCCGCTAGAGTCAAGGCAAGTTCGCCTTTTTCCTTCTCTAGCGAGGCGACCTGTTCCAGGAGCCCGTCCCGCTCCGCCGCAAACTCCTGTTCAGCAGCTGCCGCGGCTGACTCCCGCGCCGACGCGACAAGTCCCTCGGCGTGTGCCCTCGCTTCGGCGCATTCCGCTTCCAGCTGGCGGATGCGGGCGTCCTGGGCAGAGCGGGCTCCAGAGGCTTCGCGTAGCTCCTCCTCGACGGCCCGCAGCCTATCCTCAAGCGTCGTTCGGCCGCGAGCATAGGCCGTTTGCAAGGCCTGCCCCAGCACGAGTGTCTGTAGAAGGGAAAGACTTAGCAAGCTCAGCCAGCCCAGGCGTCGTCGTATGAAGTACTTACCCTCACCCCAGACACCTCGAAGGCGTCTTCGAGGCGCCCCGCCCCGTAGGCCTGCAGCGCTTGCGGGTCGACACTGGTGGCCGCGTCATTCACAATCCCGCGCCACGCCCTCAGCGTCTCCGGGAGCGGCACGAAGTCCGCGGGGCTTATGCACGCGGAGGTCCCGCGTTCTGCCAAGCGCTCCCCCTCCGGAATGAGCAGCGCTGTAAACAGCGATACAGGTGAGCACCGCAAGGCATAAAAGCACGCACCAGAGTAAGCTACGCCACCCTACCTTCGGTAGCAGAAGGAATGGTCCCGCCGCGGGTAGAAGCCTCCGCGTTCGGGGAGGGTGACGGTCGTCCCTGCACGGCGGGAGGCATGGCCAGAGGGGCAAAAGGCGCGTATGCCGCAGGGTCCCCGGCACTTGCGCTGGAGTCCCACAAGCTTCTGATGCCCCTGGCCACGACGAATCCCCGCGGTGTCCGGTGGAGCTCCGGCCGTACACACGGCCGTTTAGCCGGGGCAGCCAGCAGCGAAACCGCCCCCGCAATCGCGGCTGGGAAGCCCCCGCGGTCGCACCGCCCGGGGGCGAAGGTTCCGCGGTGGCAATTGTCGAAGGGGGCACCTTGGTTTCTGCCGCTGTCGTTAAAGGCAGCATGGCTCCGTGCGCCCCCGTGGAGGGCGCCTCCGGCACCACAGCGGCCACGGCCAAAGGATCCACCTCAGCATCGCCGGTCCGCACGGGTTCCGCCTCGGCGACTTTGGTGGGCGGCGAGACTTCCCCCCTCCGACTGCTCGTGGCAAACCCACCGTCCGGGGCGCTCGCCGAAGATACCTCGCCTTCGATGTCTGCGCCACCCAAGCCCGAATCGGCATACCTCGCCGAGTCTGACTCCGCGTCCGCCGCGCCCTCGGGAGCACTAGCAGCAGCAGTGGCAGCCGCCGCGCCAAGCGCGGCAGGCGTCCCGCTGCGGCCCCTCTTCCGACAGGGTGCCTTCTTCTTCTTCGCTGCACCATCGTCTGGAGCGACACGGCCCGGCACGGCAAGGCCCAGGGCCTCGCACACGCGGTTTATTCGCCCCAGCCCTGCCTCGGCAATAGCAGCCGCGCGCTGCTCGTGTTCCCTGCCGGTGTACGGCCCCAGGAATACGCGTGCGGCTTGCTCCGCCTCCTCCAAGCAAATCCCTGAAGCAAAGGAGAATAGCATCAGCATATAACGCGCTTCGCGCGAAAAAGGAGAGACGCGATCGAGGCTTACGAAGACCGGCGGGCGGCGGCAGCAAGCAGACCGATGGCGAAACATTGTCGTCTCGAAGCCTCTCGGTGGCAAGACGCCAGTCGCGCGCAAGCGGTGCAACGCTGTACATCACGTACTCTTCGGCGAGGTCGCGCATGTTGAAGCGGGCGGCCACGCCTACGAGCCGCTGGACCCTCCGCTGGTCCTCATCATCGAGCGTTCGGCCGGGCGAGGGCTTAAACGCGATCGGTCGGCCCGTGCACTCAAGGCCACTCTCGCTCTCCACACGGTGGTAGATCCACCGCTTCATCCAGTGAGACTCCCACTTCCCGCGAGTTGAGTTCACAGGGAAGAGCTTCTTGCACGGCGGACGAAGAATAAAGCTGACGCTACCGAAGCTCGACAGCGTTCCGTCTTTCCGGTCCTTGAGCTGGCATCGTGCCTTGTGAAGGTAGGCGAACAATGAGGCGCTGGGCCAACACGCCCCCGAGCGCAAGGCCCAGCTGTACACCGCGAGCCGGGCCACGGCGTTCAGAGTCAGTTGCGCCAGCTCCAGCCCGAAGGTCCGCAGCACATCGCCCACGATAGCCGACGCTGGGATGCGGAGCCCCGCGTCGAAAAAGGCAACGAACACGACCGCCTCTGACCTCTCGGGATGCGGTTCCGTCTCGTCGGCGGCGGGCAATCGTACCTCCTGGCGCTCGGACAACTTCCCCGCGCGCAGAAGCCCTTGGATCGTCTTCTCGGTCACGAGCGAGGGGCCTAGCTCGCGGGAGAACGTGCCCTCCTCCTCCGCCACCAGCCACTCCCTGTCCACCGCCGCCGGGTCGCGCTCTTGGAGCGCGTATCTCACCTCCAACAGCGAGGACCGCCGGCGAATGTCAGAGCCACCAACCGTCTGGCCGCGTTTGCCACCGGAGGCCATCGCTTTCCACGGGGAGATTGAAGCGGTGAAGATATCACGAAAGTGTAGAGGGCGGAGCAGACAGGAAAGAGGGCGTAAGGGTGCGGGGACGCCGTTACAGGGGGACTATTTCAAGCCACCTCGCCCATACCGCCGCTACCGAAGCGTCGCAACGATCCGTGTGCCGAACGCGACCACAGTCGTACAAGCGCCCGTCCAGCGCAACGCCCCATACCCAAAGCTGGAGGGCCACGTCCACAAGCGCCAAGGGCCGTCACAGCACGACGCTACCTAGCCGCTATTAAAGGCGCACTAACGGGCCAGGGGATCACAACAGCTTCGGCGCTGCGCCATTCACCGCCCGCCCCGTGTCCCCATTGCCTAGGGAAGAGGCGAGCGGCCGCGAGCACGCAACCGTCCACATCCCGCCGCGCACCAATCATAGGCCACCACGTGCCCTGTGTGCGTCCAGGCGGGTCGCACGATACGGGAGCCTAACACCGGCAGGCCAGGGACCGGCGTGATTCCAGGAACCTTTACAGCGCAAAGGCGCCAGCTCCGCTGCCACCCGTTCGAAGGGTAGGGGACGGAGCGCGCACGTCTGCTTCAGCTAGGCGCCAGCTCCGCTGCCACCCGTTTGAAGGGTAGGGGACGGAGCGCGCGCGTCTACTTCGGCTGAGCGCCAGCTCCGCTGCCACCCGTTCGAAGGGGAGGGGACGGAGCGCCCACGTCTGCTTCGGCTAGGCGCCAGCTCCGCTGCCACCCGTTCGAAGGGTAGGGAACGGAGCGCGCGCGTCTACTTCGGTTGAGCGCCAGCTCCGCTGCCACCCGTTCGAAGGGGAGGGGACGGAGCGTGCACGTCTGCTTCGGCTAGGCGCCAGCTCCGCTGCCACCCGTTCGAAGGGTAGGGGACGGAGCGCGCGCGTCTACTTCGGCTGGGCGCCAGCTCCGCTGCCACCCGTTCGAAGGGTAGAGGACGGAGCGCGCGCGTCTACTTGGACTAGGCGCCAGCTCCGCTGCCACCCGTTCGAAGGGTAGGGGACGGAGCGCGCGCGTCTACTTCGGCTGAGCGCCAGCTCCGCTGCCACCCGTTCGAAGGGTAGGGGACGGAGCGCGTGCGTCTGCTTCGGCTAGGCGCCAGCTCCGCTGCCACCCGTTCGAAGGGTAGAGGACGGAGCGCGCGCGTCTACTTTGACTAGGCGCCAGCTCCGCTGCCACCCGTTCGAAGGGTAGGGGATGGAGCGCGCGCGTCTACTTCGGCTGAGCGCCAGCTCCGCTGCCACCTGTTCGAAGGGTAGACGACGGAGCGCGCGCGTCTACTTCGGATGAGCGCCAGCTCCGCTGCCACCCGTTCGAAGGGTAGGGGACGGAGCGCGTGCGTCTGCTTCGGCTAGGCGCCAGCTCCGCTGCCACCCAGTTGAAGGGTAGGGGACGGAGCGCGCGTCTACCCCGACTTGGCGCCATTCCCGCTCCGTCGATGTCGGCATCTTGCTACCGGCGGGTCCTCGCTCTAGCTAAGATACTGCCCGTCTCGGCCCCGCGCCGGGGAACAACGGCAAGCCGCAAAGTCTGCCTCGTTCTCCTTAACAGGCCACCTACAGTGCATCAGCATTTTTTCAAAAGCGATGCGGGCGGGCTCCATAAGGAACACCGGCTGTAGGTAGGTCTGCTAAGGAGAACAGGGCAAACCTTGCCATCGCATGCGGGAACGCAGCGCGAAGGCAGCACGCGCGGCTGGCCGCCGATCGCTGACACTAACCAAGCTCCCAAGACAAACGAACCACCATCTGTACATCAACATTCCCCAAGCCGCTCAGCGGCGCTAGGGAATGCTGATGCACGAAAGGTGCCCATTTTAGGAGAGCAGTTTCTACCCAAATACATGCAGGAACAATGCCGCACCAGCGCCGTATATATACCACAGCAGCAGGCAGGCCAACCGGCGGAAGTCCAATCGGCAGAAGTCCAAATGCCGGGAGCCCGCCGTCACATTAATGGTCACGACGCCTCGAGGCCCGCACCGCGCCAAGCATGCCTCACCACGTGGACGGCCGGAAGAGCGAGCGTTGCAGCATGCCCCTTATCGCTTAAGGCTCACGCGGCGGCTCAGCGACCCGCCACGCTTACCTGTGCCACTGCAACGCCCCTGGCGCGCGTCCACTTCGCCTAGGCGTCGGCTCCGCTACCATCCGTTCGAGGGGTACGGGACGGAGCGCGCGCGTCTACTTCGGCTAGGCGCCAGCTCCGCTGCCATCCGTTCGATGGGTGAGGGCTGGAGCGGACGCATTTGCTTCGGCTGTAGCGCAGCCCCGGGTCAAGTTTGGAAATGTTCACAGGCCGCGGGGACGGAGGGGGCCAAAGGACTCGATAACATGGCTTCGGCCCTGTGAAGCCCTTCACCATGAGAGGCTCCTGTCGTAGGGGTGGCCCCCACCTAAACCCGGCAGGCCTGGTAGGAGGTTATAAGGCCCAGAATGGGCCATGTGTAATGACATAAGTACCCCCAGAGGGGATAACCAGATGTAAGGGTATAACTGTAAAAGCATGCCTCATGTGTATATATATGAAGACAGGCCATGGGGAGGGGGCAGGCCATTCTCACTCCTCCCCATCACTCTCCACTATCATCTCTCTCTGTTTGGCCCGTAGCCACAACAGTTATGCTATGGCATCTTGGTGAATAGTCGGATGCATACACATATGTATACGATATTGTCAACTTATAGTGTATCTATATTCAGTCCTCATTATCCACCATGAAACTAATGATATTATCAAATGACACACTTTTGGTGTGGTGACTAAAAGTACATAGGTCTGATTTTGGCTTTGCTTGGTTCAGAAAATTAGGATAGCATCACTTGCGTGTCAATTATCTTTGTTTTCCTCCTTGCCATCAGATCTTTCATATTTATGTGATAGCACTACATTTTATCAGTATCATTTGTGTTTGTGCATCACTTACCTACTTACCTTTGTTGTTGTTACCTGAGATTAATGTGTATTAATACTAATCTGAGCCTCTGGTTCTTTTATGATGATGTGGTTTGTAGAGCGATACCCAATGATTCTTCAATTGCCAGTAGTGTTCTGCAGCTATAACTTTTTAGTCAGCATGATCTTATTTTGTATGTTATCTGCATCTTCTCCATAAGCCCAGGTTTGTTCTTTTTAGTATTGACCTCATTTTGGAATTCATGCTTCCTTGTTTAGACGTTCTGTGATTTAATACATGCACTATCAGTGTATGATGATGATGCTTGGCTTGAGTGTCTGACGACTAATGTGTATCAGGACTTGGGAGTCAGGGCTCAGTTTATCTATGTTGTTAGCAAAGACCATAGTGCCACAAATGCTAAGTAGGTAATGCGGCGGCTAAAATTGTTTCTTTTTCGTGAAGTGCATGACATTTAGTCTCATAGAAGTCCATTTTTTATGATAAATTCTTGGTCTGACTATAAAAAAATCTTACATCTTATATTTTTGGAGATTGCATCAACATTAAGGAATTGGCGGCTGCTCTGCCAGCCTGCCAGGATATTCAGCTGCCAGCAATGGATCGCTGTATCTGCTCCTTGGAGAACAAGGAGGAGCCGCCACGCTTGATGTGAAGATGATGTATGCTGAGAAGAAGATGGGTGCAATGAAGGGGGACAATCTTGGAGGAAAGAATGGAAAGAAGACTGCAGGAGCCAGACCATGCAAGCAATGCTTCAAGGGTTTAAATTAACTTTCGACAGGAACGATCCTATATGGCAACACGTAGGCTGTGCCAGGAAAATATAAATAGAAAAGGTTCTTTCGTTTATCTAAGAATATTATGAAAGCGATGGAAATAGTAACCATTAGACAAGGTGAACTTGTTTAGTAATTACTATCGCCGAGCATATATATGAGAAGTTGACTAGAATAATACAATGTAGCACACATCTGTTTCCCAAATATTACCTTTTTACATGGCTACGTTCCTATACTTGCAACCTAATTTACTATATATTACATGGCGGTTCATTATATATTTACATAGCAAAAAACGGAAAATCATGTCAGCCAATTACAATTATCTTATTGAAGTACCATATCAAAAATTAAGGAGTAGGTCACAGGAGTGGGGCAAGAAAAAAAAGATGTTTGTATTTACCCATTAATAGTTGTAAACAAGAGTAGCTCTATATTTAACAAATCCTTTGAGGGTACTGGAGTTAAGACTTTGACTTTGACCAAAAATATTGTGTATAAAGACGTCCTAGCATGGTGATGTGGTAAGTAAATAGTTCACAAACACCTATTTCCTTACTGTGTTTCATATTTTCTTTATGTGACAAAAATGTTTGTTTTCTTTGTAGCCCCAAGTTTAAACAATGTGGGGATGGAGAAAGTCGTCGGTGGGTGAGTCCAATGATGTTGTCGCCTCCTCAAAAGATCAGTCGTTATGTGACATTCATTATGTGACAAAAATATTTGGTTATACAATATATGAGACGTGAATCTTAATGAATCTAATTGTTCGTTTTATTTTTTTACAAATTTTATCTTATTTTGTATTTTACCGTAGCGTTAGCACGGGCACACTACTAGTGTGTAGAAATATACGAAGGACTGGGAGAAGACTCAAGGGTGCCGCAGCCCGTTGGACATAGGAAAACCGACGTTCCCGATGAACCATCCCGCGACGAGGGCAGCCCAGCGTCGCCCAAGGCCCAACAACGGCCGAAGCGACGCGCGCGCTCACTTACGCCGTGCCGGGAGGGAATTCGCGTCCGGCCCGCGCCGCGGCCGCTGGCCATGCGATGCGACGAAACGGAGCCCCCGCCGAGCGGGCCAAACGGGGCATGTGGCCCACTTTCGGAAGGCATTGTTGGTAGTAAGCCCGAATCGAGAGCCCACGTCCCCTTCAACTTTGCGAGCCAGGGAGGCGGCCCTCGACTTGCTCGGCCAACCCAACGGCGCCGCGCCCATGCGGCTCTGCTTAGCAAACGCAACATCCAGAAATGATGTGGCCCTGTTTGGTTGCCTGCATGAGCTGATGCAGCTGCATGAGCGTGGCCAGGTTGAGTAGAGAAGGTCCTCAACCGTGTTTCTCCTCAACCTGGCTCCAGTTGATTTTTTGCATCCGCTCGTGCAGACTCTCACCCCGATGCAGGCAACCAAACACCATCTCCCTGCATGCACTGGTGCGAGCCACCCCGATGCAAGCAACCAAACAGCCCCTACTATGAGTGAGCTTGCTTTATGGGTTAGGGCATGTCCAATGGTGATTTATGAGCTAGCTCTAAACATATTATTTCATATTTTAATAGAAGAGAGAGAAAAGCTAGCTCTTGATCAAGAGCTAGTCTCATACACACAATCCAAGATTATATGAGGATGTCATGTGGGACTATTCATGTTATGAGTTATGTGCTAAAAGTTAGTATCATTGGAATTTGGAGAAGTTATCTTAGAGCTAGTAACTAGCTCATACCATTGTACATGCCCTTATTAGGCTTGCATGCAACCAACCATGCGTTAAGCTTAGCTACCAGGCTTTCATACAACACCGAGCATGGTTCTTCCAAATGACTGCACGTCATGTACGCCACTGTAGACAAGTTCTCTTTTTGCTGTGGAAAAATTGCTCCCCTGCCCTAAAGTTTAATGGTGTTTGCTCATTTACCCCATGATGTCTCACTGACATGCGGGTCCAGGATCTA
Source organism: Dendrocalamus latiflorus (assembly GCA_017311315.1). Classification (NCBI taxonomy): domain Eukaryota; kingdom Viridiplantae; phylum Streptophyta; class Magnoliopsida; order Poales; family Poaceae; genus Dendrocalamus; species Dendrocalamus latiflorus. The sequence goes on from CM029637.1 coordinate 21,653,663, forward strand.
CATGTCAGTGAGATATCATGGGGCAAATGAGCAAACGCCATTAAACTTTAGGGCACATGAGCAAATCCCCCTTCTTCTGTAGAGAATTTCGAGCTACACCGCACAACTGGAGCCTGGGGAATCCCTCAGGCAGCCGGCCGCGCGTCGTGCGAACCAGAGCGGCAGAGTCTCTATCGTTCGGCAACCGGCGGCGTAAAACCGTACGCCGCGTTAGCGCGCGATCGTGCCCAGTGGCCAGTCCCGAGTACGATGAATCGGCCACCAGGTCCAGAACCGCAAAGAGGAGGCGACGGTGTTCCTACATCCGACCCACCGGGAACCGGCCGCGGGATGTTTCGCGCGACTGGCATCCGCCGTAAAACAAAAGCAAAAATTTAAAGTTAAAACTAGTCGTATGCTCGTGCGTTACAACGAAATTTATTAGATATATAGATAATCATACTATTAAAAAGGGCTACTCTGATCTATTAAAAAAATAAAAAGTGATGAGAAGTTAATAATTAGACGGTTAGAAGAGAAGAGACATACAACCACTAACTCATTCTTTTATAATAGTAATGATAAATCAAAATTAAAAATTGACACGTAAATGCCGAACGTCTAACGAAAAAACAAAAAAATTAAAGTTAAAATAAACTAAAATTAAAAATCGACGTGCCCAATGCCGAACGGCCAGCGGAGGAAGGCTCCTGGCCGAGGCCGGCGTGGAGTCGTCGTGCCGCGCGCGCGACCGGCAGCCCAAAAGTCCAATTTCCAGAGTCCAAGCACGCACCGCATGCCGTGCCCAGGGAAAAGATACCGTGGCTGCCTGCGTTCCGGTGTCCGTGTGTGTGCCTCATCACACGGTTGGTTCGTTCTAGGTAGCTTGACTTCCAAAGTAAGGCCAACTTGCAGGGACGGTTTGACCTGTTATCATTTAGCACATATAAAATATTACAACCAGCCGGCATTGTTCTTCGATCAATGCGATGAATGCCTCCTCAGAACTAACCAAGATGCTCGCACACAAGAATTGATCGATCAATGTCGAAAAAACAAAGCTGTATGCTGGATTCGATTCGGCTTAGTGCTTTTGGCTTTTGTATCTTGCTACAATACTCACTTTCAAACGGTGCGTCTTTTAAGGTGAGGTCTACAAATCCATTATAGTAGACACTGTACCGACTTCAGCTGCACCGCCCAAAATTACATATGGCTGTCTCTCTTTGTAATCTCTCTCACGAACAGACAGAATTCAAAAGTCATAAACCAAAAACCATATATTACTGACCTTACGATAACTTCTTAACGGGTTTATTTCCTCTCTTTTTCTCTCTCTTTTTCTCCTTTATCCTTTACGTTATCCGTAGAGAAAATAGTGGTGTTTTTTTCCTTTATTTTTTAATTGAATATTTAAAAAAACTAGTAGCCACTGTAGTATTATTTTAACTAAAAAAAATCAAAGGAAACAATACTTTAGAACAAGCCCAAGAACCACGAAAAGACATGCATTGATGCCTTGGAATTTCTAGGGACACATGCATCTTGAAGGCGAATCAACCTGTCCAGAAGCACCATTTTTCTGTCCGAATATTTAGGGCAGGGGCCCTTTCGGCGTCGCTGTCGCGTGCGTCAGCACTGGGATATTCCCAGAAATCTCTCCGCATTTTGTTTCCGCTCTCCTGCGAACGACAAGCCAACCACGGAGCTCGACACGCATACGCAGATGCGACCGATAAGGACCAACCAGATTTGGAGAGATCTCACACGTTCAAAGTTAAAAAAGCGACGTCGAATCGCAAGCCGGCGAGACCGGATAATTCCTATTGGCCCTCGATGCTACCCGCTCGTTTCCACCCGCCAAAATGGAATCTCCCCCGATCGGGGTGGACGACGCCGGGCTGTGCACCGCCTGAATGCGACGCGCGTTTTGTCCACTCTTGGGGAGGATGCGGTCAGTGGCGAAGCCTGGAATGAAATCGAGGGCAGGTTGAACTATTTATAAATCTAAACTATTTTGATATAAAATTTCAAATTCATATAGAAATTATAAATTAGATAGAGATAAATAATAAAAAAAATGGAGAAATAGAAAGTAGGTATCTCGATAATAGAAAGAGCCATGAGTGCAGAGTAACGATAAGTCACCTATGTATAAAACATATCAAAATTAGTGATATAATAGAAAATTATGAATGATAATGAAAATTTAGATCATATGAAGCATAGCAGAATTAAATTAATTTGAATCACGAGACAATAGAAACAAAAGGCGACATCTTTTTCTACAGTCTATCTAATGTTCTTATCATTTTCATGGCGGGGGGCTCGGTGGCGGCGGTGCCTTTGGGCATGTGCAGGACCACATAATCGCGGAGCGGCGGCGGAGGGATAAGATCAACCAGAGGTTCATCGAGCTCTCGACCGTCATCTCTAGACTCAAGAAGGTTCATATATATTTCACTTTCTTTCTTCCGTTTTTCTTTGATTGATTATCTCTTCTTTAATTTTATGATTTTTAACTACTCCTCCTCCTCCTCCTTTTCTTCTTTAATTTTATAATTTACATATATTATTTCACTTTATTTCTTTCTTTGTTGATTGATTAGCTCTTCTTTAATTTTATGATTTTCACTTCTCCTCCTCCCCCTTCTCGTCGTTGTCTTCTTTAATTTCATGCTTGTTGTTAATCTTCCCCTCAAAGAGAGCTAACTTCTCTTTGGATTTGTTAATCTTTCTCTTTTTATTTTTACTATATACAAAATTGACACCAGAAGAGGTGAGGCTTAAGCCTCACTAAGCTCCCAGTGGCTACGCCCCTAGATACAGTGGCCAGTGGCCTGAAAGATTGCAGAAAGTAATTGAGCAGCAAGAAAGAGGCAGGGTTTGGTGTGATGGAATGGAGCAAAAGAACATTTTGCTCAGTCTCTCCAAGGGAAAACAATTCGCATCAGCTTAGCCTCAGCATTTGGAGATGGAATTCAGCATTCTGTTCTTCCCTGTGGAAAAGTCTGTTCTGAATCCAACCCTAAAGTATGCTGGCCAAGATTTGGAGCATCTTGAACGCGTCAAAAGATATCCCCGCGCACTGGTCTCTCGATGCGAGCGAGTTTCACACGTACTTCCTCAAGCGTGTGGTCGATACGGGAAAAATCGTGTACTACCATGGTGCTGTGCCTTATCAGCTGAGCTGGAGCCTAGTCGTCCATGGCCTTTCCTTACATGTGTTGCATGGGAAAAATGAACTTGGATTTGCGTGCCTTTTGAAGTTTCAATACGATATCGGGCCTGTTCTTTTCGGCTGCGGCTTATGGCTTTTGGTTGAAAATTTTGAATTTTGGCTGTTTACGGTACAGATTACGGAGAGACAGATACTCACTTGCGATTTTGGCTGGTACAGATGTTGGGCTTTTAACGTGTACATCGTTTAACTTGTAGACCCCGTCTTGAGAAAATACTCCGTTTAAAAGTTAGGTACTGTAGCAAAAGCCAAAAGCCGTCGGCTTGTGAGGTAAAGAACAGGCCCGATTTCGACTTGGATTTGTGCTTTTTGAAGTTTGAATACGATCTTTGCGTTTCGAAATCGCGCTACGGTTTTGTATTTTCACGCGAGCGAAATGCGGCTGCTAGGCTGAATTATGGTGTCAATTTGGGGGACCGATTTCGTTTTGTTTTTGGGTACGGATTTGTTCTGTCGATGCTACGAAGCAATCAGTATGTCTCACCCAGCCATAGGATGCCCATTCACACGCATGGAAGATGGTTAGAAAGTCAGAACACCTGCATGCAGTGGGCCATTGGGTGGATGGCACTAGTGTGGTCATTCTGTCCATGATGATCTCTATCTTCACACTGTAGATGAAGATTAACTGATTAATTAATCAGCTCGTGCTTGAGCTCCGAAGACACAAATGGCAACATTTCAACAATGCTATCTGCTCTGCAGATCTTTATTAGGTGCGGACCAACGGTTTGGTGAACCACTCTTGCATGGTCTAGTTGTCCTGTATGTATCCTTTCCCATGTGTTGACTCCTGTTAACTCGGTGATGAGTTTACCTTTGCAGATAACGAAACTTCCTTGCATGATGAGCATTGAAACATGAGGTATGCTGTGTTTCTACTACTGAACCATTAGAATAATTGATTATGAAGCTTAAATTGAGGTCGAAGCAAAATGTCAATTCGACAGTCAGGACTTACACGCAATTCTAGAGGGGAAAAATCTGAAATGTTTTCAGGATTTAGTTATGGATTAGTCAACTCGTCGATCATATTAGACCTGATTGTTATAGAATTTTTTTTGTAGTAACCCATACTAGAGAGTGCATTAAACTCGTGATGCGGTTCATACGTGAAGAGAAAGCACAACTTTGAATGATGCTTTAATTTGTCTATATATGTACGTACCAACTGTAATACTAACTCTTTACCATGTAGTACACATGTATCAATGAAGAAAACAAGAAAAAAATAACTAAGAAACAAAACTTAATTTGTGAATAAAGAACCAATCAACAAAACAAGAAGAGGAAGCTGAATCGGATGAATTGAACTCATGCATGGTCTCTCGCTGCATGTACTGATCTAATGCACACAAATGTATCAGAGATCGCTCTTGTTGATCGATCGCCGACATGGCCGCCACCCGCTCGCGGTGATCAGAGTCATGTCTCGCCACCCCAGCGACATGGCTCGGCCGTCGTCGCCCTCGATAACCCGGAACCCGCCGCCGCTGCCGCCGCACCCGCTCTTCATCTTGAGCAGCAGCTTCGCCTGGCTCGCCGTCCTTGAGCTTAGCCTCACGCCCTCAAACCCTGCGCTCTCCATCGTCTCCTTCCAACTAGCCTCTGATGCCATGTGATCACCACCCCGATGGTCTAAAGAAGCCATGGCATTGATGATCTCTCTGCCGAGGTGGTTCCTCTCGATGGCGAGCCGCTCGGCGCTTTCGACCGGGAGGCACTCGTCAAGCGAGTCGAAGACGGCGGCGAAGTACCGGAGGTTGGCAGCGAACCGCGGAAGAAAGCTTACGCTTCTTCTCGAGGCATTATTGCCGCGGGTTAGGTTGCCGCCGCCGCCTTGGTCTTTCTCAATCAAGAACACCAAGGACGGGTTCAGAGAGTGGATGTATGCCAGTGTGTTGCTGGCTTCTCTTGAGCTCGTCGTCGCGTTCTGTGCGGTCGCCGGGAACACCAAGTTGACGACCACCGTCGCGGCAGCGTCCATCTTGATGCGATCATGGTGGCTGTTCGGTCCGTTCAGTGTGCCCTCGAACTCGAACCGTACGTTGGGGCAGCCGCTCGCGAAGCGCGCGAGACGCGCCTCGGTTTCCCGCAGCTCGTCGGCGTTCGTGCCGAACCCGGTGATCCGCAGGGATACTGCCGCCTCGTCGCAGTCGCTACCATCGTGGGAGCTGCTCGTGGCGGCGTCCGACAGGGACTGGATCAGGGAAGGCCACTGGAAGCCGTACGACACGTCAAAGTCTACGACGTGGAGGCGCCGCCGGCCTCCGGCCTCGAAGGCCTCCACGATCGCCTGGTTCGCCGTGAAGTGCGCGAACTGGTAGAACAGGGACGCCTGGTAGAACATGGTGAACGCCAGGAACTGCTCGGCCCGCGTCGTCTGCGGCGAGGCCACCGGCGACTGGAGGAGCCTCGACGCCAGCGCGTCGGCGAAGTATGCCGCGACGCGCTGGACGGGGTCACCGCCGCGGAACGACGCGTGCCGGTAGACCTCCTGCAGGGCCGCGGCCGCCGCGTGCACGTCGCCGGCCTCGCCCGCGGCCACCGCCGACAGCAGCAAATGCATCAGCTGCAAGCCGCCGCCACCGTCAGGCGACAATCGAGCCACGTCGTCAAACTCTTCCTTCACCATGCGATCCCTCGCCTGGAGAACCCTCCCGACCCTGCCGCGCTCTCCGCCATCAACAGCACGCATGGCACCGCCGCCGCCGTCCTCCCCGTCCCGCACCTTGCGCTTCTTTTCCGCGGCACCACCATCGATGCCCAGACTCAACGTCAGGTTCATCCGCACCTCCTCCTCCTCCTCCTCCTTCCTCCTCGCACGAATTGAACCTCACAACACAATCCTCACACCACGCGGTTGCGCGCGCGGCGGTGGGTATCGGCCGGAAGGGAGGAAGGGACGGGTCTCGGCCACGGCGAGGGCTATATATAAGCGATCAAAGGAATCTTGCGGCCTCTCGTGTGGCTTCGGTTGCAAGAAATGCTTCCATGTGTGCGGCCCGGTCGTTTTGGCTCGTTCCTGGACGTGCCCTTGGATTCTGAGGGCAGCATATGCGGGTGGGGCGCTCGCCTCCCCCTTGTTTTATGCGCAGCGCATCCGCCGGTCCACCGGCTGCTCGATCCGCCGCGAGACTCTTCTCTTCCCTGGTGACCGGTCCGCTTCTGAACATTGTTCAACGTACGTCAGTGCTAACAATGCGTGGCTTAGTAGGATAGAGACTATGTATGTGCGTGCCCTCTGAATATACTATACATGGTGCTTTCAAATGGTATCTGGTCCTCCTGTAGTTCATATACCGCAAGATGCGCTTTCACACTCTAGGGTTAACCAAGTGGGAGTATATTCAGGGGCGGAGCCAAACCCCGGGCTCTACCTTGTTCGGGGTGTGAAAAAATATCAAGTGTACAGCCTGGTTAAATTCAGTCCAGTCTAGGTAACATTTTCATGGTTTAGACCAGATAGCCTAGATCGCTCCACCACTGAACCCGGGGCGTAAGCAAATCCTAACTCCGCCACTATATTAGTCGTGACAAACCTTGATCCGTACGATCTTTGTATATGTAGTGAGATAGTAAGATTCAAACTTGCAAAGCCCGGTTCGTAATTGGCTTCTGCTTCTCGTTTCTAGTTGGAGAAGTTAGAAATCAATACGAACACCTGGTTTCCCGAAGCGGCTCCTCTTGCTCCCGTCTAGTCACGGGTCACAAGAGCATCACGCAAATCATTCATATCGTTCTCGTCTCGTGCACGTCTTTCTCTTACTTTTTACACCACTTGCCCCCCTTCTTCTAAAATCATTTCTTTCGACCGCTACTGTTTATTGTCAACCAAAAGCTTTCAGATGTAGCTAAAAGCCATAGCGGGAGCAATACAAACGCCCCCTTAAGCTTTTGAAATTGCGTTTTCTCACGTAAGCTTGATACGGGCTAAATATTGACTCGAGCATCATCGTATACGTCAAGAGCATTTTGTCATCCGTCCTGTGGACTTGACTTTGTGCTTGGGCATGGCCGCATGGAACGAGTAAAGATTGCCGCATGGAACAAGTAAAAATCGTGGAAAGGGCGGAGGTGGGTGGGGCAAAAGCGAATAGAAAGTAGCGGCAAAGAAGATGCGACGAAGGGAAGGAGAGGTGGACCCTTGCTTTGGAGGAGCGAAGCAGATATTTGGCCAGGAAAAAGCCTCTAGGCCTCTATGGAGAGCAGAGCATCAACCGTTGCTGAGAGCCACCCGTGAAACTGCCTCCTGTCGCACTGTCCTCCTTTCTAGAAACAATGGCCCTACAAAAAAACGCGACGATTGGACCATTCCGTTCTGTTCTATACTCTCTCTCTCTCTCTCTCTCTCTCTCTCTCAACCTTCCAATATTAGAAAAGTTGAAAATTCTTCTGTGCTCGTTGCCCCTGGTCTAGATCCACCCCGGCGTCGCTGGCTCTTGGCATGTTTGGTGCTAACTAACTCAGGCTTTTATTTGGGAAAAATGAGATAAACGCCGCTACAGATGATGATAATATTGGGAAGAGTAGCACAATTTTGGTAAGGGGAAATTGATCATTAGCCACCCTAAATGATCGATTTCAGCTGTGCTCAATATGACTTTTTTGAGTGGCTTATGGCTGAAAAAACACTGTAGCTGACAGAGGCTTATTCAGCATAATTAAATTTAAAAAAATTAAAAATAGAAAAAACATATTAGCCCATCACGTATAATACAAACAAATACGGGAAAAAAAGAACCGGAAAAAAACTAAAAAAGCCAAAAGTTCAGAAAAAGACGAAATTTATAAATAGTGAAAAATAATCAAGCTGAAACCGAAACGAGCAGGACCGTACCTGTAATCCTGCCTAGTGCATACTGCAGTATGGCACAAACGTCTTATCAGTAGAAATCGTGCATGCTGTGTACAGTAAAATTTTGAAGTCCCTCGGGCCAGACGTTTGAAATGTCGAGAGCCGTGATAGAAGACATACACGAGTCCATATTGTGTTTGGGGAAGCGTAGACTCTTTAGACTATGAGAACATTGTTTTCAACCTACGAGTATATGGAAGCTCCACAAGGTCCAAACGTCCAATCGTGGTCCATTTTCATACTACAAAATCCTCAGCAGGTCCCCAGTACGTGTTTTATTGCTCTTATCATGCAAGTATCTCCATTATTCAATAGTGACTAGTTTCGTAATACGAAAAGGCGATACTAAATCTTATTCAACAGCAATATATCACCCACTGTACTTTAAAAGTCCATTTTTAGATGTATACATACACTGCTGAAAACTGGAAGAGGGTCTCATGAGCACAGCGAATTTATGAGAAAGAACGGGGCTTTGGAATGAATCAATACTTTGCGCAAGTGCGCTAACTCTATTTCCAACGCAATTGTCATCACCAATTCACTGTGGTACAGCCTTTTCATACACGCATGGACCTCGAGTTTCAGCAGCTCCGGTGACTTGCTATATATATGTTCCACATTCAGGATGAAAGAACCTTACATTTTTCAAGTAAAGTTTCTTTATTGTGGCATACAACCATTTTATTTTTGTTATATCAGTACTCACTTTTGTTCCGTAAATAAACCAAGTAAATGCAGTGGCGAACCCTTTTCCGCTTTGAAGCTTCTCCATGCCAGCCCCTGAAATCGCGCAGTAAGACAGCTTTGCAAGCCTACCAGAATGAAGAGTGCAGGGCAGCCGGCAGCAGAAACCAATTTTGATGCCTACACAGAAAATAAAATATCAATACGACCAAGCCCTGAGAATCACCTGTCACAGCAACCAGATAGCATTCACTACCAATTTACTCTGAATCTGAAAGTGAGGGCACTGTTTTACTATGATACTAAAAGTCATTTTTAGCTACAATATGATTTTCCATGATTGTTTCAAATTTCATGCTTCTGTTAGCATAGAGTTCCCCCGCTTTTGATGACAACCGGGTGGGTGGTAGTCCATTCTATTGGTGGCCCCATTAAGACGTGCACGGCACTTATGCTGGCCAATATGACAAATGTAATGGACAAGGTGGGACATCCATAATTTCTCGTGTTTCTACAAGAAGAAATCATAAGATCACACGGAGGGCTACAAAAGGTACAAAAAAGAATCGGTTCTCATTAACCAATAGAGATATCAGATAGACACAGATGAAGTTAGACACAGATGAAGTTAATAAGTAGATACTGCCAAGAAAACTACCCAAAACCACTGAATTCAACAATTTTTACCAGTGAGAAATACAGTAGCATCAAGAATGATTGAAGCATGCAAGTTTCGTCAGGAAAAATCTACTGAGTTACCACACAAGCACAACAGAAATGTACCTGGTCATGTGCATTTTAAATCTGGGCACCTTAATGTGCATCCAAAGACTAGTGTTCTCAACTTGACACTGACACGGTTTACCACCGTTGTATGCATTGCAATCCGTTGACCTAATGGAAATTACAGAAATTAGCTGCTGCATATATAGCAGGAAGCCATCGACTCAAGTCACTCAACTATAATTACTTAAATCTTTAAATAACTGAAACAAGTCATCAATCAAAATGTTATCCACGAGACAGTAACCTACTGTTAAATAGATGTAATCTGACCACAACTTATTTTTTGATAGCAAGAGTTCCGTGTAATACTTCAAAACTCGAGGAAAATATTTTCCATGAAAACTATGCTCCACAAATTAACAGGTTATGACTATTGGTCTATTGCATCTGCAAGATATACTTGACACTGTTAGCTCATTTCTCCAAGTAAGATCATGTTACAAGGAAAACTGAATATGGAGAGATTTACCACAACTTCATGCTTGTTGGGACTTGTCTTCTTCTAACAGTAAATGAATGATGGATCTGACCACTTCATTGTCAACAAAAGTTGCCATCTGAAATCAGACATTCAGACCAGATAATTAGAAAAATGCAAGTTAGAGCATATGGACTGAAAACCATCTTGCGCATACTCTGTCAAGCAGCCTTTTGTTCAAAGCAAGTTATACATTTTTACATACAGTGAAGTAATACCAAGTAACTGTACACAGAGATGTAAAAAAGACACTACAGCTGCATGACATCTTCATTTCATCAGCAGGTGTTTTTTCCTTATATGTCAAACAACAAGGAGAGATATCATACCTCTGGCTTTCTTGTCAATTCTTTAAGAACAGCATCAAGTGTTATGCGAAGTTGCTTGAATAAAACGGCTGTTTGTGCAGCAGCAGTCAACCTTAACCATCCGTCTATAACAACCACTCCTGTCTGGAAACAAAGCCTATCAGTTTCTCCTTCTGAGAATAGAAAGGTTCAAGATACTATTTAATAATTAGTGTGTAACCATATATATGATAACCGGTACTTTCTAAAGGAATTTCCTCTCCCAAAAGAATCTTGGAGGAAAAATTGTTTATCTGATTTACACAGACCTGGAGTGAAACTAGAAGACCTAAAACATTCCCTCTGCTCAATGGCTTAATGCAATCACCCTTTTTTTGCATATATTATTCACATAGAAGATAATAAAATTTCTACTGGTTAGTTTCTCCTTTGGTCCTGAGAAGTGCCAACATCCAACATGCTAACACCAGGAAAGTCAGAACAACTAAATCTAGTTCAAGAATTACAAATTTAAGACCATGGTAGCTTAAGTGCATCCCATAGATTAAAAAATAGGAGGGCGGGGGTTCAATAGTTTAGTCCAACAGTCTAGCATTGGATGGGAAACAAAATATTACCTGATGTTGAATTACCATTGAACCACCAAACAAAAGGAGTGAGTAGGGGGAAATAACACTAGTGTCACGTAGAAACACTTTACTTGTCTCAACCTGAAAAATAGGGAACATAGATTGAAAGAATGTGACAGTATCAAAGATTCAGAAATCATTTTTTTTTTCTGAGATGATGTGGTGACTGGTGACCACACTCCTAGATACTTCATTATTATATGGCACATGGGTCACTAAAATTGAACACTACTTGCATCAGAAATTGGAGTCTAGACAAATAAATTCGTATATGCAAAATTTCTCTGGATCTGGTATACAAGAGTACAAGACTCACTCTAATGCATAATATGGAAGCCAAGGTAACATATAGACCGTTTGACATTGACAACAGCTCATACACAAGCTAACCAAATATAAGACATCTTCTCACAAACTAGTCATTTACATCGATGAGTGGAGACCTAGTTGCTGTAATATACACATCTATTAGAAGTGTGTGCATCTCACGTGATGGCATGGGAAAGGGAACAAACAGTACAGGGAGAACATGATTTGTTGGTAATCATTGGAAATTTGGAATTGACAGTTTCTTATCCATGAGAATGATGTTGTCACCTAGTGAAGAAAATAAAGTAACTTATGCAACAAGATGATAATGATACACTTCTATTCATGTACAAGTCAAACACAAACCTTTTCAAGAAACACCAAAAATGGATACTGAACAGATTTCAAGCTGTGATTCATAGATGACGGGTGAATATGAACCTCACGCCTTCCATCATACCATCGAGGACGATCCTTTCCAAACAGAATATCAGATGGCTTTCTGCCACCTAGAGCTCCCGGATCAACACCCTCCAAAGTTGCTGCAACATTAGGGTATAGACCTGCACATATGACTGACTGCAAATGCCATGTAAGCATTTTCCAGAAATGCACCATGTTAGCATCATAATGAACTAAGAAGTGAAATAACCACTAATGTGATTATGAAGGGTAAGCAAGCATGGTGGCAGGATGTTATACTTTGCAACAATTAACATTACAAGATCATCACATAAGCATGGCATATCTATTTTGGACTTTGGCACATGGCAAAAGAATGGCAAAAAGGTTTAGAAATCATTCTGTTACCTTAATAACTGAGGTGTAGCGAGTGTATAAGTTGAATGGAAGAGACATATTGGCAAACCAACTCTCAAGGTTGCTTTTCCTCTTCCCATCCATAGGCCTCTGGAAAATAGTAAGATTAATTGACGTTTGAAGATTGATTTTGATGTTTGTCTCATTCAAATTAGAAACAGAGAATTTCCAGCAGTAATGAGTTAAGAAAGTACATGACACTTTTACAGTTCCCCCAAAGAAAGGGAGTTAGATGTTATTAAATTTTCAGTCTCCAAGATATCACTTTGACCGTTCCTTTCTATAACTTTACAGTAGTATAAATTAATAAAATTATAATATTATGAATGTATTTTTAATGGTAAATCTAGTGATGTAGTTTTCATACTTCATAGGGCTAATCTAGATAAACTTAAATACGGTGATCGTCAAATTAAATACGGTGATCGTCAAATTTTAGAAAGTTTGATTGAACATATTCTAAACTGTGAAATAAAAAAAGGATGAACATGAAAGCAGGAAGACAACTCTGGTGTCAAGAGCCCAACTAAATTTAATAGAGAGAGTTGCATGGAGGCCCCTAAAATCGTAGGAAAGTGTCAATTGCCACTTAACTCCCTAATCTTGAAAAAAATAACTTAGGCAAAATTGGTTGTGGGACATCGCAAATTGGTGGCATTTGCCATAGGGCACTCCCAATTTGCAGCTTTGTTGTAGGATACTATACTTTTGTGGTATTTTGCCAGAAGGCACTTTGGCCAATAAAATATGATTTCCGGGTTGAGGAGAGAGAAGACTAGTGCAAAGTCGTTTTTGCCCCTCCCATCGCATTCCTAACCACCTCGGTGAGCCAATCGCAATTTTGTTCGCGTCATATTATGTTCTAGGTTCTGATCTACTTATCCCTCAAGTTAATTTGAGTTTGGTGCACCGTGCGCACAGATCGAGCTAATTCAATCTCTTCCGCCGACACCCCTTCTTTGTCCAATTCCACTGCCACCAGCGAGCTTCCACCAACACCGACCACACCATCGGGTTCCTTATCTCGCGTTCTACCCGGTGCTCCCCTTCTTGTCACCGATGCACCGCCCAACGTCGCCGCCGTCTCATCACGCCACTGATCGTCAAAGGTCGCCTCCGGCCTTTACATCTGCGTCACCGAGTTTGCCTCATCGCGTTCTCTAAGATGAATCCTTCTCCTTGCCAAGAACTGCCGCCGTCGCTGTACGGGAGGGGCAAAAACGACTTTGACCCAGCTTTCTCTCTCCTCCTCAGCCCGAAAATCATATTTTATTAGCCAAAGTGTCTTCCAGCAAAATACAGTGAAAGTATAGCATATTAGCATCCTACAGCAAAGCTGGAATTTGGGAGTGCCTATTTGCCACCAATTTGTGATCTCCCACAGCCAATTTTGCCAATAATTTAGGAGGTTCCTACTCATAAACTTGTAAAGTCTGTCAATTAGTTGGATTTTTTATAAAAAAAATCTATATCTAAATAAATAACTGGAGAGATTAAAGGCACCTCCTTCACTTCGAGGGCTACAAATTCCTAATGATACTAAAAAAAATAGAATTTATAGGTGTTATAATAGAAACTCTAATCTACAATTACAAATATAATGATATATGTGTTGCAGCATCTAGTTTCGCAATTCTGTGGAGTTTACATCTAGTTAACTATAAGCCCTAAGGTAGAAAGTGGACTGGAGGTGTAGAATTGACATGGACCATCAAGTGACTCTAAAACTTCCAGGATCATCCAAGTGATTCACATCAGCTTTGTGACTTCAGTTAAAAGTTTAGAACAAAGGCATTACCAGGTTAATTTTCAAGTTAGGGACCACTAGTACAATTCTCTTTAATAGACATACCTCACTACCTCTAGGAAGATTCACAAGTCCAATGTCTGCTAACAATGTCCCATACTGTAGGCGCATGTCCCTGGAAGGAAACAAATACCAGATTAAATGGTTTATAACTGATAAACAGTTCATATGAAAATTTTAGTTACTTCTACATTTTATGATAAATTTGAACAAATTTCAAAAATTAGTGTTTGCCAGCCCAGCAGTAGTGGCTGAATTAACTCCAAATTACGGTATAACAGATATGAAAGTAAGCAAAAATGGAAAAACAGGCTAACAGTTGCTTTTACAGAATCAGTAGTAACTAGAGAAGACATGTTCTTGCACCAACACAGGTCTAGAAGAGAACTGCAACTTACTGTTAGAGATAGAGTTCTAGTAGCCTATCCTATCAATCTGCGCAGGAGGTTCCCTGCGCTATAGTCTGTTAGTTATCTCAATCTCTTTGTATTTGGTAACAGATCCGAAAGATAAGGCAGCAGGTCTGTTATAGAAAAGGATTAGTTATTCCCTTGTATAGATAGATTCTGATCAGACCTTCTATCCTTATTGCTTCCGGATCTGTTTGTAATCTGTTGAGCCTTTGCTCTATATAAACAAGAAGGGATCGGCAGGGGTCCTTACGGCCAAACTTTCACATGGTATCAGAGCCATCCTCATCCATGTCGAGCGCCTCCAGTTCCTCCTCTGTTTCTTCCCTTGCCATCCCGGTGACGGAAAAACTCACCAGATCTAATCATATGCTGTGGAAGGCTCAAATCCTTCCCACAGTTCGAGGCGCGATGCTGATGGGGTTTCTTGATGGTTCAACCAAACCTCCGCCAGAAGAAATCGAAGTGAAGCAAGGCGAGAAGGCATGCAAGGCCACCAACCAGATTACCTCCAGTGGCTGGCCAAGGATCAACAACTCCTTGGCTATCTGTTGGCGTCTCTAACCAGAGAGATTCTGGTGTATGTCGCCGACAAGAGAACCGCCGCTGAAGCGTGGAAGACAATCGAGATGATGTTTTCCTCGCAAACGCGTGCGCGATCAGTCAATACGCGCATAGCGTTAGCCACAACACAGAAGGGCAACATGAGTGTTGCTGAATATGTCGGGAAGATGAAAGCCCTAGCTGATGAGATGGCTTCTGCTGGCAAACCACTAGAAGATGAAGAACTGATCTCCTACATCCTCAGCGGTCTTGATATGGAGTTCAATCCGGTGGTGTCAACCATTCTGGGGCGCACTGAACCGGCTTCAGTTGGAGAGGTATATTCTCAACTTCTCAGTTTTGAGCAGAGAGTCCAACTTCTGCAGGGAAATCTGTCCCAATCCTCTGCAAACTCTGCTATGCGTGGAAGAGGAGGTTTCCAGCGCGGTTTTCAGAAGAATCGCGGGCGTGGTCGTGGCTCTGGAGGCCGCGGCAATTACAACTCCTCTGGACAGCGCAATGGAGAAGACAACCGACCTAGATGTCAACTCTGCAAGAAGAAAGGGCACACTGTGGAGATCTGCTGGCACAGATTCGATGCTGATTTTGTTCCTCCAAGTGACAAAACTGCTGCAGCTGCTTCCTATGGTGTCGACACAAACTGGTACGTTGATTCGGGCACTACTGACCACATCACCAGCGAATTGGACAAACTGACAGTTCGTGACAAATATGGAGGAGATCAGATCCATGCAGCAAATGGAGCAGGTATGGACATTGTACATGTTGGTCATTCACATATTCATACCCCTAATCGCACTCTTCGGCTCAAAAACATTCTTCATGTTCCTAAAGCTGCAAAAAGTCTTGTCTCAGTTCATCGTTTTGCTGTTGACAACCATGCTTACTTTGAATTTCATCCTGACCTCTTTTTTATCAAGGATCGAGCAACGAATCAAATTCTGTTCCAAGGCAAGAGTGAAGGGGGTCTTTACCCCTTCTCATCCACTAGCTCCAGCAAGCAAGTTTTTGGTGTTTCAAAGCCATCCATGTCACAATGGCATAGTCGTCTAGGTCATCCTTCACCATATGTTATTTAGCATGTCATCAACCATAATAAATTGCCATGTGCCTTAGAGTCCAATAAGAATTCAGTTTGTAATGCCTGTCAGCAGGCCAAGAGTCACCAACTCCCTTTTTCAAGGTCTTCTAGCATATCTAGTGCTCCTCTAGAGCTAGTTTTCTCTGATGTATGGGGTCCTGCCCTTGAATCTGTTGGAGGAAATAAATACTATGTCAGTTTTATTGATGATTTCAGTAAGTTTACTTGGATATACTTGCTAAAGAACAAAGCTGAAGTCTTTCAGAAGTTCCATGAGTTTCAGAATCTTGTTGAAAGGTTGTTCAATAGAAAAATTCTCTCTGTTCAAACAGATTGGGGAGGTGAATATGTAAAGCTCAATTCCTTTTTTCACAAAATAGGGATCTCTCACAGGGTTTCCTGTCCTCACACCCATCAGCAAAATGGTGCTGTAGAACGCAAACACAGACACATCGTTGAGGTTGGTCTTGCTCTCCTTTCTCATGCATCTATGCCCCTTAAGTTTTGGGATGAGGCTTTCATTGCAACCACTTATTTGATAAATCGCACACCCACCAAAGTCTTAAATTGGTCTACTCCTTTGGAACGCCTCCACAACACCTCTCCAGATTACTCCTCTCTTCGTATCTTTGGGTGTGCATGTTGGCCCAATCTTCGTCCCTACAATAATCATAAACTTCAATTTCGCTCCAAGCAATGCGCTTTTCTTAGTTATAGCAATTTACACAAGGGGTTCAAGTGTCTAGACATCTCAACCGGCAGAGTTTACATCTCTAGAGATGTTGTTTTCGATGAGCAAGTGTTTCCTTTTGCCAATCTCTATCCAAATGCAGGAGCACGCCTTCACTCTGAAATTCTTCTTCTTCCAGAGCTCCTGTCTCATTCTGTTGATCAAGGGGGTGAAGATGTGTTTGATCAACCTGCTGTTATATGTCCTCCTGATAACCCTGATGCTTCTTTTAAGTCTGCTGTCCAGTTTCCAGGAATAACCAGAGAAGAACAGGACATCACAGCATCAGTCTCGGGTGTTAATGGTGGATTATCGCCTTCTGATGCAATGCCACCAAGAGCACCTGTTACTCAAGTCTACAGCCGGCGCCCCAAACTCGCAGCATCTGCACCTGAGCCGGCTTCTGTTCAGGATATTCAAGTATACAGCAGGCGCTCCAGATCTGTGGCATCTGCACCTGAGTCTGGAATGCTATCTCCTGTCCAGGAAAATGTCACTGAACCTCTCTCCAACAATCTACTGATGACTTCATCTGATAATCCTTCACAACTTCTTGACAGCAGTGCTGCTTCTCAAGCTCAACTTCCTGTTGCAGAGTCTTCTCAGCATCGTCCAGTAACAAGACTGCAAAGAGGTATTATCCAACCCGCAACTTTTACTGATGGAAGGATTAAATATACTGATGGTCGTGTTAAATATAGTTTCCTTACTTCAACTGGGGAACCATGCACTGTAGAAGAAGCCTTTAAGGATAAAAACTGGAAGGATGCTATGGACCTTGAGTATATGGCATTAAAAACAACAATACTTGGCACTTAGTCCCTCCTAGAGATGGAATGAATTTGATTGATTGCAAATGGGTTTATAAAATTAAGAAGAAGGCTGATGGTAGTATAGAAAGGTATAAAGCTCGCCTAGTTGCAAAAGGTTTTAAACAAAGGTATGGGATTGATTATGAAGACACCTTTAGTCCCGTTGTCAAGGCAGCATCTATTAGAATTGTTCTGTCTATTGCTGTTTCACAAGGATGGAGTCTTCGACAACTTGATGTTCAGAATGCCTTTCTTCATGGATTGCTTGAGGAAGATGTGTATATGAGGCAACCTCCTGGATATGAAGATAAGATGCTTAAGAACTATGTTTGCAAACTGGATAAATCCCTGTATGGCCTTAAACAGGCACCAAGAGCATGGTATTCTAGACTCAGTGACAAATTGGTAAGGCTTGGCTTTACTCCCTCTAAGGCTGACACATCTCTATTCTTCTATAGAAAAGGCAGTACTGTTATTTTCATGCTTATATATGTTGATGACATAATTGTTGCTAGTTCAAACCCTAATGCTACTACAGCTCTACTTGAGGATTTGAGAACTGAGTTTCCTCTAAAAGACTTGGGCGAGCTACACTACTTCTTGGGCATTGAGGTGAGAAAAATACAGGATGGTATTCTTCTAACCCAGGAGAAATATACCACAGATTTGCTAAAGAAAGTGCAGATGTACAACTGTAAACCAGCTAATACTCCTATGACAGTAAGTGACAAGTTAACAGCACAAGGTGAGAAACTTGGAACAGAAGATGGGACCAAGTACAGAAGCATTGTTGGAGCCTTGCAATACTTAACACTAACAAGACCTGATATTGCTTTTTCAGTAAATAAGGTTTGTCAATATTTACATGCTCCCACTACTTTGCATTGGATGGCAGTTAAGAGGATCTTAAGATACTTGAAACATACTTTAGGACTTGGATTAGAGTTAAGTAAGTCATCATCCATGCTTGTCTCAGCTTTTTCAGATGCAGAATGGGCTGGTTGCTTAGATGATCGCAGATCAACTGGAGGATTTGCAGTATTTCTAGGAAGAAATCTTGTATCATGGAGTGCACGAAAACAGGCAAAAGTATCAAGATCCAGTACAGAAGCAGAATACAAGGCAGTAGCAAATGCTACAGCTGAGATTATGTGGGTTCAAACTCTCCTCAAAGAACTTGGCATACACAGCCCATCAGTAGCAAAGCTTTGGTGTGATAATATTGGAGCAATGTATCTCTCAGCTAATCCTGTCTTTCATGCTCGCACAAAACACATTGAAGTGGATTATCACTTTGTTCGAGAGAGAGTTAAGAACAAGCTATTGGAGATTGAATTTGTTTCTTCAGGAGATCAAGTAGCAGATGGATTTACCAAGCCTCTTCCAGTGAAGCAACTTGAGGAATTCAAATACAATCTCAACTTAGCCAAGTTGTGATTGAAGGGGGGGGGGGTGTTAGAGATAGAGTTCTAGTAGCCTATCCTATCAATCTGCGCAGGAGGTTCCCTGCGCTATAGTCTGTTAGTTATCTCAATCTCTTTGTATTTGGTAACAGATCCGAAAGATAAGGCAGCAGGTCTGTTATAGAAAAGGATTAGTTATTCCCTTGTATAGATAGATTCTGATCAGACCTTCTATCCTTATTGCTTCCGGATCTGTTTGTAATCTGCTGAGCCTTTGCTCTATATAAACAAGAAGGGATCGGCAGGGGTCCTTACGGCCAAACTTTCACACTTACCCACCAATACTAGAGTTTTGCTAGGTTCAGACACGTAATTTGAAAACATGGCATGTGCTATCTGCCTATCTGGAGCATGGTTACGAACTGTACTTCAATGTAGTCAGATAATTTTGCACAAAATTCCATTGATTAATGAAATTTCCGTTGCCCTCTTGGATTTGCAAGATGAGGTGGTGACAATTTAGCATTTCAAGATTAATAACTGTCATAGCATTTCAAGATTAATAACTGTTATATCTCATTCATTTGTTAATCAAAATTCATCTAAGCCCTTATGAAATTTGCTTCTTTTGCATCAAGCTGTGTATAAACTGAGATGGTTTAGCACCTAAATCATCAAGGGTGTTATGAATAGTGCTTGTATTCATTATGAGGCTAATGGGCCAGTGTATATACACATACAGGCGTAGCATAAATGCAGATAACCCCTTATACAATGGGAAAAATACACACAGGTATAATACACATCTAACACCCCTCTCAAACTTATAGTGGATCAACAACATGAAGTTTGAAGAGATAGAAGCTGTGTTGTGCCC
The DNA here is from genome assembly GCA_017311315.1 of Dendrocalamus latiflorus. Lineage (NCBI taxonomy): Eukaryota > Viridiplantae > Streptophyta > Magnoliopsida > Poales > Poaceae > Dendrocalamus > Dendrocalamus latiflorus. Next base: position 21,673,441 of record CM029637.1, read on the forward strand.
TGATCTGTGCCTTTGTGAAGAATTCTACCAACTAAAGCTCGGAAGGCACGTACTGACGAGCAACAATCTGGTCCTGCACCTATGTCATAGGAAGCATCAACGCTAATATGCTTTGTAAGCTCATGCTTCACTGGATCTTTAGCAGTGCTAATAGCACATGTACAGTCAGACAAAAGAGAAATCGATGCAGAAACAGAAACACCAAAATCCTCAAGTAACCACCGTAGCCAAGTAACATCCGCAGTCAACAAAGCCATAGCTCGCAACTCAGCCTCAGCACTTGAACGAGAAACTATTGTCTGCTTTTTAGTCTTCCAAGCAACGAGAGAACTACCAAGAAAAACGCAATTAGCAGAGAGACCAGCGATCAGAGGGATCACTAGCCCAGGTGGCATAAGAATATGCTTGCAGCTATAAAGAGCTGGAGCGAGGGAAAAAGAGATGAGAGATAGTTCCACGAAGGTATCGTAGAACACGAAGAAGATGACTATAGTGGAGCTGAGTGAGAGCAGAAACAACCTGACTCAAGATATGCGTAGGGTGCGAAATGTTAGGACGAGTGACAGCAAGATAAACAAGGTTCCTAACAAGGTGACAATAGCGAGTAGGATCAGTAAGAGGCTCACTATCAGTGAGATGAAGATGAACATTAAGCTCCATGGGAGTCTCAATTGTGCGCTGATCAATAAGAGACACGATCAAGAAGATCCTGGATATACTTCTCTTTGGATAGATAGAAACCCTCACGAGTAGAAATAACCTCAATCCCAAGAAAATAACGAAGAGGACTCAGATCAGATATGAGAAACTGCTCATGAAGACGCTCTTTGACAAAAGTGATGTACTGAGAATCATCTCCAGTAATGATCATGTCATCAACATACAAAAGGAGAAGCGTCCGACCACAGAGTTGAAGTGTGAATAAAAAGAGCATGATCATGAGCACTAGCAGAGAAATCAGCTGCAGTGACAATAAAAGAGAAACGATCAAACCAAGCATGAGGAGCTTGTTTGAGGCCATAGAGATGACGAAGGCGACAAACCATACCCTCAAGAACAAAATACCTAGGGGGCAGCTACATGTAGACCTCACACAACTCGTCATTAAGAAAGGTATCCTTGACGTCCAACTGAGAGATAGACCACTGTCGAACAGAGACCACAGCAAGAAGAGTGTGAACGATAGTCATGTGAGCGACAGGAGCAAAGGTCTCATCATAGTCACGAACATGCTCCTGCTGAAAACTACACGCTACAAGACGAATCCTATAGCGCTCAAAAGAACCATCAGAGCGAGTCTTAACCTTATAGACTCACTTGCACGTGATAGGAGTAACGCGCAGGAATAGGAACAAGATCCCACGTGCCAATACGCTCAAGAGTAGCAATCTCCTCTGCCATCGCATGCTGCCACTCCTGATGAACATCACGGTAAGAAGTTGTTTCAGCAAGAGTAGCGGCAGCAAAACCAAAACGCTTAGGAGGCCGAATAGACTGGCGATTGCGAAAAACATAGCGAGGAGGAGAGGCCGAAGAGGATGACCCATCAGAAGGAGATGACTCATCAGAAGAATCCTCAACTCGCGGATGACGAGTATAGTAGAGAGGACAAGAAGGAACAAGGTCAGGAGTAACCCCGGGAGCATGGTTCAAAATCCCGGCGGTTACCGGCCGGTAACCGCCGGTTACCGGTTTTACCGGTGGAGACCGGTAACCGAAAAACCGGCCGGTATGAATTTTTTGATTTTTCGAATTTTGGCCGGTTTTTTCCGGTTTTCCGGTTACCGGCCGGTTTTTCCGGTTACCGGTTTCAAAATATCTCAAAATTCAAATTTTGATTTTAAAATTGTGAGCGGTTTTTTACCGGTTTTTCCGGTAACCGGCCGGTAACCGCCCGGTTACCGTTACCGGCCTCCGACCGGGATTTTTTCCGATTCCGGTTTTTGGAACCTTGCCCGGGAGAGGGTGCTGGTGGTGAAGAAGGTACCGACTGGGAAGGAGGCACCGGAGAGACCAAAGGCGCGGGGTTACTATGGGGTTGGAAAGAAAAGTCAGGAAAGAAAGCGACTCAACAAGAGATGTTGAAGTGGAGGAAGGAGAAGGGCGGAGATAGAAAGGACGACTCATCAAAAATAATATCCCAAGAAATCCGCATCAGTTGGCCAACAAGATCCCAATAACGATAACCCTTGTGCTCAGCACTATAGCCCCAGAAAAACGCACTCAACAAACTGAGCGGTTAGCTTGGTGCACTCACGAGGTGCAAGAAGAATATAGCACACAACCAAAAAGACGAAGACTGGAATAATCAGTAATCTTACCACAGAGACGCTCAACTAGGATACCACCCTCAAGAGCAGAGGGGGGTTGAATGTTGATCAGAAAAGTGGCAATAGAAACAGACTCAGCCCAGAAGTGTGGTAGAACAGCAGAAGCAAGCATGAGAGCACAAGCTGTCTCAAGAAAATAACGATATTTGCGTTCAGCCACACCATTTTGAGCATGAGCACCGAAACAAGAAAAGTGAGTGTCCTGCTCAGCAACAAAACCACGAAGAACTCCCGACAAGTACTCCCCAGCGGAATCAGCGTGAAATACACGAATAGGAGTCAAACTGAGTACAGACCATAGTGGCAAAAGTCTTGTAGATGAATAGAACATCACTACAAGATGACATAAAATATATCCACATACGCCGAGAAAAATCATCAATAAAATTATATAATATCGATGACCTCCTTTCGAAACCAAAGGAGCTGGTCCCCATACATTACAATGAACAAGATCAAAAGGACGTTGAGACACTGACTCACTGGAAGGATAGGGGAGTTGAAACTGTTTGCCAAGTTTACAACCCAGACAATTAAGAGAAGTATTACCAGACACAGACCATAAAAGACTACGACAAAGTAATGAAGACATACGTGACCCATAAAGATGACATAAACAACAATGCCACTGAGCAAAGGATGCGGTGGAGGCTGCAACAGATGCGGAGGCAATGGTGGAGGCAACAAGACTGACAGGGCAACGGAAGGAAGATGAAGTCAGTCAAGCTCCCAGAGCCGTCGTGAGTCACGGCTGCAAGGGCCAGTACCAACCAGAGTCCCCGTGCGGCGATTCTGAACACAACAAGAATCAGAATCGAGAATAACACAACCATGATCAGTGAGCTGGTCGGTAGATATGAGTTGTATGGTTAGTTTTGGAACATGAGACTGCAGGAGCATGAAAGAATAAATTGGAAAAAGTGCCCCATCCTATGACAGAAAGAGAGGTACCATCTCTTATTTGAATAGTGATAGGAACAGCTAAAGGACTAATGGAAGAAAGACCAATAGAATTAGATATCATAGAAGATGGTTTCTCACCGAACGACTGAGTAGCAGAACCAGTAGAACCGGACGATGCATAAGCAACCATGCGACCTATCAGTGTGAGAAACTGCTTAGTGTCAGAAGCACTAGGACTCCGCTGAGAGGAGGAAGCTCCAGTGCCCCTCGGAGGACGAGCACCATGACAAAAAACCTTCTTGTAGCAAAATTGCTCCACATGTCCATCCTTGTTGCAATAGGCGCAGTGGAGTCCCCTACAAACAGCAGCTATCACTTGTAGATGCGCAACTGGTAAAGGAGTAACCGGAGGCGCCGCAAGTGTAGAAGCTGGAAGGGCCACCAATACCAACGGAAATGACGATGACGATAGCAAACCCGCACCATGAAGGCGAATTTCCTCAGTGCGAACAGCTACAAGAGCCTCCAACAAAGTCACAAGGGTGACGAGCCAGCAACTGAGCACGAGTCTACTCAAAGTTAGACCGAAGATACAAGAGCCTCCAACAAAGTCACAAGGGTGACGAGCTAGCAATTAAACACGAGTATGCTCAAAGTCAGACCGAAGACGTGTCAAAAAGACGTAAATGCGGCGAAGCTCCAAGTGAGACTGCTGACATTGACAGCACTGACAGGTGCGGCAAACATCTGGCCCCAAAGAGTCAATCTGACGCCATAACCGGCGTCTCCCTGCTGCAGCGACAGCTCCTAACGCACAATAGCAAGGTACAAGGAATCACCAAATGACTCAGCGGTTGTGCAGATGCGCCCACATCGCCTGTGCGGAAGCGAAACCAACAATATCACCATTGAGATGCACCTCCATGCTAGTAACCAGAATAGTAGAAGCACGAGCACCCTCATCGAATCATGTCTTGTAAGTAGCATACTGAGTTTGAAAAGTCTTCATGGCATCCTCAAAAGGCTCAGATGCCTTTGTACGAGCGTCTTCGGAAGCATCCTTCGAGAAAATAAGCTCAATAGGTGGAAAACAATCTCAGTAGGTGGAGTCCCAATAATTGAGACCATCGAAGATCACCGGACAACGAGGAACAGAAACGGTGCCTGCAAAAGAAGATATTTTTCCTTTTCTTTGTTTTTTGGTCGGTCAGGCAACAAAAGAAGAACAAAGCTCTTTGGACTCAAGTCGGTCATTCCGACCGAGGGAGTGACGAGGGGAAGCCAGACACAGAAGCCGACCTCACCGGCGGCTGGAACGGTGGTGGACGACGGCCGACCCCACCGTCGGCCAGAGCTTAAGCGGCGACGATCGGCGTCAAACTCGTCGACAACGACATACCAAACCAAATATGCGCGGATCGACTAAGGACAAGGCAGATCGACAGCGGCTAGCGACTAGGCGGGTGGCAGCCGAGAACATAGCGGCCGAAGGAGATCTAGATGGCGCAGGCCTTCAGTACTGAGAGGAAGCTACGGGCAGAAGCGGCGGTCGGCGACTTCAACGAAACAGATAAAGAGACCAGCGGTAGATCAATGGCAGCCGACGACCGGGCAGGCGACAGCCAAGAACGCAGCGGCCGGAGATCGAGACAGCGCAGGCCGTCGATACTCCAGGAGACCGGCCGCGGCATCGGCTCCGTCAACCTGTAGATCGGAAGTCGGTGGCGGAAGAGCAGCTGGAGCCTCCTGTAGCAATGGCGGTGGCGACAAGGAAGCCCCGACGATGAATGGTGACAAGCGAGATGGAAAAGCCAGGCCACGACTGGAATACGAACTAGCGGCGACTTGACAAAAGACAAACCCTAGATTTGCTCTAATACCATGTTATGAATAGTGCTTGTATTCATTATGAGGTCAATTGGCCAGTATATATATACATACAGGTGTAGTATATATGCAGATAACCCCTTATACAATAAAAAAATACACACAGGTATAATACACATCTAACAAAGGGATCCAACCTGATCGAATACATCACTGTACTGTTCAAGTAGAACGAACGGCAAAACTGATGGGCAGATTTACCTCCATTCTGCAATCCAAAATTATCTTATTAGAAATCCTTGGAGCAGTATTTTTTTTAGTGTGGTATGTACAGCACAAACCATGGCCATAGCAAATTCTAAGATAAGGTAACACACAATGCTAAGTACGCATACAAATTCTATCAAATGACGAAAATTGTATCCAGTACAAAAGGAAGCTGGTTATGACCTCTTGCAGTATCCGGGACCACTTGTTGTAAGCAATAACCATTAACAGGTGGTCTGATTGTTTATTATCTGCTGTAGAAGTAGACCCATCGAGGTTTTCATTCAACAATGCAGCTTTTGCTTTCTCTACATTTTGCTTCTGTATTATAAATGAAATAAGGTCAAGAAACATCAGGGCATATCCAGATTTCATAAATTATTGATGACGATAATTAAATAATACCTCATCTTTTGGAGAGATGAATGGGGATTTGTAACTCAGAAAAGCAGCAACGGAAAGAACTGGTGATAAGCAACCAAAGATAGCACCATAGAGCATCATCTGCAGCCTCAGAAGCAGAATTAATCAGAACATGGCCAAAAAAAAAGGTCAGTACAATACTATAAGTGCACCACAGATTTTACAAACTGAAAATACCAATGATTATTTTTAAGAGCATCTATTGATTCTTACGAACCCTGAATTTCCTGTAGATTGCCCTTGGAGGTGCTCAAAGGGCCAACAGATATGAAAAAAATGTGGCAAAACTCCTATAATTGCAGATAAAGGAGCATTTCGCTATTACCTATGGAAATCATTGTGAATTCTTCTACAATCTACACTAGACATTAGTACAAGAAAGGATGATATACTGGAAGCATTCCAAAGATACATGAAGAACATAATAGGGTCAGTTCACTTAAGTTTTTGTTTCAATTTTTCCTTGAATATACCTCCAGAGTGGACCCGAAGGGCAGTGCAGTAAAGACTAAAGAGTGTTATTAAGGAAGGGGAAGTGAAAAAGTTTTCCAAATTTATATAGCAAACTTGGTCTGTACAGAAGGATAGAGATCAAGCATAAGAGGGTTATGTCCTTTTTAATGCGGGAAAGTTGATCATATACCCTCCTTTCATTTTGGGAATTCAGGATTTACCCTCCCACCTCAATGACATGTGGGGTCATCATAAGTCGCTGACATGTGGGGCAGGAGGGTAAATCCTGAATTTCCATCTAAGGGGAGGGTATATGATGAATAAATCCTTTTAATGCAGGATGAACAAAAGATAATCAACGTTACAAATATATCTGCTGTTCAACACAACTAGCTGAATTGCCCACACAGCTGTGCCGCTAGATACTACAATGCGTGTGTCTATAATAAAAAATACAATTGTATTTGTTATAAATCTTTAATACTCATGATTGAAAATGTAGTTGTATTTGTTATACAACTGTAACAATTGTAGCATCTCTCGATTAATGAGAGAATTTATATATTTCTTCCTCTTTTTTATAGATTAACATGAGAATTTCTAGCACTCAGAGCCAGGGTTTTACCGGTGCCGGTCGGGAGAAAAAAAACCGCCGGTTTTTTATTTAATTCAAATTTAAACTTTTGAATGTAAAAATTAGTTTCTCTATTGATATTTACATTGTTTAATGTTAGAGTACAATATATGGTAGGATAGAGTCCATTGGGATTACAATCCCTTGTACCATCTTGCCCCCCAAGTCTTGTACCTCTATATATACAGCCCGAGAGGCTCAATGCAATACACCCAATTATATCTTCCTTCATGGTATCAGACGCCTAGGTTTAGATCCTAACCCTAGCCGCCGCTCGCTTCCGCACCGCGCGCCCCCGAGGAGATCTATCTCCACCGGGGGCAGCACCACCGTTTAGGCGGCGGATCCTATTGACCCGGCCGCCATCGTCGTCATCGTCGTCAAGCAGCAGATCGGGCTACCTCCTTGTGGTTATCCTCATCGCGGTCGGGCTGCCGTCCCGTTCCAAGAAACCCCACCTCGCCATGGGCAACGCCGCCTCGCCGCCGCCAACCCTCGACGCGCCCGCCTCCCCGAAGCCGCCGCCGGCTGTGGCCGCCGCGCTGCTGAGGACCTGAAACGCGTCGCGGCTCACCGCGTGGTGTAGATGGTGGAGACCGAGATGACGCTGGGGCTCGGCACGGGCTCCACGGCCGCGCACGCACTGGACCGCCTGGGCGACCTCCTCCGCGGCGGTGCGCTCCGGGGCGTCGCCGGGGTGCCCACCTCCCTCAAGACGGAGGCGCACGCGGCCCGCGTCGGGATCCCGCTGCTCCCGCTCGGGGCGGCCGCCGAGATCCATCTCTCCATCGACGGCGCCGACGAAGCGGTCCCCGGTGCCCTCGATCTGTGTCAGTTCCGCTCCTCCACTCGGCGGCCTCCTGCGCCGCTCCTCCGCCGGGTTCCTGCTCGCCGACCGCCGCCTTCAGCTCCTCCGCTTGGACGCCGACCGCCACCGGATCCGTCGAGATCCGGCCGGCCGCCGCCGGCCCGCCCTCTCCGCCAGATCCTCTTCTCTGGACTTCGCCGTCTGGCACCGTCGCCTGCCGGCCCCTCCGCCGCCTCGGCCTCCGCCTGCCGTCCACCGCATGCCGGATCTGAGCTCCGCCGTCTGGCGCCGTCGCCCGCCGTCTGCCGCTTGCCGGCCGGCCGCCTCCGCTGCCAGCGCCCACCGGCCGCCGTCCGCCTTCGCTGCCAGCGCCCGCCGGCCGCCCCCACTGCTGCCCTGTTCCACTTGGTTAGGATCCAATCGGGAGTAGCAGGTGGTTTTAAAGAAAAAAAAACAAAAAAAAGAGGATTAGGCTAGGTGTACCCGGTGAATTACACATGGAGGATCCCACTGCTGTTGTTGTATCTTTTTTTTTCTCCCGATCACTGATCGGGGTTGAGTCGCCCACCGCCCGTCGACCTCACACGTATCTACTACGATATCGGCGTCGACTACACTGGCCCCTACCTCTCGACTGTGCGGCCAGGCCGGGCACGCGATGTCAAGGGGACGCCTTCTCGCGTCGCGTCTCGGTCATCCCGTCCGCACGTCTTCATCGCCGGTTCGTCATCGCCACCACAGATCGGGACGCTTCCACCGACTTCTTCCATCGTCGTTCCGCCTCGCGCGTACTCGGTCTGATCAGCCGATTGTGCGCGATCCACCCGGCTCCCGTGACGTTCGTCGTCGAGTACTACACGCATCTTCTCCAAGCAACAGGGCTGCTGCTGTGTCGCCTCCTCGGGCTGCAGCACCGCCGCACGTGTCCCCTCGCCGTTGCATCTACATCGCCGTCCCCTGTGCATCGACGACTGTGCTGCGCAACCTCTTGTGCGCCATCTGTTAACACATGATCTTCGTCATATTGATCGGGCCTTCATCACCGACATCGAGCGCTACCGTCGCCGCCGTACCTTGCGTCAGGACTGCTCGCCTTCGCGCCAGAGCGTCCGCCCGGACTGCTCGCCTTCGGGTAGGAGCGCCCACACTGCTTCTTCTTCGTCCAGCACAACCACGCCTGGTTGGGGCCCTCTCCCTTGTACGTCCGGTACTAGCAACACCGGTGCGTGCTTTCGTCCCCGACGCGTTGCCGTGTCCGGCAAACCTGGCACATGCCTCGGCTCTAGCGGCTTGACTGCATCGACTTCGGCATCGACCCTCCCGTTCCCGTCTCGTCTGCCTCGATTGCATCGCCGTTTTTCGCCTACATCCTCGACGGCCCTGACTGCGTCGACCTCGGCATCGCCCCCCTTCCATGACGACTGCCTCGACGCGTCTCCGTCATCACCATGGCGCCTCGTTTGCGCCCGCGGCTTCATGAGCGACCGTCTCGACATCGGTAACCTGACCACGACTACGTCGACCACGGCCATCTCCAGCACGGCATCCTCGACCACGACTACTCTGCCCGCGCGCTCGGCTACCTCGACATCAGCACAAAGGGCTACCGCCTTGCTTGAGCTACTTGTCGGTTCCTACTCCAGTCACAGCATACGCGCCGCATCAACGGTTATGACTGCGGGGGGATGTTAGCTCTTCGGCTTCTTCTCCAGTCTCACCATCTGCGACGCTCCCGTTGTGACTACGGGGGGATGTTAGAGTACAATATATGGTAGGATAGAGTCCATTGGGATTACAATCCCTTGTACCATCTTGCCCCCCAAGTCTTGTACCTCTATATATACCGCCCGAGAGGCTCAATGCAATACACCCAATTATATCTTCCTTCATTTAACACTAATAGAATGTATTATGAAGAGGCATGCGCTTCCTGTGCTTGACTTCATACTTTTTGCCATGAATGTATTAGGAATTTTTAAATTTTGAATGTAAAAGTTAGTTTCCTTAATGATATTTACATTATTTAACACTAATGGAATGTATTAGGAAGATGCATGTACCTCCTATGCTTGACTTCATACCTTTTGCCATGAATGTATTAAGAACTTCCAATTTCAAATTTGAAAAGCTGGGTTTTAGCGGTTTTTCTCCGGTTTTTTGGGCGGTTACCGGCCGGTTTTTCCGGTTACCGATTTCAAATTCAAATTTTGATGCGTGAAATTCGACCGGTTTTTTTCCGGTTACCGGCCAGTAACCGGTACCAGCCTCCAGCGGGATTTACCCCAGTAGCAGTATTTGGAACCTTGCTCGGAGCTAATGAGGTGCCGAGTCCCACTATTTGTATATATTTATATAGATTGAAGGATTTATGGTGACATTGCCTTATGGTAACCAGCACAAATGAGATGCTAAGTAGCCACGGCATGCCAGTACTAGGAACAAAATACCAGTAGTCTAGCGTGTTTACTGAAATTGTATGCATCAAATATCTAATGTCAAGCATTACATTTGACAAATGGGCCAGGAAATTATATGTTGGCCGCACCTTTCCAATCAAAACATCAACAGGCAGTTTTGCTAAATGATAGCCAAGAGGTGATAACTCCTCATGTCCTTCAAATGCTCCAACCTAGACGACAATATCCAGAATAAAATTTGGTTAAGAACTACAAAAAGAAATGCCAAGATTGCCAGATCTACTTATACTCGGCAGTCGGCACATTGTAGACATGTACAATAGGTTAAACGATAAAAAAAACAGAATAGAACCTTATATAACAAGTCGATTGCAGAGGAGATAGCTTCTTCTTTTGGGGGCTCTATAGCCTGGAACAATATGATATGAAATGTTAGCTTCCTTTGGGGGCTCTATAGCCTGTAACAATATGATATGAAATGTGGCCATTCTGCATCACAATGTCATGCAGCTGACACAAAACAGCAAGCAGAACTAACATATATATAGCTTTCCATACGTGTGTAACAAAAACTTCATTAACAAATGATGCTACAAAAAGAGATACAGAGTAGCCCAGCCTATCATGCAATTTTACAGAGAACTTGCAAGTTTGCATAGATGTATGTGAAGAAACCAAAAAAAGAGCGATGGTAAAAAGGAGAGGGACAAATGTACCTTTAGCAGGAATGATTTTATGCCACCCAGATGAAGTGATTTTATTTGCAAACACAACTCAGTCAATGGCATCCGCAACATCTCAGGCACCTTCAAGCATAGTAGACAGAAATATCAATGCACAATGGTTACATGTGTTATTTAGGATAATTGCCAGTGTCTTTGGCGATAATATTAACACAACTATATCTCTTTTGTGTAAACTGTAAAGCAAATTCATATTTTTCATATGTTACAGATATTAAATATAGAATCTCCTGTGCAGATGTGGATTTCTAATTTCTAATTAACTGGAGATGGAATGTCAGGATTGAGACAGCAAGTGGGGAAAACAGGGAGGTTTTTATGAAGCATGATCACCACACAAGGAATAGCAAAAAATGGTCAGTAGGCCCTAGAGAAGCCAGTTGATGTATCTCAGTGGAAAAACAGGCAAAAAAAAGGAACTATGGCATGCAATAACCTGAAATGGGCGCATCATTTTTTCGAAACGATGATGAGTATACAAGCAGAAACACGTTCCAGGCTTTACCCGACCAGCCCGTCCTCGTCTCTGTTTTGCGTTTGCACGAGAAATCCAATCTTCTACTATGCTCGACATTTTCTGCAAAAATTATATGACAAAACAGTTAGTAGCGTCATTTACTTTGAAATATTGTTAGATAATGTTTTGAAAGGATTTCATTATGGCAACACATACATAAAAAGATACTAGAATGAGCTCATGGGTGACAACCAAAAGGATCAAGCTGCCTAACAGCCAATAATGAGTTCAACATGTGCTTGTTACTTTGGTACTCATGGACTAATTAACTTGCAAGTCCAACCCATGAGCTTAACACAATGTGGCCCGACAGAAGCCTATAACACATAATACCATATTACAATGTATGACAACCATCAAGCTTTAGCTCATGAGTTCGTTTCAAATTTTTTCTAAAATGGGGTTATTCTAACTACTTTAAAGTTACTATTTTTTCACTAGAATTCAAGCATGCTACTTCACTCAGAATTTAATGGACACTACTTCAAATAAATAACTAAGTAATCAATGTATGCACTAAGGAGGTTCAAAAGGTATCGAATGCATAAAATATTGTAAAGAGAACCATAAACTAATGATAAAAAAAGCAACAGCCTTTTTACTCAACAGTTAATAACTCGTAAGTATTGTTCATGAAGGGACCTGAGGGGTATCTTTATGGCAGTACTATGTTAGACAGACCGGCTAGTTTGATCCTCTTAAGATCTACCGAAGGACCAAGACGTGCCCAAAGGATTATAACCCATAAGACCTAATTCCAACAAAGCATCAGCAAACTATGCCAACCACAGGCGCAGGTTCATCAAGGACAAGTTTTGCCAAGTGCCTTACCAGTAAAATCTAAAGTGCACCCTCCAGTTAACAAACAAACCATAAAAAAGAATGAAGAAATCCTTGCAAAAGGATTATGCAAATGTTATGTCTGTCTATATTCAAATTTACAGGTACAAACAAGAGAAATGTGACCTTCTGTGGGTTATAGCGGTTCTCCTTGTGCTTTCCAGTATCAACTACATATATAACATCATCAATTGTAATACTGGTCTCTGCTATGTCTGTGGCAACAATAACCTGCAAAATTATGTAGTAAGTAACCAAGTACTCAGTAGGTCAGTGAGAGAGAGAGAACTCACCTTGCGAAAATTTTCTGGTGGAGACTGAAACACCTTCCTTTGATCAGTGGGTGCAAGCAGTGAATGTAAAGGGAGGATCCAATCAGATGATGCCCCTCTAAATCTAACTGAAGCAGATAATCTATCAATCAACATTTCAATCTCTGCAACTCCCTGTACCAGCATCATAGACAGGAAAGGATGCTCCACATGGTAAGAAATCTATTAGAAAACAAAGCATTAAGCTGACATAATAAAACTTACAGGAAGAAAAACTAGAACAGCGCCAGTGGGGCAGTTCTCATCAATATAGCATATCAAGTCTTCCAACAGATCAAAATCAATGACGTCTTCATTTAAGCGTTTCTGAGTTAGCAACAGAAGATCTTTAGTCAGAACTGACATTTTCAAAATAAAGAGGTGCAAAACATATGGTTCAGAGCATGAAACTCACTAGATTTTGGTTGGTCCTTTCACTGTATGACTGATAGCAATCAGAAGTATAATGAGGATTAACATAATCTTCAGAAAGCACTGACTCGTCCCCCCATGAGGATAAGACAAGGTTCTTCTTTCCTCGCCGGTTATTCACTGAGCTACTAGCATGCTTCCACTGGAGCAGAATGAAAAAGATTCAGTTGTCAATTGGCTAGCTCCGAGGATTTGAAGGGGCACATACTGAGCATATGACTGTGCTGTGTACCATAAAAACATGTATCATACTCTTACCCTAAAACAATTCCAAGTTTTCAAACAGGGAATCCTAGGAACCTAGCTATACAGGTACCACATCAAATCCTTCATGTTGGGGTGGTATCACGACATCAATGATTCTTCAAAACTATTGTAACAAAACACAGAGAAGACCAAGAAAAACATTTCTAACACAAAATACAACCCTAATACATATTCCACACTAATATGATGAGGAAAAATGGGGATATTCACAAGATATAGTAATACAGACATAACAGAGGCTCACAGGGCTCCAATGGTTGCAGGATATGTACTCTATTGAGAATGAGAAATGAGCAAGGGATGAAACCTTTTCTCCATGCTGTGAGAAGTATGCTCCTGATGCAGGAGAATCCAAAGCAAGACAGTACTCCATTTTCTCATAAACATCCTCAAGGAAGTGAGTCGAAACTGGATGTGTTCTTCCTTCAACACTAATCACAGGGCAATCTCCAAAGTATCGTGCAAATAGGCTTGAGTCAACAGTTGCAGACCTAAGTTAAAGCAGACAGAGAAATAAACACAGGACTCTCGTGATAATCGATGCAGGAAACAAAAATTGTAAATGTGAAAATAAATATGCGGGAATGAATTTTACATGAGAATCACTTTCAACTTCCTTCCTGTTTGATTAGAGCGTTTCTCAACAAGACTCTTAAGAACAATCAGCAGGAAGTCACTCTGAAAGGGGGGAGATCAGGATCATTCATGTACTTCATCTACCATAGGAACATACAAGACACTTTGTAACATGAAAAGAATAAATACACGAACAGTACATACCAAAATAGTACGCTCATGTACTTCATCTACTACAACATGAGTAACATCACTTAAGTCTTTGTTGCCCTGAAATACGTAATGAGGATAAGAAAATATTTCTTAGCAACTATCAAGACATGACACAAAAACTAGTTTCTTTTTTATTGGCTGAAAGCCTCAAATATAGGAACAACAATTTAAAAAATAACTGTAACAGACCAAATGGAAAACAGAAGTAGAGGGATGTTATCGTATTAGTTTTACATGTGATTAATGCATTGCATGAAGCCTAAATAACGATGCATATCAGGCACTACTTACAGATAATTTTCTAAGAAGGATACCAGTGGTACAGAACAGAAGCTTTGTCCTCTCACTCCTAAAACAGTAGAAAGAATCAACATTATTAAAAACAAATTTATAACACATCATAGAGATCTTTCTTGCAAAACTATAAGTGATATCATGTGCACATGAGAAAGAAAGAACAAGCACCGAGCACTGTCGAGACGAACTTGATATCCAACTAAGGAATCCTTAGAGCCAGGTGAAGATTCACACCTTTCATCAGACACTCTTTCTGCTACTGAAATGGCCTATAAATAAGCAGGCCTATCCAAGTTATATTCAACAATCTAGATCTGTTTGATCAAATAGATAGAAGGTACGGATGATCGTTTCCGGTAACTCCAAGTTTGATGTTTTAAAAACAATAAATATAAAAAGGGCAATTATCATACCAAATGATCTCATAATAATGCAACATTACAATGCTGTACTTTCACTATAGGGTCTTTGAAGTGGTTTCATGAATACCACAAGCGATAGCTGTATAGTGTATAACATACCATATATTCTTATGATGTTGTGCTGGAAAGAAAAAGAAAAGATCAAGGTCTGCACTCTTATCATACCGCTATCCTCCGGGGCTGTGTGCAAACTATATTGCAATAACCACCGAGGTCAGACTCAATCATATCATCCAAAATAAACTGTGGCACCTGCATGTGGATGAGAATTGAGAAATTATCATGTGAAATTATATGGTTCAGGAAAGATCAGAAATAACCTATCCAAGTTGGTGTTGCATCATATTCAGTATTAATATCTTTCCACATGTTCTAGAAGGAATATGTGCAAATATAACAACTGTGTTAAGAGCAACTGCCATATATATAACAAAAGTATACAGACCGATTGGCTGAGAAATGGAGATATATCACAAGATCAATTTGTTAACACACTCCTAAATGTGAAAATTGAATCATGGAAAGACTAAGATCTTAAACCACATCCATATTATGAGGATAGCAATTTGTGCCGAATCTGTCAAGCATGGGCCCATACATCCAGGCCTGTTGCACTCAAGTAGCCAAGTTTGTTTTAACAAAGTAACAAACCAAGTAGAATTATCAAGTTTTTAAAGGGAGAGTTGGCTCTACGACCTATATCAAGTTCAGCAAACCAGTGGGAATTTTAGAGCCACATAGTTTAATAACCTAGGTATTGGAAACCATAACTGCTAGCAGAGTTTGTGATGGCAAGAATGCTTGTGCAGTGGATAATTTGCTATTTCTATTGCTTCACGCCTTCACCAATAATTCAAATATTTTGGTTCCAGGGAGCCAAATAAAAAACTTAAATGAATTATCTATGTACTGCAATTCTTCAAAGTGAGGGGGTATGGTTGTGTGGTATGATCAAGGTTCGAAATACCGTTACCGGGATAAATCCCGCCAGGCAGCCGGTACCGGTTACCGGCCGGTAACCGGAAAAACCGGCCGGTAACCGGGAAAAACCCGGTCGAATTTCACGCGCCAAAATTTGAATTTGAAATCGGTAACCGGAAAAACCGGCCGGTAACCGCCCAAAAAACCGGAGAAAAACCGCTAAAAACCGGAAAAACCGCTAAAACCCGGTTTTTCAAATTTGAAATTAGAAATTCTTAACATATTCATGGCAAAAAGTATGAAGTTAAGCACGGGAGATGCATGGATCTTCCTAATACATCATATTAGTGTTAAACAATGTAAATATCATTCGGGAAACTAACATTTACATTCAAAATTTGAAAATTCCTAATACATTTACGGCAAAAAGTATGAAATCAAACACGGGAAATATATGCATCTTCCTAATACATTCTATTAGTATTAAACAATGTAAATATCATTAGAGAAACTAATTTTTACATTCAAAAGTTTAAATTTGAATTAAAATAAAAACCGCCGGTTTTTTCCTCCCGGTCGGCGGCGGTAAGACCGGTTACCGGCGGTAACCGGCCGGTTACCGCCGGTATTTGGATCCCTGGGTATGATGCAAAGACATGTTGCCTGCCACATGAAATGGTTGTCTTGTTTTAACCATTCGCACCCACTTACACAGGAATTGATATTAGAAATTAGAAAATAGAAAGAACTTGAATGAAAAGGTAGCACAGGTACCTGAGTTGTTTTCCCACATCCAGTTTCCCCGCTAACAACGATTACATCATTCTCTTTCAGTAACTGTAGGAAATGGTTTTTCAGTCTAGCGATTGGTAGAGAAGCTCTTGCTTCCAGCATTTTCTGAATTCAAGGTGAACAAAAGAATCCATTGGCACAAAGACAAAAAAATTAGAACTGAAGACTCAATAATAATTTTAGTAGAATGAACATTCACTGCATACCAAATAGTTGGGCAGCTTCTTTTTATTTTCCAACTGCTTTTTCAAAACTGTGCTCTCTGCTTGCTCTGGGGTTATCAACAATAGTTACAGAAAAACCACATTAGATATCCTGACATGATATATACTTGCACTTAGGTTATTTGAAGATATAAGAAAAACTACAAAAACAAGACACATTTCATTCATTTGATCGTTGATTCATTTCAAATACAAAAAAGAGTGAGATATAATAGCAATTTGACATATAATACTAAAGTTAATAAAATACAAGGCACGCATGTTGCGAGCAAGATAAACAATCCAAGATTTCATATGGTTCATCCTGAAAAGTACCATTGAAATAGATTCCAGAGAGAAGAAACCTTATTTGTGCCCAGAAAGTTCAAGAAAATAGATAAGGTAGATGTCATTTTACAATATGCTAGACATCAGTGAGAAGTCTGTCATCAGTGACAGACTAGCAGGTCTTGGAAGGAGGAAATCAATAACCTTCCAAAATCATGATTGCTTGTGGCGTCATTTAGAAATTCGTTTGAGAAATAAAAAGTGAAGTGATTATTTTTATTCAAAGTTTACCCATGCGATTCAGCAAATTAGTCTCTTTCTTCTCGAAGACAGAGTTGTTGTCCTCGATGTTCCCAGAATCAATGGATATGTCACCATCAGAAGCATCTCTGATTTGATATAGCGGAGCTGTATGTGCATCCATATCCAATAACATATCCACAAAGCCAGCTCTTCGGCTATCCTCTGTATCCAGCACCCTTGATGTTGATGCTAATTCACCTGTTTTTCCAAAAACATACAATATGTAGCCCAAAGACACAAAACGAATTACAATCCATCAGACAAGAAAGCATGATCAAATTGTTCTAACCTTCTTGCCATCTTAAAACAAGTGATGAGTATGGTTCGATAAGCAATTGACGCAGTGGAAGATCAGCAAAGAATTGATACAGAGCAAAAGCCGACACTCGACTTTGTGCTTCCTGTTGAGAAATTCAGCAAATATTTACTACCACCGTTTTAGACAAGGAATAAACAGGTTATTCGTTTGTCAGCTGTTATGAAATGGCATCTCACTGTAGTGTGTCAGTATGACAATAGTTAATATTTGATAGCATGGAAATAAACATAACAAGTAGATCTGAATAAACATATCATAATGATTAGTTGATTGAATTTAACATGAACTGCTTTTTAAGAAACATAAGTACAGAAAGTAACATAACAACTGAATAGTTGCTAGACAGTAAACCCTGACCTCAACAGATACATATTCTTCGTCTTGTTCAGGTAACTGGATTTTCGTCAAGCCTCCGGCCTTCCGACTTTTACCACGACCAGTAGAGCCACGCAATACATCAACAGCATATATAAATTTACCACCTTTCTCAGATATTTTACTGTACTTCGGCGCTTCCCAACCAAGTTTCTGACAAAATTTTTGTAGAACAGCTTTTGGCATTTTACCAGAATCTCCCTGTAGAAAACCATAAATAGTGAAACAGTTAGAAACAGATGCATAAAGTGACAAGTCAAAAACTAAATAGCTTTGGCAGTTGATAACTTATTTAGAAATGTTTCAAATTATTAAGTTGTGCCCATTGCCAAAATAACGAATCTCCATGGGCCTTGAGTTATGAAACTTCCATGAAGTAGTGATAATTAGTTGTTGGGCACAAGGTTTGAAAAACCGGTTCCGGAGAGAATCCCGGTCACCGGGCGGTACCGGTAACCGGCCGGTTACCGCCCGGTAACCGGAAATCCCGGTTTTAAACCGGTTGAAATTCGTCAAACATTTTTTTTTGTCGGGGCGGGAGGCGGGCGGTAACCGGCCGGTAACCGGGCCGGTTACCGGTTTTACCGGTCAAAAACCCGGAAAAACCGGGCTGCTGCTGGCTGCTGCCGCTAATGCTGCTGCTGTGCTGCTGGTTGCTTCGCTGCTGCTGCTGGCTGCTGCTGCTCTCTCTCCTCTCTTTATTATTTCCTGCTGCAGAGACTCAATAATGCAGAGAGCCACAGACCCAATAATGCAATGATTGCAATCACTTCACTGCTGCAGCATCCAATGTCCCTCACATGCAGAAATTGCAGAGTACTTTGTTTCTTCACATGCAAATGATGCAATAGACAAAATCACAAAAGTTTCATGCCCATGGGCCCAACATGTTCCTAAACATATGCTTAGCCATCCAAAGTAGCTACAAATGCCCCCTGGAACCCATTCCACCATCTACAAATTCAAAAATTTCAAATTTCCATCTCGGCCGGTATTTTCATCCCGCTCGCCTCCGGGAAGAACGGTTACCGGCGGTTACCGGCCGGTAACCGCCGGTAATCCGAACACTGGTTGGGCATCATGGTAGCATTGAAACAGGGTAGCCATTGACAGATGATCTGTTCAACTTCATTCTTGAATGACGAAGCTTTGGAGAGAGAGAGAGAGAGAGAGAGAGAGGGAGCAGACAAACAAATAAGAAGAGATCCCTTATGGACTATATTTGTACCAGCTCAGTTTAAGTTGAGCACTTAGTTGTGCTCCTCCATGTCTTTCCCCTCACATATGCATTTGCATTTTTTTTGTAAGAAAAATAGCAATCCTCCCGGTAGAGTCCTCCCCAATGTATTTTCCAAAAATACTAAGGCACCACTGGAATGCAGGAATTCCATACAAATCCTGCAAGAATTGTATCATTTCATCCAAAATTCCTGAGTTCCAAACAGGCCATCCAAATGATAAACCTTTGATGACAAATACAAATGCAACTTGATTGCAAGCTAGATAACTTGAATAATATGCATGATATATGCTGAATGAGGTACATGTTTTTCACACTACTGAATTTTTATATTTGATACATGAACTTGTGTCAGCAGAGTGGAAGGCATGGGAGGAGAAAGAATGCAAAAGTTGCATGTGGGATTGGGCAGTGTCAGCAGAGTGGAAGACATGGGAGGAGAGCACGGTTATTAAGGCGGTAAGGCGAGGCGACCCACCCCCCTCACACCTTTTAAGCGGTAAGGCGCGAAGCAAGGCGACGCCTTACACACATCGTAAGGCGAAGAAAACGGAGCTCTGGAGGTCTAAATTAGAAGAAATTCAAAGTGGGAGAAGGACTTAATTGCAATTTCATAGAAGTCTGAAGGCTAAATTGCAAAAAAAAAAACTGACTTCTCTTCAAAGAGGGAGGACTTAATTGCACTTTCATAGAAGTCTGAGAGCTAAATTGCAAAAATATTGACTTCTCTCTGTTAAAACGCCAGTCCTGTTAACCCTAGCCGCCGCTGCAGATCGAATCATCAAGCCCGACTTCTCTCTCGTTCCCTTTCTTCTCCCCCACACCTCTCCCCTGCTGCTCCACCAACCAGCTACCATCTCTCCCCTGCTACTCCCTCTGCGTTGTCTTCCCCTATCGCGCCACCACGGTGATAGGGGAGAGGAAGGGGGAGGGCGAGGGGAGAGGACGGGGGAAGGGAGAGGAGGGGGGTGTACCTTGCTGCTGGGCGACGGGGATGGGCTAGAGAGGACGCCGAGCCGAGACACTGACGGGCGACAGGGATGACGCCGAGACCAGAGCGGGCAGCGGCAAGATGGATGCACCGTCGAGACGGACGATGGGGATGATGCTGAGACGGGAGCGGCCAGCGGCAAGATGCAGACGTTGCCGCCTAGGGTTCCAGGTGTGTTCACCCTTCTCTCTTTGCTTCAGCCGCCGCCCGCTCAGGTCTGTTCTGGTTTAGTCGCTTGACCGCTCAGGTCCCGATGTAGTCGTGGCTGTTGGCTCCTCCGACCGCCTTGGAGATGCACGGCAAGGCGGGGCGATGCCTTACCCCCCTCCGACCGCCTTATCGCTTAGGCGACGCTTAAGCGACACCTTAATAACTATGGAGGAGAGAGTGAAAGAGTTGCATGTGGGATTGGGTGATGTTGAGGGGGAGTACTGAGATGGTGTGATGTACTGGATATGTTCTCCTGTCACTGTAACTACAATAATCTAATTTGAATCTTGCATTGTAGTTTTCTGCAGCTTTTAGGGGCAAATTGTTGACACCCCAGCCCTTGGTGAATAAAAGGATGCTTCTATTTTCCTACACATAAGTGGATCTAGCTCAGCAAGGAGGTGAGGCCAACTGTATTTGGCTTGACATCTCCAGCTCCAGTCTAGAAGTCCAGAACCAAGCCAGATAAAATAGCATTATAATCTCCAGCTCCAAGAAATTGTAAATATAAGTTCCACAAAAAGAGAGCATTATAATCACAGTAAAGTACAAAGACAGATGATTCCTTAATACGAAGATAGTTTAAAAGCAGGTGACCTTCTTCCATATGTCATCTACGTTTCCAAGAAGATGGCCATAACCGTCATGTGATAATTTCTCTACTTTTTGCTGTTTCAAGATTTCTGGAGCCACTGCCTCCCAAGCAGATGAGTCTTCAAAAAACAAGTTATCAAGCTCTACTTCCTCTTCTTCTACCTCTTTCATGCAAGCTTCACCAACATCCTTAGGAATTGCTTTTTCTAAATTGGTTCCTTCATCAATACGGACAAGATTGTCAGATTTGTTCCCAGTTGCACCAAAGCCAATCTGACCACCCTCAACATTTGCAAGTTCTGAATTCGAGAACACACGCGGTGCAGAGTGGCTTATATGTTCCTTCAGGTTTCCATGTGTGGAGTTCTCTTGTTTACCTGGAAAGAAACATTCATAAGATAGACATCCATGAACCACATAAAAACTTTGAAAACTTATCAGGGCCATGTAAGAACTACTAGAGAAGAGATAAATTAAATCATAGATATAGCTTGACTATCAGTAATACAATTATAAAACTTACCCTTCTTCTTTCGCCTACTTGGCTTTGCTTCAACATCTTCAAAACTTGGTGAGCAGTGATCTTCCCATGTAAAGGACTCATTAGAATTTGCATCCTCCTCCTAATATCAACGGCAGTAAAAGGAACAATTATACCATGAAATAGGACATCAAAAATCAAGAAAAGAAAGAAATAACATGAGAGAGGAATGATGTCTATAAGCTTAGCCTGGAAGATGGATCAACAGAGATAAA
The DNA here is from genome assembly GCA_017311315.1 of Dendrocalamus latiflorus. Lineage (NCBI taxonomy): Eukaryota > Viridiplantae > Streptophyta > Magnoliopsida > Poales > Poaceae > Dendrocalamus > Dendrocalamus latiflorus. The sequence goes on from CM029637.1 coordinate 21,695,113, forward strand.
ATGGCATTCAATCCATAGTGCATTCATATGCATTGGATGTCCTGTACATTTGCCACTAACTTTTAATCAGCGTTGTTTATATAATATATACTTTCTCTTACAAAATTGATGTCATTTTAGAATGAATGATGTCAAAAAAAATTGAAATTTGACCACAAATATGCACAACAAATATTTAGATTGACCACATTAAAATGATATTAGTAGATTTGTAATTATAAATACTTTCTATCATGTTTACTGTTATGGCTGGGAACTTGGCTTTATTGATCTGGAAACCCTAGACACCAGTACGGGATGAGTCCGATCTCCTCCCTCGGAGGTTAGATCGCAAAACTCTTCTCCCTCTCTAATTCTCAAAAGATTACATATAAATAGCCACAGCGGCTAACTAATCCCTACAATTACTCTTATCTTTCCTTTTATGCCTCTTATCTTCCCAACTAATCTGCATGATAAAAGACTTAACAAACTTGCCAACTCATGTTGTGGGCGCTGGATTGGACTTCTTGCGGCGGGTATAAGTTTTCCCGACAAAAGCGTCCACAACACTACCTCCGTCCTGGAGAAACAGCTCGTCCTCGAGCTGGAAATTGGGATGGTTTGCTCTGAAAGACTCCAGGGCTTCCCAAGTTGCTTCAGCAGCTGGCCGGCCGACCCAGCAAACAAGTAACTCCCATTGGCCACGATTGAGACGGGCGCGGATGATGGACTCCGGTGTTGGGATTACATGGCCTCGTGATATCAGTGGAAGAGGCACCAATGCAGTAGGAGGACCAACAAACTGCTTGAGGAATGCAACATGGAAAACATCATGTATCTTGGCTTTGGGTGGCAGCTGGAGCCGGTAAGCCACGGGACCCACGCGCTCCACAATCTGATATGGTCCGTAGTAGCGAGGAGAGAGCTTGCCGCCGGATTTGGAGGTGATGCCTGCGGCAGTGCGGTGATGAAGACGGAGCCATACCCAATCGCCGGCGCTGAACTGGATGTCGCGATGGCCCGCGTCATAGGACAATTTCATGTGGGTCTGAGCCTGCAGCAGCCGCTCGCGGATATCAGCCAGGAAAGCGTCCCTTTCAGTGAGTTGTTTGTCCAAGGCGGCGACGCGCGCCACGCCAGGTTGATAACTTGCCATTGTGGGTGGTGCTCGACCATAGACTACCTGAAACGGAGTTGTTTGGAGTGCCGTCTGGTATGACGTGTTGTAGCAAAACTCAGCCCAAGGTAGCCAACGCAGCCAACTGCGAGGTCGGTCGCCCGCCAAACATCGGAGGTAGACACCCAACACTCTGTTGGTTACCTCGGATTGGCCGTCGGTCTGCAGATGAAAAGCAGAACTGAGGCGTAATTCCACGCCGGACAGAGCGAATAATTCTGTCCAGAATGTGCTGGTGAAGACAGGGTCGCGGTCGCTGACGATAGAGCAAGGTATGCCATGGAGTCGGACTATGTGGTCGAAGAAGACGCGTGCCACTGAAGTTGCCGTGTAGGGATGGCCGAGGGCGATGAAGTGGGCGTATTTGGAGAAACGATCCACCATGGTGAGCACCACGGATTTGCCGCCAACCTTGGGAAAACCTTCAACGAAGTCCATGGCGATGTCTGCCCAAACGGAGCGCGGAACCTCAAGCGGTTGGAGGAGCCCAGCTGGATGAAGATGTTCGGTTTTGTTCTGTTGGCAGATAGTACAGCCCTGCACAAAGTCACGGACAAGCCGATTGGCGTGGGTGTTATAGAAAGATGCCCGCAGCCGATGAAGCGTCTTCTGGACACCTTCGTGGCCGGTGCCATGGGCCGTGGCCAGAATCTGTGGCCATAATGTCGACGAATCGGGTACGTAGATACGGCCACGGTGGAGAACGAAACCGTCGACCACGGTCCAAGAAGCGCCGGCTACTCCTTGTTCCACCTCGGCGCGTTTGGCCAGGAGCTCCGGCAAGTGTTCGGCCTCCCGCCGAAAATCGTCGAACAGCTCCAAGTCAGGTTGAGAGATGGCGCATGTAGAGATAGCTGTGGTCTCCTCGTCTCGGCGCGATAACGCGTCTGCGGCCGTGTTCAAGCGCCCTGGCCGGAACTCCACCGAGAAATCATACCCAAAGAGGCGACTCACCCACGTATGCTGCGGAATGGTGGAGAGCCGTTGGTCGAGGAGGTACTTGAAGGCGAAATGGTCCGTGCGTACGGTGAAGGAGCGCCCCCACAAGTAAGGACGCCAGTGACGCACCGCCTTTACCAGGCCGATGAGCTCACGCTCATATGCTGCCAATTTGGCATGCTGCGGTGCAATGGCCCGACTGAAGAAAGCGATGGGACCGGCGCCCTGATGAAGGACGGCGCCGAACCCAGAGCCGGAGGCGTCGCAGTCGACGGTGAATCCCTTGGAGAAATCTGGAAGTTGAAGAGCAGGGCCGGATGTCAAGGCGGCCTTTAATGCCGTGAACGCGTCGGATGCTGGCTGTGACCAGCAGAACGCGTCTTTCTTGAGGAGCGCTGTCAATGGAGTGGCGATAGCGCCATAGTTGCTGATGAAACGGCGATAGTAGCCCGTGAGACCGAGGAACCCCCGTAGCGCCTTGATAGTCCGAGGTTGGGGCCATTGTTGGACGGCCTCCACCTTGGTCGGGTCCATGGACACGCCGGCCTCCGAAATGACATGCCCCAGATACGCCACCGAGCGCTCGGCGAAGGAGCACTTGGAGCGTTTGAGGACCAGCTTGTGAGCGCGGAGGGTGGTGAATACCGCGCGCACATGACGCAAGTGGTCCGACCAGGATGAACTGTAAATCAAAATGTCATCGAAAAAAACGAGTATCGAACGGCGGAGGAAAGGTCGAAGGACCTCGTTCATTAAAGCCTGGAATGTGGATGGTGCGTTGGAGAGGCCGAAGGGCATCACGACGAACTCGAAGTGGCCATGATGTGTGCGGAACGTCGTCTTATCGACGTCATCTGGGTGCATGCGAACCTGATGATACCCACTGCGGAGGTCCAGCTTGGTGAAGAAGGTGGCGCCCTTAAGCTCGTCGAGGAGCTCGTCGACAACCGGAATGGGAAAGACGTCGCGCACAGTCTTGGCGTTGAGTGCGCGGTAGTCGACGCAGAAGCGCCAGCTCGTGTCTTTCTTGCGCACCAGGAGGGCGGGAGAGGAGAACGCCGATGTAGTAGGCCTGATGATGCCTTGGGTCAACATGTCGTCGCACTGTTTCTCGATTTCGTCCTTGAGCAGCTGGGGGTAACGGTAAGGCCGTACTGCGATTGGTGGAGTACCGGGTAGCAGTGTTATGCGATGATCCAGGTGACGTGTAGGGGGTAGTCCGGTTGGTTCCGCGCAGATGTCGGAAAACTCAGCCAGAAGCAGAGACAGTAAGTCCAGGCGCTCCATGGCGTGGAGCTGGGGCACGGTCGGCCCATCCAGGCCATGCCACTTAACGCGATGAGCGCCGCGCCAGAATGCCATGGATTGGCGCTCAAAATCCCAGAGGATGGGTCCCAGCGTCCTGAGCCACTGGCACCCGAGGACTAACTCGTAGTCATCGAGGGGAATGACGTAGAGGTCGAGGCAGAATTGCTCCCCGCTGATGGTCACGGCCACCTCCTTGCAGATGCCAGCAGATGGGACGCGGTCGCCGTTGGCGACGCCCACTGTCAGGCCGGGTCGCGGCTCCGGTTCCAGGCCAAGGCGGCGCGCTGTGGATGCCGCCACAAACGAATGAGTGGAGCCGGAGTCCACCAATGCACGCAGCTGCGCTGGACCGAGAGTGACCGGCAGATGCATGGTGGCTGCTGTTGCGATGCCGGTGAGAGCATGGAGGGAAATTTCGACGTCGGTGTCGGAAGACGAGTCATCGGCCCCCGCGCCATCGACCGGAGCATCATCAGCCAACTCCATCAAGTACAGGCCCTTCATCGAGCAAGATTTGTGATGGTCCCTGGTGAATTTTTCCGGGCAGTTGAAGCATAGTCCGTCCGCCCTGCGCTGGGACATATCCTGCGGAGTAAGCCTCTTGAAGCGAGTGCCCGCCGGCGGTGCAGCCTTCGTTGGAGCCGGCGGAGTGTAAATCGGCGCCCGAGCGGCCGGAATCGGTGTGCGCGGCGTGGGTACCGCCGCGGATGCCTGGCGCTGCGTCGGTGTAGGGCGAGGCGGCACGCGCGCGGCGCTGATGTCGTCGTCGTCGTCGTCCATGTCCAAGCGACGTTCGAAGGTGCGCGCGAGACCCATGGCATCGTCGAGAGTCGTCGGACACTGAAGCTCCACATCGGTCTGGAGAGGGTTGCGGAGGCCAGCGGTGAAGATATCAATCTGTTGCTCCTCCGTGATGTTCTTGCACCGGGCCAACAGAGGCAAAAATTTGGCCTGATACTCCTCCACGGTGCCGGTGCGGCGGAGTTTCATGAGTGCGCCGAGGGTGTTGCTGCGCAAGGGAGGCCCGAAACGACGCTGCACTCGCTCGACGAACTCCGGCCAGGTTGGCGCGCCGCGATTCTGCTCCAGGCGATAGTACCAGTCTTGGGCGGCGTCTTCCATGTAGAAAGAGGCGATCCAAACTTTCTCCTCTGATGGTGTGCGCTGCTGACGGAAGAATTGTTCCGCCTTATGGAGCCAGACCACCGGATCCGTCGCTCCATCATAGCGGGGAAAGCGAAGTTTGTGAGCGGCCTGGTGGGGAAAGGCTGGCGGCTCCATGGGAAGGACCTCCTTCTTGCCGCCGCGGTCAGAGCCCTCCGCTTCTATCTTGTCGGACTGCAGGTGGTTGACGGCGACGGAAAGGCGACTCTGGTCGCCCTTGAGGGTGGTGATCTCCGACTTGATGGAGGTGAACTCTGCGAAGATCTTCTCCATGGAATCCCGGAAATCGGCGGCGGTGAGGGAGTCGCCCATGATCGGGCGCAAGATGAGAAGGCAGGCGCAGGATCAAAAGGTGGGCGCAAGATGAGAAGGCAGGCGCAGGATCAAAAGGCTGATACCAAAGATGTTATGGCTGGGAACTTGGCTTTATTGATCTGGAAACCCTAGACACCAGTACGGGATGAGTCCGATCTCCTCCCTCGGAGGTTAGATCGCAAAACTCTTCTCCCTCTCTAATTCTCAAAAGATTACATATAAATAGCCACAGCGGCTAACTAATCCCTACAATTACTCTTATCTTTCCTTTTATGCCTCTTATCTTCCCAACTAATCTGCATGATAAAAGACTTAACAAACTTGCCAACTCATGTTGTGGGCGCTGGATTGGACTTCTTGCGGCGGGTATAAGTTTTCCCGACAAAAGCGTCCACAACATTTACTAACATATAAATGTAAAAATTAATAGGGAAAATTGTACATTAGAGATCATGTCAATGTCCAAAACAACATTTATTCAGTAACAAAGGGAGTACTTGACTGAGTGAGACAGCAGATAAATCATGGGCTAAACAGCTAAGACTTAAATTGGTGTGAAAGAGGGTCCTAAATGATTAGTTACTAACTTACTATCATGTATAACTAATTTGCTGTTTGAACAATATTTGAATAAACATTCAAGAAGTGACTGAAATTAGCACAAAAATAAATGAATTTTTCTAAACTGCAAGTTTAACAAGTTCAGAGTAAACAAGAAGCATGGTCTAAGCACTTAGCAGATAAACCAAAACAATGTAAGATTTATGAACTTCATGGTTGGTCAAAGAGTATTAAGATTTGATGCAGCAATCCCAGTGATAAAATCACTTGTCCGTTCATCTATACCTCCTCTTGCTGTTCCATGTATTGCCGAATCCATGCAGCTTGCGATGACCGCCCATCATCCAATGTCACATCCTCTTCTCGCCGCCTGCCAATTCTTATTTCCAACCCCTCAGTGTTCCCTTCTTCCTCTTCAGGCCCATGACTCTGTGGCACCCAATTGTCCTTCGCTGCTGATACTACTTTAACTGAACCCTCCGTTCCTACAAAGGCACCACAAAAGTAATCAACACATGATATAAGCATGACAAACTAACACCCAACTATTCAATACAATTCATGCCTCCATGAGGAAACACAAGCATAAGCGCACCACACCTGGCGTGCACGGGTGCGCGCGCGCAGAACCTAAAGTGCAGAAGAGTGCAAACCACATGCTCCAACGTATATACTGTGCTACTTTCACAGTTCACACTTAAAACAGTAAGACATCATAGAAACGCAGGCAAATGAACAAATTTCATTGTGCGCACACGCTGACACGCATACACTGGTTGCGGCACATGCACAGGCACATTTCACAGTTCACACATCGCTTGGAAGCACTACACCCTAAACCACCGAATCCAATACCTGCGCGAGAAGAGGAGGCGGCGCCGCTGGAGAACTTGAGTGGGAGTTCGTCGCCGGGCAGATTAAAGCACAGCCAATCCAACGCCGACTCAAAAGTCGCCGAATCCTACCCATCACCAATAATAATCAACAAAACAGCCAATTCAACCGCCACGGCAGTGCTCTAAGCGTGTGCGGGGATACGAACCGATAGAGCGGAGAGGGCCTGCTCAATTTGCGCGGAGGAGAAGCCCTCGAGGGCGAGCTTGTCGTAGACGCCGCGCAGCCGCCGTGCCTTCTGCTCCCTCGACTCGGAGCGCGCCGCGGGAGCATCGGCGGGGGCGGTGGTGGCAGAGGAGTTGAGGAGGAGGCGTCGGAGGCGGCGCTCGTTCTCCGACGAGATCTGGAGGCGCGGCGCGGCGGCGGCGGCGGAGGACGAGGAGGGTTTGTGCTTCTGCTTCTGCTTCGAGGCCGGCTGCTTCTTCTTAGGCGCCATTTGGCCTCGCGGAGTTCGGGCGCTGTGTCGTCTGATCGTCTCCGGCGGCGGCGAGATTGGCTATGGAGTTACGGAATAGCGGGACACTACTGGAGGCTTTGTAGTGGGGAAGTCGGCGACGGGTAGTGCGTGTTTTCGCAGATACTACGGGGCCCGCGTGGTTGTGCAGATACGCCTTCTATGTCCGAAAGCGCACTACACATTGTGGGGCCTTCCATTCGATACACAGGCCGCAATGAATTGAGATCTCCTGCCTTCAAAGTCAGTGTCGTGGGGCCCACGCGTCAGTGACCCAAAGTCAGTGACTTTGAAGGCAGGGGATACGCGTCCGGCCACGATGTGGAGTTTACTGTTGCTTATTCTGGAAAGGAGCCTGTACTCAAATGACTTAGCAATCGATTTTTCGTTCAGAAATGGCCGATCAAGCATAAGAACAGCTTGGAACTTGGAACATCGAATGGGTTGACTTTACACGAATGGCGTCTACGTTGATAAAAAAATGGCGATTGTGGTAGTATTGTGGTAGTATTGTAGTAGCGTGGACGCTAGCTGATTGATCTACCAACTCCTAACCGTTACAAGTTGAGAACGATGAAATGCAGGTCTGGTCTCATTGGTTTATGTTTTTTATTTTTGTTCGGAGAAGTTAGAACTTAATACGAATGGGTATATTCTATTCGATTTTTGAAACCAGTTTTTGGTTTTTGCTATAGTATTTAAATTCCAAACGATATATTTTTTAAGACAGGATCTATAAATTAATTATAGTACACATTGAAAGCTTATCATATATACTAGCTAAAATCGCATACGAGTATCTCTCCTGTAATCTCTGTCGCGACAGCTAAAATTTAAAATTTTCAACCAAAATCCATAAGTCACAGCCATAAAGAACAAGCTCATTATCTGATTTTTTTTAAGCGGTTTTCTCGCTCCCATCTCGCTTCGAGGATAAGACATAGGGTCACGAGCACATCACGCATCCTACCTCTCGCGCATGTATATCAACCTTAATTTCCCCACCACTCGCTCTGTCCTTTTAAAAGCCATTTCTTTCAGGCACTACTATTTATTTTCTACCAAAAACCATCAGTTGTAGATCATGTTTTTTTAGACTGTGATTTATGGCTGCGACTTATGACTTTTGGCTCTAATATGAACGATCATGCGAACGAACTGAAAGCTGATAAACCAATAAGTTGCTTTCTAAAATGCTATGCCAATAAATCACTTTGAAACGGCAGTGAAGAAAGCATTCCGTTTGTTTATTCAAGAGAAGTCATAAGCCATAAATAGAAAAGAAGATCTGAAATAAGCTCGCAAAATCTCTCTAGCCTTTTCTTTTTCTTATTGCTAGGGCGTGTCCCTGTTCGATCGATGGATCGACATTTCTGTGTGGATAGAGCCAAGCACACATCTGCACTTGCATGCATTTCAGAGCAACCAATAAACAGTACATATATACACACATCTAGGCGACGGCTTCAGTGTTTAGCGCCTGAGCAGGCCGAACAAATGGCATCCTATTCTCCACTTCCCGCCATATTTGCCCACAACCACCGGGAACATACGCTTCAATGACGGGTGGGAAACCCACGCCATGTCTCAGCCACCATCATTGTCGTTGCAATGCTAGCTGACCTCGCTCTTCTCCGCGTCCTTTAAGCTCAATCGTGCCTACCTCCTTATGCTGGTCGTCACCGCGGGCCTCGTCCTCGCCGTCTTCCTCGTCTCGTTAGTTGACTTCTCCGTATTCTTCGCCCCCATTGCACCCGTCCGCACGGCCGTCGACACGCTCAGGTCATGGCCGGCCGAGCGGTTCATTGTTGGAACCAAACCCATCAACTCCGATAGCTACTTGCCGGGAGAAAACGCACACATAGTTTCTTCCTTGGAACAACTCACACAGACGAGTAGGGAGGTCAAATGAACATAAGAGAGACAACTCTTTTGGTGGCAACACACGCCTTTTCTTCTTCTCTGTTATTCACTCGCAACGCCTCCAAAATGCTTACAAGAAGTATATGGTTTAAATAAGCCTCATACACGCACTAAGTCGACTAACAACTAGTACATATTCTCATGCCACTGTCCGAAATCTTCTCCACGATCCGCAGGACTCGCACTCTGAGCACCATCCGAAAGACTCGCTCCACCAACCGACTAGAGCAAACACACTGCAACCTGACCAGTCTATGACCACACATAGACCTGCCAAGCTTCAAGTCCTTCTTCGACCATGGCTCATGACCACGGCTCACGACCATGGCTTCTCAACCACATCTTGTCGACCATGGTGCCTCGACCATACCTCACAACCACGGCTACTTCGATCATAGTGCTTTCAACCATGATGCCTTCGACCGCTTCACCAACCATGGCTTCATTGACCGCTTCACCGATCACGGCTTGTCGACCAGCATCTCCGGTAGTACCGTTCACACAGACATTACTACTGGTCTTCGAGCACAACTAGAATACAGTAGCTTACGAATACCGACCATCAACCATTATGTAGCTACGACCACTGTAGCACAACTACTGTTCTACGACCAAGGCATAGCTCGACTTATGACTATGACTGCTACAACTGGTCTCTGACTCTGGAGTCTCCGACTACTCTCCAACTCCGGGTCTTCAACTTGCACTCGACACACAACTATAGAGTACTCGAACATACTAAGTACTCGACACGACTACGCAGTACTCGAACACATCGAGTACTCGTGACGACCACTCAGTATACGAACACATGAGTACTCGACACATGACTATAGTACTCGAACATACGACTTTGACCTACAACAAGATTAGTTCCAATATTCACCGACCTGCACGCCATGTACGGGTGGTGGGACGCGACCGTCGGGTGCGCGGCCTTCATGAAGAAGTTCCGATCGTTGACTCCGAAAAGTCGGTGCTGCAAGACCCTAAGGCGGCGCCGTGTGGCGCGCTGTGGCTGTAGGACGTCACCGTCGTGGTGAGGTGGGTGATGTGGGTGCCCGACATCCTCGACAATGTGTACCAGTGCTGGTGTAGCATGACCTACGTCTGGAGCCGCAACGAGGAGGCCTTGGCCGATGCCCCCGACATCGTGCTCTACAAGTCATGGCACCCGCCAACCATCGTAAGTATACTGTGATGAGAAACCATAATGCACATAGTCGTGAGTACACAACACCATGTGACCTGTTCTGTGTTGGAACTAATGTGACCATAGATGGCTCCCACACCGTTTATGATAACTTATAATACAGACGGTTTTTCAGAAAAACCATCTATGATATTCGACTATCACAAACAGTTTTTGTTATTAACTGTCAGTGATATCGTTCATAAACCATCTGTGATATTGTTCTGAACCGTCTGAGATATGAACCATATTACAGACAGTTAATAACAAAAACTGTCTATGATATCGTTCATATCACAGACGGTTCAGTGTTTGAAACCGTCTGGGATATATATCACAGATAATTTGGAACACCGAACCGTCTGTTATAGCTATTTCAACTGCGATTTACTTACTATTTTTGGGCTAGCCTTAGGATATGCTAGCCATGCCCTTTGAAAACAAGCAAGATCACGTATATAGCATAGGACAATCATTACATAAATCACACAAAATGAATGAAACAACACCAACAGATCACACATATATAGCAAGACAATCGTTAGACATATCTCATAAATTAATTAAATTGAATGAATTGTTTAATTAAGCACAATTGAGTGATTACAATTGAATCCAATGTTTCAACATCTAATTATCACCATTACCAAGGTGGAACTCTCCAGTCTTGTTTATGACCTCTGCTAGCAAGAATTGAGAGAGGTTTCCACGAATTTCGACGAGTTTGTCAAGATCATATGCACTTTCGTCGAAATCCACCCGTTGTTGCTAAGAGCAAAGTTAAGTCATTAATTAGCATGTGTGTGTATACATATATATAATTAAAAAATAATAATTGTTGGAAGGTTGACAAACATCTGGATCATTCATCTTAGTGTCCATGATTTCCTTCATATGGTAGCAAACGTAGAATCCACATACGTTGCCCTGTAGCTGCTGGTGACACTTCAAAAATAGAATTATATACATAGGTATTATCAATTCTAGAGGCATTATAACAAAGTGTGATATAGGATTGTTGTGTTGTCGCGGGTACCGGAAATTGCGTCTTGTGTCGCAGCATATTATTGGATTCGTTATGTCTCCCTCATAGGGCAACATAAGCGGTAAACGACCTATGTGATTCCGAAAAGTTGGCCTTGGCTATTGCAAGTGAACGAAAGATTACAATAGAATTATGTATAGAGGAAGTGAGTTTACTTGTTAATTGCTTCTTGCACACGAGTGAAGTCGTGGTTGCTCCTAAGTAGGGAATCAAGGTATATTACCTTGTTCTACTTAAGTACAATCGCAACCAAAGAGACCTAGTCATGTGTGTTGCCATAGTGATTAATCCTAAGTTCATGTTGCACATAAAATACAAATAAAACTTGTGTGTCAACTAGTGAAGCACTTACCCTTGGTTAAAGGGTACCATGATGTACTCCTTGTCACTGTGAGCAATCAATTCTCTTGTTATATAATCTTGGACGAAAGATACATTTTCGTTGATAGATTGCTCAAAGACAAGTGTGGGTCGAGAAAACCCACCGGTTGTCGTCGTCGTCGGACTTGTTGGATCATGTATTTATACATAAGGAAAGAGTAATGACATTTATCGGTATGACGTGAATGTAAAACTTCATTGTATAGTACACTTACAGTGTCTAGCATCGTAGAAGTGAGATGTCGAGTTCGTCAAGATTGAATAGTAAGAATAAATCTTCGAATGTCATGACGAAGTAGCCCGAGTCGTAGAGAAAATGTGCCTCTGTGTATCTCACAGTGAATCCACTGTGTCGGTTTGGCTTCATGTTAGACCTCTGTATGTACCAGTTATGCAATGTATTGCAAACCAGACCAAGCCTGGTTAATTGTGACTTGGGGACTAACGACACTCCTAGAATGAACTTTCATGGCTCGGGGCGCGCCTTAATTTTCTTCGCTTGAGTCTTAGACTCTCGCTTATGATACATTTTCGGTGGCGTCTGCACGGAAGTCTATGCAACAGGCTTCAGAACCGGAGCTGGAAGTGGAGCCACCGGAGCTGATGTGATAGGTCCAGGGCGATGTCCCTCTTGGGCCACTGGATGTGGAGATCGTGGCATGGATGAGTCGAGAGCGATGTCCCTCTTGGACCACTGGATGAATGTGTAGACGGCATCCCCTAATATCATAATCTGTTCGTTTGGGTGCTTCTCAAAAGGGACGGTCTTGAAAACATCATTAACCATGTCCACCTGAACCTTTATGAAACCGATCTCTACTTGTACACCGTGCACTAGCGTCCCTGACAGCCATGGATACACCATCCCCGCCCAGCGTCAATGGGAATGGAGCCAACAAGCTTGACTTTGAGGATGCAAGGCATGGGGTCCTACATAACGATAAAGATAAGCTAAGGCGCCCACCAGAGAGATCTATGTAGCATTCTAAATAGGTACATTACCTGGATGTCATCGATAGGTAAGTGGGTGTCGCTATGTTCAATAATTGCGCGTGGATGCGTAGCTACTGTGATGTTGAGGAGGACTGGGTACCGCAGTAACGGGGGTGCTTTGCGATTGATTGCGGACTTGTCTCAGTTCTTCCCTCAATGAATCTATCTCTCCTTGAAGTAAGTCAGTTTGCTCTTGAAGTAAGGCAGATAGTTGTTCCTGAAGTTGTGCACGAAGCTCATGTTTTATTTGTTTGTTGCGATAGGCCTTGGATCTCTTCCTACTCCTATATGTCTAGGAGTCATTTGGAAATCTGTACCTCCGAGATACGTAAACCCCCAAGCCTCGTGTGTGACATGGGTGTTGCTTGTTTCCCAGAGCATGTGATAGTACATCTCTCTCCCTGTATTCCTGAAAGGAGTCTCGAGAAGATCCGATAATCAATGATTGCTACAAGAGGCAATCATGTTATTTTTGAACCCATGAAATTCAAGGGGTATTAACAACTATGTAGTTTAACATATCTTAACAGACGTTGGGATACTTCCTCGTCTGCAGGATTTTTGAAAGAGACACCTGAAGACGTGGTTGATGACTTCGCTCTTAACAAGTTTCAGACGCGCTCGTTTGCAATCACGGCAGATGACGAGGAGGCCTCCGATTGTTTGCGCTTGTTTCTGTTTATCACAGGGGGCATTGAATCAGCCTATTCTTCTGTATATCCTCCACTCATACAACAAAGTCGAGCCTTCATTAAAAAAATACAACCAAATTGAGTTAAAACCAAAAGGATGGACAAGCTATGGATTTACCTAAAACCTAGTATATCTTCTCGCCATGACACTGAAAGCTGAATTGCTGAAATGTCCTTCTAAACATTCGCTTATTTTTCGATGTTTGCTTACATATTGTACAACTGAGACGCATTATCCGTACGTGGGAGCCATGCAAAACATGCCTTTCCAGTTGGGAAAGCAGGAGGTGGAGAGCAGAATTCCTAACCCCAAAACAAGCTTGCTGCTGTGTTTCTAACATCGCATCGAGTTTTCAACACCATCTTACACTGTCCAAGAGGCAGACCTCTTCAGAACAGGCTTCATCGCCTTGTCCTCTTCAAGGGAGATCATGCCCAGATGGGAAGGATCCTCCAGCATCATCTTGGCCACCAAGTACCCCGCGATGGACCATGTCTGGAACTTCCTCGCCTGCTTGCCGATGTACCGCCCGAGCTTGCCGTCGTAGTACTCCGGCCAGCCGTCTTTTGCCAGCCTCGTCTCCGCTAGTTCGATCGCTCGCCTCGCGATTTTCAGCCGCCCAGTCTTGATGCAGGCTGCGGTGAGCAGCCAGTGGAGCACTGCAGAAAGAATGGAGAGAGACGTAGAACTGAGCGTACGAATTCAGTTTGTTACTTTGTTTGGACTAGCGAACCAGGTGGGTCTGAAGATTTCTAACCTGGCCAAGAACCGCCATTGTGGTAGCTCCACCTCGTATTCTTGGGGTCGCAACCGGTCACGATCTCCCACTCGTGGCTCTCGATGGCAGGGTAACAGATCTTGAGGGGCATCTCGCCGATCAGGTCCTCCCACCTCTCCTCGATGAGGTCCATGATGGCGTTGGACTGCTCCGGCGTGGCGAGCGACGCCAGTATGGTGACGCAGTTGCCGAGGGCGAACCACCGGAAGTCCATCCTGGCGGGGCTGACGTTGCCGACGAAGTAGCCGCCGCGGCTGGGCATGAAGTCGAAGAGCCAGTCCGGGATGGACTCCGGGATGACGTTGAACTTGTTCACGGCCGTGTGGGAGTACTCCTCCGTCTTGAACCGGTAGATGTCGTTGAGCTGCTGGAAGTCGAGCCAGAAGTAGCTCCGCATGTGGTAGCTCAGCGCGTGCAGCCGGGTCACGATCCGCTCCATGATCTCCTTCCCTTCCGCGTCGGGCTTCAGCATCAGGAGGGCGCATCGCAGTGCCATGAAGAACAGGGCTTGGATCTCGATGGGGTAGCCATACACGCCCTATCAGAGAGAAGCGGCGTAAATCAAAGCTGATGTTCCATCTCGACCGAGCAGCACAACTACAAATGAAACGGTTATTTTCTTTTTCTTTTTTTTTTGCTGAGAATAATCAGATAGTGATTCATAACAACATATTTTAGTGTTATGTTCGCGAGCTATAAAGTCATGTTGGCAAATAGGAAAATATAATTTGACATCATTTTGCAAGTAAAACAGACATTAATTTGCTAATTGCATCCTTCAATTATTCAAGCCCCCTTTCAAACGCGGATTTTTTTTTGATTCTTATGGAAATTGAACTTTTTACTGCAAAATTTATGTGTTCCAAACGGGTCCTCCGTGTGATCCCAAAAGTTCATCTAAATCTTATTAATATGTAATAGGGTCTGTCCATCCATCATGTGAATGATTTGGGAATAAAAAAATTATTCAAATTTTTGGCCTTCCGATGCTCATCCACCGATCCCCGATCCTGAGGAATCAGATGACCTAGTTGCTTGCTGCCAACTTCCCGAGCACCACCGCCAGCCTCCACCCATGCCCATCTCGACCCGATGACCCGCTGCCCGACCGCCTCGTTGACGCTAGCGAGGCCCGCCCTACAACCTCCTCCCCTGCCACTTCCGCCTCTTGATGTGGCTGTCAACGTCGCCTGTTGCCTCCTCCTCCGCCCTACCTCCACTTCCCTCCGCGGCTGCTCCTTTTCCCCATCTTCGACGGCTCACCGCCACTGGATCCACCGCCCAACCACCTCCTGCCGCTATGCACTTTGTCACCCCACCTGCCGACCCTACCCACCGCCAACCACCAAGCCCACGGTCGGCTGCGTCCTCACTGCCTGGCTATTCCACCGCAGCTGCCACCCACCACCAGCCCTCCCGCCGTCCCCTCCCCCTCTAAATTCGGGTCCCGGTGAACCTTAAACCCTAACTTGGTGAACCTAAGCCCTAATTTGGTGAACCTCACCGCCGCCGCTGCCGGAGAAGAAGATCTCGCCGGTTGGAGCACTAATCTCCAAGCAAATTGTAAGATCGGGAATTCAAATGATTTACACATAAATTATCATTCGTACAGTGTATAGCAATTCTGTAATACCCCCTCCGTCTGAGTTTATAGGGCGTATTTTTTGAATGGCCTTGTCTATATATATATGACGTATTTCACATTTCAATGTAAAATTGGTGTGATGTTCTCTTTATACCCCTAATAAATATGCAACTTTATTTACTATTCTCTACATGCATGTATTAAATATAGTATTTAAAGATAATAATTAGGGGCAATCTAGATATTTTCACTCTTTTCTTGATTTATGTAATAAGAGGAAATACATTTTATAAACTTAGGCACATGAACTCAATTAGTAAGGCCATTTTAATTTCGAGCTGATCAGCCGTGACGCGAACCTTTGACTTACCATCCTGCGATCGATCATGCAGCAGCCATCGGCGCAGAGCAGGGTCGGGAAGGTGTCGAACCCTTCGGCGAGGCACTGGTTCATGATGAGCCTGATCCCCTTCTGGCACTCGGGCGTCTCGGCCAGCGTGAGGTCGCCGGTGGACTTGGTGTAGGCCCTGAGGAGGATGATCCACCAGAACCCGGAGTCCGCTGGCGCGACGCGGCCGATGGCGCTCTCGCCGAAGTCCGCCACGAGGGTGTCCACCCCGCGCTTGGGGTCCTTGAGCACCTTGAAGCTCGCCGGCATGGCCCCTTCCCCGAGCTTGAACCGGTCGATCCTCTTCTCCCACCCCTGCAGCAGCAGCGTCTTGAGGAGGAAGTTCTTCACGATGTCAGGCTCCCCGTTCATCAGGAAGGCCAGCGCGCTCGGCACGAAATCCCTCACGAACACCTGCACAAAAATCCAGGCAAGCAAATGTTCAGATACACAGCACGATGGATCCAAGCTTCCAAATTTGTACAGTATAATCCAAGTAAGTATCTTTACGCAATACAATCCAAGAAGCAACTTTACAAGATACAGTCCAAGAAAGTATCTTTACTGATGCCCGTTCAAAAAAAAGTATCTTTACTGAGAACTGATCCAAGAAGTAGAAACATGAGTACTGCGCGCGTGTCGCTTTGTTACCTGATCGTAGTTGAGGACTTCGCCGGAGGAGTGGTCGACGGCGGCGATGGTGCCGAGGGGCTGGCCGCGGAAGGAGACGAGAGAGCGGCGGAGGGCGTCCCAGGCCTCGCCGACGAGCGGGTGGGGCTCGAACGAGTGCCGCGTGGAGGAGGCCGGCGTGCCGCAGAGCGACCGGAGCCCGCCGCCCGGGGAGTACATGTTCTCGTAGCTCTCCATATACCCTCCTCCCCCGCCTCCGCCGCTGCGGCCGGCGGTGCCGGAGAGCGAGAGCTCGCCGAGGGAGCGGTCGTCGAACGACCGCTGCCTGTCCACGTTGATCCGGGCGCGGTGGTTCAGCAGCCGCGTCAGGTCGAAGTCGTCCGAGTCTGCCATCGACGCGTGCGACGACGCCTTCCTCATCGCCGCTCCCCCTCCTCCCCCCACCACCTCCATCTCTCACACCGCCGCCGTCACCGTCGCGACCCTCACGTTTTCCCTATCCACGCGACGATCGAGGAGGGCGGACCACGAAAAGACAAGCGCGCACGCGATCGATCATGCGCAACGAGAAGCTAGCGGTGACGACGGCGACGACGAGGAGTGGCCGAGTGGTCTATTTATAGGGGCTCGCCGGAGTTAGGTTCTTGCGCGGGTTGCGTGCCTGCGCTAGCCGCGGTGTCTGGCTCGGCTCCGGCGCGGGAAGGGTGGGTACATAAAGGAGTCGATCGGAGGGCACGGGGATGACGTGTGGGGACGGGAAAGGCGGTGGCGCACGTGGCAGGGAACTAGTGGGTGGCGGGGTTCGGATTTTGTGGGGGCCGTGCCAACGTGGCGCGGTGACCGCCCGGTAGTCTGGCTCGCCGTTTGCGTGCCCAGGATTTGGAGTGGCGGTGGTGGTTCACTGGTTTGTTAGTTGTCTCCGACAGACGAGAGTGAGCAGAAAGAATAGGTGGCGTTCAGGGTTAAGAGATGGTTTAGATACTTTGGCCTGCTCTAAACGGCTCTAAGCCACAGCTTTCGGCTGTAGCTATTGATTTTTTAATTAAAATTATACTATAACGGTTGTTAATCTTTTCTAAGTCATTCAATTAATAAAAAATTAAAAAATATAAAAATAAAAATATTCTTATATCTTTATGGACAAAGTAAAAGGAATAAAAAGAAAAAGCCAAAAGAAAACCGAAATTAAGAAACGATATATTCCTAGTGACTTCTAATTTCTAGAAGTCGAAACCGGTTAGAGCAGAGCCTTTAACTCGCCAAATATCCTTAGATTAAAGAGGGTTAACTTAACATGGTTAAAGTCTTCTATCTGGTTAAAGCCTTCTAACCATCATAATCTAAGATTAAGTTAAGCCACTAAATTGGTGAAATAAACTAACCCATCACAATTTAGCCTCCTAAATTATGTTTTTCTACTACTAATGTAGCTAACCTATCTAATCTAGCCAAATAATTTAGATCAGCAAGATTGGTTGTCAAATACAAAACTTTTGTTAAACTAACCTAGCTAGGTTAATATTAGCTAACCTAATTATCTTAACCTCGAACCAAACGCATCCTAACAGATTTTGGATGGGCAAAGAAGCAAAGCGTATGCAAGCAGTTTGGAGAGGGTTTCTGTTCGAGTTGAGTTTGTGAATAGCACTCCGAATTCGACGGAATGCCGCTTCAGCTTTACCGTGTTCACGATTTAAATATTTCTTGTGCATGTCTTGCAAAACCATGTCGTACGTAAAAACGTAAACCTTTCCTTCAGGGATTTATGCGCTCTTAGAATTATTAGGTTTCAATGTGTTTCGAAGTGGGACTCGCTGGATCATGAACATTCGGCTAGCTAGCTATGTCGGCTGAAAATTTAGATTGTTCTAGAGGTTTTCAAGCATTGAATATGCTATACTGTAGATTGCTTATCTGCCATGGTACTAAACAATCTTCTTGGTAGAAACAGAACAGGGTTCAAGACTGTGGGTTCCGTATAAGGACTTGTTCAATTTAACTGTTGCTGTTGGCTTGATTTTTATTTGACTCTTTGGCAGAAACCGCTTTAACCTGCCGGATACTACTAGTCAGTAGAACATAGAATAACTGCCCCAGGGCATATCTTGCATTCAAGAAGCGGTTTTCACTTGCTAGTACGTTGTTTGATGAATGATCTCAACGTGATCAGGGTGCGGCCTCACCAAATAATTGCTCGTTTAGTTGCCAAATTCCAAGAAAATAAATGCGCGTCACATCGTGTGGGTTCCAAATTATCAACCTGCGCAGGAGAGGAAGAAAAGAAACAGGGTGCTTCTCGTAAATCATTGCTGAAAAAGATATGTAAATCATTTCAAAAAAAGAAGCATGCAGAACGGTCAGATATGTTATCATGCATGCAATCGAATGCAAGACTGGATGAAATCACGGGAAAAAGATAACGGGCCACAAAGTTGGTTCTTAATTAATTAAAGCGTGGCATTATGTTCTTTTAAACTACGATTGATGGTTTTTATTTACATTTTTGACATACCAGCGGACGACAGAGACGTCAACGTGGATAGTATATACGGTTTTGGACTCAGAAAGCTGTTTGGACAATCTGCTTCAAGAGATTATCCTGTTTCGACGTTTGATTTTTTAACTTTCGAAGAAGTCAAAAATGAAGCCAAAAGCTCAAAAGAAACGGGCATAAAATACTACTACAGGACAGGATGATCTCTAAATGCGTGAGATCAAATCACGGGAGAGAGATTGATTATGCATCACGAAACGGGATTTTGTTGTGTACCAAAGCATGACATTTGGGAGTTTAAAATAGAGGTCAGGTCCATACGAGCACAAAAGAACAATGCACTAATACGGAGTACGGGTGGCGTGTCAAATATAATTTGGTTGGATAACTTGCGTGCTAGCTGATTGCCAATGCAAATAGAGGTCGCTGTGCAGATCTGTTGGCTAATTATGGAACGAAAGCAACAATTACCTTGCTCTTCACGTTTTTGGATGAGACTCCGGGTCCAATCGTTAATTCCCGGTCACTTCACTGGATCTTGTCATTGTTTAATCCTTGATGCTGCTGTTAGAAGCAACGATACAAAAGCTAAAGATTCGCGAACGCTGCCAAAACATTCTGAAACTACAGTCATGCAAGAGAAAATTAAAAGAGCAAAGGAGTGCTTCTGCACCCTTCTATACGTTACACTAATCCCCCCAAGCCTAGAGCAGTGTTTTTAAGTGGTGGAGCTGTGAGTCGTCGCAAATCAGGCCCTTAACAGCATTTTAGAGTTTGTCTCTTTCTACTTCTTTGAGATGAATGAAGCACTACACAAAAAAAAGGCACCAATTAAAAAAAAAACTACACATCAAATTCGATCAGACAAAGGAACATGTTTAGGAGCACAGGCATCTCTGAAGAAACGAAGTGGTCGCCCTTATTTTCACCATGAGAAGCATGATTTCCCAAAGCACGGGAGATACATGGATACCGGTCGGACCTGCCCAACCGTTTCCAACAAGATTCAGGTTTTTTTGGTTTTGTGCTTTTACTTTTAACTTTTGATTTCTCCGAATATCAGGAATAAACACGATAATTTCTTAAAATAGATTCCCCAAATAATTTTCTAAGTTAAAAATCATATGTATCGTTCACACCCACGTCTTATTTGTTTACTGTAGTATCTAAAGGCACAAATAAAATAAAACCTATTAAAAGAATAGAGCGGCGGGCCGGTAGCACGAGATGCCGACGTCACCGCCGTATCTTGGGCTTACCACGTGGAGGGCTGCCACTGGTCCTTCCCTCGATCGTCCGCATGCTCCACCGTTTGACCAGAGCCTTTGCTTGGTTGCCTCCTTGTACGGGAACCCATTGTCGGGTTGGGCCCCACCCGTCTGCCTCCGTCCAACGAAATGTCACGATGGCGATAGAATATGATGAGAACACATTATTACCCGTTCAATTCAACGTGGCAATTTGTCAAGCACAAGTGCACAAGCACAACTCTGCGCCTGCGGTTGCATGAATGATTTGGGAGAGTAATTAGGCGGCTGTATCATTACGACGCACAGGCCTTGTAATCATGGATACTTAGGTGGTGCTTTAAAGAATTATAAATTTAGATTTTTGGTTTTTTATATTATATTTGTTATTAGTTTTTTATGTAAATAAATTTAAAAAATATTAATAAAATTATATCATCACAGATAATACAAGTAAATAAGTTTCAGAGTGAGTTACAAGATCGGAGCGAACCTTAATTTCACAGAGAATAGAAACACATCGGAGCGAACCTTAATTTCACATAGTTTCAGAGTGAGTTACACGATCATGATTAGAACCGTACGTACGTCGACTACCCTGCTGTAATGAAGCACGTGCATGTGAGAAAACAGCAGTGCCACGTCAACACCGACTGCCGTAAAGGGACACGTGTGCAGGATTAATTATCCGGCTCACAATGTTAGTAATGGTGGATTAATCAGCCCTTGTAACTGCACATGCCCACGGAACGGGTATCATCGAATGGCGGAGAGATGATGGGCTGTTTGGCAACGGCTGCGGCTTATGGCTTTTGGCTGAAATTTTTGAATTTTGGCTATTTACGGTACATATTACGGAGAGATAGATACTCACTTGCGATTTTGGATGGTACAAATGTTGGGCTTTTAACGTGTACATCGTTTAACCTATAGACCCCGTCTTGAGAAAATACTCCGTTTAAAAGTTAGGTACTGTAGCAAAAGCCAAAAGCCGCTAGATTCGGAGGAAAAAAACAGGCCCGATAGCCGGCCGCGGGTTTCGATGGGCGGCCAACCGGGCGGCTGCCTATCGCGGCTTGGTAACCGACCGAGAGGGTATCATGTGTTTATTTGGGTTTAAAAATTTTAGTTTATGATTTATTTTGTATTATAATGATTAAAAATATATTAAAGCTACTAATAACTTTTTTAGCGTAATTAAAATTTTAAAAAGTTATATCATCGTAAGCAATAAAAAATAATAAGAGAAAAAAGACAAAAAAATCCCAAAAATACCATACCACCAAAAAAATAAAAAAGAAGAAGTTAGAAGTCAGATATTAGAGCCTCCCTCACGCCGAGGACAACCGCGAGTGGTGCCTGGTGATTTGTTTCATGCACAGGCATGCTGCTTGTAGGACGTAAGGTTTCTTGTACATGCGCAGCGAGCATTTCGATCCGGTGCGTTCAGGATGCTCTTGCTGGACGCTTTTTTCCCTCTGTTTTCTGTGTTGTGGCTAATGATTTTTTTGTCGATGATTTTTATCTATACTTTTTGAGATAGCAGCGGACGATAGAGACACTGCCAAGGACGACGTACACGATTTTAGGTTTAGAAAGTCGTTTAGAGAATCCGTTCGAAGAAGCCATCTAGTTTATTTCAACTTTCAAAGCATAAAAAAGTTAAATGTTAAAAGTAAAAAAAGAAGAAGCTTTAGAGGATTGCTCACGGGTGTTGATTTTGATACAACAGTCAAGACTCAAGAATAGCAACGACACGATCGAATCAGCCATCAGAATTCGATGGCACAGCACATCGGTTCTTCCATTCCAAGGCCAATGCCAACTACCACTGCACTATGTACATATAAACAACACGCTGTACCGGTAGACCAGCGTCCTGCGGCGCAAGGCACCTCGGCGCCGCTGCCTGCTGGCTAGACGTCAGATGCCTCTTGCTAGTTGCTACTTGATCATGTGTGAAGTCTAGACACGGGAGTACGGGACGGAATGCGCTAGCCATGCATGCACCAACGCCGCACGCGATGCCTTTTCCAACGGGGCGCGGGCACTTTTTTCCGGATCGATTTGTTTCTTCTTCGTTCATTAATTGCATCGCATTGTGCCTTTGACAGTTAGACGCAGACACTCGCATCCAATGCGTTCCATTCTACTAAGACCCTGCGTGCAATCTTAGGGCTAGATGGGAAAATTGAATATATAGGATCAAGTTGAGACTGCTTTGTTAAAATAAGACTAAGTTATTTGTACTTGTAAATATAGGACCGAGTTGAGCAGCTTCTTGAAAATATGGTATTTTTCCAATTTTATTTTCATTTTCATTTTCCAACCCTTTTTCTTTATGCGAAATGTCATTTTTGCCCCTCCTCCCTCCCCTGCCCGCTGCAGCCGCGCCGCCGGTCCCCCGCCCCGTGCGGCGCCGCCGCTCCCCCGCGCCGCCCCGCGCCACGCCGCCGCTCCCCCGCCCCGCGCCGCGCCGCGCCGCCGCTCACAGCTCCAGGCGAGGGAGCGGCGGTGCGGCGCGGGGAGCGGCGGCGCGACTGCAGCGGGCAGGGGAGGGAGGAGGGGCAAAAATGACATTTCGCGTAGAGAAAAAGGGCTGGAAAATGAAAATGAAAATAAAATTGGAAAAATACCATATTTTCAAGAAGCTGCTCAACTCGGTCCTATATTTACAAGTGCAAATAACTTGGTCCTATTTTAACAAAGCAGTCTCAACTTGGTCCTATATATTCAATTTTTGGGCCAGCTTATATTTCTATTTTTTCTCTTTTAAATCTCGTAGAGTTGTATTGAATACTTAGCTTTTTAAAATAACTGGATTCTTATTCTCATTAGGAATGAAGATGAAAATAAACTATCGTGAAGAAATAACTTTAGGATATAATCTCATAGAAATCCAGCACACCCGAATAAAATACCCCCTCTGCACCCTCTTGCCCCCATGCACTCGCTCCGCAAGTCCAAATCGTCTTGCCTCCTCTCGGCCCCGCCTCCGCCTCCTCTTGCCCTCGCTCAGATCTCGCCCCCACCTCCGCCGGTCTCTCGCCACGCCCAAATCTCACCCTTCTCTCGCTGCCGCTGGTCCCTTGAGCCCAGATCCCTCACCGTCGGCCCGAATTCCTCACCGCCAGCCAGGATCCCTCGCCCCTGGATCCGTCCCCTGAAAGCATCTAGGCCCCTAAAAGTGTTTTTGGTAATTAATGAAATTAAGAGAATATGGAATATGGGACTAACGTGTTTTAATGAGCATGCGAAGGGTTAGTCCACACACATGAGCGACAAGATGCAAGCCAAAGGATACGCGTGAAAATCAAATTGGCTCAAGACAAAAGTATACTTAGAATAGGACCCCTTTGAATTTTACCGGTCTTAGGTGAATGGTGGAAGACCGGATTATAGGATAGATAATCGTACCATCAAGGGGGATCTTGGCTAGTAGCTTGAACACATATCTCCTGTGCCAAATGGTTTAATCTCAACTTGCATCTATTAAAAAATTCAGTTTTTAAATGTTTTTGTGCTCTGTCTGGAAGAGCGGTAGTACCGCAGTTTTGAACGTCGGAACTACTGGAAAGCGGTAGTTCCGCAACTAAAATGCGGTAGTACCGGCCAGCGGAAGATCCGGTTTTGGAGCGGATCAATATTTCCAGAGAGCACCCTTGGCTCATTTCAAAATCTTGCGGGAACGGAAGTACCGGCTGTTTGAACGCCGGTACTACCGCTGCGAGCGATAGTACCGCATCCTAAAGCGGTACTTCCGGACCCCGGAAGATCCGGAGGGAGAGCGGATCAATTTTTCCAGAGAGCGCCCTCCGGATGAAGCCTGGATTTCTCTGGAGCGGAAGTACTGGCAATTTCAACACCGGAACTACCGCTGAGTGCGGTAGTTCCGCTACTCAGAGCGGTACTTCCGGAGTCCGGAAGATCCGACTTCAGAGCGGACGCATTTTTCCAGAGAGCGCCAAATCTGGGACCCTTCGGAGTTTGGCTGGAGCGGTAGTACCGCGCCGACTTTGCGGAACTACCGGGTAGCGGTAGTACCGCTAATATCAACGGCGGTAGTACCGCGCCGCCAAATCCAACGGTCACTGCAGACGTCTGACATAGCCATTCTGGCGCGAAGATTTGGTAGCGGTAGTACTGGTCCTTGGGAGCGGTAGTACCGCTCGACCAGAAAATTTTTCTGGAAACTGGGTCAAACGGCTAGTTTTGGTTGGTGGAGGCTATAAATACCCCCACCACTGCTCAAGGGCTAAGGTTAGAGACTCATTGCATATTTCTCAAGCCCTAGAGCATTCATTTCACCTCAATTCTCTCTTTGCACATCAAAGTGAGGTGGTTGAGCATTTAGTGCTAGATTTAAATTGCAAATCCATTTGGCACTAGGTTTGCATTCAAGTGAACACCGGGATCTTTTACTCTTAGTGCTTGCCGGCACTTGGACGATCTGGAGAAGGATTGGCTTGGTGATCTTCTCAAGAAGATTGTGAGAAGACCCGGCATATTGTGAAGGTTGGAGCTCGCCTACCCGGAGTGGGGAAGAGCTACACTAGTGATCGAGGTGCTTGGCTCAATTCGTGGAGCCGGTCCGATACGTCCGGGCTTACCTCAACGTGGACTAGGGGAAACCGGCAAGTTTCCGATTACCACGGTAAAAACATCGGTTGTGTCTTTTGTCTCTTTAGCTCTTGTTCATTTGCTTCATTGTGATCATTTATTTGTTTAGAGCTAAGTTGTTAACTAGAATTGTATTGGATTAATTGCTTTACATCTTTGTCTCTTAAAATTGTGAAGAATTAATCTAGTAAACAAGAAAAATTTAAAAACCTCCTATTCACCCCCCTCTAGTCGGTATCCTTGATCCTACAAGTGGTATCAGAGCTTGGTCTCTCACATTTAGACTTAACCGTCTAGAGAGAAAAGGATGGCTAGTGAGGGGATTGCGGTAGGAAAGGCACCTCTATTTGATGGCTCAAATTATGCTTATTGGAAGATTAGAATGTCAATTTATTTAAAGGCCATGAGTCCTAATATTTGGAAAATTGTAAATGATGGTTACGTCATGTCACTTGATCCCGACAACCCAACGGAACAAGATGGGCGTAACACTCATTTAGATGCCCAAGCCATGAATGTTCTCTTTGGAGCCTTAAACGCGGATGAATTCAATAGAGTGAGCAATCTTGAGACGGCTCACACTATTTGGACCACCCTCTCGGAAATTCACGAAGGGACATCCACGGTTAAGGAAGCAAAATTGCATCGGCTTAGGATTAAGTATGAGACATTCATAATGTTGCCCCATGAGGACATCAATGAGATGTACACACGGCTAAACAACATTGTGAATGAGCTCAAAGGCCTTGGAACTAACCTCTCCGATCTTGATATTGTGAGAAAGATGCTTAGGGCACTACCGGAGAAGTATGAGATGTTGGTGACACTCTTCCTCAACTCATCGGAGCTAGCAAGAATGACGCCAACACAACTCTTGGGCAACTTAATTACCAATGAGTTATAAAAGAAGGACAAGGAGGAACTTTTGGAGCAATCCACCTCCAAAGGAAAGAAGATCACCGCCTTCAAGGCAAAGGCGGTGGCAAGTGAAGAGTCCGAAGAAGAAGAAGAAGACTCCGAAGAAGAACTTGCCCTCCTTGTGAGAAGGATGAACAAGTTCATGAAAAGACGCTCAAATCGAGGAGGAGGCTATGATAAAGGCAAGAAGTGGCAATCATCCTCCAAAAACAAGTATAGCAACATCCGTTGCTATGAGTGCGATGAGAAGGGGCATATAGCTTCTCAATGTCCCACAAAGAAGGATGACAAGGAGAAGTCATCCAAGAAGAAAGGCTATCAAGGCAAGAAAAAGTTTTTCAAAAAGCTCCACAAAGACGGCAAAAATGAAGCCCACATTGGTGAGTGGGATTCCGATGCGGAATACTCCGACTCCGACTCTAGCAAGGATGAGTCTCCCAAGAAGAAGGGACTTGTCGGCATCGCCATCAAGGAAGCTCCATCGCTATTCTCCACCCCCACATGTCTTATGGCGAAAGGGGAGAAGGTAAAAACTCTAGATAACGATGAACCCTCCTATGATGATTTGATGGATATGTTGGTAGAACTAAATGAATTTCTTGGAAAAGAAAAGTCAAAATTCAAGGTTTTGAAGAGGGAGCACATAACTCTTCAAGAATCCTATGAGGAGCTAAAGGAAGCTCATGACTTGCTTCTCCAAGAAAATAAAACTAAGTCTAGTACGAATATTGGTATATCTTGCAATATTTTGAATGAGTTGCCTAGTGTAGAAAAAGTAACATCTAGCATGTCTACCTCTTGTGATGATTTACTTTCTATACCATGTTCTTCTAAGATTGATTCATCTAATGCTTTATCTCATTCATAATAATATGCTAGTAAGTGAAAATAAAAATTTAAGAGAACAAGTTCTAAAATTGAATAAAAGTTTGGAAAGAGCATACAAGGGAAAAGACACCCTTGATAAATTGTTAAGTACCCAAAGATGCTCTTTCAACAAGGAAGGACTTGGATACATTCCCAAGAAAGGTAAAAAACCGGTATCCAAACCTCCAAGGTTTGTAAATGAGAACGGTAAGTATTATACTAAATGCCGCAATGTAGGACATATGGTAAATGATTGTTCTAAAAATAATGTGCATTCCATTGGCTTGTATGATTCTTGCTATATGCTTAAGAAATCTAAAAATGGAAATGTAATTGCTCATTTTATTGGCACCTCGATTTTGGGTGCTAAAAGGAAATCCATTTGGGTGCCCAAAACCTTGGTTACTAACCTCCAAGGACCCAAACAAATTTGGGTACCTAAAAGAACTTGATTTTCTTTTGTAGGTGAACTATAAAACCGGTGGAAGGCATTGGGTGTTGGATAGCGGTTGCACTCAACACATGACCGGAGACCGGAAGATGTTCACTACCTTTGAGAGTGGAAGCAATGACAAGATCACATTTGGAGATAATAGCAAAGGAAAGGTATTGGGATTGGGTAAAATTGCTATCTCAAACGACCTTTCGATTTCTAATGTGTCACTAGTTGAGACATTAAATTTCAATTTGCTATCCGTTGCTCAATTATGTGATCTAGGCTTAACATGCTCATTCTCAAACGAAAATATTGTAATATCAAAAGATAATAATAATGAACTTGTTTTCAAAGGTTTTAGATTTGAAAATCTTTATTTAGGAGATTTCACTTCAAATGATGCATGCTTAAAAACTTGTTTAATTGCAAAAATTTCTTTGGGTTGGCTATGGCATAGGAGACTAGGTCATGTGGGTATGGTACAACTTAAAAAGCTTTTCAAACATGATCTAGTGATTGGCTTGAAAGATGTGAAGTTTGAGAAAAATCGACTTTGTAGTGCTTGTCAAGCCGGAAAACAAGTCGCTAGTTCTCACCCTCCCAAAAGTATCATGTCAACCTCTAGGCCATTGGAGCTCTTACACATGGATTTGTTTGGGCCAACAACCTATAAGAGCATCGGAGGAAATAGCTATTGTTTAGTCATTGTGGATGATCACTCTAGATACACATGGGTCTTCTTCCTAAATGACAAGAGTGAAACCTCCGGGATTTTCAAAAGTTTTTCAAAAAGGGCCCAAAATGAATTTGATTTTAAAATAAAGAAAATTAGGAGTGACAATGGTTCCGAGTTCAAGAACACAAAAGTTGAAGATTTTTGTGATGAATTTGGAATAAAGCACGAACTTTCCACAACCTACACTCCGGAGCAAAATGGAGTTGTAGAAAGGAAAAATCGCACATTAATTGAAATGGCTAGGACAATGCTTGATGAATATAATACTTCCGACAAATTTTGGGCGGAAGTAATCAACACCGCTTGTCATGCCATAAATCGCCTTTATTTACATCGACTTTTGAAAAAGACTTCCTATGACCTACTTGTTGGAAGAAAACGAACATCTCTTACTTTAGAGTATTTGGATGCAAATGCTATATTCTAAGAAAGGGTGTTCGGCTCTCTAAATTTCAAAGTTGTTGTAATGAAGGTTTCCTATTAGGTTATTCTTCAAATAGTAAAGCATATAGAGTTTATAACAAAAACTCGGGTTTAGTTGAAGAATCATGTGATGTACAATTTGATGAGACTAATGGCTCTCAAGAAGAGCAAGAAAACTTGGATGATGTAGGTAATGAAGGCTTGCGCAAAGCTATGGAAAACATGCAAATTAGAGACATCAAGCCAAAGGAAGATCCATCTTCACCAAGCTCATCAAAGCAAGTAGAGTCTCCCACATCGTCTACTCCAAGTAATATACAAGTCATCGAAGATGAACAAAAGGATCAACAACAAAACAACTTCAAGATTCATAATGCAATAGCCAAGGATCATCCAATAGATCAAATATTGGGTGATGTGAGTAAGGGTGTTCAAACTCGCTCTAGGGTAGCTTCATTTTGTGAACATTACTCTTTTGTTTCTTCTCTTGAGCCTAAACTTGTAGATGAGGCTCTAGATGACCCGGATTGGGTAAATGCCATGCATGAAGAATTAAACAACTTCGCTCAAAATGACGTATGGACCTTAGTGGAAAGACCCGAAGAGCACAATGTGATTGGGACCAAATGGGTCTTCCGAAACAAACAAGATGAGAATGGCATTGTGGTAAGAAACAAGGCAATGTTAGTAGCTCAAGGCTATACTCAAGTCGAAGGGTTAGACTATGATGAAACATTTGCACCCGTTGCTAGACTTGAGTCAATTAGAATCTTGCTTGCCTTTGCATCTAGCTTTGATATTAAATTATTTCAAATGGATGTTAAAAGTGCTTTCTTAAATGGAACAATCTCCGAACTTGTATTTGTTGAACAACCTCCGGGGTTCGAAGATCATAAATGTCCTAATCATGTTTATAAACTTTCAAAGGCTTTGTATGGTTTAAAACAAGCTCCTAGAGCTTGGTATGAACGCCTTAGAAATTTCCTTGTCTCGAAAGGATTTAAAATTGTTAAGGTAGATACAACCCTATTCACAAAAATCATTGGTGATGATTTCTTTGTTTGCCAAATTTATGTTGATGACATTATATTTGGTTCAACTAACCAAGATTTTTGCGAAGAATTTGGTGATATGATGTCTAGGGAGTTCGAGATGTCCATGATAGGAGAATTTAGTTATTTTCTTGGACTTCAAATCAAGCAACGCAAAGATGGGACATTCATAAGCCAAACAAAGTACACTAAAGATCTTTTCAAAAAGTTTGGCATGGAAGATGCAAAGCCCATCAAGACACCAATGGCAACCAACGGGCATCTAGACCTCGACGAAGGAGGTAAGTCGGTAGATTCAAAGCTTTATAGATCCATGATTGGTAGTTTGCTTTATCTTACCGCATCTAGGCCCGATATCATGTTTAGTGTATGCATGTGTGCTCGCTTTCAAGCTTCACCAAAGGAATGTCATTTAAAAGCCGTAAAGAGAATCTTGAGATATTTGAAACATTCCCCAAATATAGGGCTTTGGTATCCTAAAGGTGCTAAATTCGATCTAATTGGATATTCGGATTCGGATTATGCGGGTTGCAAAGTAGATAGAAAAAGCACTTCTGGAAGTTGTCAATTTCTAGGTAGATCCCTAGTGTCTTGGTCCTCAAAGAAACAAAACTTCGTAGCACTCTCAACCGCCGAAGCTGAATATGTTTCCGCCGGGAGTTGTTGTGCTCAATTATTATGGATGAGGCAAACATTGTTGGATTATGGAATAAACTTTGATAAAGTGCCTTTATTGTGTGACAATGAAAGTGCCGTGAAAATATCCAATAACCCAGTCCAACACTCAAGAACCAAGCACATAGATGTACGTCACCACTTCTTGAGGGACCATGTTAGCAAGGGAGATATTTGTATTAGCCACATCCGGACCGAAGACCAATTAGCGGATATCTTCGCCAAGCCATTGGACGAAAACCATTTTTGTAAGCTTAGGAGTGAATTAAATGTCTTGGATTACTCAAATGTTGCATAAATTTATGGTAAATTTAAAGGCATGTTTTTTGAGGAAGCTTGAAAGGTTGTTTGAAATTATGTTTTTATGCAAAGGGTTTTGATTTATAAAAGGTAAAATGCAAAAGTATTTGATTATAATAATTTGTTCTATTTAATGCATAATGATCCTTAAAGACTTTAGTTGAATGCAAAAACTAGGGATCATTTGCATCTATAGTCCTAAAAGTTCAAATTCTGTGAAGTCTCAGAAAATGCGGAACTACCGCTGCCTTCTGCGGTACTTCCGGGGAACGGTACTTCCGTTCGAGGAAGCGGTACTACCGCTTGGCGGTACTACCGGCCGCATCTGCGGTACTACCGGACTTGCATTTAAGGGGGAGCAACTGCCCGCGCCCGAGGGTTCTCCTCTGTTGGCCCCCACTCCTCTCCGGTACTTCCTCCTTACTACTGCCCGAGCCCGTACCTCTCCTCTCCTCTTTCTCTCTCTCCCACAAAAAACACCCAAACCGCACCACAAATCTTCGGATCCAGTGGTGATTTCTTCGTCTCCTCAACTCAAATCAATTTCCCAGGGTTCAACTCCTCCGATTCTTAAGGTATTTCGGATCAAAACCTCTTTTTGATCTTCTTCTTTTGAACCCTAGGTCATGCTTTAGGTTAAATCGAAATTTAGTTGATTTTGCCAACTATTTCTAGGGAAATTGAGTATATTTGGTGTTTAAGGGTATATACAAACCCATTCCATGGATTCAATCCAAGAAAACACCAAAGATCCATTCACATTTCCAAAACCCTAGAATCAGCCAGAAAGCGGAACTACCGCTCGACTGTTGCGGTACTACCGCTGAGCGGTACTACCGGCCCAGAACGGCGGTACTACCGTTTTGACTGACAATTTGGCAAATTCAATTCATTTCTTTTTAATCTAACTTGGCTATATTTCCTCAATCTCATAATCCATTCTTCTTGTTCCTAGATGCCTAAAACAAGAGCCGTCAGTAAGAAGTCCTATGCTTCAGGAGACTCTTCAGGCACTCGCGCTCTTCCATCCCCCGAGGTGACTCAAAAGGCAGCCCAGGACAGAGGGAAGGGGACTGCTTCCGTCCCTGAGTCCGACTCTGAATCTGCAACGGAGTCTGATCATTCTCTTCCTCCGAGCTCTCCCATGGAGGAATCTGAAGAAGATGTCGCTGGGAGAGAGTGTCTCGAGATTAATCTTAAGAAAATCTCACCTGATGAGTACGCCCGTCTCCGTCATACAAATCAGTATGATTTCCCCTCCAACTCCATCAATCCAAAATTCCATACAAAGTTCCAAGAAAAGATATTTGATGAGATGTATGGACAAGATCGCCAGTTTGCAGACCATAAGTTCATCGACTGGGATCACATTGACAGCATTGACAAGTATGAAGGAACCTTCAGGCTCTTCCAGGCAGTTGGTCTTCGGAAGCTAGTGGCCTTGGGACGTGACTATCATGAGGAGTTTATACGTCAGTTTTATGCTACTGTGCACGTCGACCCCGATCTTCAGCATATGACTTGGATGACTGTTTGCACTAAGTATGAGGCTACCAAGCACGAGTTTGAGATAGTATTGGGAGCAGAGCTCAGTGCTTATGAGAAGATTCATAGCAAGGCCCCTCTTGATCTTGATGCCATATATCCTTATTACAACACTGCAGAAAAGTTTGTGCTTGGCAAAAATATTGGACTCCTCCCTATTCCTAGCTTAATCAATCGTATCATCAATCATACCATTCTTCCAAAAGGTGGCAACTATGATGCAATTCGAGGCCATGTGTGGAATATCATTGACTGCATTATGAAGGGGCAGAAGTTTGACGTTGTGGATGTGATCATGAGGGAGATCGTCGCCTCCAAAAATGATCGCTACAAGCGCATTAACTATGCGCCCTATATCATGGCCTTGATTGACTCTAAGTTTATCTATCGTGGAGGACGCGGTGGTGTGCATAAGTCATACAAGCCAAGACCGGAGCCTCCCATTCCCACTGGTCTTCGCGCTAGCCGGACGACAGCTCTAGGAGCAGGCTCATCATCTGGAGCAGCAGCAGTAGGAGGAGGAGCAGCCACTCAGTCTCAGGAGCCTGGCCAGCCCACCCTTCAGCAGATCTACTCTACCTTGCTTGAGGGTTTCTCTACTCTCAACTCTAGAATGGATAGGGTGGATGAGCGGTTGGACTCCATTGACGGCCATTTGACCTCGTTAGATGGTCGGGTTGCAGATCTGGAGCGCTCTCCCTCGCCTCGTCGCTACGGTCGCCGCCGTCAGACTACTCGTGATCCTCCGCCGCCTTCTCAGGGTTGACCTCTTTTTGGTACTTGATGCCAAAGGGGGAGAATAATTTGGGGCTGGGCTAGATTACTTTTGGTATTTGGACCTATGGGCTTATCTACTATCCTGTTTTTAATTATCTTTAATGCTTGGATGTAATGAACTTATGTTTGGTGCTTGGATGTAATGAACCTTATGATCATGAGTTGATGATATTACTTAGTTGTCTATCTCTCATTCAATAACTTTGTCTTGTGCATCTTGTATAAAATGTCGCAATCTTTATCTATGCACATGTTTAGGGGGAGTCATATTCCCTCTTGGACTCTAAAATGAAAATAGTTCATTTTATCTAAACAAATCTTATTGCATAAAAACTACTCTCTCACTTAAAGTCCACATAGAATATACAATTTGTTGTCAAACATTTTGATATATTCAAATCTTTCATTTCTCAAAATTTGGGTTGTCATCAATTACCAAAAAGGGGGAGATTGAAAGCATCTAGGCCCCTAAAAGTGTTTTTGGTAATTAATGAAATTAAGAGAATATGGAATATGGGACTAACGTGTTTTCATGAGCATGCGAAGGGTTAGTCCACACACATGAGCGACAAGATGCAAGCCAAAGGATACGCGTGAAAATCAAATTGGCTCAAGACAAAGGTATACTTAGAATAGGACCCCTTTGAATTTTACCGGTCTTAGGTGAATGGTGGAAGACCGGATTATAGGATAGATGATCGTACCATCAAGGGGGATCTTGGCTAGTAGCTTGAACACATATCTCCTGTGCCAAATGGTTTAATCTCAACTTGCATCCATTAAAAAATTCAGTTTTTAAATGTTTTTGTGCTCTGTCTGGAAGAGCGGTAGTACCGCAGTTTTGAACGTCGGAACTACCGGAAAGCGGTAGTTCCGCAACTAAAATGCGGTAGTACCGGCCAGCGGAAGATCCGGTTTTGGAGCGGATCAATATTTCCAGAGAGCACCCTTGGCTCATTTCAAAATCTTGCGGGAACGGAAGTACCGGCTGTTTGAACGCCGGTACTACCGCTGCGAGCGGTAGTACCGCATCCTAAAGCGGTACTTCCGGACCCCGGAAGATCCGGAGGGAGAGCGGATCAATTTTTCCAGAGAGCGCCCTCCGGATGAAGCCTGGATTTCTCTGGAGCGGAAGTACCGGCAATTTCAACGCCGGAACTACCGCTGAGTGCGGTAGTTCCGCTACTCAGAGCGGTACTTCCGGAGTCCGGAAGATCCGACTTCAGAGCGGACGCATTTTTCCAGAGAGCGCCAAATCTGGGACCCTTCGGAGTTTGGCTGGAGCGGTAGTACCGCGCCGACTTTGCGGAACTACCGGGTAGCGGTAGTACCGCTAATATCAACGGCGGTAGTACCGCGCCGCCAAATCCAACGGTCACTGCAGACGTCTGACATAGCCGTTCTGGCGCGAAGATTTGGTAGCGGTAGTACCGCTCGACCAGAAAATTTTTCTGGAAACTGGGTCAAACGGCTAGTTTTGGTTGGTGGAGGCTATAAATACCCCCACCACTGCTCAAGGGCTAAGGTTAGAGACTCATTGCATATTTCTCAAGCCCTAGAGCATTCATTTCACCTCAATTCTCTCTTTGCACATCAAAGTGAGGTGGTTGAGCATTTAGTGCTAGATTTAAATTGTAAATCCATTTGGCACTAGGTTTGCATTCAAGTGAACACCGGGATCTTTTACTCTTAGTGCTTGCCGGCACTTGGACGATCCGGAGAAGGATTGGCTCGGTGATCTTCTCAAGAAGATTGTGAGAAGACCCGACATATTGTGAAGGTTGGAGCTCGCCTACCCGGAGTGGGGAAGAGCTACACTAGTGATCGAGGTGCTTGGCTCAATTCGTGGAGCCGGTCCGATATGTCCGGGCTTACCTCAACGTGGACTAGGGGAAACCGGCAAGTTTCCGATTACCACGGTAAAAACATCGGTTGTGTCTTTTGTCTCTTTAGCTCTTGTTCATTTGCTTCATTGTGATCATTTATTTGTTTAGAGCTAAGTTGTTAACTAGAATTGTATTGGATTAATTGCTTTACATCTTTGTCTCTTAAAATTGTGAAGAATTAATCTAGTAAACAAGAAAATTTTAAAAACCTCCTATTCACCCCCCTCTAGTCGGTATCCTTGATCCTACATCCCCGTCGACCGTCGCCGCTTGATCCTTTGCCCCTGGATCCGTCCCTGTCGACCCTCGCCGCTTGATCCTTTCCCCTGGATCCGTCCCCGTTGACCCTCGCCGCTTGATCCTTTGCCCCTGGATCGGTCGCTGCCAGCTCCCCTTGCCGCCTGATTAGGAGCCCCCGTATCCCTCGCTGTCGAATCCCCTCAATGCCGCCAGCCTTGGGGTTCACCGCGGTCGACCCCCTGACTGCCTTGATGCGCCCCCTCCAGATCTACATCCTAAAACAGTAGTGGCAAGGCTCCTAGAATTTCATGTTCTACAAGTAATTTTTCTTGTGAAATTGATACTTGTTCATGTGAGCAGTAATACTAGTTGTGATCTGTTCGCTAAATGAATGAATGCTTGCTGTTCAATTAGACAAACTTCAAGTTTGTTGATGCAATCTTTGTACAGAAAGAATGGTGCTTATTGTGCTCTGTCTGTTACTTTTGCTAGGCTCTGTTCATCGCTTTTGCTATGCTCTGTCTATCAATGTGCTCCGAAATTTCTCTTGCCGGTTGCAATGCTCTATCATGCAGTAGTTATCTCTACTCCTTAAAAGCACGACTTGGTGGTCGTCGGTGCGTTCTCCCTTTATGTCTCTACAGTCGTCCGATCTGGCCAAGATAAGATCTAGACGATCCATCTCACATCTCTCTCCTTGTGTTCGTATGGAGTGTCTCCTCGTGAAAACCATCGGGGCCTTCCTTCCAAAACTATCAGTTCCTCCCCCTCTCCTAAATCGCCGATACCGCATGCTACTTTCCCCACCTTCTTCTCTTCACTCGCTCAAACTACCGCCTCCCCAGTCCCCACACAACGCGCGGCACAACTACCTCCTCTTTCTCCTTCCTGCCTCCCCACATGGCCTCCGCCCTCCTCCCTCGAGCCGCCACGCCACTAGCCACGAGCCCGCGCCGTCGTGTCTCTCTCCTCTCTCCACCATGGCTGGCGAGCAATGAGCGGCAAGAGAAGGCTGTCGATGACCGAAGACGGCCGGATTCATGCCGGTGAGCTAGCCTTCATGCGCTCTCCCTACACTTCTGCTCTCCCGCCTTCGCAGGAAAATAATCCCTAATTTTCTAATCCCCACCACCTCACAATCCTAATCAGCTTCCCCACCAAAAACTCCCAAATCACCATCTCCTCATCGAGCTCTCCCTCCTTCCTAACCCTAGAGCGAGATCTACCCGCCCAAGAGCAGCCATGGCGGAGACCCTCGACACATCATCAAGAATTACAAGAAGAGCAACCCCTCGTCCGGCGGGGGTGGCTGCTACCGTGAGGGTAGCCTCAAATCCATCGCTGGTGGTGGCAGAGGCGGCTCTGGAGGCACGCCTTCAAGAGGTCGGGGAATAGGG
This sequence comes from Dendrocalamus latiflorus, assembly GCA_017311315.1. Taxonomy (NCBI): domain Eukaryota; kingdom Viridiplantae; phylum Streptophyta; class Magnoliopsida; order Poales; family Poaceae; genus Dendrocalamus; species Dendrocalamus latiflorus. The sequence goes on from CM029637.1 coordinate 21,731,128, forward strand.
TGGCTCCCTACCAACAACGAAAGGTACGAACAAATTGAACGACTAGGGTTTGCGCCGTCAACGAAGGATAGGATTTCATTTTCGCCGAGGAGGGAGGATGGTCAGGTGTTTCGCACTATGGTGTGATGAGATCCAGACCCTTGACTCGTTGTGGCAGCACGACATGTACTCAGAGGTCATAGTAGGCGACGGCGATGGTGGGAGGGTCTCGGCTATCAATACCGACACCAAGCTCTACATCTCCAATTTGGACTTCGGTGTCTCAAACGAGGACATCAAGGTATATGTGTCACTAGATCAACATGTTCAGTTCTTGTTTGTAAGCAATTAATTGTAAAGAACCATAAATAGTTGGCTAGATATGCGATTAGATAGGTTATTTTCTAGATCTGGCACAAGCGTGGGTAAAGTTTAGTAAATATTTGTTTTTTCGGCTGTGCTGCTAGCTTCGATCTGTTGTATAAATCCAAGTTAATTTGTTTTTGTTCACTTGGAGTCTTAGCTTGTTTGTGAAAGACTTGGTTTAGTTCTTAATTGTAGTGAACCACAAATAATTGGTGGCATATATTGTGCCTGTGTTTTCTATCAAGGTGGATGGATTCGGAACAAGTGTAATTTTAGAGCGGATATCTATATTAGCATTGTTCTTCAGTTGCATTGCCATAACCTTGTTCGGATACATTTGAACCTTTTGTATACTGTTTGCTTCAAAGGGCTTACAAATTTGTTCCTTATTTTGAGTCCTCTCAATTTATTTAGTTTATTTATCATGTGATATGCTTCTCCATATGATGTCCTTATAGTTTCCATGCTATGGATAGAAAACTCTTGCGTTTCATCAAATTTTATGTTATTTAAACGATTTCGAATTATAGTGAAGTTTCCATGTCAATTACAAATAGCAAATATCATCTGAATTATTTTTGGATGAATGCTTCATCAAACACAGCTGGGGAACCAGCCAGGACGCCAGGTTTTGCCTCAAGTGTTTCCTTTTATGCTAGGCAATTGGCATGCTCTTTCCGTTATCCCAGCAAACTGCTATGAATTCATCGCTAGGTTGACAGTATTGAATTCACCTGTCCATCATTGTTCTTATCTAACATTGTTTTCTTACTTGGTTCATTTGTTTGTTACATTCTAACTTCAGCTTCCATGTTGTGTTTAGGAGGTGCCCTAGATTTGCATTGTTTAGTTTCATATTCTGTTACACTTTACATGTGTTTATTCAGTACAGAGTATATAGGCCCCATTTGGCGCTGTTTAATTTATTCATTTTTAGTTTTGTGGATGAGTTAGTTTTTTCAGGGTTAAGGGGCGCATTATTTTGAAGGGCACAAGCAGGTTTGTCAAGTTACACTTCATCCATCACAGTGTTACTTACTGCTACTTCATTTTCCCAAAGGTATCATTTTTTCTATGAGGATATGCTGCCGCTGACTATTACTGATTGTTATAGGTATGTGACAAAGCAGCTCTTTTTTGTATGCAAATCGAACTATGGCTGTTATTAGTTAAATAGTTTGCATGCTGATTGTACTATGTTCGCCCTACTTTTTTTTTGAATTTTGATATGTTATTCTTAAAAGTTTGATATACTGTTGTGATAAACCCTATTCCAGAAATTGAAATATACTGTTGCAATGACTATTCCCTGCTTACTTTGTACGGCAATTGGTAGAAGTCATGGTGAAAAGGAACTAATTAAACTCTAATGTTCTTCTATTTATGTAGTTGCTAATTTGGGAATATGAAGTGATTTATAATTTGGACTTTTGAGTTATTCACTTCTCTTAATTACACCAATTTTAATACATTGAGTTTGTAGTTTTTATGTAGTCGACTTATCCTTCTTGACCTGGTATTGATTTGCTGTCTATTCATGGGATCATAAAAAATGTGTTGATTATAAGATGTAGAGTATGCCATGTGTTTAGAACTATATCTTGAGTTTCTTTGTTCATGTTGCTTTGTTTTTCCCCGCGTGGTAATTTTGTTAGGTATATTTTCGCTGATTTCACTCAATGTACTTTCAATTTTTCCTGATGAAATGATCTTTACTTATAATTGGTATCACAGTGCTTTCATATGACATAATCAATTTCCCTATTTATACATCCAAATTATGAAGGGTAGTTGAAACACGGGTGAAAAACCCTTGTAACTTGAGACCACTAATTAAGCATACCATCCATTTTTTCACTTTATTCTACAAGCAGCAAAATATCTATCCATGGTAATTAGTGGTTTGACCGAGCCAAGTATTCAAATTAGAAATTATATTAGTTGTCTGTTTGTTCAATTTCCCATGATCCCATCTGATGACAAGCCATGGCGATGGCGTGGTTGACAAGTCATGGTCGATGGCGTGGTCGAAGGAGTGGTCAAAGTCACAGTGACTCAGTCGTACTCAGAGGAGTACTGTCGCACTCGTTAGTCAAACTGTACAGTGGTCGATGGTCGATAGTAGTAGCTATAGTGGTCGATGGTCGATATTCGTAGCTATAGTGGTCGATGGTCGGTAGTCGTAGTTACAGTGGTCGATGGTCGGCAGTCGTAGCTGTAGTGATCGATGGTCAGTAGTTGTAGCTACAGTGGTTAATGGTCAGTAGTCGTAGCTACAGTGGTCGATGGTCGTAGCTATAGTCGACAGTCGGTGCTGAAAGACCTGTGTAGTCGGAGATGTAGTTGAGGTGCTGTGGTCGACAAGCCTTGGTCGATGATGTGGTCAACAAGACGCAATCGAAGCCGTGGTCGAAGAAGTGGTCAAAGCCATGGTCGAAGGAGAGGTGTGCTGTAGCAGATGTGTGTGGCTTATCACTGTAGCAATCGATGGTCGCTGTAGCAAACATGTGCACTGGTTGTGGTCGAAGGCCTGGTCGATGCCGTGGTTGATGCCACGGCCGAAGGCATGGTCAATGCGTGGTCGAAGCCACGATCGCAGTGTTCGAGTACTGTGTGGTCGGTATCGAGCACTCGGTGAGTTTGAGTACTACGTGGTCATAGTCGAGTACCTGGTGTGTTCGAGTACTACATGGTTGTAGTCGAGTACTTAGTGTGTTCGAGTACTGTGTGGTCACAGTCGAGTACTTGGTGTGTTCAAGTACTGCGTAGTCTCGGTGAGTTAAAGTACTACGTGGTCGTAGTCAAGTATTCGGTGTGTTCAATACTGTGTGGTCATAGTCACAGTGGTCGTAACCAAATGTACTTGGTGTGTTCGGATACTGCGTGGTCATAGTTGAGTACTCGGTGTGTTTGAGCACTACGTAGCCGGTGTGTCCAAGTATGTGTAGGAGTTGAAGACCCGTAGTCGGAGACTCTGGACCAGTCGAAGGTATGGTCGACATTCGACAAGCCTTGATCGATGCTATGGTCGAAGGTGTGATTGACAAGCTGTGGTCAAATCCGTGATCGATGCCGTGGTCGAAGGAGTTGTCGAAACCACAATGATTTAGTCGGTACTCAAAGTACTGTTACATTCGTTAGTCAAACTATGCAATGGTCGATGGTCGATAGTCATAGCAATAGTTGTTAATGGTCGGTAGTCATAACCACAGTGGTCGATGGTTGTAGTTACAGTCGATAGTTGGTGCTAGAAGATCTGTGTGGTCGGAGATGTAGTTGAGGTGCTGTGGTCGACAAGCCTTGGTCGGTGATGTGGTCAACAAGGCACAGTCAAAGCTGTGGTCGAAGGAGCAGTTCAAGCCATGGTCGAAGGAGCGGTGTGCTGTAGCAGACATGTGCGGCTTATCACTGTAGCAGTCGGTGGCCTCTATAGCAGACGTGTGTACTGGTTGTGGTTGAAGGCCTGGTCGATGCCGCGGTCGAAGCCGCGGTCGCAGCTATAATAAGACGATCGGTGCTTTAATTCTGCTGGTATATTTACCAAAAATATTGTCTACAAAAATATCCTTATGTCCTAGATATCTTATGTATTTTATTTTTGATCATGTTGCACAGGAAACAATATCAGCTATTAAACATGAACATCTATTTCTAATTTTATTTATTTATGAGTTTGTACATATGTGCTTTGCTTGATACATGTTTTTTGAAAGATAAAATTGATGTTCAATATTTAGTTTGGGATCATCATTTCATAATATGAATCACCCTCATTTGGTACTCCGTTGCAACGCACGGGTATTTTACTAGTTTGATAGAATTTGATAGTAGTATTCACACAGGTGTTCTTTGAATTACTAAATTTTAGTACAAAGCTATACTGTTTGATACCCAGTTATCGATGCTAAACTTGTTTTTGTTGCGTATGATTTCCTGCAGCAATTTGTTGGTCCCCTGTACATGTGCAAGGAGGCAGAACACAATAGATTTACAAAGCATTGTGTGAGCTAAAGCAAGATCTAGCTGAGATGAACCTAGCAGGAACTGTACTTATGGTTAGTACTGTGCTTCTTTGTTTGATCATGGGAATGTTTGGCAATGTGTGTATGCTACAGCTTGATGTTTGGTTTGTTTTGGATGATTCAAATGAGTTCTACTCTGTCGTATTCACTCGACCTCCTGTAAACTTATTTGAGATTTGTGTGTTGCTATAGCCGTTGTATGGTATCGCATCGGTGCCCAAAAAATGTATAAAAATTTCAAAAGTTTGTGTATAAATAGAATGGAGCAAGATCTAAATAGACTTAAGTGATAAAATTAAGGGTAGTAGGGATTTTTTCTCATCAATCCTTTTTTTAGGGTTTTGAGAATCAACCTCTAGCCAAACGCTTATCTTAACTAGCTTCAGATTCTCAGATAATTTGATTATTAGAGAATCAAGAGTAGAAACTGAAAAATTAGAATATGAAACTCTACTGAAAGACCCTTACGTTACGATTAATCCGACAACTGGTCACGTTAGTTCATCTAATCTCACATCGTAGCCCATACCACAAACGTGGGGATGGGTGTTCGAACACGTACGACTATTGTCTACTAGGGAAAATTGAATATATAGAACCAAGTTGAGAGTGCTTTGATAAAATAGGATCAAGTTTATTGTCCTTGTAAATATAGGACTGAGTTGAGCACATTCTTGCAAATATGGTATTTTTCCCATTTTAATTTCATTTTCATTTTCCAGCACATTTCTCTCTACGTGAAATGACTCTGTTGCCCCTTATCTTTTGCCCCAAATGAACCATCAGACACGGGATCCCCAGACCGTTCCATCCGCCGATTCCTCCACAGCGAAAGGAAAAACCCTAGGCTTCACTCCAGGCGGCGCTCGCGGGGCAGGCGAGGGAGCGGCGGCGCGGCGCTCGCGTGCCAGGCAGCGCTCGCGGGGCAGGCGAGGGAGCGGCGGCGCGGCGCTCGCGGGCCAGGCAAGGGAGTGGCGGCGTGGCCTGCAGTGCTCGCGAGGGCGCTCCAGGGAGCGGCCGGCGGCGGTGCATCCCTCCTTTCTTTCTTTGGTAATCTCTCCTCCCTCTACTCTATGCACTGAATTCCATCAGACAATATCTTGAAACTCAGTGGAAAATGTGTAACCCTAGATTGCTTAATGGGAAAGGATTGACTTGGAGGGAGGTCACCATGGCTAAGAATCATCATGGAAAAGGGCATGTATCATTGATCTTACACCTAGTCATTTTTTTTGCGAGGCATGGTTGGCACATAAAAGAGGGACAATATAGCAAGGTTCTAACTCGTTATTTTCTGTTTGGGCACGTAGGATTGATAAAATTTCTCTAGTAGCTACGGGTGGTGATTGTTTCATTGCTGTTGAGGATGCCTCTCAAGCAAGGCAGTGCAGCACTGCAACATTTGAAATCAATGTGCCTGGGATAGATAGTGACCAATCGTCGTCTAAGAGCATTGGCACTAGTGTTTGTAATGCACCTCTTTTGTTGGAGGGGCATGCTAATAGCAATGCTACAGAAGTAGAGGTTCCAACGAATGTGTGGTCAGCACAAGGCGTTGTGGATTGATCATCTCTGATAGTCACTAACGTGTTTGATGAAGATGATATTGGTGTACTAATGACCGATGCAGAGATGTGTAATCTTCTGGGTATAACAATAGACTCTGATAATGTAAGGGAGCAAGTAACTCCAAATGCTCCTATGGCTCCCAAGGTTGTTCAATCTAATACACAAGAAGATGACACCATAGGAGCAGCTATACCGGTTGATGATTTCATCCTAGAGGAGAATCGGCCTATGTATGATAAGGATCATCCCACAATGAATTTAGGCGACATGTTTCCTTCCATGGATGAATTTAGGATGGCTGTTAGACAATATGCTATTAACAAGGAGTTTGACATGGATATCGTGAGGTCTGAACCTAAGAGGTTTGTGGGCAAATGTAAAGGAGAGGGATGCACATGGAGGATCAATGCTCGTAGGATGTTAGATGAGAAGACTATCAGGATACTAACTAATTTATGTGCAATGAATCACCATTGGGAATATTTTTTGGTTGTGTAGCTAACACCTTTTCTTTTATGCAGGTTACCAAGGTTATAGATGGACACATGTGCTCATCAAGTAGTAGGATCAAGTCAAGTATGGCCTCTCGATCTTGGGTTGCTGATAAGGCAATCACAATATTGAAGAATACTCCCAATGTAGGTGCCAAGCAGTTACAAAAGCAACTACAAGATGACTACAAAGTTACCATTGGGTATGATACCGTATGGCAGGGAAGAGAGATAGCTGTCAATAACTTGTATGGCAATTGGGAAGAGAGTTTCAGAGATTGTACAATTTCAAGGCTGAGGTACAGTTGAGATCACCTGGGAGCATAGTAGAGATTGACACTATAAATGTGCGAGGTAATGTGCATTTTAACAGATTCTTTTGTGCATTTAGGCCTTGCATTGAAGGTTTTGTTGTAGGATGTAGACCATACATCAGTATAGATTCAACAGCATTGAATGGCAAGTGGAATGGACAATTATGTGCGGTTACAGCTCTTGATGGGCATAATTGGATGTACCCGGTTGCTTTTGGGTTCATACAAGTTGAAAACACAGAAAATTGGACTTGGTTTATGTTGCAATTGAAAAAGGCTATAGGTAATATCCCCACCCTTGTTGTATGTTCAGATGCTTGTAAAGGTCTAGAAAATGCTGTTGTTGAGGTGTTCCCCCAAGCTGAGCAGAGGGAGTGTTTTAGACACCTTATGCAGAATTTTATGAAAAAATTCCATGGTGATGCTTGTGAACATATGTGGCCTGCAGCTAGGGCATACAAGTATGATATATTTTATCATCATTTTCAGAAGGTCATATCAGCATCTCCACAGGTTCATGGGTATCTTACCAAATATCATAGTTTACTTTGGATGAGGTACAAGTTCAACCCTGCAATTAAGTGTGATTACATTAACAATAATCTTGCAGAATCTTTCAATAGTTGGATCAAGGATATTAAAGACCTTCCTGTTGATGAGCTAGCAGATAAGCTAAGGGTTATGATCATGGAACTTTTTGACAAAAGGAGAAAGATTGGTGATAGGCTGCACGGTACAATACTACCAGCTGTCATACATCAGTTAAATGGCAATACAAGAGGATTAGGGCACTTAAAGGTTAGAGTTTCTAACACATTCAATGCAGAAGTGACAGATAGTAGGAGTGAACAAGATAGGCATGTAGTGAGAACATATATTCATGAGTGCACATGTCTTGAGTGGCAGCACACAGGAAAACCTTACCCACATGCATTGGCATTTTTGACAACTCAGCAAAATGTTAACATGGAAGACTATGTGCATGAGTATTATTCATTACAAAAGTTTAGGACTGCATATGAGGGTGCAATAGAACCAATGACAGGCAAGGCTCAGTAACCAAGGGTGGAACTTGGGTTCACAGTTTTGCCACCAATTGCCAAGAGAAGTGCTGGTAGACGTAGGAAGCAAAGGATCAAGAATTGCTTTGAAAAGGGGGTGAAGGTGAAAAGGGTACAGAATAAGAACAAGTGTAAGAGGTGTGGTGAGTTAGGCCATAGGCAAGCTGGTTGTCCACTGAATGGAACAAAAAAAGGTTACATAATTAATACAAACTAATTTATAATTTCTTATTAATTGCATCTCTTTTAATATCTAACCTACATTTTTCTCATGTTAGGAAAAGAAAGAGCAGAACCGACACAAGATCAGAAGCTTCAAGTAGAGGCAAAGGCAAAGAAGCTCCCAGTACACCTATAAAGTCCACCATAAATATCCCTTCTTCACTGAGTGGAAGTCCTAGACCTATCACAAGGAGGTGAACCACTCTAATCTTAGAACATCTATTTAATGTGCAACACAAACTACTAACACTTAACATGTGTGCAGACAACTAGCACTTGCCATGGCAGATGGCCCATCTCAAGTGGCTTTACCTACTTCTCCACAAAGGGCTAGGACATCTCCAGCAAAAGCAAAGAAGATTACCCCTAAGAAGAAAAAGAACTGATGTTGGACTGCTAATTATTAGTACTTTTGTGTATTGTGGCTGTAAACCACTATGTTAGATTCCTAGTATTTTGCTAAAGATGATTTGGTCTGTGGCTGTGAAATATGTTGGATCTCTACTAGTTGGCTTATGTAATCTATACTCATTAAATGAGCTCCTAATATTAGTATCTTGCCAATTTGGTCTGGAAGTTCTAATGGATAACATGGGAATCCCTGATATCATAATGGGAATGGGTGAAGATTGTTCTTTTCGTGTTTTCCTGCATCAATTAGGTGGTGATCGGTTCGGCTGAAAAGCTCATGGCTTATGGCTGAAAACACTGTAGCTGGCTGAAAAAAGCACTGTAGCTGACAGAGGCTTATTTAGCATAATTAAATTTAAAAAATTTAAAAATATAAAAAATATGTTAGCCCATTACATATAATATAAACAAATGCGGGAAAAAAAGAACCGGCAAAAACGCTCAACAAAAAACCAAAAGTTCAGAAAAAAACGAAACTTATAAATAGTAAAAAATAAGCCAGAAGCCAGAAGCCGAAGCCGAGTTGATCAGGGCTCATGTCATGGAAGTGCATTTTTCTGTCTCTGTAGATTTCAGATTTTGGTCTTGCAAAACTGGTGGTAAAGTCCAATGATGCAGAGGCTTCTGTCACAAAAGTAGTGGGTACTTTTGGTTATTTGGCCCCTGAGTAAGTACCGTTTGCTGGTAGCCTGGTACTGATTTAGAAAATCAACTTGTTGCTCTAGTTTTGGTATCCTAACAAATTTCTTTGTTCTTGTAGATACTTGCGGGATGGCCTGACAACTACGAAAAGTGATGTTTATGCTTTTGGGGTCGTACTTTTTGAGGTAATCATACCCATACTACTCCCCGCAGGATTCGCGCGAGGGAGACAGTCCACGTCGCCCGCCTGCGCTTCGGCGGCCAACGCGTGGCTACAAAATTTTGGTACGGCCGGAGGAGGTACTTTCCTTCTGTTTTCCGAAAATTACGTAAAGGTCCTTTTTTCTCGCGAAAAGGTCCCTGCCAGTTTTTTTAAGCCCCTCCACTTTGCAGGATAGCGCCCCGCGTTTTCTAAATTACGTACGGGTCCTCATTTATTACGTACAAGCCCTCGGTTTTTTACAAAAAGACCTTTGACTTTCTCGTTTATTACGTACAGGCCCTCGGTTCTTTACAAAAAAGACCTTTGATTTTTTCAAAAATACCCATGTGTCCTCGATTTTTTTAAATTTTTTTACAAACTCCTCACGGATTATCGCCTCTTTTACTTCGGTACACACGGTGGCTGGCGCGGCGTGGCGCCGCGCCTATGAGGCTAGTATCTGGAAAGGAGGCAATCACAAGGACTGATGGAATTAGTGCAGGTTCAAACTCTGATAAGGGGCAAAAGAGTCATTTCACGTAGAGAAAAATGACTGGAAAATAAAAATAAAATTAAAATAGGAAAAATATCATATTTGCAAGAAGGTGCTCAACTCAGTCCTATATTTACAAGGACAATAAACTTGATCCTATTTTATCAAAGTACTCTCAACTTGATCCTGTATATCCAATTTTCCCTGTCTACTATACCATGCATTTACACGTGAAGGCAAAGCTACCGAACGGTGGCCAGAGCCATACTGAGGCTAACAGCAATGGTTCGAGTCCAATGATATATGTTCTAAATGGGTTTATTGTTGATTTGCCAAGACTTGATCATATGCCTATCAGTTGTTCTCTTTTAAGTATCACTACGGTACGTAAAGGCAAAGCTAGTAGAGAACTAACCCCCATTTCATGATACAAGCTGCTCGGTTCTTTTTAGCATTGCCTTTAACATATCATTTTCTGCTATAGTAATTAGCTTTTAAATAGTACATATTTTTAAAACGGGTTTACAGGTAGATTGTAGTAGACATTACACCGAGTTTAGTTATACGGGCTAAAATCGCATGCAACTATTTTATTCTACGTACTATTTCTCACAAACAGATAGAATTCAAAAACTATAAGTCAAAAATCAAAACCACATATGAAAAAACCCACTCAATGCACTTTCTATACATTCTAAGAAATCATAAAATCAATGTAAGAGAAGAGGACTTGGACCTACCTAAAATTATTGATGCAAGGAATTGATTGTCCAGGGCATCTTTATAGCGGTAGCATGGAGACAACAGTCGCCAAATGCGTCACCAATTTCTGCAGGGGCCTTATCCTGTGGAACTTCTAGCAAAGAGCATAAGACGTGCGCGAACGTGAACACACCTTCACTTGAGCCTTTATTCGTTCTTCCATTCCATATGTATCCGATCGGGTGTCGAGCATGGCTTTTTTTTAGTGAGATCGGGTGTCTGAGCATAACTTTGGCATGGATGTTCACGCTCTTAACAGGAGAGGACCAGGGAACAACAGATAGGTACACTGAAAAAACTCGAGAATTCACTGGACAGGTATTTTGGGATTTGCCATCTCTGCCTGTTGCTAGTTGTCTTATTCTCTGTACCAGACAGAAACTACTTCTAACATAGGATAATACGAACTTACAATAGCGACCGTCCGATCGGCACACGCTGGCGCTACTAGCATCACGAGCTTACAAAAATCCTTGCTCACAGGATCAAATGGTACATAAAGAGTTCTTATTCTCTCACATTAAGGTAAGGTAGTTGGCAAAAATCCTTTCTAGTTGATACATTCCCTTCAATAAAAACAGGGGCTATCGTCCTCACATCAGGAGACAAGTAAACTGATGTTTAATTTGCAAAAATATATTACTGCTTTGGAAATATTCATGTTGAAACACTACCATCCAGGCAGAAACTACAGTATCCAACACAAACCGACGAATACACATGCTCGTTTTTGCGTTCTTGAAAAGTTAAAGGTACAGTACATCAAGTCAAAATCTTTCTCGACGAAAGGGCTCGTTTCAGTGACAAAACTAAGGAACAAAGCACCAGAACACACACCTTATTAACACCGTATCAGTTTCAGTTGTACAAAAGTTTGGCAGAGTATGATAACAAAATATTATCATAGAAACATTTTAGGTACTGGACTCTGAAAATGGCAGTTTCTAACTTACATGTATGGAGGCTAGCCAGTTGCTAAGTTCTAATCAACAAACAAAAGATGGGGCCGAAGGCAGAACCTGATGATTGCTGATAAGAGATACAACGATAGTCAGGAGCAACCACTAAAATCGGACCTCTTCAGGACTAACATCAATTAAAAGTTTAGAATACAGCATCCGAGTTCAATCCCCTGGTTCATAACCTTCTTTCAGTGCAAGCAGCTTACAAGGCTTCCTTCACTCTTCATGAGCTCGTCTTGGCTGAGTATCATCTTGCCCAGCAAAGTACATCATGACAACGAGAAGAACAACGACAAATATAAGAATGTATAACGAGTTCATGCTGACAAGAGAGTTCAGGAAACCCATGAAGGAAGGGCCGCTGACTTTCTTCTTTGTTGTTCTTCCTGCTCTATATCCCTCAAGGAATTGGCTTATTTGGGATGCTTGATCACCTTCTTCTAATCTCTCTGAACCTTCCACCTTCATGAAGAGGCATTTTTAGTCAATTACAGAACATAATGAATTTTCCATGGATGCTGATCAGCCAAGCAGAAATAACAGTTTCATTAGTATTTCTTTTTTAAAAAAATCAAGATATTAAACAAATAGGAGTGGACAAACATATCACTTCTATGAATATGACATAACCAATAGGAGCACGCCAATAAAAAGGGATACATTAAGCAGAGCAAGGTGGTTTATTAAGGTGATGGCACATGAATAGATTGCAAAGAAGTGTTTTACTTACTAGTTCATACTCCTCATTTCTATCCCACACTAGCAGCTTTGGCAGCTGTGAGCTCTTGGAAACATCAAAAGTTTCCACGAACTCCTCCCATTGTTTGACTCCAACATAACCAAACACCAAGTCACGGTTCGCATTAGCAGCTGACCTCAAAACTTTTACCACCTGTGAAGAATTTTCATCTGAGTCATCCTCTAAAATTGCGAGAACAACTTTCCTGTCATCATCATTCAACATTTTCAGTGTCTCTGTGTTTATGGGGACAGTCAAAGGCAGCAGGGATTGCCTTATAAAATCTTCCAAGAAACTTCCTGTGTACACAGCAAAAATCACCATTTGCCACCATCACAAACAAGGGAAAATAATATTAACATAAGTATACATGTTTACTTAACCAAACTTGACATAAGATGAAATATGATACTTTGAATTACTTCTCAGATTAGTATCAACAACTAGATACTATAGAATCCTAAACATAAGAAAGGAACAAAATAAGGCTATGTCACAATTACCTTCAAATGGGCCATAGAATACACTTTGTTCTGTGTACTTTGGATGAACTGCAACCAGTGCTGGGGCCTTATCAAAATCATATGCCACCATGATGTCCTCAGAAAAATCTTTTGCAACAGCAAACCATGCTCTTTTCTTGTATTTCCCTCCAAAATCAGCAATCAACGACTCATTCACCCCAAACCCAATGAATATTGGAAAGTTCATGCCAACATTCTCAACAAAGCTCTTGATTGAAGAGTCTGACTCAAGAATAGAAACATCAGGTGCAACAAACTTCTTAAGATTGCGGACGAGTAAGTCAGCCTTCCTTGAACCAGTGTATTCAATGGGGACCCCATGGATAAAGAGCATCAGAGTAGGGAACCCACTGCATTCAGAAAATAGTTTTAGAAAAGAAAAACATTAGGCAACTACAAATCTCACTGTCTGGTGAGTCCGAATTACTTATTGGGGCAAGCACTTACTCCACTCCATATTTCGATCCAAGTTTCCTGTACTTGTCCGCATTTACTTTGGCAACTATGATGGGCTCATTCAATCCCGCCAACACTGGTGCCGCTTCATCTAACTGCAACAGTTTACTTAAGTCCCAAAAACAGATAATCCACAGGAAGTTCCATGCTTTTATAACAGTTGAAGTAAGAAACGTGTATCATTTGAGAATTCAGTAATGGATCAGAAAAGCATATTGATGCACCTATAATACTAGTAGTACCAAAAAAGACCAGACTTGCGTGCAGCCACAACAGTTTCTTGTATTCCACAAAGTAATCTACCTTAATTAAGATGATGGCACGTAACATCTCAGTGTTTGTTTGATGGTCTGCATAACAATCCTAAAATAAAAACTATTATTTTTTACTCTCCCCTCCTCAGCCCTAATCTGCTAGAGTTCACGAGATCTCGCCAATTCCATAACACACAACTGAGGAGATCCACAGAGACGTCGTACGGTATCTCAAGACCTAGCAACTCAATTCGCATCACACATCTCGCAGGACTAGTAACAGCAGTAAGCAACTGGTCGGCTGGGTGGTAGACTAGCAATAGTACCTCCGGGACGAGGCGCTTGCAGTGGCCGCACCATGGCGCGTAGAAGTCCACGAAGAGGAAGTCGATGGCGCCCAGCGCCGCCTCGAAGTTGCTCTCGTCCAGCTCTATCACCCGCCCGTCGCGCGGGAACTCCTCGCCGGCGGCGGCGGTGGCGAAGGCGGCGCAGATGGAGAGCAGCAGCAGGAGGAGGAGGATAGGAAGCTGCGGCGGAGGCAGAAGAGCTCCCGTCGCCATGGCCGCGCGCTCGATTCGATCTCCGGCTCTCCGCCGCGTCGGAACTGAAGGGGTGAGTGGTTCGGGTGCCCACGGAACTGGACTAGTTTTGGAGGGGTTTATTTGGGAAAAGTTCACATTTGCCCTTCTAACATGAGAAAATTGATATTATGCCACTCCTTTGGAGTGACTTCGATAAAATATCACTCTCTAGATGACAATTGTTAAAATGTCATCCAATACATGATTAACTCTATGATTTGCCATTTTTGGAGGTTTTAGCTATTTCTTTTTAATTTTTTAATTTTTTTCTCCCAAAATTGCATAGCAAATGTCCATTATACCCTCCCCTCCTTCCAGTCCCGATTGTGCAAATCACAGACTATCTCCCCCTCAATTACCCAATTGCCAACTGAAATTTAACGAATTGAAACGGGAATTAGGAACAAGCTTTCAGCCCACTCACCAGTACTTGACGGCCTTGCACTGCTTGCACCTAAACGTCGTCGGCCTGAAACACACCGCGCAGACCCCCGCCGGCGGCTGTGGCACCTCCGCGAGCTCCTCCTCCCGCGCTGGAACCTTCGCGGGCGGCGCCCACAACGGCTCCTCGGGCACCTCCGCCGCATGCAACACGCCTGGGAACAGCTCCGAGTAGTACGCGAGCACCGAAGGTCCATTTTGGTGTTCAACTGTTTTACTCGTGCCTGGAAGGAGGGGAGGGTATAATGGACATTTGCTATGCAATTTTGGGAGAAAAAAATTAAAAAATGAATAAGAAATGGCTAAAACCTCCAAAAATGGCAAATCATAGAGTTAATCATGTATTGGATGGCATTTTAACAATTGCCATCTAGAGAGTGGCATTTTATCGAAGCCACTCCAAAGGAGTGGCATAATATCAATTTTCTCATCTAACATAGCATGCGTTTAAACATGCCCCCACCTTAGAGCTAGGAAGCTTTACATGAGAGAGACATGAAAAGGTTGTTCGTTTAAATTGAAACGAATTTGCTCTAAAAATTCTTCGTTTACTTTCACATCATGGCTTGATAATAACAAATATAGTCAAATTCAACACTCATGCTTAACAAGTTTTTATTATTAGCACCTCGTGGTGTGAAGAAAATTTCTAGCTAACGTTTCTACAGGCTTAATCGCTAAAAGGAAATTTTGGGAAAATAAATATTTTCTATATGCACGTGTGAACAGTAGTTTGGCAATCTTTTCTGATTTAGAATTACGACATAAGTTAACTGGCACTCTTCACCGGGCGCACATATATTAAAGTGATTGTACTTGAGATAAAATGTGACAAAAATACTCTCCAATAATAGGTGTGTTATGGCTTTTGCTCCTAGTGCAAACATTCATGCGAAAGAACTAATAGTTGATAAGCCGTTTCGAAATGATATCGACGAAGTCACCCTATTTGTTTGTTTGAGAGAAGCCATAAGTCATAGGGTCTATTTCTTTTGGGTTGCGACTGATGACTTTTGATTCCGGCTGATAAAAAAGCCGTGAGAGAGTACAGAGTAAGAGAAACTCACGTACGGTTTTGTCGATATAAACAAAATCGCTACAGTGTTTACTATAATCAACTTGTAGCCCCCATCTTGAAAAGACACTTCGTTTGAAAGCTAGTCATTGTAAAAAACACTTTACTATAAAAAAGCTAAAAATCTAAATCCATAAAGAAGAAACTCTAAGCTAAAAAGAACAGGGCTATTAATATCTTAGACACATCATACGAGGTAGCAAAGTGATGGAGATGGCTAGTATTGATAGGGGTAATTTCAAAAAAGTTTGTGTTAGGGTAATGCAAAGTGCCAAATATTTGTTGAAGAAAATTTTCGTCAGAAGTGTGAAGTAAACAAAAACCGAGTACTTGTGACATTAACATTCACGACTTTTAATCGCTTATTAGAGTTTCAGCTTTTTAGCTTTTTAATTTTGTTTTTCCTCTTTTTTTGACTTTCCCCCTTTATTCCTTCGTATTGTTCATAATGATGTAACTTTTTATTTTTTTGTTTTTAAATTTAATTATACTAAAAAAACTAATATTAGTTACAGTACAAAAAACCGTTATAGTGCGAAATAAACCATAAGCCTAAGCTTAAAAGCTCAAATGAGCACCATAAGCTGTGGGGTTGACCGTGTAATCTTTTCCTCACTAGAGAAGGGAAATCGTCTTAAAATTAGGAAACCGTGTAACATACACACACACACACAAAGGGCATCGATCTGCCACGGCTGCCTTCCTCATCATGGAAATTTACGCTTTCCGCAAATTTCGACGGACAATGCTACTGAAACAATCATAGCCTATACAAGCAAAGATTCAGGACGCAATCCATTCCAGGCCCTGCTGTCTTATCCAACACCATTAAGGGCATCTCTAATGGTTATAGATAGCAACTAACTATAAGACTTCCACATCATCTATATAGTACACACTAAAGTTAGCATTCTAAAGAACTATCTATAAGGATAGCTATTTGATGCTTACATGCACACACAGAATTTATGGAGGCTGCCTCGTTTGGCGCTATAGACTATCTCTAGAGCTGTAGAGAGCTGCGTTCTCTTTCTTCATTTAATATCTTCCACGTAGGACAGTTGATGACATGGACTCTCTTGTAGATAGCTGCTATAGACCCATTGGAGATGCTCTTAGCTTCTATGCGGAAGCAAAAGAGATCTCGAGAGGTTGGATTGACATTCAGATGGCCAAGAGGAACCCAAACAACAATGAATGATTTGCACGGCTTCTCCAAAGCCTGGAAAGTTCAAGCCACGATATTATTAACAGAAAGTTGTATCCTACATCAAACACCAAGAAAAAGTGGTTACAGGCTTACGGCTTCTGGTAAGAGCAAATGGAGTAACAAGCAACAACCAAGGTAAAGTGAAGTCCCAACTTCACAAAATGCTATTGAAAATACGCCCAATACGTAGGCCTTGAGAGGACGTAGGCTCAACCGGAGGCGGTCTTCTTCTGCTGGAAGATGACCGCATATACTGGGACACCGACACCAATGCCAACTACTCCCAGCACGGAAAGAGTCGCCTTCAGCTTCTGATGCTTCATCCTGTGCAAGTTGTACATGTGCTTGGCATGGAGGTAGTATGGCTCATCATGGCCATGCCCTCCCATCCGCTTCACACCAGTAGCATGAAATCCACGAGAAGCTGATACAAGCACAAATAGAAGGAAGTCAGCAATCAGTAGTGAATTGGACAAGAGAAAAAAAAAGAGTTCACAAGTTCGTTTGATGATACTGGCAAATGTTAGAAATATAATGGACAGCCAAGATATCTCAGAGACAACTCATATCCAATGTGAACAACTGATATCTCCGTTCTCCACACCCAACCTATCCTGAGAACCTCTAAGAATGCTCATACTGTACCATGAACATATATGCCAAGAAATCTGAAACACAGGAGTTTTGACCTTTGGGAGCAGATATGAGTCGTCTGGTACTGTTAAATGTTAATCATTAATAACGGCACACAGCCTAATGAATAAGATAAACAATGCAGAGAAGGTAGCGGATTGACATTTTATCAGAGAAAACAGACGATTCGCCAAAAACCGTTTGCTCAAATCATGAGGCCATCACAGTGACTACAGCCAGTTCCAGGCACAAAGAAGGTATGTGCTCATTGTAAATGGACTCCTATGGCTATAAAGTAGGCATAACAAAATAGCACACCAGGCCAATCATCCAATCCCGTGACA